>CM048928.1:734083-1425352 GCA_026686955.1 Epinephelus cyanopodus
TAGCAGGTGTGTGTGAGATGCAACATTTTTCACATTGTAACAAATGAACATCAGCACCAACACAAACCACACTGCAGCCTTGCACCACAGCAATAAGGACCATTGTTGGGGTGTCTCCTCTCCTGCATGTTACTACACTTTGTCTCATGTTCTTTTTGTAGATGCGTAAGCAGCAGGCAGCAACTGTGATATTGCCTCATCTAGATGTTTGAAGCACTGAGTGACAGATGAGATCAATCTGAAAAACTCTTCTGTGACGACAGCAGAACCCACAGATCATCTCTATCCATTCTGGGGAGCTTGAGTCTCAGCCACATGTGACTGTTAGTCATGTTAGTTGAAGGGAAATCAGTGTGGTGGCAAAATCACAAATACAAAATACACAACCAGCAAATGCCCAACATATCTGTAAAAGCAGCCACAGCTAACTGGACTCCTAGCTGAAATTTCTCGTCAAAGTTCTGCAGCATCTCTCTGCAACGCAGCAGTGGGGGTCTCTGACCAACCAGTGACTGTGGAGCCAGGTTGACTGCCAGGCCACTGAGGGGGTTCATGCCATTGAACTTTTACGTGCTACCCTGCACCCTGAGATAATCCATCATATCCACCTTATTTTCAAACACGGAAGTAAATATTGATCAACTTCCGTTTTTTTGTGCTTGACTTCTGGTCAGCCGCTTTCCCTCATGCTCTCCCTTACCGGAGCTAACGGTGCAAGCCAATTTTTTCAGTTTTCAGTTGTTTATGTTAGTCAATCAGTTAGTTAGTTAGTTAGTTAGTCTGTGTATTTTATATAGATAACTGTGCCCACGTTTCCGTTATAACAGAAATATATTCCCTCTAAGCGCGAATAAATCGCACGTCAATCACAAACTATGAACCAAAAAAACACAATCTATACAGAGTGAGACAAACTGCTTGATCCCCGTCTCCAGTGTACCAGCAGAGAACCTGCAGAACTGAATCAGCGAAAAAACACACCGGGCTACACAGCCAAACTGCATGACAGCCAAACGTGTGCGCAGCTGTGAGAAATAAATATGTGAGGTGTACGCTGCTTTTCTATCTTTTTTTTTCTTTCTTTCTGTCAGCGACATTCACTCCTAACACATAACGGGTTGTTTTTATTAACTGAGTTGATTATTAAGCCATATGATGCGTGGATCAGCTCTGATAGCACCCGAATCAGCATGTACGCATCAACTATCCAGCCGTTACAACATGATTGAGCTAGCAAAGCAGTTTTGTGTTGCTATTTGTGGTATTTATTCAGTTATGGAAAATTGCGGTGTCTAGAAAGCATCAGTGGCTGCAGGTGACAGGAACAGCTAGCTAGTAGCAAAGCCAACATCAGGACCTCATCTATTAAAAGCCTCCTGTTGTCAGATACAACATGAAACCACTCCAGTTAGCTCAATCATGTTGTAACTAAGACATCCACTGAAAAAAAATATTTTTTTCACGGACCATTTATTGAGTAATTGAGTTACAGACACTACTAACGGCTAACAGCTAACAGCCAACGGTTAGCCCAGCTAATCTATGATAACTATGTTATTAATTACAAACAAAACGTGCACACAGAAATAGTAACGTTTGTTCATTGTGTTTATAGACTTTACAAACACCAGATCAGTCTAAATGGTGATATAGTGACGTGAAAAATGTGATATATATAGCTAAACTCAACAAGGTAAACAACAAGGCGATTCCCATTTACACAGTGGTCAAGAGTGCTGGACCGGAAGTGTTGCACAAAAAAACGGGAACAGGCTGCGTTCTGTTGCACCTCCGTGTTTCCGTGAAAAATAAGGTTGATACACAGCTGGGGCTCTTGTCTTTCAGTTGCTGCTTCCTCGATACACTGCTAGATGTCTGAAAGAGGGGGCCAGCCAGACCATAACAAGAATGACTTACTGGCTTGATGGGGGGATCCTGGCAGAGAGATGTTAGTGGTGGACTCACGCAGAATGCTACTGCCCAGGACAAAGATGAGTTGTTATCATCTACAAATGAGGCCGTTGACTCAATGGGGATGATTGGAAGTGGTGGCAGCAGTGTGTCGCAGTTGGAGTAGGGCTCTTGACGTCATGCTCTTGAGCCTCTGCTCACTCTCAGCGAGGCATCTTCACTCCCAGCGAAGCATTTTCTCAAAGCATTTGAAGCGATTCCTCTGCTGCTGATGTCTAACTTGAGCGGTGCCAAGTAGGCCTTCCAGGCTGGTGGCTGCTGAACATCACTCTTAGTGTGGTGTGCACTGAAGCCCTAATGAGGTTCCCTGCAGCAACTCCATCCACGGAGAAAGTTGATAAGTGGGCAAATCCACCGATCGCTGAAGAGAAAAAGGATGATGGACAGAGTCATGGTATTCCCTTATACTGGATGGTCTACATGTATTGAGGCAGGCATGTCCTGATTAGCCAGCTACGTTCGTGCAAATCTCAGTGGGTGAATGCATGCTTGCCATTGGAGGAGAGTATTGTCCATAGAGTCCAGTAAAGGGCTTCTTTGTTATTTCATGTCCTCCATAATCCAATCTTTTTGTCTGAACTGTCAAATTGTTTTATCCTCTGTTGTTCTCTGTCATGATGAAGTTTTGATTGCAGGTGACATATCAATGAACATTATGGAGACTTTAATTTCAATCAACATGTGTTGGGCCGTACACAGAATTGTATTTATAGTTTAGTTAGGTTTAATTTTGCATCTTAATCTACCATCCTTGGTTTTAAGGGCCTTTTTTGTTTCTCAGATCATCTATGTCTTGTTTTAACTGTGTTTTATGCAAAATGATCTTAAATGACATTAGTACTTCAAGATTTTCCTCATTATTGAGTCTGGTGAATCCTTAGATTTCCCTTAAAACAGCAATGATTTAGTGAACTGAACTTCTTCAATGACATGCAAAACTGCCTTAGATAATGTTGCTAAACTGAAAAAAAAAAAAAAAAAAAAAATCATCATTTGTATCACCTCGAATCACTGAAATAATCCCTAGCGTAAAAAAGTAGTGTAGGAAGAGTGAGAGTCTGGTAGACATCAAAGCAAAGCTCCAAGTATATTATATGCTTATACATTTTTAATTACAATATTATGACAGTGAAATTAAAGATGCAAGAGCAAAATATTTTTCAATGCTCACCACCTCCAACCAGTAGAGGCCTAGTTTGAGGCTACTAATCATTTAGTTAACCCTGTTTCTCCCGGTGCTCAGTGCCTAAAATGCAGACTTTAAAACTTTTCATAGAAAGGATTGAGAACACTTAACCCATGAATCACTACTTCACTTCTTTATTTGATTTATTTGGACAATAACAGGAAATCATAACAGTGACAATGTCAAAATGTTACGTCAAAATACAATATATAATAAAATGCAGTAAAAAGGCAGCATTGAGTAGTCTAGAGTTTGCTAGTTAATTCCACAGCTTGTAACCACTTCCTTTATTCTTAGTTTAAAAAGTATTGTCTGCTGATGGCTTCACCTCCTCTTCAGCATCATCTATGAATGGGGTGCCTCAAGGCTCAATTCTGGAAACTATTTTATTTATTTATTTTATGTGCTCCCTTTGGGCCATATTTTCAAGCAGTGCAACATTTCAAATCCTTTTTTATCCAGATATTACTCAGCTGTACTTGTCCTGCAAACCATCTGAAAGACCTTTTAAGTTTACAAGTTACAGCTGGAAAAATACCTCAACTAATTAAATCCATGATCTACTTTCATACTCACTGGTGTTTCTGACCACAAGTAGCTGGGTTATGGACTTGAGTGTTTTCTAGCAGCAGATTTATTGATTTGGGATTTATAAGAAATTCTCATGGAAGGCTTCAAGCAGCAATACCACAAGCCAAGCGATATACTTCAATGACTCTATATAATGGTAGCATATTAAAAAATAATTACATCATCAATTTAATCAGTGTGGAAACTAATGGGGCTTTGTTGCCTGGTAAACCCCAAAATCTGACAAATTTTCAGATCTCAAACTGTTTTGTTGAGATCAACTGCCACATTCAGCCCGATGGCATGTGTCAGAGCAAACACACACAAACTCTCTCTCTCTGTCTCTCTCTGTCTCTGTCTCTCTCTCTCTCTCTCTCTCTCTCTCTCTCACACACACACACACACACACACACACACATTGTTAGCAATCTGGGGCTCTCCCAGTAGATTAGTGGAGGTGATTGATAAGGACTGCAAATCCACTGCAGTAGTGAGTTACTTCCACAGAGTTCCAGTGACAGAGACCCGAGAAAGGAAATGTAAAGCTGGTTAAGGTCTGAACTGCTGCTAGGGGGTCAATACAGTGAGGTGATGTCTAAAAGAAAATCCTGCTAATATTATCATGAACATGGTGCAGTTGCTGGTTTGGCCCTGGGCTCTGCATGTAGTTATGTCTCACTTCTGGCCCCACTTTGCACCATGTCAGTGTGACAACAACACAAAACAACAACTATCCAGCCAGAGCTCTTGCACAACATCAGGTTTAAAGGAATTGCTCCAAAAAGCATTTATATTTTTTACTGAATGCCAAGATAAAGTGCTTTAGAAAGTAAAGAGGCACACTACACAGAGTCCCATGCTGGACCCATCCCAGAACATACAGGCCATCTCAAAGAGTATGAATGGATTTGAGCAAGAAAAAAAAAGATAAACAAAACGTGACAGAGTTGGTTGCAGGATAAAAGTACAAAATACAATCAGAACTTTTCAATCCCATTAGGTTTTTAGGTCTTAGGTTTATGTATTTAGCACACATTAACATCAATGGTGCAAGGAGGGAACAAAGCCCAATGGGCTTGTGCAAGAGTTCCACCCCTTTCAATAATCACAATCAATTCAGATTTATAAGGCTAACAAATAAACTTTGAAAAATGAGACAAAGTACAAAAATAATCAATATTAAATGGGAAAAAATGGAGACAAAGTACAGAATAATCATTATCAAGTGGAAGACAATGGAAACAAAATAATCATTATAGAATCAAAAATAAGAAGACATGATACATACTGTAAAGAACATCAATAAGGGATTGTCATCATGGAGAAAAGGAAGTGACTAGATGATTCATGAAAGGATAAGATGTTTTTTAAGCTGCTTTTTAAAGAGTGAGTGGGAAGATATGGATCTTAATGGGGGAGGTAATCCATTCCATAGCACAGGGCCTCTATAAGACATTTTAAATTGATGATGTGATGTGCGGGTAAAGGGTAAATATAGATTATCATTATTACTGTGTCTAGTACGGTATGAGTGTACATCTAATGAGAAAGTAAAGAAATTTTTAAAAGTGTCAGGGAGATCTTAGTTTCTGTAAATTAACTTGTGAATGAACAAACATATCTGATAGATATTCATTTTGTGAATTGGTAAAATGGAATAATTTATAAAAAAGTGGTGCTGATGGATGGAACATATATGTTTGAATGCGAGATTAATCTCAAGAACCTTTTCTGTAATAATACATAATTTCTTGAGATGGTTGGGATATGAAGCTGCCCAGACCAAATTACAGTAGTTCAAATAAGGAAACAGAAAGCTATAGTAAAGGGTTAAATGAGCAGAAGGATGAATTAGAGGACACACTTTTCTTAATATGCCCATCATTTTTGTGGACCTTTTGCAAACAAGGTCTATGTGATTTGACCAGCAGAGTCTTTCATCAACTAATATTCCCAAAAATTTAGTAGCTTTAACTTGCATAATTTCTGATCCATCAATGAAAAATTTTGCTTGCTCTTTGGGGTTATGTTGCAAAAGATCACAAAGCTACATTTGTTCACGCTAAGTGTTAATTTATTAAGTTGAAACCATTTAGAAATAGAAGATAATTCATCATTCGCACAGGCAGTTACATAATTGAAGTCATTATGAGTTGCTATAAGATTGGTGTCATCAACAAAAAATACAGGAAGAAGATGTTTGCAAGATATGGCTAAATCATTTATATAAATCAAAAATAATAAAGGGCCCAGGAATGAACCCTGAGGCACCCCATGTATGATTCTGGAATTGGTAGGAGAGTAGCCATTAAGTGACACGTATTGTTCTCTGTTTATTAAGTAATTTTTAAACCAGTTCAGGGCAATATCCTCCACTCCATATCTATTTAATTTGGAAATCAGAATACTGTGATTGACATTATTGAATGCTTTGCTTAGGTCTAAAAAGACCCCAAGGGCAAACTTTCTTTTGTCCATGGCAGTTGAAATTATATTAGTAAGCTGGAGTACTGCATGCTCTGTTGAATGTTTTTTTTAATGGAATCCATACTGTTGAGCATATGGGATGTTGTTTTCAAGAAAGTGCTTGGATATTCTTAGACAAACTAATTTCTCCAACAATTTAGAGATGCAGGACAGGATGGATATAGGTAGATAATTGCTAAAATCATCAGTATCACCTGTTTTGAAAATGGGGATAACTTTAACAATTTTAAGATCGAGGGGAATAATTCCAGATTGGAGTGATACAGAAAGAATGTGGGTTAAAGGTTGAATTAAATAATCAATGGTTTCTTTAATCAAAATGCTATTTATGCCATCGTGCCCTGGGGCTGAATTCTTTAATTCCATGATGATATTATGGACTTCCTGTGTAGTTGGAGGATCAAAGGTATTGAAAGGAGGATACTGCCCCTTCATCAAGTTACAGGGGTTCTCATTGATATCCAAAATACTTGATGCCAGAACAGAGCCAACATTAACAAAAAAGTTGTTAAAACCATCAGCTATTTCATTAGGGTTCGAAAGAATCCTCTCTTTCCCACGCATCTCTGTAGGTGCAGCTGCTGCTGATTTCTTACAATTCAGCAAAAGATTAATGAGGTTCGTGTGCTTGTTTGAATTTATCTGCGTAGTATTTTTTTTTTTTTTTTTTTTTTGCTTTCCTTAGATCAGCTATGAATTTGTCTTTATATTTCTTATAAGTTTCTATGGTTAAAGGGGTGGGATTTGTAATAGCTTTCTTATAAAGTTATAAAGGGAGCATTTCATCAAATCTTCAGTAATCCAAAGTTTCCCTTTAGAAGAATTAATTTTAGATTTTGAGCTGATCAAGGGAAAAGATGATTCCACAGCAGAATTGATAAGTACTGGGAATAAGTGATAAGCTGCATCAGCATCTTTTAGCCCGAGAACCTCATCCCAAGAGACGTAACTGATAACTGTTTTAAAAGATTCCAAGTTACTTCTGGTGAAACTGCGAAATTTAAATTGGCCACAAACAGAATTGGTACCTTTAGAGTTTGGAGGATCAATAGCAAAAACAATGTGGAATACCGGAAGATGATCTGAAATTCCACACACATCAATAGACCCGAAGTGATTTCAAAGTCCAGAGAATTGAAAAGGATATTATCGATTAGTGAGGCTGATGATCTAGTAATTGGAGTTGGCTTTGTAATTAAAGGATAAAAATTTAGTAAAGTTTGTTCAGAAAGTCTGTTGTGGATACCAGATCATCTTTGAGCAAATTAATGTTGAAATCCCCCAGTAATGCAAACAATTTATGATCCTTGTTTATGATTTCTAAAGTAGAGTACAATGCGTCATTAAACATATTTATATCTGAGTCAGGTGGTCTATAAATACATCCAACTATAATGCTTTTTCTACCGAATGCAATATCAATAAATACAGATTCCACAAACGTCGTGTCAAAATCAGCACTCAAATCCTTTCTAGTGATAAATTATAAGCGTTCGACACATACAAGGAAAATCCTCCTCCTGTTCTGTTGTTTCTGCAAAAGTGAATGGAATTGTAATTTGCCAGAGGATAAAGACTGAGAATATCGTCGTCTAATCATGTCTCAGAAAAAGCTAAAACTGAAAAGGAGTGTGTCAGAGTTGATAAATAAGTTCTCAGACAATCATAGTTTTTAGACAAACTGTGGATATTCAAATGAAGAGTAGAAAAAACATTGGTGTCACCCGCATGAAACAGATTATTGAATTGGCTTTCAGTGAAATATTTACACGACAGTTTTGCAGAGTTTGAGTCAATATAATTCATATCAGGATTAAAGAAAGTCTCGTAAATTCCATCATTGTCCGTATTGAGCTCAAAGGGACTGAATGCTAATGTATTAGAGTCTGTGGTGGCAGTTGCCCCGAGATTTAAGGGGAATAAGTGAGTGGAGGACATAGAGAAAAAGAAGTTCTGTACCTGTAGAGCAGGTCACCTCAGTGATAATGATGCATTTCGACCAGTCACTGACGAAGTCACAGTCCATATCAAAATAAAATGTGATAGATCCTATTGATGTCAGCAGGTCTACTGCAGTGACTGACAAGCAGTCCTGCATTTTTCCTTATACTGCTCCAGTTCCTTGATCTCTCTTACTACAAACACCTTTTCTTCCTCCAGAGACGTTCCATTAAGTCTTATGAAAACTTTACAATTCCTTGTCCATGTTGCCTTGATCTTTTTTTCTTTCTTGAGTCTACGGGCTTCTCTAGCGATATCAGCATTTTTTTTCGTGAGGTGCTCGTTCAGGTAAACACCGGTCCCCTTCAGCTTGCGTCTTTGCTTCAGTAACTCGGAATTGTATTTTCTATTCACAAACCATATTATGATCGCTGGAGGTTGCTGCACGTTGGTTTCTTTACGGGGGAGAGTGTGACAAGCTGCGATGTGTTGGCTTTGAATGGGCAAGTCTCCAGTATCTCCAACTCAGCCTGCGGGGAATCCCCTCCAGCTTCAGTTGAGGCTGTGACGTTTGCATAGGAGCGGTGTCTGGTCTTCAAACCAGTGATTATCACATCATCAATGTGTGAGTATTGTTCCACTTTGTTGATTCTCCCTTTCAGGTTTTCTATTTCCCGGTCCTTCTCTTTGTTCTTGTTTTTAAGACTGTCCACTTGCTTTTGGAGGCCATCCACCTGTTCAATCAGCTGGAGTATCTGTGATTGCTGCGTGGCAATTTTGCCAATTTCCTGTTGTATAGTGCTCAGAGATTGCTTAATTTCATCCGTCTCTTCTTTTACCTTTTTGATGGCACTCTGGTTTCAATAATAGGTAAGATCAGAAGTACTTTTGAACTCCAAACTTTAGTTCAAACAGCTCAGACGAGCTGCACAGGTAACCTCAGTGTCAGCCATCATCTGTTTGGAGGTGTGTGGAGGTGTGTGGCAAAAGGCATATAAAGGCACTCAAAGGCAGAGAACTTTCACATGACTGCAGCGTACATAAGTAAGTCCTTGATTACCAGATCAGTCTAACCACAGTGGAGCCCCAGAGTGTTGCTTTTTTTAGTAGGTGTAACAATCATGCCACTGGTAATGTTACAAAAGCCATGTGTTGTTGGGATGATGATTAACTAAAATGCTGATAAACTGACAGAATTTAAGTATGTCCACAGTCTTTGTAACCATTTGCTTAGTGAGTTCCAGGTAATACAATCAGAATGCAAATGAGAGTGATATATTGTTTTACATTTTCATTTTATGATTGGTGGTAAAAAATAAAACAATAAAAAATAATAGAGCATTATCTCAGTCTCAGTTGTCTATCATTGAAACCACAGATAATTTTCAGGGATAGTGCATTAATGACACAAACATTTAATTCTTGCTAGACTTGAAGTAAGCAAAACCAGTTTCATTAGAATTAATTACTTGCTAGTTAAAAAAATGTATGTAAATAAATAGTATTTTCATAGTTATATACTTTTTGCCTGAAGAGCCCCAGGCTCGTGCAATAGCCTGGCCAAGATGTATTTAAAATGCCTAACATACAGAAGTAACATTTTGTGTATACTCTGTTTTAACATTTGGTTCTAATTACTTTAACTTTTTGTAATATTTAAACAAGATTCGTCCATTAACTCCAATATTAAGCAAACTTCAAGGACTTCATTCTTTCACCTGCTCAGTATTTCAAAAATCAGACATATCTTTTCAAATGGAAAAGATGCAGAAAAACTGGTCTATGCATTTGTTAAGTCTGAGCTGGATTACTACAATTCCTTATCATCAAGTTGCTCCAACAAGTCAAGACTCCAGAATGCTGCAGCACATGTACTGATGCAAACTAAGAAAAGAGATCATATTTCTGCTGTTTTAGTTGAGATCTGAATTTAAAATCCTTCTCCTCAGTTACAAAGCTCTAAATCGTCAGGCTCCGTCATATCTTAGAGAGCTCATAGTACCCTAGTATTCCACCTGATCACTGCACTCTGAGGAAGCAGGGTTAACTGTGGTTCCTAAAGTCTCCAAAGGTAGAATGGGAGCCAGAGCCTTCAGCTATCAGGCTGCTCTTCTGTGGAATCATCTTCCTGTTTTAGTCCAGGAAACAGACACTCTCTCCACACTTAAGAATAGACTAAAGGCTTTCCTTCTTGAAAAAAGCTTATAGTTAGGGCTGGCACAGGCTTGTCTTGGACCAGCCCCTAGTTAGGCTGATATAGGCCTAGACTGCCGAGGGAACTCTATGAGCTCCACTGTCTTGCAGGACCCCCTGGACCACGGCTTTGCCTGGATTGTGTGTCGTGGTCGCGCTGTTGCTGTGGTTATGTCTGATGCCTACTACTACTGTACTGTTCGGTACTGTTTAATTGTTAAAAGTTTGATCACTATCTGTGTATTAATGCAGTGACACACAGACACACACACACACACACACTATGTGTTTGTAAACCTTTAGCAGGTATAACAAAATCAGTGACTGTACTGAATTAAGCATACAACCTCTGAATATGTGCATTTTCAAATATCTATTTTTTCATTAATGAAAATGAAAAATTCATTAATGTGACAATGTTAGGCAGCATCAAATCACAATGATGCAGGGTTGTTGTATTTATTTGCTATGAATACTGCAGTAATGAGTCAGGAAGGGACCGCCATATGCTTGATGGGTTCTCCAGGAGCACACAATGTGTGTGTGTGTGTGTGTGTGTGTGTGTGTGTGTGTGTGTGTGTGTGTGTGTGGTTTTGGAAAGGGTCCCAGGATTTGCCAGTTCCAGTTTTCATGGTCATGCTGTTAGGCTTGTGCTGGTTGAAAATTTTCCAACCGGTTTGATTTAAAGCCAAATATCTAATCGAACCAATATATCGAATTATATACCTAATTTTACCACTGGGGGTCGCATTTGAGCTATTATTCCCAATAAAAGCCCATAATAGGTGTAAGGCGCTTCCAATCCACTAGGTGGCAGTAATGCTGTATTAATCACCAATACACACAAGGTTACACAAGAAGAATAAGATGCAGAAGGACAACAAGGAACCTTTCTCCGTCTCAGCTCTCTCTATGGAGACACGGCGGTTGAGGGGGCTGAGCGAGAGGATGTTCCTGTAGTAGTTCCAGTCCCCCAAATAGTACCAGGAACTTCTTGAGTGGAAACAGGTTACTAGGGCAACAAACTGAATGACTGCTGACTCCCTCATACTTTTCCCTGCCCCCAGTGAAATTTGATCTTGAGCGGACTCCCTCTGAAGCCTCTGAGACAAACAAAACAAACACTTGTAGGCTCCTCCACTTCATTTATAAACAAACATAAACCTTATGAAGTTGTCATAATGCATGTTACAATGTAAGATAAGTTGAATATAGTCCCTTGACACACAGAAGATGTGAAAAGCTTTTTTTTTTTTCCTCTCTCCTCCAGTCTATCTGGTTGGCATGAATTAAACCGGGTGGAGCTCTTAAACCGGACCAAACTGGTTAAACCAGAAATCGGCACAAGCCTACATGCTGTATTACCTCACCATCCATGACACACACCCACAGCAGAGCAACACGAGAGATCAGAAGCCAACAAATCACAGCTTTCTACCACACACACCAAATAAATAAAACAGTAGCGTAACCTCAAACAAGCAGACAGACTGAGCAAACACTACACTACAGTACTAACCTGAAACATAACAGGGAAGTAGTGTGTGTGTGTGTGTGTGTGTGTGTGTGTGTGTGTGAAAAACAAAAGGACAATGGAATTAATTCCTTTTTAAGGATCTGTGGTGACAGGCTGGCAAAATCAAAATAGTCACAAGTATTTCCCGATTCAGGAGTGAGCAGTGATCAGGTAACTGTACGTGACGTGTGTGGTTGTGCTGCTGCCGTGGTCCTGCCAGATTGTGTCATACAGATTACTGTTAATTTGTTATGCTGATCTGTTCTGTACGACATCTATTGGACGTCTGTCCGTCCTGGAAGAGGGATCCCACCTCAGTTGCTCTTCCTGAGGTTTCAACCATTTTTTTTTCCCCCGGTAAAGGGTTTTTTTTGGGGAGTTTTTCCTTATCCGCTGTGAGGGTCTAAAGGACAGAGGGATGTCGTATGCTGTAAAGCCCTGTGAGGCAAATTGTATTTGTGATATTGGGCTTTATAAATAAAATTGATTGATTGATTGATTGATGTATGCACCCGCCTATGGAAAAAAATCAAAAAAATCTATACTTTCAATTCATAGAGAGAATGTTTATCCCAAGCTATCCCATTCAACATTTATTCTCAGAAAGTTACCACTTAACAACTTACCTGTTAATTTCTTCTCTGCCACCAATCAGACACACCTGTCTGTTCTGAGTGCATCAGTTGTCACTCTCGCTCTCTCTCTCTCAACGCTGTACCCCCAACATTGCAAGTGAGTATGTGTAAAGTGATAAACTCACAAGTCAAGCATTTTTCAGCCCATTGTTTTGGTTTAAAAGCCCCCAAACTCTCAACAACCTTGTTTGGAAAAGTAGCCAGTCAGTGAAAAAGCTCTGATAAACCCACTTTAAATTACCTGCTGAGCACCTGCAGCCCAGCACCAAACAGCAGACAGATTAGACTTTATTAGCTAAAGAACCAGGTGAAGAATCAGGCAGAGATCTTTATCAGTTGGAAACAAAAACAGAGCTAAAAGAAAAGTGAACTTTGGATGAACATTCATTAGGTGGCCAGAAACTTTAAAGCAATGACAGGGGTGGATTGGCCGTTGGGATTACCGGGATTTTTCCAGGGGGGCCAATCAATAATGGGCCGATGGCTGCCTTTTTTTTTTTTTTTTTTTTGGTGCGCCTTGCCATGGTAACTCTCCCAGCCCAGGGAGAGAGACATGCACCAGCCCACAGAGCTCGGCTGCAGCCTGCAGACACAGCATAGACCCAGTGGCTTGTCTGTCAAAGGAATAGCTGACCCAATGTGGCCCTATGATAGGCTACAGAGGAACTCTGCATACTGTGGTGTGTTACAACTAAATCTAGTTATCTAAAGTATTGGAATACAATAACCATATTCATATCCTGATTAACTGATTAGTTGCTTTTATTAATAACCACTTAAGAGTATTGTTGTGAGTTAGTATATTAACTACTCGGTTGTTAATTTACAATTTGTAATCACTTAAATAATGTTGTCTTGTCTGTCTTTCACCGGGCTGAGGAGGGCTTTATATTTGTTCCAGTGTGTGCTTTGTGAGGGACCTACAGTTGTCTTCCTTGTTGCCAGTGTCCTGGTGTGCTTTAGCCAGCATCCTCCTTGTAAGAGCAATACACTTACGTTCCTCTTTTCTTGGCTATCTATTATTCATTTATTTTAGTCAAGACTTGACAACTTGCATGGATATTGTTCAGTAATCACTTAAATAATGTATACATCTTTTGTTGTCTGTCTTTCACAAGGCTCTCTATTTGTGTGATTGTGAGTGACCTACGGTACCCTGCTGCAAGCCTGCCAATGCAATGACAGTTTCACCGCCAATGAGTGAGTGATAAATAAACACTCTTGAATCTTAAATCCTAATAATCATAATTATATATATCATAATATATATATGATATATAATCATAATATATAATCATAATTAATTTTATTCAAGGCTCCAAAATATAAAGGGATATTGTTCAGTATAGTAGTGTTATTAAGGGCTTGTGTGTTTATATGTACTTCAACGGGGGGCGAGTTGGCACTGTATCTGCACGCGGATCGTAGTGGTGGGCCAGCCTGGACCAAAAAGTCCAGGGCAGAATTTTTGTCCCAGTCAAGCCCTGAGTAATGATAATGTTACATTGTGTCTGCCAAAAACAACAGTTCTCTGAGCCACCACTTGAAGCTGACTCTAGAGGCCAGTCAGTCCCAATAGACCCCCATGTTAAAATACCCAACTCTACAGCAGAAATAAACATGTTTACAGCCTGGTGCAAAAAAAGGTTTTGCTGTCTAGTTAATTTCCTCCTTCATGACAATGGTACATGAGGAGAATTTTTAAATAACTCAACTGTTTACATTTTATTAAGGCTTAAAAATATGCATAATTAAGGGTGAGCTGCTTTGAGTGACAGGCTGTCTGCCAGTGGTGTCCTCGACTTCTTAGTCAGATCCACCCATCGCTCCTCTACAGCCCCATCCTCTCACCCAAATATGGTTACTTCTGGCTAATAAAAAAAACATGATGGCAATGGCCAAAATGCCCAACTCTAGGCAGCGAAACCAACCCAATCTCTCTCCAAAGTTGTCGTCAGCGTCAGACACAGTCAAAAAAAGCCATCCTTTCATATTGGGATGTTACGTGGTCAGTCACAATTATTGTTTAATGGTGCCTGGCGGTGTCAGGGGGAATCGCGGCGCTACAACAACATAAGGGGATGGAAGTCCGAGTAGGACAGGGGGTGGGGTGGTGGATGGGTCCAACAACCACCGACCTTCAGCCAGGAGGCCGGTGTTCGCTTCCAGTGTGATTTGTAAAGCCAAATCTGTTGTTTTTTCCTAAACCCAACCACTTGTGTGTGTTGGCTAAACGTAACCACGTGCATTTATTGTTAAAAGAAAAAATGTCAATTGCTGTGTTGTAGTGACGTAGCGCATTTATCTTGAAAGAGACTGTATGCAAACTGTACATTTCCTGTGAAAACAGAAGTGTATTTTGAAAACACACAATGCATGTAAAAGGCTAAATTTGACAGTGTCCCAGAACATCAACAACCAACACACCCATGGTACCTTGCACATCTTAATTCAATGTGGAAAGTCAATGACCAAATGTCCATACGTGACAAGGTCTAAGTGAGAATGTGTGAGATGGAAAAACGGCTGTGCACAAACCAGTTGGTGGCTATGTCCATTATTTTTAGTCTATGGTGGTGCCAGAAGGCAACGCTTTGCTAACATGAAACAGGAGATGTAAACATAGGTCATTTTAAGTGTTTAAAAATATGATGATGGGTGGGAGGATGATATCATGACCACACACCCTCAGTGAAAATTAACTATCGCTGAAAGACTTTAGCAAATTCTTCATTTTCACTGACAGCTGAAGACACCAGAATTGATTCAGTCTTGTATCTCTTTACTGATACAATCATCAACATTCAAATAACAGCTTCTCTATCCAGACAGGTAAAGCAGCCATGTTAAAAAAAAAGAAAAACACTGAACTGATAAATACACTGGGGCTCATTTTGTATAAAATACTGAGGTCCAATACAGTATTCATCAATCTGGAGAGTGTTAGATAATTCCACACTGCTTATCGGACAAGCTTCCCAACAGATACAAAATAGATGCAGAGCAAATATGTGGATCAACGTTGGAATGATAATGAAGCCATTTCTTAGAGCACACCAAAGCTTATCCATGAGGAGCTGTTACAGCCAGCGAGTACAGATGTGAATAAATGCCATGGGGTTGGTGGGTATACTGCACAGAAGACATACGAAGGTGGTGTGGGTGGATGCGCAAAGTTCAGGAAAAGATGGTGTGTTGGTTTAAAAATTCAAAACCTTCCATCTTGTGCTTCCAGTAATGCTTACTTTCAGAACATCAGAGCTGTCTGTTGGGAGCAGGTGCAAAATGAGTCTGAAGTCCTGAAGTTAAAGTCCAAGTCAAAAGGTTGGAATTGGGGGGTTAGATCACCACATGATTCCCGAGCGCGGCACTGCTGCTGCTCACCGCTCCCTCAGGGGATGGGTCAAATGCGGAGAACAAATTTCACACACTCAGGTGTGTGACAATCAGTGGAACTTTACCTTTACCTTTAACAAACTGCAAATTAGTAGCTATGTCTGTGTATGACAACTACAGCTTCAGGATTAATCCACTGGGGAACATGAATATCCAACACATTCTCATGCCAACTCATCATACTGTATCTCCACATACATTAGGTATCCTCCTGCATCTGCTGTTGATTTTTCAGGACACCACAGACAACACCAGGGTGTCAACAAAAGCATGTGTTGTGTTCCCTGATTATATTATTCCTACTTTATAACACTAGGTGGCAGTGTCGTAAAACAGATACTGATGTGACCTATACGGAATAAGAGTGAGAGATTCAAGATGGCGACTACTGAAATGTACGTGTCCGCTATGATCTGCTGCTGGAATAATATTTTTGTTGTACTGCCAGTCTGTTAAGTAAACAGGATTTTGTTCTACACTCCGGCCTTGTTATTCGTGTGCCAACACTACATTTTGGCGATGAGTGAACCTACGTTACGTATTTTTTGCATCTTTTTGCTGACTCAACATGGTTGGAAACGTGCCTGCGCCTCGAATGTTTTTGTCGTGGCCGGGGGAGCCGTCGACACTCTTCGACATGTGGATTTGGATTTTCAATAACTATCTGCTGGTAATTAATGCAATGGGAAATGCTTGGCCTGAAGCTCGCAGGAGAGCTACGTTACTCCACTGTCGAGGGACAACGGACTTTCTACTCATTACCCGATACAGATGACTCTTTTGCGTCTGCTGTCGCTGCTCTAGAGAAACACTACACACCCAAAGTTAATGTTGTTATGGAAAGACATAAAAGTCTTTAAATAGCCAGCAGCACTCAAGTGTCCATCAAAAGTTTTCATTTATTTTACTCACAGGCAGTTAGCACAGACGCGTTTCGACGCTAGGTCTTGAAGACCTAGCGTTGAAACGTGTCGTATCGTGAACTGAGCCGTGCACCTCCACAGTTCTGTATCTCTGAGAGTGCTCGTATTTTCCACTGTTTGTTGTGGAACGACATGCCTTTGGACAGCAAAGACAAGTACCTCATGAGACCATTGCACAGTATTGACCGTGCCGCGTGATCTTGCTTCAAAATGCGGATTTAATGATAAAACAGATGAAATGATCCGTGATCAGCTGATTGAACATGTGACCAACCCAAACATAAGAGAGAGGGACAAAGCCCTAACAATTGCATCACAAGTAGAATCTGCTGTTCAACAAGCCAAAACAATTACAGCAAATGACAGTGTCCCAGTGCAACCTGTACAGCCCCCGTCCACAGTACACTAAAAAGAAATACAGCACACCCGCCCAAATAAGCCGTCCAATGCCATTGCTACGTCTTCTCGCAGCTGTTCTAGGTGTGGTTCTGACAAACATCTGGCTAATTCTCCTCAGTTTCCTGCAGCCAAAGCAACTTGCAAGTCTTGCCATAAAGTTGGACATTTTGCCCATGTTTGTCGCTCATCCAAGACCAGTGATGTAGGTGAAATACAGCTGCCTAAACTTACTGTGCTATACTTAAACAACCCTTGCCATGCACCAGTAACACTTAAGTGCACAATCAATATCAGCACAACTGCTTCTCTTACCAAAGAGCATGAACTGTTTGTTGACACAGGATCTGCAGTGTCTATTTTGCCACACCACATCTATGTTCAGTACTTAAATGACATACCACTGCTTTCATCTGTTAGCCGGCTAGTGACCTACACAAGGAAGAGAATCCCTGTGCTTGGCTGCCAAAAGTGAGTAGAGGAGTTTTCACTGCCTCAGCCACATTCTATGTGGTGAAGAAGGGCACCCCACTCTTAGGAAGAGATCTTCTGAAAGCCTTAAACATCTGCATCGAAGGTAACACTGTCCTACCTCCTGTGCTCACCACAAACTCTGCATCTACTCCCTGCATCTCTGCTGCTCCTGCCATCAGCTGTGTGACTGCTTCACCTGCTCCTGTGTTGACCACAACAGCTGCACCTGCTTCCTGCATCTCTGCTGCTCCAGACATCAGCTGTGCACAAAGCCTTTTGCTGTAAGAGTTTCTGTCTCAGCAGAACTGGACCATTTGCTGAAAGCTGGCATGATTAAAAAAATTGATGCATCACCCTGGGTTTCAACTATTGTGGTCACAGGATGAAAAACGGGTGGAATACAGATGTGCACAGACCTCCGTGAACCAAACAAAGCTGTGGTCACAGACTGCTACCCCCTACCTCATGTGGATGAACGGTTTGCAAACTTACAAGGTGCAAAGATGTTTTCTACAATCGATGTGGCTAATGCATACTACCAGCTGCCTCTCCATGAAGATAGCAGGAACCTCACTGCATTCATCATGGCCTGTTCGGATTCTGCAGAGTTCCCTATGGCCTCGTGTCTGCCCCTTCAGCCTTCCAGAAAATGATTGCTGACATCCTCAGAGGTCTCCCAAAATTATTTGGATGACCTCATCGTTTATGGCAACACCCCTGCTGAGCATGACCAGTACCTCAACACAGTCCTCCAGAAGCTGAAGGAGGCTGGACTGGTGCTCAATGACAACAAATGTGACTTCAGGAAGACTTCCCTACGCTTCCTAGGTCATACCATTACTGCAGATGGCATCCTTCCTGACCAAAAGCACATTGATGCCGTCTTGAAAGCCCCTCCACCATCTGATGCTGCTGCCCTGAGATCCTTTCTGGGCCTAGTATCCTGATACTCAAAGTTTCTGCCTAACTTTGCAACAGTTGTGGCTCCTATGCGTGCATGTGCCAGTGACAAAGACACATTTACATGGATCCCTGCAACACAAAGCAGCTATGAGGAAGTCAAGCAACTTTTTGTGAACAGTCCTGCACTTGCTCTTTTCAACCCTTCTTTGTGACCTGTGATTTCCACAGATGCAAGTGACTATGGATCGGGCGCTATCTTTGCACAAGTACAGTCTAATTGCACAGAGAAGGCAGTGGCTTTTGCTTCCCGCACACTGAAACAGAGAGGAAATATTCAACTGCTGAAAAAGAAGCACTTGCATGTGTGTGGGCTGCAGAAAAATGGAGAACATACCTGTAGGGACGCCGTTTTACTCTCTGCACAGACCACCAGGCGTTAACAACACTGCTCAGCACAAAAGGAATCGGTCGGGCTAGAATGTGCGTTGCCCGCTGGTCCACACGCGTGCTCTGTTTTGACTACGACATTGTTTAGCGATCAGGCTCCCAGAACTACACGGCTGATTGTCTCTCACGCCTTCCCTTACCTGTGCTTTCTGACTCTATCCCAGATGCAGAACCTGAGATGGTGGCACAGATTTCTGCTACCCTGAGCTTCCTTCCAGTGGTTGACTTTGACTCTTCTTGCTCTTCTTGTCCTGAACTGTCAGCCCTGCACTCACAAATTGAAAGTGGTTGGCCTTCGTCCATTAAATCAGTAAGTGATGCTCTGGCACCATATTACAAGATCAGAGATGAGCTCTCAGTCAAGGATAACTACATGGTCAGAGGCCCAAGACTCATTGCACCACTCTCCTAGGACACACACTGATCACACTTGCACATGAGAGTCATCAAGGGATCGTCCGCACAAAGCAACGCCTGCGCAACCTCTACTGGTGGCCAAAAATGGACTTGCAAGTACAATCTTGCATTGCTTCATGTGTTCTCTGTCAGGCTAATGATGAAACGGCCAGTACTTGCCCTGCTCCTCTGCAGCCTGTCCCACTACCAGACGGGCCATGGAAGAAACTTGGCCTTGATATTGTTGGACCCTTCGACACAGCAGTTTCTGCCTGCATGTATGTTATCACGCTGACAGACTATTATTCTAAGTGGCCTGAACTTGCCTTTTCACATACTGCCACTACTGAGGATGTTATTCACTTCCTGACATCTGTTTTCAGTCGTCATGGTAACCCAGAGAACATTGTCATGGACAATAGTCCACAGTTCACTTCTGCAGCTTTTGCCTCATTCCTTCACACCCAAGGTATCTCCCATAGTAGAACATCAGTCTACTATCCAGCTGCTAACTGAGCTGTCGAGAGATTTCATCGTGCCTTGAGAAGCTGCATTCAAACTGCCATTCAACAGTCACAACCATGGAAGGAGACTGTAATGAACTGGCTCCAGGTGTATCGTGCGACGCCACATGCTGCAACTTCCACGTCACTATATGAACTTCTGTACGGCAGAAAAACGCGCACCAAACTGGTGTATGAGTGTATAAATGACCCGGATGATGATGACAAGCAACTCTAGCAATTCATAAAAACATATTGGTGAAATGATCGAGTTTCATGGCAGATAATGTGTTATTTAGAGCCTCATTGTCGGTGCCCCAATCATTCCCACTATATGGATGTTCACAGCTCTCGCAGATCTAAATATCTTCCGAATGACTCCGAATGACACCAAACTTATCTGGGTGAGTAAACAACCATATTTAATACCAGAAATAAGGTCCAAGTTGTAAAAAACGGAACTTTCCCTTTAAGTAAACTGCATTTTGTTCTACACTCTGGCCTTGTTATTCGTGTGCCAACACTACACTATGGTTAGGTTTACGCAACATAGGCATATAGTTAGATTTGGAAAAAAAACCCATCATAGTTTAGCCCCTGAGTGAAACTCCAGAGTTTGTTGGACACATCCACCAACCCTCGCATCTGCCCAATAGGGATTTTCCAGCTCCTCATATTACGTCGTTACCAGCAGCTTTTCAAGCTAATGCTATCCAGCAGCTTATCATACTGTTGGGACAGATGCCGCACAGCTGCATTATGAACTGACACCACCTGTCTGTGAATCATACTACTGCGACAGGTGCTGTCTGGTCGGCGTATCATAATACCACAAAAGATTTTGGTGTCAGGTGTCAGGTGTCTGAAGCTGAAATCACTGACAAAGCAGCAATATTTGATGACTTGGGAATGAGGATGTGCTGGTCATCCCTAGAGCTCCAAACACAATCTATCAATCAACAAACTAGTTAAAATACAACAATGCTTTTAACCACAGGCATACCCGAAGCTGTATACATGTCTCTTACAGATTCTCCATACAAATATGTTCTAGCCGACAACATGTCAAACTTAAAAATGCATAAATTAAGTGAATGAGACAGGTGTGGTGTAAGCTGCTGCCCAGTGGTCTCTTTATTTCTTTATAGTTCATCCCTGAAAAATAATTTCCTCCTCGTATGGCCGGCTTGAGCAGGATTCAGTGATGTGTTGTCCTCACCGACTGGAGGCCATTTAAACACCATTTCTCTCTGAAAAAGGCATCTGGTACACATGGACACAGTTAACAGTTGCCTGAAATGCCTCAGCCCATTCCAAGCGCCAAGAGATGGTGATCGTTCAGTCTCGGGTCATCGTTCGGTCTAAAGTTAAAGTCCCACTGATTGTCACACACCTGAATGGTTGAAATTTGTTCTCCGCATTTGACCCATCCCCTGAGGGAGCGGTGAGCAGCAGCAGTGCCGCGTGCGGGAATCATGTGTTGATCTAACCCCCCAATTCCAACCCCTGATACTGAGTGCCAAGCAGGGAGGCAGTGGGTCCCATTTTTATAGTCTTTGGTATGACACGGCCGGGGATCGAACCCAAGGACACTAGTGACCTTCTTGATGGCAGATTGCCCAAGGGAACCCCTTGTGTGAGCAGCCTGCAGTCCCACCATGGACGCAGAGCTCTCTGAAAAGACTGAGTCACTCTGAGTTTCATATGCCTGTCCCTCCGTGGATGAGGGTTGAAAGCATTCAATTTCAATTTCAATCAATTTTATTTATAAAGCCCAATATCACAAATTCCAATTTGCGCACAGGGCTTTACAGCATACAACATCCCTCTGTCCTTTGGACACTCACAGCGGATACGGAAAATCTCCCCCAAAACACCCCTTTAACGGGGAAAAAATGGTTGAAACCTCAGGAAGAGCAACTGAGGAGGGATCCCTCTTCCAGGACGGACAGACATGCAATAGATGTCATACAGAACAGAACAGCACGCTTTGACCAGGCCCAGCGGAATCACCACCACCGCTGCTGATATCAGCCCCAGCAGTCTCTGAAACTGCACCAACTCCAGGTATTGGCACAGACAAAATTTGCGCAATGCTGCCAGCAGACTCACTACCCTCTGAGGGGTAAGAGATGCTCTCATCATTGTAGAATTCAGGCAAAGCCCCAGGAAGACCGTCTCCTGCCATGGTTCAAGGTTGCTCTTCTCCAAGTTCACCTTGAAGCCGAGTAACTGGACATGGGACAGGACCTTCTCAGTATCTCATATGACCTGCACAGACCTGGAGCACAGATCAGCCAGTCGTCCAGATACAATTGCGTCCTCCTGAAAGAGTGTCATGATCTCTTCGGACAGGACTTTTGCCTGGACTGGATCCTTTACAGATGTCATGTGGACCCTGGAAAAAAGTGGGGGATGCCGCCGGAATTGTACTCTGTAACCCCTGTTGCCAGTACCCAAGGGTCTGAGATTTCCTTCTCCCAGCTGCCCAGGCATAGCTGGAAGCAAATCCCAGCGGCTGTCCCAACATCCCTATGTGGAAGCCCCCTGGGTCCCTGTACCCTTGGGGGGGCGCCTCCTTTGGGAAGCCCCTCTTGACAGAGGACGAGGCTGAACCCCTGATGTTGCTGACGCGACCTTTCATCAGCATCACTGAAACCCTGGCCTCCTAAGGTCTGACACCTGCCACGTATCCAAGACTCCCCACGATCCCAAGCAGACTGATATTGGTGCTGCTGGGCCATAGACCTCTGTTGCAGAGACCGCTCCGCTTTATCGAGCACACTCTGAGAATCTGCATGAAAGACTCTTCCCGACACCGCGGGCAAAGTTGTCAGCTCCTTCCTGAAATTCTCAGGGAGGGTTGTTTGAGCCAACCAAATCTGTCTGTGAGTCATGGACTGTACAGTGGCGGGCGGGGAGGCAGGTCCTTGGCCCCGCTTTCTCTTACGACGCCCATGGGACTGCTCAAGTCTGCGCTTGTGTGAGTGGTGCCCAGAACTACGCCCCAACTCACCACCAGGGGAGGAAACTGCTTCCCCAGTATGGGAAGCAGCAGAGGCTGCACTATTCTAGTGACCACCAGTATTCTATTCTAATCAACTGTGGCTGGACATGGACTTTCCACATCCTTCAATACATGTGCCTTACCTAAACAGGAAGGACACTCACAGTGGCCATCACACAGGTTCAAAGCTGTCCCACAAAAACGGCATATCTGAGGAGCCATGGTGTTGTCAGCAATATGTCCAATCCCGCCCACTGTGAACAGCAGCAAATGGGAATAATAATTTACATGTCCACTTAATGCAATCAAATTAAATTCACTCCTTGTACGTGGATGTACGAGCAGTGTTGGGTAAGGGTTACTTTAAAAGTAATCAAAGTACGTTACTGCGTTACTTTCTAAAAAAGTAACCTGTTACTTTACTGCATAACTCCCTGAGTAAAGTACCTCAGTTACTTTAAAAGTACTTCCAACGTTGCTCCCTGAGAAAAGTAACTCAAGCACATTTAAAGTACTTTTGAGTATTCTACATTTCCTATTGGGCAATGGACCACAGGGCGCTAAGCCTACAATTTTTTGTCTCCAAAATTAAAGTTATGAACCACTTGCCCTTCACTAAGATCCAATTCTCCCATCACAGCCGTCACTTTGACCAGTAGAAACACAGAACGATCTGCTGCCTTAGACAACTGTATGACAACAACACCCCAGCATTTGTAACATTTATTCTAGGGATGTTACCACACAGAGTAAAGGGGGAAATGATGGTGTGAAACAGCAGTGGCACTTTGTCAAACCGCTGTTAACATCACTGTCATTAGCATCAAGCTAGCAAACAATTGTACATCCTCAGTGTCGCACATAAAGTAATAACATTAACAAATAGCGGCAGGGCTTTTACTCACCACAACTGCAGAGAGTGCCAGCTTCATTTGAAACAAACTACAGTGTAGACGGTCCGTTATTTATTAATCCCTGTGTGTGTTTATATATTTACTTTTTATCCGCTCCATTGTCTTTGTAAAGTTAATATATCGCACCGTCACTTCAAACTCAACACTTCAAATTAAAAGCCCCTTGTAACCTCGGCTGAGAGAATCCCTCCATTTTCTAAATAGACTTTTATTCTGGAACATTTGTCAGAACTTCCTGTAGAAGATACAGTAGCTTGATAGTTTACGTATGATGCTTCAAATGTAGTTCCTGCCATCTGCTGACGCTTTTAGGTGACTACAACAACATGTCGGCCGGCACATGAACAGACACAGTGACTCAAATAGTGGAAATAATAAAAATAGGACAAGAATAACCCGATAACATCACACACGCCGTGAAAGACAACCAGGGATAATTGGTGAGTGCCAGCGTGTAGCGTGTACCAGGCATAATGCAAGTCCTGAGTCTGAAATATGTCTGTCAGCGAGTCCTCCTCCACCTGTTTAGACTCCACCATAGACAAAGGCGGCATTTCTCCGACCATGTAGCGAGCCACAAGCTCCGTGGCTTCTTTCAGACTGATAGGTTTAACGTTATCTCCGTTATTGGAACCAAACGACATCCGTTGCTGTTTCAGAGCTTTTAAAAGTAACGGAAGTAACTGATGTCTTGTTTGAAAATGTACTTAAGTATTTGATTACTCAAACAGCAAACTAACACGTTTGATTACTTTTTGCAGTAACGAGTAACCTAAGTACTCTAACGCATTACTTTGTAACGCGTTATACCCAACTCTGCGTACGAGGGGTGTAAGCAATCATCACACCACTGCGCACAGGGCGCAGAATAAAGAGTAAACCTTAACTACTCAAATAGGAGGACATAAAACTCAAATTATCACCCCTACATACAGTGTACCAGGAGGAAAACTCAGGAAACAAAAACAAAACCACCTCAACTGCCAAACAGCAGGAAGGAAATAACTATACAATCTCAGAATTCAAAATTTTTATTGAATATAATTCATACAACTGAAATTATCCAAACTATCATTTGCTTCCAAAATTAACTCACCACTCTAGTACGTGAACGTACAGGGGAGAAATAAAGAAAAGAACCTCCAAAAAATGCAGAGCGGAAATATTATAATTCACAACTTGAATTTACTGGATTTATCTGCTCTTCAAAACACTACAGTCAGAAAAATCAGCAATTTATATGACTTAGCCAACAGGCTGTGGGAGCAATTAAAACTCATGCTCATTGTTGTTTTCACTGTGTTCATTTATACATCATTTAGTTGTTTATTCATCTGTTTAGCAGTTTAGTAGTAAGTAGTTCAATAAATGTTTCATTTATAAAGAACTTTATTCTGTGATTTTTGTGTTCATGAAAAATTAAGTCAAGGACACAGGGCCAAGAAGGGCCTTTAGATTATGAAACAAAGTTAATTAACAGGCTATCAGTTTTCCTTGTTTAGAAAGGGTGATAGCTTAAGGTGAATTTTGATGTTATTTTTAATTCTTTTATTTAATATAAAACAGAACTAACTGTTGTTGATAGCAGAAGTTTAGTACAACCAGTACCCCTCACCAATTGCACCAATTCATGTGTTCACAGTTAATAATTTTGAGTAACTAATATCATTAAACAGCCTATCTGGGCACAACTGATGTCACTATACTAAAAGTTTTGTTAAACAATGTTTCACAATTTGTGTGGATCTTAAATTCTGTTTGTTTGAATGTCAAGTGCATATGATACAAGTGTTTGATTTGTGGTGTTTCTGTTAATGTATTTTAGGTGCTCTATAAAGTGTGCTCTGTTCTTTGTATAGCACTGTTGTTCGTGTTTTAATGTCTTCTGTGTGTTTTTTGGTGGTGGCATCACAACTGCCAAGGGGCTACAGTTGAAAATTAGCAAAGTTGGCTTAACTGGCACTTCTACAGAAATGTTTATTTATGTGTACTGTCCCTGTCACCTTAAACTGTATCAATAAATAAATAAAAATAAATGTGGTTACAGTCAGCTGGCTCAATGCTATACATAATATGCACTGATAGAGCCAAAAAATGATTCGTAAAACCACCCTGCCTAAATCTTGATTCTAAAAAGTTATTAAAATCACAGATATGTTACATTTATTTTAGTTATTTTTTTGTAAGTATTTTCCTAGCGTGCCGCCATTCTGGAATGATGGCGCTGCCTTTGTCACAGGGTTGGTTGGCTTTGTTGGCTTGTGAAGACACTGAAGTGTCTCTGGATGGGGATGAACTTTTGTTGGAAAATGGAGGAAGATGAACTAGAAAGGCCTGTTGAGCATGTAACTGCACTTATGCATTTGAGCCGATACTGCATGGGCACTGAACAGTGGTCTGTGTGGAGGAAGTTGTGGAGCCAGTGCATCAGCAATGTTACCGATGCCCGTGTAGTTGTTGTACAGTAATGCCCACTCTATCGGAGTCTATCAGTTGTCAGAAGGCTGGTCTGGACCACGTATTGCTTGGTCACTCCCACATTACCGATTATTACATTAGTGCACACATTCAGGTGGCCGTGTTGGAGGTGACAGTGCTCTGGCAGAAAACTGTTTGAGTTGAGACACTTGAGTGTCCTATCAATAGCAGGTAAATCAAGCTACCTGTGACCCAGTAAAGTTAACTTTATGCAGTAATGTTAAATAGAATAAATATATGTAAGTAAGTTAGTAAGTAAAGTGTATTTATATAGCACCTTTCACAGACACAAAATCACAAAGTGATTTATATTAAAAGCAAAAACACAGATTATAAGTAAAAAAATAAAAATAGTAATAACAATCATACAGTGTACTGTAAATAGCAAGAATAACAGGCAAGTATAAAAATGATCACAAAAGAAACAAACCCATAGAGGCAATAAAAGGAAGTAAAAAACAGTTAAACAGGTTGTTTAGCCAAAGGCCTTTCTGTATGAAAATGTTTTTAGCTATTTCCTCAAAGTAATACAAGAATCTATGGATCGTAGAGAATAGGGGAGAGCATTCCATAGGTTAGGAGCAACAGCTTGAAAAGCACAGTCACCTCAGGTTTTACAGTGGGTCCTGGGGATGGCAAGTAGAAACTGGTCAGAGGACCTAAGGGCCAGATTTGGTGAATAAGGGAGGAGGAAGTCAGCAATATACTGAGGTGTTTGTCGTGAGTATTGCCGTGTTGTACCTGAGGTGAGTAGATGGTGGCACCAATGGGCACTCCTCAGTGTAGTCTATGTCTCCATGAGTGGCCTCTGCTAACTTCCCCTGGTTTTGCTTAGTTTAGCATTATTTTGGACTGAATATTTTACTCAACCTGTGGTTTTAGATTTTGTATTTAGACTTCTTTAAAGTTAATTGTTATAAAAACTGTATTGTAATTCCCCCCTTATTAGATTTGTTTTTTTCAGTTTTTAAGGTACTGTTCAGTTTTTTAGGTACTGTTCTAGTTCTTTAAAAGGCTGATTATCAACTGATAATATCTAAAGTAGACCTATATGTTCAGTAAAACGTAAGAGCTTGACTGGATTGAAATACTGATTAAATTGCCACAGGTCTATGCATAAATATATTATTGGCCCATAGCCATTGCTATTGCTTCATGTATTTGTTTTATTAGTGTTACAGACATTAGTGTTGTGTTGTTCACAAAGGAATCATTCAAAAGAATGAATCTGTTGAGTGAACATACTGAACTGAAACACTTCCGGAACTGATTCGTTCACTTCTCAGTCCAGTTGAGCTCAGCAGCGAGCTTTCAGGCCGGGAGCGGAAGAGATGGAGATTCTGAACCGTTTCCCCACAATAAAGACTATATGTATGAAATTCAACACAGCGACACCCTCTAGTGCAGTGGAGAGGCTCTTTAGCCTGGGCAGTCTTGTGCTGACTCTGAGGAGGAACAGGTTGTCTGACAAACAATTTGAGAGACTCCTTCTCATGAGGTATAACCTTTTCTTTGATAAGCATGTTCAGTAAGATAAAAAAATGTGCTGTAAAGCCCTAGTTTGGTGAGTGAGCTACAGTGAGTTGAGTGTGTTTGACTTGTTAAATTCACAGTTAAAATTACATTTCATATGCAATGTTGTTTTCCTTTGAAGTCTCATCATCATCTGATATGATAATGAAGGCCAGTCTCTTATTTTTTTATTGATATTATTTTGAACGAATTCATGTTTGCATGAGATGGTTGGAAGGACAACCTTTTTGAGGTTATGTTGTTGTATTGTAAAGAAATTCAGTTTGACAATGCTTATCTCATGGCCTCAAAATAGAAATAGACATTTAGTGATGATAGAAGTTTCCAATGAAAGTCTTAATCATAATTTTATTTTGAGACATTTTGCATACTGCCAGTATTGTAGCCTTGTTCTTGACATATTTTTCTGTGAAATGCTGTTTGGGCTGACTTTCACAACTTTGCTGTCGGCTTTGTTGTATTAAAGAGCATAAAAGAGAGCTCTTGTGTATGTCCTCTCTATTAGAATAAGGATTTGTGCTGATCTGGGCATATATAAGATTTAACTTTATATTGCTAATTGGCAATTAAGTTATGGTGCATCTCAGGTGATGTGAGAAGTAACTAGTAATGTGTAATGCATTACGTCATTAAGTCATCATGATATCTTAATGACAAATCAAAATGGTATCACTTTACTTGAGGTCAAAGAATTCATTCATTACACTGTGATAATGGTGTCATGACCAGTGTTGGGCCATTTTGATTTGTCATTAAGTTATCATATCTTAATGAGTAATCAAAATGGTACCACTTTACTTCAGGTCAAATCATTACACTGTTATAATGGTGTCACAACAGCCAGTTTTGTGTCGTATCCTGCCAGACATCTATCTGGCTGAGTGTTAGAATCAGTCTGTAACCTTGGACATCTAATTATAATAATCATGTCAACTTGTCATAAACACAAAAAGAGGTGCATTTTTTTCGTTAATGTCAAATTGTTATGACCAAGGCATCTTCTGATAATGTCATCCTGGTTAATGTCAAGTTGTCAAAATGAGGACATCCCTAACAAATATAATGTTAAGTCGTCATGACAAAGATAACTTCTGGTAATGTCACTTTGATTAATGTCAAGTTGTCATAATCAGGACAACCCAAACATTGTCAACTTGTCATTACAAAAAATGAATGACACTTAATGACAGCAGTCATAAATGTTTATGACATGTACATAATGTTTATGACAAGTTCATGACAGTGTCAGGTCATAGTTATGACAGTGTTATGTCACCCTTATGTAGATACCTTCAAGTAAAGTGTTACCTATCTTTCACTGTCTCTGGCGTTTTATCCACTGAACTCATCCAAGGCAACCAACCCCGCAATGTCACATATTATGGTACTGCAAGATGGCGGCAGTCTTCCCACTGAAGATATATCAGGGCTCCTTTTTTTCTTTTCTACGCTGACATTTGTCATGTTGGTTATAATTTTTGGGTAAAGTAGAAATCCATTTAGCAAGTTAAATTAACCTGATTGACTGCTTCATATCCACTTTAATCAAAAACGATCATCATGTAAACAGAGAGAATGAACGATGGAACGCAAACTATTGGAAAATTAGACAGGTGTACAACATAATTAACAGGAAATAAGGGTAGCAAGAGAGATGAAATGATAAAGGCAGATATATTCTGAGAGAAAGAAAGGAAATACAGAAAAAGAGGGAGGCTGAGAGCTGGGGCTTAAAGTAGGAAAGATGAATGATGGAGCCTAAATGAAATGTCATTCCCAGTAATGGGAAAAAGTCCCTGCCAGAAAGCAGGTCACTTAAATTGCAAAAGATATACATAAGCAGTGTTGCCTGGAGCACAGTGTGCTTGACAGAACTGTTAACATTAACTTTCTAGAATCAAAATGAACTGAGAGAGGACAGAAGGTCTGCAACCTGTGCAGCCTGGCTGCTGTCACTGGGATGGTATTGGTGCTGGCAAATGCAATGCTTATAGGTAACACACACACACACACACACACACACACACACACACACACACACACAGAGTCAAGAAAGCATCTATGCAAATACCTACTCTCTCTTTCTCTCTCATGTTTATCATATGTCATCTATTTGTACATGGGCTATGCAGCATGTAAGCATAAGCCAAATTGAGTCTGGCAGCTGTACATTATTTCTTAGAGTTCAGTTTGTTGTTCCTTTTAATGACTATGTCAATAGTTTTTTGACTGCAATAGTCACATTAACCATGAGTGAAAAATACAGCCTCCAAACCAACATTACAGAGCAGGCTTTCCCTTTGAAATACATACACTGCCCCCAGCAGGAATCAATAGGAGGAGGATAAAATGCACTTCTATTTAATTAAGATAACAGCACATTCTCGCTCATAATCTCTCTCTCTTTCCTTCTCCATCTCCCTCCCCCTCCGTCTTCCTTTATGTCCCGCTACCCGTGCCATTCCTCTCTGGGGGTGGTGAGAAATGATGTCAGTAGGAATGTGGATTTAATCGTTTCCAAGATCGACTCCATGTTTTTCTTCCCCTACAGCATGTTCTCACTCCCCCTCCCCCACAAACTCGTCTTTGAAATGTCGTCAAGGGAGTGTTTTGGAGCTGAAATGTGTTTGCTCTGGGGCAAATGGACTATTGGCGTTGACATCTTGAACTGAATGGCTTACAATTCATCGTATAGGTCTCTGTAACAATACAGCAGTCCCCTGCCAGACTGTTTTCAGCTTTATTTTGATTCAAATAAGTGCCACTTTGGGCTCTGAAGACTAGGCTTTGAACAGAGGTGGAAAATAACTAATTACATTTACTCACGTTACTGTAATTAAGTAGTTTTTTGTGTAATTTGTAATTTTTTCAGTAGTTTTTGAAATCTGTAATTTTACTTTTACTTAAGTAAATTTTGACTGAAGTATTGTACTTCACTACATTGGAGATCACAGCTAAATTGAAACCAAAAGGGTGGATCTCGGAAATCTTGCGTGGAATTGACCTAGAACAAGTGAACGGTGTGTGTGTGTGTGTGTGTGTGCATCGGGGCTGAACTCTGCCGTGCGCGATACAGAGAGCAGAGGAGGATTGTAAAGATACAACCATGTAGAGACAGAAATGACATGCCATTGTGTTAACAATATAAGTCATCACGTTACAGGGTGAAACCGTATAACACTATAGATAGTATATTGTTATGTTATTATATGACATATAATGTCATTATATGACATATAATGTTGCTCAAAATAATAAAGCCTAACTTTAGTTTATGAAGAGATAAGACAGAGCCCTCTCCTCTTATATGCTTTACTTACAAGTGTGTGAATTGACCTATTCTGTAGCACCAAATAATATACGGTGGTTTCTAAACAGCATAAAAAAGAAAAATAAATCAGCAGCAGCGGTCATATTTCAACAGCGGAGCACCACCGCTGCTAGTTGCATATAAGGGAAACACTGTTGCTCAATGGATTTGTTCTGGAATTGTTTTGGAATACACACTCTTCTTCCAAAGTAGTGCTAGTGTATTTTAATATTCAGAATTTCGCTTCAACAAGCTGTGTCTTTTTTGACCATACACCCATATCCCTGAGAATAATGCCCAACAACATTGCTCAAAAAGTTGCTCTGTGTATCATCAGCTTGGTGTATAGCCTCAGAATGCTGGACTTGGGGTGGAACCCTCCATGCATGGTGAGGAGCCTTCTTGTCTTTATATCTATGGCTTCTATCTCCTCCTTTGGCCAGCTTATTATCCCAGCTAGGTATCTGGGTATCTGGCAGTGTGTTGATGACTCAGACCTTGTTCTGACCATTCAGCTGACTCCTCAGGACTTGCCTTACTCTATGGAGGTATTTGGTTGTGGTCGACTTCCTTGCGGCCTCCTCATGATTTCCATTAGCCTGTGGGATCCCAAGATACTTGTAGATGTCCTGGATATCTCCTATGTTGCCCTCTGGTAGGTCAACTCCCTCAGTTCTGGTCATCTTGCCTCTCTTGTCTAATCGAAATGACATCCCTATGTCCTTGCTGTAGAACCTAGTGTTGTGGATCAGTGAGTCCATTTCTTTGGAGATATATATATATATGTTACACATATACATATACATATACATATATATAAATAACTTCATCTACATATGGTTAGGACTACCATAAAATGACTCAAAGTTTGCACGGTTCCAAACACTGGTCTCCTTGGTAAAGTCCTGTGTTTTTTGACCCATCCACCACCCTAACCTGCCTCCTTATGCAGACTGCTTCCTTCTTTTCTTCTTTTCTTGTTCTTATTATTTTTTAAGCAAATTCAAGGGATCCTAATAAAAAAAACTTTCCGTAATACTTTCTCTGAAGGTTATGTCTGCAATAGATTATGTGCACATCCACATTATACTGCATTTATAAGGCTTTTTAAAATTCTTTATGTGTTTACAATCATGCATGTGAACTTCTAATAAGGTCTGTAGAGTATTATAACTAGTGGACATAATGTGTTAGAAGTTGATTCAGTTGCAGAATCTTTTTCACTTATTTGGATTTCTAGAAAGACTCTGAGATGCTAAGGTTGCATTTACACCTGTCCTGAAGAATGCTCAATGCTACACCATCTTGTACCACTGGGCCCTGTGTCTGGTGTGATGGTGCCATTTTGTGCATCAGTCAGGCTCTAAATCAAATGGGCTTTTTCCATGAATGAGCTTCAAACATGACATAATACCATGTATCCAAAGTTTCAGTGTAAGGCAACTGGATGAGTGACGAGAGATGAGAGAGAGGTTCATGGTTAAAATAATTACCAGGGCTCATCATCTCCTGATTATCACGTCTCCTCAATGTTAGCAAGAATACACACCTCTGTAGTGCAATCAATCATGATTAGCTGATTAGCATACTACTTGCATAACACCACCACAATTTATTATCCAATGAGTGAGTTCATTGTCGCTCCCCAGGAAACAAAGGATTGTTTGATTTCTCCACACACTCACACACATGCAGACACACACGGCTACACATACTGTCCCAATAATTAATCAATAAACTGGCAGATTGTTGTTTTTTTTTTTCACATGGTGATGTCTGCAAAACAGTTGTACAAAAGGAATTGTAGAAAAATCTTATTTTGAATAATATATTTAAAATTTGACTGAACCTGCCATTTCATATCATCAAGGCATAAACAGAGCCAAAGAGGTTCCAAATGCTCGACTGCTGTCATTATAATTCAAAGCTGGCTTCAAGTGGTTTGTATTGCTGTTCCAAAAGTAATAATTTGTAATTATATGCAATCATCTGCCTCCATTATAGATTGATACATTATGATTTATGGTGTCAGTTCTCAAACAGTCACAATGGTTTTGCTAACTGTGTCTGATGGTGCATGTTAGGGTTGGGTATCCTTTAAAAAAATCACAATACCAGTACCAAAACCAGTATCCTTAAAGTGATAACAATACTGCAACAAACAACAAATTAAGAGTGGGGTTTGTCAGCGCTGTGCTCTCTCTGTTTTGTCTGGGTCGGTTGTTTTTGTTGCCACTGCTGTTTGTTGGCATATGATCTCTGCCACCACGAGGCACAGCACAGTATGGGACTGCATGAACAGCTCGGGTGCATGATGCTTGCCAAGAGCGACTTTGGTCTGAATAACATGTCAAGGTTTTAGTGTGTTGTATATTTTACATTCCTTCTGTTCTATTTAGAAATTTTATTGATACTCAATATATATTTAGTCCAGTGAATTACATATTTGCAGTACAAATACTATATATCCACATGTATCTCTTAACATCGATTCTTCCATGCAAACCTCAAATAATGCCTAAAAACATTAACCATATATTGATCAGATTGTGTGCTGAACTGAAACAGTGTAATGCGTTTATGGTTGTCAACTCTCAGTTTTTCAGTCATACACAATTTATGCAATTCAAAGACTGCTCAGGGACCCCAGCATACAGAAATATTTAAATACACCATTTTGAAAAAAAAATTTCCCCTGCTAAAATGTAGTGCAAATTTAGGGCATTATTTTGCCCCCTTTCTGATGAGATAGCTTGACATGGTTCGAACCAATGGACTCCTTGGGTCCTCTAGTTTATGATACCAGTGTCTTCATTGTAGCTGTAAACTAAGTGCGATACAAATGTTTTTCTTACCGAAAATTAGTCTGCCTCACGTCTCAGATCAGTTCTGCCTGTCACATCTGCTACGGCTTCACCTTTTTTGCCGGACATTTGGTCATTGCTTCTCTTCTCCTTATATTTTCTTGTTCTCTCTGCTTTTCTTTCAGAGCTCCTGATTTTGGTGAGTCATTCTGACTTTGCTAATCAAGGAGCATCCTGCCTCACATATTTATATCAGCAGCACTTAAGTTTTGCACATCTAACATCTGACCCATGTCATATGGACTGTACCAGTTTACAGTACCTGTGGGGGTGGGAGTTTCAGATGGCACGCTGAAATGTGTTTTAATGATAAAAATACATTTATTTGTCATGTAAATACATATAACTTGTATTGTCAGTGATGTAAGTCAGTAAGCAAACTGTTGTACTTGATCCTATTTAAGGATCAATGATAGAGGTTTTAATGGGCCCCCCCTTGGCCTTGTGCTTGGGTCATCTGTACCCTTTGGCCCCAGTTATGGCGGGCCTATTCGTGTGCTGCTCCTGTGCTTCTTTCAAAATTCATTTGTGCTCCTTCAGAGCTAAGCTAAGTTTTACAAATTGAAGTTAGTACAACTGAACAAAATCCTTGGTAACATTGAACCAAATCCTCATGAGCTTCTGGAGGGTTGGCGAGTTAGCTTGCTAACTAGATAGGTTATACAAACAAGTAAGCATGCCATACGTTAGAATATAGGCTATGCTAATGCGTAAGCTTGCCAAGAGGCCAGAATATTGTAACATTAAAGTAACATTTAAGAGTCAAGTTAAAAGACCTATCATTTTTCATTTGTAAAGAACTGTAGTTAACACACTTTTCCTCCTTCATATAGCTTTTTCTAACTTTTATTTCCATATTGACCTTAGAAAATTTGTAAGTTAATATCCTGCTACATTTATGTGTTTAAAATCTCTCAGTTTATTAGAAGCTCTGTTTTAAAACTTGTGGTGATCAAGTCCTGAAACAATTAAATGATTCTGCTGACCTGTAACTATATATGGGCTATTATTTTTAACCCGAGACTCGGACTTTTGTCCATATATACTTTTTTCTTCATTGATGTGATTGGTCAGAAGTTGGAGTGTTGACAGACTGTGATCTGATAACCTGAAGTTAACATGCTCCTGAGCAGGTTAGCTGTTCAGTGTATGTTACCACAATGATTTAAAAAGAGAACCAGCTTTGTAGTACTGATAACTTAGATTTAACCCTGAAGGCAAGGCAAGTTTATTTGTAGAGCACAATTCGTACACAAAGTAATTCAAAGTGCTTTACAGAAGAAGAAAATGCATTAAAATCACAATACAAAATAAAAACATAAATAATCATTATAAAATGAACTTTAAAAGAGAAGAGTGCAGATAAGATCCTTTCAGTCATATGCACAGTGAAATAGAGTTTTGAGCCTAGATTTGAACATTGTTAGAGTTAAGGGCTGTCTCACATCTTCAGAAAGACTGTTCCAGATTTTAGCTGCATAAAACTGGAACACTGATTCCCCATGTTTAGTCCTAACTCTGGGCACCAGCAGGAGGCCGGTCCCTGAGGTCCTCAGAGTCCGCGATGATTCATATGGCACTAACATGTCAGAGATACACTTTGGTGCTAGGCCGTGGAGAGACTTGTACACAAGCAGAGCTGCTTTAAAGTCTATTCTCTGAGCCACAGGAAGCCAGTGTATAGACCTGAACACAGGACTAATGTGCTCGTACTTCCTGGTTCTGGTCAGGACCCGAGCAGCAGCATTCTGGATGTACTGCAGCTGTCTTACAGCCCGTTTGGACAGGCCAGTGAGCAGGCCGTTACAGTAGTCTAACCTACTAGAGACAAATGCATGGATAAGTCTCTCCAAGTCACGTTTAGACACTATACCTTTGATTTTGGCAATGTTTTTTAGATGGTAAAAGGCTGCTGATGTTATTGATTTGATGTGGCTGTTAAAGTTCAAGTCTGAGTCCATTATTACCCCGAGATTTCTAACTTGATTTGTAGGTTTTAGAGAGAGAGACTGGAGGTGACTGCTGATACTTGCTCTTTGTTTCTGTGGACCAAATACGATGACTTCAGTCTGAATTTAGCTGGAGAAAGTTGTTTTTGTCAGATCACACCCCGTCAACACCTCGACCTATTTGTTGCTACACGTCAACAAAATCATTTCATTGTTCCAGTGCTCTATTTCCACTGGTTTTAAAACAGAGCTCCTCACAAATGGAGAAATTGTTTACAACACTAAACACATAATTTTAGCAGGATTTTAACTTTTGCAAAGTTTATTATATTCCGCAGTGATAGTGTTGCCATTTTACACTCTGATTCCATCAATGCAGCTCAAAACATTTAATGGAACATTTAATTGGCCTAAAAGGTTCTGCACTAAGCTAGTTTAAATCTTTTTTATCTGATCGTTTTCAGTTTGTTCATGTTCATGATGAATCATCTCTAAATACTAAAGTTTGTTTCGGAGTTCTACAAGGTTCTGTGCTCAGACCAATCCTATTCATTCTATACATGCTTCCCTTAGGGCTCGTTTATGCTCCCATTATGTACGAAAATGTATACGTCCCTTTCAAACGATGTTACCGTCACTGCCCACATACTTCCGTGCGCCCTTTACGTTGGCATCGATGTTCACCAATATATCCACCAGGAGGCAGCCCAATGTCAAAAGTTTATAACAACGACAAACTCCAAAACAAACTTGGCGACTGTGGAGGAGATATTGATAATGTACCTCTTGCATAAAAGACAAAAACAGAGGCAGCGTTGTAGGAGGCGGTGGTCGGTGAGGCCATTAAATACATCGCGACTGGAGGACGGAGAATTCTTTTCTCTAGTACTGCCGATGGGAGAAATTGAATTGTTATTTCTTCTTCATGTCTCACTAGAGCTACATATCAGGGAGTGACAGCAACACTGCCCCCACGGTTCCTGGTGGTACTGCTCCATTTGGCCCGTATCCGTAAGCTTTATGGAAATGTGCAGGAATATGGATGAAAAGAACGCGGAGCATGGAGAAAAGGCTCCGTCCATATCCGAATGTGTATTTAACGTTCAGCATAAATGAACCCATCATGAGAAATCTCTCTGTAAATTTCCATTGCTATGTGGATGATACACAATTGTATCACAATTGTCAGTGCACTGACGATAGTCCCTTAAGTACTGAAAAGTTTATTGCTTGTTTGCTGCTTGTGAAGATGCCCAGTAAAATGATCGTTCATTAAGACTCTTAGTCTACATTTGTTTTCTGTGTGCGAATCCTTTTCCGCTTTATGATCTGTACGACATCTATTGCACGTCTGTCAATCCTGGAAGAGGGATCCCTCCTCAGTTGCTCTTCCTGAGGTTTCTACCATTTTTCCCCCCGTTAAAGGTTTTTTTGGCGGGAGTTTTTCCTTATCCAGGATGTCGTATGCTGTGAAGCCCTGTGAGGCAAATTGTGATTTGTAATATTGGGCTTTATAAATAAAACTGATTTATTGAATTGAAAATAACAAGATACCTGTGTCGTGAGAAATAACATTTTATTAGAAAAATAATCCACACACTGTTAATCCTTACAAATGCAAAATTTTGGTCAGATAGACCCCATCAGTCATTAACTATAGGCTACTTTTTAGCTTTTAACTTCAGTAGCAGAAACAGTTTGGTGTATCAGGTGACATATTCAGAGTAGTTGTGTCATTAACCAACTAAATGGCAAAAAATACTCTATACTATACTTGTCCTCGGTGATCTAATGTATTCACTATCACATGTTTTTCTTCCTTTCCTTTCTTCTAACGTTTTTACTACTCTGTAAGATCAACCTGCCAAGGGACTAAAGATGAAAATTAGCCTGGGGCTATAATCCGGTATATTTACATCAATTTTAATCAATCAATTTTATTTATAAAGCCCAATATCACAAATCCCAATTTGCCTCACAGGGCTTTACAGCACACGACATCCCTCTGTCCTTTGAACCCTCACAGCAGATAACAGACGTGCAATAGATGTCGGACAGAACAGATCAACACAATAACACAACATAGACAGAAAGAGAGAGAGGGACAGAGAGAGATGCAGGACAGACGGTAATGACAGTAGCTTATAACAACATCAATGAAGTAATAATATTATGATTAATAATAATATATTAATATCTATCCGGAATATCTATCCGGTATCTGATAGTATACATGTGTGACAATAATCATATGTGTATAATAACAGTAGAAGTACGACTAACGATAACAGCAGCAGCAGGAGGCATCTGGCAGGACCATGGCAGCAGCACAACCACACACGTCACACTATCCAGGCACCGCTGCAATACAAGTTAACCTGAGAGACAGTGAAGCACAAAGGCTCCGGAGAAGAAGCCGAGTTAGTGACATCCAGAATGGCTGAGTTAGCAAGATGCAGTAATAGAACACTAGAGAGAGAGAGAGAGAGAGAGAGAGAGAGAGAGAGAGAGAGAGAGAATGTGCCAGGTGTATTATAGGAGGTCCCCCCTGGCAGACTAGGCCTAAGTCAGCCTAACAAGGGGCTGGTACAAGGCAAGCTTGAGCCAGCCCTAACTATAAGCTTTATCAAAGAGTCTAGTTAAGTCTAGTCTTAAATGTGGAGACAGTATCTGCCTCCTGGACCACAACAGGAAGATGATTGCACAGGAGAGGAGCCTGATAGCTGAAGGCTCTGGCTCCTGATCTACTTTAGGGACCACAAGTAACCCTGCATTCTCCGAGCGCAGAGTTCTGGTGAGATAATATGGCACTAAGAGCTCTCTAAGATAAGACGGAGCTTGATCATTTAGAGCTTTATACGTTAACAGTAGGATTTTAAATTTAATTCTGGATTTTACAGGGAGCCAGTGCAGAGAAGCTATAACAGGAGAAATATGATCTCGTTTCTTAGTTCCTGTTAGTACACATGCTGCTGTATTCTGGATTAGCTGGAGAGTTTTTAAGGACTTACTAGAGCTACCTGATAATAGAGAGTTACAGTAATCCAGCCTTGAGGTAACAAAAGCGTGGACCAATTTTTCTGCATGTTTTCGGGTCAGGATAGGCCTAATTTTTTGTAATATTATGCAGATGAAAAAATGCAGTCCGTGAGGTCTGATTATATGAGAACTGAAAGACAGATCTTGATCAAAAATTACTCTGAGGTTTCTTACGGTAGTGCTAGAGGCCAGAGCAATGCCATCTAGAGAAACTATGTCATCAGATAAAGAGTTGTTTGGGGCCAAGAACAAAACCTTCAGTTTTGTCTGAATTTAACATCAGGGAGTTGGTGCTCATCCAGGTTTTTATGTCTTTAAGGCAATTATAAAGTTTAGTTAGTTAATTACTTTCTTCTGGATTCATAGATAAATACAACTGTGTATCATCCGCATAACAATGGAAATTTACAGAGTGATTTCTAACGATTTTACCTAAAGGAAGCATATATAGAGTACGTGAACGTGAACAAACTAAAAACGATCAGATAAAAAAGATTTAAACCAGAACTGGGGCAGAACCTTTTAGGCCAATTAAGTGTTCCAGTCTCTGTAGCAGAATTTGATGGTCAATTCTGTCAAATGCCGCACTAAGATCTAATAAAACAAGTACAGAGACAAGTCCTTTGTCTGAAGCAATCAGAAGGTCATTTGTAATTTTAACTATTGCTGTATCAGTGCTATGATGCACTCTGAATCCTGACTGAAATTCCTCAAATAAATTATTATCATGGAGAAAATCAAACAGCTGGTCTGCGACTATTTTCTCAAGGGTCTTTGAAAAAAAGGGAAGATTACATATTGGTCTATAGTTGGCTAACACCTCTGGATCTAGGTGGGCTTTTTTAGGAGAGGTTTAATTACAGCTACCTTAAAAGACTGTGGTACATAGCCTGTTAATAAGGATATATTGATCATGTCTAACCTCTGTTACTGAAGGACTTCATATTGAATTTAACGACGGAGTAATCATTTCATTAATTTTGCGACAGCACTATCTGATAAACATCTAGTAAAGTAACTGTTGCTGAGTGGCACGTAATCGAGGAAAAAGAAATCAAAAGTAATCAAATAATGATTCGATAGCGAGGGATTGTATGGAGAGACTGTTAGGTTATCAATTTCAATTCCATACATCAGAACTAGATCGAGGGTATGGTTAAAACACTGAGTGGGTTCATGTACACCCTGACTGAAATCAATGGCGTCTAATAATGAGATAAACATGGTAGCCAGGGAGTCATTATTAACGTCGACATGAAAGTTAAAATTGCCTACAATAATAACTTTATCTGATTTAAGAACAAAACTGATTGAATTTGTTGATGAATTCTCAGAGTTTTTAGAGTACGGGCCAGGAGCATGGTACACTATTACAAATAAAAGTGGGTTTTCCAGGTCGGATGTAAAAGACTAAGACGGAGGCTTTCAAATGAATTATCGTCTAGTTTAGGTTTAGGGCTGATTAACAGACTAGAGTTAAAAATGGCTGCAACTCCCCCTCCTTGGCCGCTGCCTCGAGGAATGTGGGTATTATTATGACTGGGAGGAGTGGATTCATTTAGACTGACATATTCGTCTTGACACAGCCAGGTTTCGGTGAGACTGAGTAAATCAATATGATTATCTGAAATTAATTCGTTTACTAATGCTGCTTTAGGCGATAGAGACCTGATATTTAACAGTCTGCATTTGATTCGCCTGTTTTGTCTTTCTGTCACAGAAGAGGTTTTAATTTTTATGAGGTTGTTATGCACAACTCCTCTTTGTTTAATTTTTGATTTAGATAATTTAGGTGGTCGGGGGACAGACACCGTTTGTATAAAACTATGAAAACTATGGGTAGGTAATTGCACTAGAAGCTCAGAGTCACAGTCTACACGCTTCTCTGAGTCCTGATCTCAACTCTGGGTTGTCAGGGATTTGAATTACTAATAAAATTTGCCAGGTTCCTAGAGATGAGAGCAGCTCCATCCAAAGTGGGATGAATGCTGTCTCTGCTAATGAGACCAGGTTTTCCCCAGAGAGTTTGCCAATTATTAACGAAACCCACATTGTTTGCTAGACACCACCTGGACAGCCAGCGATTAAATGATGACATGCAGCTAAACATGTCTTCAGAGGTCAGATTTGGGAGGGGTCCAGAGAAAACTGCGGAGTCCGACATAGTTTTTGCATATTCACACACCAAGGCAATATTAATTTTAGTGACCTCCGATTGGCGTAACCGACGTGAATAGCAATCTTGCTAAATCTACGTTTAGGTTTAGCCATCAGTTTTAAATTTGATTCAGTGTCACCCGCTCTGACCCCAGGGATACATTTGACTATGGCCACTTGTGTTGCAAACTTCACGTTTCTCAGAATAGAGCTGCCAATAACCAGAGTTTTATCCTCAGCGGGTGTGTTGCTGAGTGGGGAAAAGTGGTTGGAAACATGAACAGGCTGGTGGTGAGCTGTGGGCTTCGGCTTGGTGCTGCGCTTCTGGCGAACATTTACCCGACCTCCCAGCTGAACGGGTGTTACTGGAGGACTGCTAGCAGAGGTTATGCTATGTGGCTCTGTACCGACTACAGGGGACTGGCTAACTACCGCAGCTACTGAATGGTTTTCCATGGTGCGGAGCCGCGCTTCTAATTCTCTCAGCCTTGCCTCCAACGCAGCAATAAGATACACTTTTTACAATTACCACTGTCGCTAAAGGAGGCAGAGGCATAGCTAAACATTTGGCACACCGTGCAAGAAAGAGCCGAGGGAGAAGCCATCTCTAGCTGTTAAGCTAATGTAGCTACCAAGGCTAGTAACGTGCAAACAACAGCTAAGAGATTAGCAGGGAAGTCGTAAAAAGGAGGAGAGCTATAAGTGCTTAAACAGAACTAGTGTGGGTTAAGTCTTGAAGTAGATGTTAAAGCAACTGAAGTGAGAAAGCAGAAAGCAGGCTAGTAGGATTCACTAGAACAGCACAGAGACGCTGTCACAGAAGCACCAGAAATCACACAACTCGCTTACCGCAATATGTCAGCACGTTATGACCAGGTTTTCCCCAGAGAGTTTGCCAATTATTAACGAAACCCACATTGTTTGCTAGACACCACCTGGACAGCCAGCGATTAAATGATGACATCATTTACATGCAAATGTTCATTAATGTGCACTGTCCCTTCTAACTTAAATAAATAGATAAATAAATAAATAAATATATAGCCTGGTGATAGCCAAGTATTAGCCAAAAATTTTTAGATAGTATTTTCAGTGTTTCTGCATTTTCCATTTCTAGATTACAGAGTAACGTTTACATCCCAGACCATTAACATTTTACTATCTCAGATTACCAGACACTTTTGGTACTGTTTCATGTCATGTATGAAGTAGCCTCCCTTATTCATGGTTCTGATTATGTCACATAATCAACACCCCCGCTTCTTTCACATGAACACCCTGGATAGGAAAACCCAGAGTTGACTGAACTAGTTGATAACCAGCTTTGTAATACTCATTATCCTAATGGTCAATGTTAGTGTTAGTCAAGCCAGATAACGAAAAGATATCCTGTGTAAGTTGAACTGGCTTTGTAGTATAGGCCTCTGGATCAACACAAGCAATTCTACCCAGCATCAACACGATGATGATGGTCCTGGATCAACATAAACTAATCATCCAGGGTTAACATGGTGATGATGGTCCTGGATCAACTTAAACAAATTTTCCAGGGTCAACATGGATGTGATGGTTCTGGATCAACACAAAAAAAATGTTTTGTATGGCTGTGAGAAAGGCAGGATAAATGTCAACATGGTGATGATGGTCCTGGATCAACTTAAACAAATTTTCCAGGGTCAACATGGATGTGATGGTTCTGGATCAACACAAAAAAAATGTTTTGTATGGCTGTGAGAAAGGCAGGATAAATGTCACAGGCAACTGCAAAATAATATCATTCTTATCCATTGCATTGCATTGTAGTAATAGTTTCTGAGCCTCCTCCCAATAGCCTATGCAACCGCCAGTTTTTAAAGGAAATCACGGAATATGGCCCAGTGCAATTTTAATTTTTTTTTTCCTAACCTGCAGTTCTATTTTCACTTTTGATTCCCACTCAGACATTTATCATGTAAATTCAGACTCTGTGTCGACTTGTGTTTATTTTGAAGGTGGGGTTAAAATACAAATCCTGTTTTATAATTTTTCAGTTCAGGTACATGGTTAAACTGATATGTTTTTTTTTTGCAGGCATCTAAACTTGTGTATGAGAAATATAATTAAGCAAACTAGACCATGTCTACCAACTTGTGGTGAAAGCCACTCTCCCTCCAACATAATTCAAATACAGATATGAATACTGGTATTTGTGTGACAGATACAGAAGTAACTCTGCATTACACCTCTTTTTTGTGAATAAGATTCCTGTCACATGCACGACATTTTACTGACCAGTTTAACTGGCCTCAAACTGCAGCATTGCTTTGTTCTCATGAACCTGATCAAACCAAGGCAAAGCCTTCCAGGGTTCTCAAGAACTGCATTTCATCTTGATTCTACATGCCCCCTAGACACATCCATCCACCTACCCCCCTCTGTCACTGATGCTGGGCTGTCCCCGCCCTCCATGTCTGGCTCACTTTCCAGTACTCAGCCAAGCGCAAAAAAGACAGCAGAGAGCACAAAAGATAAGGGTACATGTATTCAGGAGGTCCAAATCATTGTCCTACCACTGATTTCTAACTAAATAAAGATGAATTTAATGGTTTTTCAGGGATCACATATTGGTGGTTTTGTTCTGTCAAGAATCACAGATGTATTTAAAGTAAAATGAGCATAAACAGAGACTAAAGGTAATACAGATTGACAAGATTAGCAACTGATAGTGATTTTAGAAAGAGGAGAGAGGTCAAGCAAAGGCAAAAAAAGAGGGTAGGAGTAATTGGGGAGTGAATGAAGAGTAAAAATGAAAAAGGCAACAGAGACAACAGGGGAGGGCAAAGTGCTGACAGAGATAACAGAAGTACAGAGGGAGAAAGACCAAGAGAATATGAGAGAGAAAGAGTCTAACAAAAAAAGGAGAGAAGCACTATGTTTTAGCCCACAACAATAAAATATTACTCAGACACAGACGGTTTCCTATTATCCATTCTCTCTCTCTCTCTCTCTCTCTCTCTCTCTCTGCATCCCTGCCACTAGTGAACCACCATGCAAATAGAGCTAGAGTGGAGCCTCTTGTCGACCTAATAGGAGGTGACAGGGAGCCTGATGCCTAATAATGTCGACCATCTCACTCAGGGATTAGACATAGCAACAAGGAAGAGACAGGTGGTGAGGAGTAAGGAATCTCCAGGAGCTTACACAAGCTTTGTTCTGTGAATGGGGGAAACCATTACACGTGTACACAGCAGGCTGTGACCAATTACAGCTTCTCAAGGCAAACACCCAAAGATATACTTTTGTATTGGAACTGCTAACACTTCGCATTAGCTGTAAAAACTGAAGTGAAGTTGCAAAAAATAAAAAAATAAAAGCCTCGGAAATGTCATCCCGGTCTCCTGAATATTATGTATATGTTACTAAATTACTTTGTTGTGGAAACATTCAGGAACAACGTTCTTTCAGGCAATGAAACTCTACATTCGTGTACTGTGTAGGCTTCACAAGAAGGTACTTCAGAATGATGGTGGGTGTGCAAAGTGCAGGACCTTGACAACAAACCCCAGGGTTCACGACTCCTGATTTATGTTTAGGCAGCAAAAGCACCTTGGTAATGCCAAAAAAGTAATGCCATAGCCACTTGAGTGGATACTGTATTGCACTGAAATGCTTTGTCTGTGAATATTTTGCTGATACATTCAGTTTCAACAGTTTTGCACTTGCCAGGTACCAGAGGTGGAAAAAGTACTGAAAAATTCTACACAAGTAAAAGTACCATTACTTTGATGAAATTCTACTTAGTAAGTACAAGTAAAGCTACCCATCTAAAATCTATTCAAGTAAAAGTAAAAAGTAGTTTGTTTAAAATGTACTTAAAGTAGAAGTTATTTAGTTACTTCCAACAACTTGATGGGGGTCACTCCTGTGCAGTAGAGACGCGCGGATGACGTATTTTTTCATCCGCAACCGCTTCTTAAAATCTCTATCCGCCCGCTATCCATTTGCACGAACGTTTTTTCACCAGTTTTCAAAACCGAACCCGCCCGCCATCCGCCGATTAGTTTTTAGGTCTATTGAAGATGCCTCGCTATTAGTAGACCTATCGTCTTTTTCAAACAGTACAGTTCATTATATCTTGCCAGTAAGATGATGAGCAAACAATTGCCTGATTAAAAAGTGTTTTTGTATCGTTTGTTTACGTTTGGAATAATATGTAAAATGTTGATTTTTTTTTTTATTTGAGTGCTTCAACCGCAACCCGCCCGAATTTTATTAAAATATTATTTTCCGTGGCGTCATCCGCCCGATCCACGGTTTATCCGCGGTGTCCGCAGGTCCACGGGTCAACCGCGCATCTCTACTGTGCAGTGCAAAAATGGTCCAGAGATCATTAATCCAATCCATATTTTTCTATGGTGAACCATAGAATTCAATTCAGTTTGGGACTGCTCATCATTAGAGCATCACCATCACAATGTGTTCTTGTGCAATAGTCACATTGTGAGACTCGCAGTATAAGTTCATCATATCAATATAATATTAGTAAGAGCCAATATGCCATACTTCTTTTGCTGGTTAATACTTTAGGTTGTGAAGTTCTAAATTTCCATGACAGTTTGATTGCAAAATGTATATTTCATGCAAATATAGCCTTTCCAAATCCCAAATGATGACGTCTTTCCAAATAGAGTAGTTACTGCAATACACTGTATATTGCAATACATACTGCAGTATACAAAATTGTCGTTGCATTGTCAGTTTTGTCTAATATTGCACAGCCCTCATTCATTTTGACTCACCAACACAACTGCTAGACTGATGATACACAGAGCAACTTTTTGAGCAATGTTGTTGGGCATTATTCTCAGGGATACGGGTGTATGGTCAAAAAAGAGACAGCTTGTTGAAGCGAAATTATGAATATTAAAATGCACGAACACTACTTTGGAAGAAGAGTGTGTATTCCAAAACAGAACAAATCCATTGAGCAACAATGTTTCCCCTACAGTAGGAGCCACTCAAAAGCTCCACTTCCCAGCCAGCTGTCAGCTGACTGCCTGTCAAATCCCAGCCAAATCCCAGCCAAGTTCCAGCCAGTTGCCAGCCAGCTGCCGTGCACACCCAATCGTTCAATTGCAGGGTATCGCCATGAGATGGCGCCTCTCTTACAAAAAACAGCCTGCAGTCATTCAGTTTATCAAACGTCAAAGTGTATTGTTTCTATAGCGATGACTCTTTTCAGGGGTAACTGTCTGCCTTTACGAAACCTTGCCTCTTCGAACGTTAACTTTCATTATTCGGACTGGCGGTCCTTCACCTTTTTTTCATAAGTCCCACTGTTACGAAAATTGCTGCCTTTATTATTCAAAATGTCGGCCCTTCCTCTTTTTTCTAAAGGATCCGCCATTCCGAAGTTTGGATATTGTGGAATATGGCACAGCTGCAGTGCTGCAGTGCAGACATTTCAGTTGCACACTGCACGTGTCAGCAGCGGGCAGCCGTATAGAACTGGGCTTTTACTGATGCACTTTCTGAAGGCTATTTACTTGATTAGACTTCTATTTTCGTTAGGATATTATTTTTTTCGTTATTGTATAATTGTTTTCAGTTAATCAGTGAGATCACATCATCAAAAAATGTCAGACAAATAACCAAAAAGGTGTAATACTGAAGATTTCATTTGTTTATAAGTTATTTTGAATTTGGAAACCTGTTTTGTTGACCTTTTTGTAATAAATTACGGAGCCCAGCAGTGGCCGTGAGAGGAAAAAATATACATCGTGCGCACATTTTAATTAATTTGAATCACTCATTCATTCTGCACTTGTTGCTTTGCATGGGATTGTTGTCAGCAAAAGGCAATTAACGAGGATACTGAGAGTTTTAGAGGATATTCTGTGTGTAAAACTGTGTGTAATATCTTATATTATTTGTGTTCTTGTGAAGAAACCCTGCTGGCTCTGCTGCACCTTCCCAGTTGAATTATGCACGGCACAGGTGCTCGGATGCACGGAAAAAAAAACATGAATGAAGCAGCAGTCCTGTCCTTGTGTCCCGTGCACTGATGTCTAACGTTTAACATTTGTTGAGCCATCATCATGTTTAATTGGTACAGCTCTGACAGCCGAAATACACTGGGTACTGGTGCTACACGTCAGATGGCGGAGTGGTGCAGGGTTTTTTTTTCTTTGAAAACTTTTTAATTTTTTAATTTCAACTGAGGGTGAAAAAATAATAAATTGATGGTAGCCTACTGCAGGCTTTTGCACACTTGCAGAACCAAGGAGCTATTCCTCAAACAAATTGGTGAGGTGATCCTCTTTTTTCCTTTCTTTTCTCTCTTCTCTCTGTCCAAAACTGTCACTGCGCCCCACGTGACCAGCTGACTTTGCTACAAGCTGATTGGCAGTTAAAACAGGCGACTTGCCTTATGATCTAAAACCAGCCACTGGTGACTGCATGACAGGCATCTGTTAATAAGTCTCTTCAAAGTCTTGAATAGAATCTTGTACAGTAGCCTAACTGTATAGATCTGGTCAATACACAGTATGCCCTACTTTAAGACTTTACTTGTAGACTGAATAATAAGAGATTATAATCACAACTTTACAGGATTTGACAAGTAGCCGAAGTTTTCACATATAGTACAAAGACCCCTCTGTTTTGACGGCGGACAGTTTAGTCAAAGTAAAAAAAAAAAAAAACGGCCCGGCACAGTTGTTTTTGCTATGTTGAGCTGTAAGATCCGTTGTGTAAATAAAAGGGATAATGCACATTCAGCCGCACACTATGCTAACAGGCAGGGTCCCCTCTGGTTTACATGTATTGAATGTTGTCGGCTCATGTCGGCTGCCGGAATGTGTGTGCTGTGGGCTGCCCTCCCCCCTCCAACGCCAGTGATTTAGTATAACTATGCCCTAACCTTTTGTTAGTGTTTGTGTACTGGGTTATTTGGAATGCGGGGAGAGAGAGAAGACATTTCTACACTGAGTCTTTTAAGGCTATATGGAGTTTTTCGATGATTTGGGGATTTTTTTTTGTAGCTTTATTAACTTAATTATTCTGATATTGTAAAAATAAACCCATTAAATTTTGAAGTGACGTGATGAGAAGTTCTTGAATGTGTGTTGGAGACAAGTGTCCCTGGCTTTCATGGATAAAAAGCAGACACACTAACATACAGCAGGAATTCACTGAATTAATTTTTATGATGCCTCCACCCTCCAATACGGTGGAAGGCATTTACATTTAACAGATTTAACAGATTCAAAAGGACATCTTTTCAGAAACAGCGACCCGGTGTTATCAGTTTTCCTTAAGTGCTTTCAGCTCAAGTCCCTATGACAAAAAATCTTGAAAAAAAACAGTGAGGTCTGTGGATTATCCAGAGTACCAGGAACACTCTTTTTACAAAGACAAATTGCTGGTGAACTTATTAAATAACATTTTTACCAGCTGTGTCACACCGCGATGCCTGGTATTGTTTTCACCTCAACCTGATCTCACAGAAATACGTGACCACAACCTCTTAATACCGCATTCCATGGTGGCAGCACGTAATGAGTTGAAATTACGTGCCGGTACCACGGAAACAATGCCAATGTAAAGTCAAATAGGATCCTTTTTCGTGGTGGACACACGAATTCCCTGATTCAACAACGTCCTGTATACACACAAAAACACGAAAGTGTTCTTGATAGTAAAACGGCAAATATATTCTGCTGTTATAATTTCCCACGATAATAGCCTAAAAATAATAATAACATGATAGTTCAGCTTTACTAGACATTTGATATAATCAGTAGATCTATTTTTTACGACTCTATTTTACAACGAGCCGCAAAAAAACTACCGTCCCAAAAAACGCAGTTGTTAGAGTACTATCGAAAATATCTGAAATTTGCCAACATCCTTGCTTTTTTTTCTTAACATAGTTCATCTAGGTGCAGTGTAATAACTAGTTCGGCTTTACTAGATATTAGATATATTCAGTAGATGTATCGTTTTACGACCCTATTTTGCAAGCCACATACACCTACCGTCCCAAAATCACAGTTTCTAGCCTATTAGCTAAAATATCGAAAATTAGCCGACATCTTTACTTTTTCTTAACATAGTTCATCTAAGTGCAGTGTCTTTACTAGTTCGGCTTTAGTTGTTAGTTAGGCTACTAGTTGTTGCTGATAGGGCATTAACAGAGAAGTCGATTTGTCAACGCGTCAACGTCAGTGGCACGCCCCCCGGGATGAGTCGACAAGTCATGTCTTTTTTCCCTCTCTCTCTCTCTCTCTCTCTCTCTCTCTCTCTGTGTGTGCTTACGCTGATACTTTATCCTTGACTAAGTGAACATACTCGGGCGTACTATCAGCGGAGCAGACTCCGCGAGGAATGTCCGCAGTCATTTGGGCTTTCATAGTCGAGCGCACTTCCGTGTTGTAGTTTCCTGTAAAAATGTCCGTGAAAAATCCCCCGATGTGAAAAATACATGCCAAGCAGTCACTGGTGCGCGGAGGTCCGTGCAGACTCAAAGCAAACGTCCGCAAGCCCTTTGCGCACAAAGCTCAGATTTTACGACTGCGCTCGGCATGTATTTTTCACATCGAGGGATTTTCCACGGACATTTTGACAGGAAACTACGACACAGAAGTGCGCTCGACTACATGATGGCATGTCATTTCTGGCTCTACATGGTCGCACCTTTACAATCCTTCTCTGCTCTCAGTATCGCGCACGGCGGAGTACTGATGCGCACACGCAAACACACACAGACACAGGTGAGCACACAAGAGCGTGGCTCGGGCCGCATTTTTCTGACCGACAATTATAAACGGCACTGTGCACACAGGATTTTCTTTTGTTTTGTTCATTTCTTCGTTCATTTCAACTGCTGCGCCTGCTTGTGCTTCTGCTGAAGCACTCTCACCATCCTCCATCTCTCTCTCCAGTAACTCGCCGGCACCGGTCGCTTGTTCTGGGTCAATTCCACGGGAGATTACCGAGATTCACCCTTTTGGTTTCCATTTAGCTGAAAACTTTTTTTTGTTGTTGTTGTTTTTACTCAGTAATGGATGTGATCTCCAATGTAGCGAAGTACAATACTTAAGTCAAAATTTACTTAAGTAAAAGTAAAATTACAGATTTCAAAAACTATTGAAAAAATTACAAATTATACAAAAAACTACTTTAATACAGTAACGTGAGTAAATGTAATTAGTTACTTTCCACCTCTGCCATATGCATTATTCAGCAAAATTTCTTCAGCATGTTTAAAAAAAACACAGTTTGTTTGGCATTACATTTCCCTCTAAATGTATTTGCCGTTTCTAATTATTTGTATATAAACGTAATTTCTAGGAGACAGGGCTGGAAATGTATTGGAATATATGGAGCCCCTAAGGGGGCATATGGGAGAGAGAGATGAGATGGGTATAAGAAAACAAACTTTTGCTTTCTTCCGAGACACTTTTGTGTTCCCCTGAAAAATATTAACATAAACAACTAAACTGTCTTTAAGCCAGCCTGTACACATACATGTGTTATTGTGCCAATAGGTTTTTAACTACATCTCAAAGAAACACCAACACATTCTCAGTCTGCCCATGTCACATATCGACATTTGGTCACAGACCTTGCACGTTGAGATATGACATGGAAAGTACCCTGGGTGCGTTGATTGTCGATGTTTTGGGACTCCATGTCAACTTCAGCCTGTTACATGGATTCAAAATACACTTCTGTTTTCACAGGAAATGTAAAGTTTGCATACAGTCTTTTCAAAATAAACACACTGCATCGATACAACATCGCAAAGTGACGTTTTTTTTTTTTGTTTGTTTTTTGTTGCCTGTCACAACAAACATGTGGTTATGTTTAGCCGACATGCACACTGGGTTGGGTTTAAGAAAAAAGAAGTGGGTTTGGCTTGACATGGAAGTAAACATCAATGTCCCAGGTGAAAGTTGGTGGTTGTTGGACCCACCCATCCTACTAAGACTTTCACTCCCTTTTCTTTTGTTGTTGTCCCACCACATTTCCCCCTGATGCTGTCTGGTGCCGTTAAACAGTGGTGACTGGCTGCATATCATGCAGATGTGAAAGGATGGCTTTATTCAGCTGTGTCTGATGCTGGAAGTCACTGATCAAGTGCTGGTATTCAACGACTTCAAAGTGAGACCAGGTTGGAAATACAAAGGCAATCTCTGAGTACAATGTATATGACCAAATAATAAAGGAAAGTTGACGCACATGGGACTTGAACTCTAGCCTTGTGCTTTACCCATTTATTCACTTCAAGAGTATACTAAGCCACTAGACTTTGTCATTTTTTTTTTTTACCTACATCACCTGATTTTCTAGTAAAAAGCCATGAATGCTACTCTTCCCATGTGCAATCAAAGCGAGACTAAATACAGACTTATGGCTCTTACAAACACCACAGACTCAAAAAGATGAGACAGCAATATAATCTGCATAAAGATATGCATAAATGGCATCAACAGGTCTTTATTTTATATTTTAAAAACTACTGTTGAGTAGTCTTTGGATGTGGAGTGTAGCTGTCTGATCATCATTACACAATGCAATAAATAGTCAATAACATGCCATATTAAAAACAAACAACCCAAAAAACAATACATACTTTTGCTTTTTTTCATAGCAATTAATATCAGAATAATATGCTCAATGCTTCCTGGTTTGTAAGAGAATGGACCATTATTGGACATGGGAGCAATGTCACCATCTGGTTTTCTGTCTTGCAGTTTTTGGCATCTGGGGCATGATGTCACCATATGACCAGTGTTTGCTGGGATTTGTTGAATTTCTGCGTGCCTTCCCCATAAATATAGTGTCATGATGAAATCACTTAAAATGGACAGTATGAAACATATTTTGCGTTTGCAAAGCAAACTAAAATCCAGAGCATGGCAGCAAGAATGCAACTATTCTGTTTGAAATCAAAAGAAGAACAATATTGTCCCTGGGGCACTCTAAGTTTTACATTTTTCACTGAAATAAGTGACAGTCATCAAACTGTTAATAACTGAATGTTGACATAGATAGAATATCCCCACTGAGGTTTATCCCAAACTGAGTGTAGTACGAGCAACTGAAATGGAGCAAAGAGAGACAGTAGATGCACTCAGAGCAGACAGCTATAATATATCCTGTCACTCTCATCTTCCATTGCTGGTTTGTTTTTGTACACCACAGCACCTGAGCAAATAGTATGCAGTAATCGGTCAATACAGGGATATGAATTGCCTGATTTCTCTGTGTTCCATTTAAATCATGTCCTGAATGTTATCATAAGCCTCATAACTGGGATACTCATATCCATGTAAACAGAAACACATGAATCAGACAGCATGTAAGTGACATGATAGTAGCATCCATAGCAACCACCACGGCAATGATAGAACCTTTGTAATGACAAACTGAAGATCACACAAATTCACTGCAGGATGATTATTAAAATGGAATGCACATATCTCTCAACAAACATAATCAAAATGCATTTTGATGCCAAAATGATCTTAAAATATTGCATTCCCCACTGAGAATAAATGTCAGCCATTTTGTGTTTTCACAGAAACTTGACTGTCACATGACTAAATAATATGTCTGGGATTCTCCTTGCCGCTGTTGCCTTGCTGAATAAATCATCCTCTCTCACTTGTTTTTTGCAGTTTGAGCATACAAAACATTGTTAACAGTAAATTAAGACAAAAGTAAACTGCATACTTTCTTCATATCTTAATGATTTTTCACATTCTTTCCCTGGTGCAACCTGCTCTCTCTCTCTCTCTCTCTGTCTCTCTCTCTCATCAATAATATCCACATGTCTAATAATTATATGTGTGCTTTTATGTTTTATTGTAGACTATTATTTGTGGGCCATGTGTGGGTTTGGTCAGGTTAGATCAATCATTTTTAAGGTTGGGCTGTAATATATTTAATCAAAAAATGAGCGATACAGATTCTCAGCTGAAGGAATATGTTATATATGTGAACTTTTTAAGCCATAACATTATCTTGGGATCTCTTGACACTAATGATTTGTTAAGTTGTGCAACTTTAAACTGGACATGTAAAGCCATTTCCTGTAAGGTCAGCCCACTCAAAATGGCAGCTGAAGCCTTTTTGCTCTTCAGACCAAGGACAGACACATGAACACAGTTTCCCACAGCCCTGTTTTTCACACCAATGTGTAAAACCCTGCCCATTGAGCAATTCTTGAAACAGGATTAAACACTGTGAAATGTGACCTATGACATCATTAGGCCAACACAAAAGCAACTTTCTGCTCCTCCTTTCTTTTTTTTCCCTGGGACTTCTAAGGAGGAGAGTCACTTGTGCAAAGGAGCTGCCTGACGGCCTATTTCCACCAGATGTATGCTGGTTGTGTCTCCGCTCCGGCACAGTAGTGGAGCCAATAGAATTCAATTCTAGTCAATGTGTGTGTTTCCACCGGCTGCCGCTGTGCTGTGTTCCAGCTCCGTCTCAGCTCCGACACTCCGGAGCCCTCCGGAAAAGAATTTAGCACAGAGCAGATCGTGTGGGGCAGGAAGTTGTGCAAAGAAACAAAATAAAATATCCGGTTAATTTTCAAAATAAAATACAGTGTTGACAGTGTTCATATTTCCCTGCACTACACCTTGAAAACTACATAATGGGCAGAGGCAGGCCTGAAGTCAACAGGTCAGAGGTTTTCAGACGTCATTTTCACCCCGTTGACACCATGGACGAGGAGATATTAATCATGGCGGTGCACCAAGATGTCTTCCGGTGGAGCTGCACCGCTCCGCACAGCAAACGCAGCCTGTGGGTATTGACGGACAGCAGAGCACACAGCGGATAACCAGCGCTGCCATTCCGCAATGGGCATGCATCCAGTGGAAATTCCATGTGAGCTTCCTGCCCTTTCCTGGTTTTCCTTATGTCCTTGTTGCTTGAGGGCCTACATCCACATAGCATTATTTTTTCCCAGCGCCAGAGTATTTTTCCAATAGTTTTTAACGTGGAGCGAACATATGTGGCCAGATGCAGCCACTTAGAGAAAAAGCGCTGTGCCCAGCATCTTTCTTTAAGAGTGATTTGCCTTTGTTGTGCAGCTGCTCCAAGCACTTGAAGTTGAAAATCTCTGAACATTTCAGGAAGTTGCCAGTGACGTTGCTGCTGCTTCTTTGGCTAGGCTACCGTCTACTGTCAAAATAAAGACAGAGAAGCCCATTTTTTGGAAGCAGATTGGCTGGTGGACACTGGATGTTGTTCAATCAATCAATCAACTGCTTTATTTGCCCCCAGTGGGGCAATTCATTTCGCAGCAGTGGGAGCAACACAAAGTACAAAAATACACAAAAACACACAGCATAATAAACACATTGTGGACAAGCCTAATAAATACTCATTCATACTCATGTAAAAAACAAAAACGAATTAAGATTTTCCGCACTAATAAATAAGCTACCTTTTCCTCCTGGCGTTTGGAAGAGAGACAGCAGAAGGAACAAAGGAGTGCTTGTATCTGTTTGTTTTAGCAAGTGGGAGTCTGAGCAGTGAACCTGATGGCAAAAACTGAAACTGTTGGTGTAGAGGATGAGAGCAGTCGGACAAGATGGAGTTTGCTTTCTTGATCAGCTGTTTGTTGTAAAGGTCCTGTGCAGACACAGTGATTTTACTATAAATACTAACAACTTTGTTTACGAGATTTCTCTCTTTTACCCTCAAGGATTGAAACCAAACAGATAAAACATAGTCATCAGGGTAGAGTCAACCTGGAATTTAGCAAGTTTCCTAAGACAAAAAAGATGCTGCTGACTTTTCTTACAAATCAAGTCCGTATTTTTGAGCATTGTGCTTTTTGTCACCATTCACTTTTTGAGTTTGGCACATTCACCTTTGTACATAATAAACAGACAGTAAGTATGATTTTTTTTAAAAATCGACACAAAGGAAGCAACGTACAACATAATGTACCCTAAACTAAAAACCCAACTTAAGACTTAAACACAAAAGATTGTGTGTGTGCGTGCGTGTGTTTGTGTGCGTGTGTGCGTGTGTGTGTGTGTCTGTGTGTGTCAGACAAAGACTGCCTAGGCTTCAAAATAAAATGGCTGACAACAGAAAACTACAACAACATGGCTGAAACGTGATCAGTAGGGGGACAATGAAAATGTCTGAAGTGGAAGAAGAGTGTAAATATGTTTGTGATTTATGTTGTATAAAGGTGGTGGGTTAGTAAAAAAGGATGTCTAATTGCATGTAGGACCCTGGGTCTGTTTAAAGTATTTATTAACAGCTTATTAACATCAATTTAGCTTTGGCAAAGCCACCTACCCAGTAACCTGACTACAAAACGTTTGTTGAATGAACAATGAACAAACGCTCTTGCTTCGCCTGCACTGTTACAGTGCTAATCTTAGCTAGGCACAGTTGTTACATTAGAGGTGAAGATGTGCTGCAGCATACTGCTTTTGTTAGCTGCAGTCATCCTTGGTGAATTAGCCTGGCTTAGAAGAATTGTGGTTCCAGTGCAGTATTTGCTGTGTTGTATTTCAATGGTGCAGAAGAGAGAAGGCTGGTCACTCTTTGTCCCAGTTAACAGTTAGCAGTCTGGTGCAAACTCGGTTTTGTCACTCCTGTGCTTGTGAAATTAGCTTACAGACTTTGTTGTTACTGCTGGTGCTAGCTGGTCAAAACTCCTCTGCCATTAAGACAAGTTCTGAGTCTTCTGTGCTGTGAGCTTGCAGAAAAATGAGGAAAAGCAGCTGAGGTGCCAGTAGGTCCTCCAGCACCCACAACTCTCCTCTATGGAGGTGGAGAAAAGAGGATGAAGGAATGGAAGCACTGGTGAATGAAATATTACCTAGGTGTGAAAACCTGAAGGATTGTGGGAAATTGAGTGCATTTCTGCTGCCTTTGTCATTGAAAACAAATGCATTCGGGTGCCATTTTAGGTGGACTGAACTGACAGGAAATGCCTGTTACATTTCCACTTTATAGTTGCATAAATCAACAAATACATCTGTGGAATCCAGTTATCCCAACAAAAGGTAGGGAGTTATCACTTTGTTTTAATCCCTCTTGTTTATCATTCTGGTAAATCTGAATAAACTACACTTTCGTGCACTTGGTCCACTTTGGTTTCAGTAAAATGAACTGAATGATTGAACTGTGAAGAATCTAACTGAGTTAACAATGTGTTGCATTGACAAAACTGTAATGTTAAACATTTATATTTATAATATCAGGTCTCTATCATCTAAAGCAGTGTTAGTAAACAAATTAATATCAGATAATCATATTGATATACTCAGCCACACTGAAACCTGGCTATGTCAAGACGAATATGTTAGTCTAAATGAATCCACTCCTCCCAGTCATAACAACACATTCCTCGAGGCAATGGCCGAGGAGGGGGAGTTGCAGCCATTTTTAACTCTAGTCTGTTAATCAGCCCTAAACCTAAACTAGAATTCATTTGAAAGTCTTGATCTTAGTCTTTTACATCCGACCTGGAAAACCTTGCAGCCACTTTTATTCGTTATAGTGTACCGTGCTCCTGGCCCGTATTCTGAATTTGTATCTGAATTCTCAGAGTTTTTATCCTGTTTAGTTCTTAAATCAGATAAAGTTATTATTGTAGGCAATTTTAACATTCATGTTGACGTTGATAATGACTCCCTGGCTATCACGTTTATCTCATTATTAGACTCCATTGGATTCAGTCATGGTGTACATGAACCCACTCACTGTTTTAACCACACCCTCGATCTAGTTCTGAAATATGGAATTGAAATTGATAACCTAATAGTCTTTCCACCGAATCCCTCGCTATCCGATCATTATTTGATTACTTTTGATTTCTTTTTACCTGATTACACGCCACTCAGCAACAGTTACTATTATAGATGTTTATCAAATAATGCTGTCGCAAAATTCAAGGAAATTATTCTTCCGTTGTTAAATTTAATACCATGTCCTTCAGTAACAGAGGTTTCCTGTACCGACTTTAACCTCTCCTGAATTGATCATCTTGTCGATAGTGCTGTAGGCTCGCTGCAAAAAACACTTGACTCTGTAGCTCCTCTTAAAAAGAAGTTAACAAAGCAAAGAAAGTTCGAAATTTGAAATTTGAAAGGAATTGGCTATTAATCAAACTGGAAGAATCTTGTTTAATCTGGGCAGACAGTCTCAAAACATATAAGAGGGGCCTCCGCAATGCCAGAGCAAACTATTACTCAGCTTTAATAGAAGAAAACAAAAATAACCCCAGGTTTCTTTTCAGCACTGTAGCCAGGCTGACTGAGAGTCAAAGCTCTATTGAGCCTTGTATTCCTTTAGCCCTTAGCAGCAATGATTTTATGAGCTTCTTTAATGACAAAATTCTAACTATTAGAGGCAAAATTCATGACCTCCTGTCCTCAGATAGGTGCTACAGCTGAGTTTGAGGTTAGATAGGTACTAATATTTATTTAGATTGCTTCTCTCCAATTTCTCTTCAAGAATTGACCGCAGTGATTTCTTCATCTAAATCATCAACGTGTCTCTTAGACCCCATCCCAACTAGGCTACTCAAGGAGGTCTTACCTTTAGTTAACACTCATATATTAGATATGATCAATATATCCTTATTAACAGGCTATGTACCACAGTCTTTTAAGGTAGCTGTAATTAAACCTCTACTAAAAAAGCCCACCCTGGATCCAGAGGTGTTAGCCAACTATAGACCAATATCTAATCTTCCCTTTATGTCAAAGATCCTGAGAAAGTAGTCGCAGACCAGCTGTGTGATTTTCTCCATGATAATAATTTTATTTGAGGAATTACAGTCAGGATTTAGAGCGCATCATAGCACTGAGACAGCACTAGTTAAAATTACAAATGACCTTCTGATTGCTTCAGACAAAGGACTCGTCTCTGTACTTGTTTTATTAGATCTTAGTGCAGCGTTTGACACTGTTGACCATGAAATTCTGCTACAGAGACTGGAACACTTAATTGGCCTAAAAGGTTCTGCACTAAGCTGGTTTAAATCTTATTTATCTGATCGTTTTCAATTTGTTGACGTTCACAATGAATCATCCGTACGTACTAAAGTTTGTTTTGGAGTTCCGCAAGGTTCTGTGCTTGGACCAATCCTATTTATTCTATATATGCTTCCTTGAGGCAACATCATTAGAAATCACTCTATAAATTTCCATTGTTATGCGGATGATACACAGCTGTATTTATCGATGAAGCCAGAAGAAAGTGATCAATTAACTAAACTTCATAATTGTCTTAAAGACATAAAAACTTGGATGAGCACCAATTCCTGATGTTAAATTCAGACAAAACTGAAGTTATTGTTCTTGGCCCCAAACAACTCAGAGACTCTTTATCTGATGACATAGTTTCTCTCGATGGCATTGCTCTGGCCTCTAGCACTACCGTAAGAAACCTCGGAGTAACATTTGATCAAGATTTGTCTTTTAATTCTCATTTAAAACAAACCTCACGGACTGCATTTTTTCATCTGCGTAATATTGCAAAAATTAGGCCTATCCTGACCCAAAAAGATGCAGAAAAATTGGTCCACGCTTTTGTTACCTCAAGGCTGGATTACTGTAACTCTCTATTATCAGGTAGCTCTAGTAAGTCATTAAAAACTCTCCAGCTAATTCAGAATGCAGCAGCACGTGTACTAACAAGAACTAAGAAACGAGATCATATTTCTCCTGTTTTAGCTTCTCTGCACTGGCTCCCTGTAAAATCCAGAATTGAATTTAAAATCCTACTGTTAACTTATAAAGCTCTAAATGGTCAAGCTCCATCATATCTTAGAGAGCTCATAGTGCCATATTATCCCACCAGAACTCTGCGCTCTGAGAACGCAGGGTTACTCGTGGTCCCTAAAGTCTCCAAAAGTAGATCAGGAGCCAGAGCCTTCAGCTATCAGGCTCCTCTCCTGTGGAATCATCTTCCTGTTACGTCGGGAGGCAGACACCGTCTCCACATTTAAGGCTAGACTTAAGACTTTCCTCTTTGATAAAGCTTATAGTTAAGGCTGGCTCAGGCTTGCCCTGTACCAGCCCCTAGTTAGGCTGACTTAGGCCTAGTCTGCCGGAGGACCACCTATAATGCACCGGGCACCTTCTCTCTCTCTCTCTCTCTCTCTCGCTCTCGCTCTTGCGTATCCTATTACTGTATCTTGTTTACTCGGCCATTCTGGATGTCACTAACTCGGCTTCTTCTCCGGAGCCTTTGTGCTCCACTGTCTCTCAGGTTAACTCGTATTGCAGCGGTGGCTGGATAGTGTGACGTGTGTGGTTGTGCTGCTGCCGTGGTCCTGCCAGATGCCTCCTGCTGCTGCTGCTGCCATCATTAGTCATACTTCTACTGTTATTATACACATATGATTATTATCATACATGTATACTGCCAGATACTAATATATACTTTCAACATATTGTACCACAGTAGCCAGAACTATAACGACAATATTATTACTTTCATGAATGTTGTTGTAAGCTACTGTCATTATCGAGGATATCATACAGATTATTGTATTGTGTCATACAGATTACTGTTAATTTGTTATGGTGATCTGTTCTGTACGACATCTATTGCACGTCTGTCCGTCCAGGAAGAGGGATCCCTCCTCAGTTGCTCTTCCTGAGGTTTCTACCATTTTTTTTCCCCGGTAAAGGGGTTTTTTTGGGGAGTTTTTCCTTATCCGCTGTGAGGGTCCAAAGGACAGAGGGATGTCGTATGCTGTAAAGCCCTGTGAGGCAAATTGTATTTGTGATATTGGGCTTTATAAATAAAATTGATTGATTGATTGATTGATTTCCGTGCGACCCTGCATTCGCAAGTAATCCATCCAAGAGTATGTGTGTGCAAAGCTGTATGAAAGCTCTGTTATACATAATTTTAGTGTAAATTTATCTTTTTTGTTTTCGCTGTGAAAACATTGGACTACTGACAAGTGTGTGGCTTCTCGCTATGATGCACGGTCATGGAGAAAATAGAGAAGAACAGGTGTGAATTTGGACACACTATGCATCGTTCGGGCCCATAGGATTAAAATTACAAATGATTTTCTAATTGCTTCAGACTAGAGCTTAGATTCTCTGCCCAAGCCCCAGCCAGGAACGACCCGGCCCGTGGGCCCAAGCCGGGCTGGGCCGGGACCCCCCACCCTTCTGACGGGTCCAGGCCGGGCCTGAGAGAGAGAGAGAGAGAGAGAGAGAGAGAGAGAGAAATATGCCCTATTCAATACATGGACATGCAATAACAAATTGTCATTAACTTATTACGCTACAGGTCATTTTAAACATGGGTAGGTCCATATTTAAAATGACCTGTTGAAGTGAAAAGAACAATTACTGACGGGAACAGACGAGTGGAGTCGATGTTTAACCGCCGTGGAGAGCACAGGAGAAATTCGCCAAGCGCCTGCTGCGAGTACACTCGCAGGATTTCCACTGCACTAACATGCTCAGTGTGTCCTTAGCGTTAATTATAACAGCCAACTTATTGAAAAATGTCGGGTTTAAATCAGACTCGGGCCCATAATTACAGTTAATTGGACGGGCCGGGCCGGTCCCGGACATAACGAGCACAGACTCGGGCCGGGTCGGGCTGAATTTTTCGGGCCCGATCTAAGCTCTACTTCAGACAAAGGACTCGTCTCTGTACTTGTTTTATTAGATCTTAGTGTGGCGTTTGACACTATTGTTCATTAAATTTTGCTACAGAGACGGGAACATTTAATTGGCCTAAAAGGTTCTGCACTAAGCTGGTTTAAATCTTATTTATCTGATCATTTTCAGTTTGTTCACATTCATAATGAATCATCCTTACGAACTAAAGTTTGTTTTGGAGTTCCGCAAAGTTCTGTGCTCGGCACAATCCTATTTACTATATATGCTTCCTTTAGATTTACAGAGAAATCACTCTGTAAATTTCCATTGTCATGCGGATGATACACAGTTGTATTTATCTATGAAGCCAGAAGAAATTAATCAATTAACTAAACTTCATAATTGTCTTGAAGACATAAAAACCTGGATGAGCACCAATTTCCTAATGTTAAATTCAGACAAAACTGAGGTTATTGTTCTTGGCCCCAAACAACTCAGAGACATAGTTTCTCTAAATGGCATTGCTCTGGCCTCTAGCACTACCGTAAGAAACCTTGGAGTAATATTTGATCATAATCTGTCTCTCTTGCGTAATATTGCAAAAATTGGGCCTATCCTGACCCAAAAAGATGCAGAATGCAGCGGCATGTGCACTAACGGGAACTAAGAAACAAGATCATATTTCTCCTGCTTTAGCTTCTCTGCACTGGCTCCCTGTAAAATCCAGAATTCCATAGTAAAATGTAAAATCCATAGTGCCATATTGTCCCACCAGAACACTGCGCTCTGAGAAAGCAGGGTTACTTGTGGTCCCTAAAGTCTCCAAAAGTAGATCAGGAGCCAGAGCCTTCAGCTATCAGGCTCCTCTCCTGTGGAATCATCTTCCTGTTGCGGTGCGGTAGGCAGACACCCACAGTCTCCACATTTAAGACTAGACTTAAGACTTTCGTCTTTGATAAAGCTTATAGTTAGGGCTGGCTCAGGCTCGGCTTGTACCAACTTCTAGTTAGGCTGACTTAGACCTAGTCTGCCGGGCACCTTCTCTCCTCTCTCTCTCTCTCGTCCTGTTACTGCATCTTGCTAACTTGGCTATACTGTATGTCACTAACTAACTCGGCTTCTTCTCCGGAGCCTTTGTGCTCCACTGTCTCTCAGGTTAACTTGTATTGCAGCGGTGCCTGGATGGTGTGACATGTGTGGTTGTGCTGCTGCTGTGGTCCTGCCAGATGCCTCCTGCCGCTGTGCTGCTGTTATCATTAGTCATACTTCTACTGTTATCATACACATATGATTATTGTCACACATGTACACCATCAGATATGAATACATAATTTCAACGTATTGTACCACAATAGCCAGAATTATAATTATAATATTATTACTTTCATTAATGTTGTTGTAAGCTCCTGTCATTACGTCTGTCCTACATATCTCTCTCTCTCTCTCTCTCTCTCTCTCTTTCTCTTTCTCTCTCTCTCTCTCTCTCTTTCTGTCTCATTGTGACATACGGATTACTGTTAATTTATCATGTTGATATGTTCTGTACGACATCTATTGCACGTCTGTCCGTCCTGGATGAGGGATCCCTCCTCAGTTGCTATTCCTGAGGTTTCTACCATTTTTCCCTGGTAAAGGCGGCAAAGCTTCGAATTTTTTTTCCACAGTTGAATCCCGTGCCATCAAACGAAGATTCGAATTTTTTGTAGAAATGAAAAAATTACTCATTAAAACTTGCGTTTAGTTTAAATGTTACACTTAATGTAACAAAGGTGGCCTGTTGCCGCCTGCATTATCTCTCATCCACAGCTGACATGTTAACGAGCTACATGTGAGTAATGGAGCTGATGGAGTTGTCTGTAAACTCATAGCTCATTGACTGGTAAAGACTAGCTACAGCTCGCTGTGTGTTTACCCACGCTGTAACATTAAACCAACACTGGACTGTGGATAAGAGAGACACGCAGGCGAATACCCCTCACCTCTGTCTAATTACTTTTGTCAGGTATGCACTCCTTTACATTAGTCCGAGAGCAATCAATCAATCAAACTTTATTTGTATAGCACTTTTCATACATTGAAAATGCAGCACAAAGTGCTTCACAGAATAAAAAACAAACAAACAAAAATAATACATACATATTGAAAACCCGCCCCTCCCACCCCCACATATAAACACATGCGCACACACACACACACACACACACACACACACACACACACACACACACACACACAGTCAATATAGTCAATGACATGGCTGGGCACTGAGGAACCAGGTGAGGAAAGGACCACCCATGGGGAGCCATCCACACTGAGAGGCGCCACAGCCGACGGCCACAGGGATCGCTGCCCCAGAGACCACCCCGACCCAGACAGACAGTGGTGGACTCCACACATGGTGCAGAGCCCCCCAGTCCTCTGGGCCTGAGGGATCTCCAAGGCGACATCCCCGCAGGCAGACCGGACACACCTCTCAGTGTGGAGGCCCCCCATGAGGAAACGCTGGAGCTAAAAACTAAAAGACTAAAACACTAAAGGCAATATGATACGATAAAACAAGTAAGAGATAAAATAGTGATAAAATGCATAAAAATGTAAGATTAGGAAAATTTAAAGATTTAACAATTAAAATAATGTTACTAATAAATAAATGAAGATTTAGAAACTAAAATGCATAAAGATTTAAAAGTAAATCATTTAAAAGCATTAGAAAGTGAAAATAACATATTGGAGTTAAAAGAGTAAAAGAATTCAGTTAAAAGCTAACTTAAAAAGGTAAGTCTTGAGCCTCCTTTTAAAAACATCAACAGTCTCTGCAGCCCTGATGTTCTCCGGCAGGTTGTTCCATAAGTGAGGGCCATAATGGCTGAATGCAGCCTCCCCGTGGGTTTTTGTTCTAACTCTTGGAACAATTAAAAGGCCATTGCTGGAGGGCCTCAGGATCCGCGAGGGTTGATATGATAAAAGCAGGTCAGATACATAAGATGGCCCAAGACCGTTAAGACATTTAAAAACTAATAAAAGAACCTTAAAATCGATCCTGAAACACACGGGGAGCCAATGCAGTGATTCTAAAACTGGTGTAATGTGCGCCCGCCCTCTGGTCCTCGTCAGCACTCGTGCGGCTGAGTTTTGAAGTAACTGCAGGTTAGAGATGGTCTTTTTGGGAAGACCAGAGAGCAGGGCATTACAATAATCTAAATGACAGGAAATAAAAGCATGCATCAGCACCTCCGTGTTAGCCTGAGAGCCTGTTACATTTTTGATGTGAGGAATAAAACTAAGCTCAGAGTCAAAAATGACGCCCAGGTTCTTCACACATTGTGAAGGTTTAAAATCTTGTAGTTTTGGTAAAAGTTTCTCTCTCTTGCCTTCAGGACCAATAATTAAAACCTCTGTTTTGTCCTGTTTGTGCTGTAGGAAATTCACTGCCATCCATGACTTGATATCTAAAATACAGTTAAAAAGGGCATCAATTGGCCCTGTGTCATCAGGAGACACAGCGATGTACAGTTGTGTGTCATCTGCGTAGCTGTGGAAGCTAATGCCGTGCCTCCTGATGACGTCCCCAAGGGGAAGCATATAGATTAAAAAGAATTGGACCTAAAATTGACCCTTGGGGCACCCCAAACCTAATTTCATGTGTTCTGGAGGAACATGTATCCATACTTACAAAGAAACAACGATCTGTGAGATAAGAGCTGAACCAGTTAAAAACAGTACCAGAGAGGCCCACCAGGTTTCTGAGTGTGTTTAATAAAATGTGATGGTCTACTGTATCGAAGGCGGCGCTTAGATCCAGTAGTACCAAGACTGTGAGTTTTTGTGAATCAACATTCATCCTGATATCATTTAAAATCTTTAAAAGGGCTGTCTCTGTACTGTGGTTCATTCTAAAACCAGACTGATATTTCTCTAAAATACTGTTTCTTTTTAAAAAGTCATTAACTTGGTTAAAAACCAGTTTTTCTAAAATCTTACTTAAAAACGGTAAGTTGGATACAGGTCGGTAATTATTAAAAATGTTGGGATCTAAATTACTCCTCTTCAGAAGGGGCTTCACCACTGCCGTTTTGAAGGCAGCGGGGAAGACACTCGTCTGAAGAGAGTAATACACTATATTTAAAATCTGTTCCTCAAAGAATCCATAAAATGTTTTTAAAAATGATGTGGGAATCGGATCTAAAAGGCAGGTTGTTGGGTTTACCTGGGAGAAAACTCGACCAACTGTCCTTGCATCAACCAGGACAAAACTCTCCAGTGTTTCCTCAGGTAAAAGCAATGATCCAGGTGTGTTAAAAATTTTATTCTGTTGGGATAAAAGACTGGACCTGATATCATCGATTTTACTTCTGAAGTGGTCTGCAAAGTCCTCGCAGAGGGCGTCTGTTGATATGTTGGATGGTTTATTAAAATTGGTGCTGGTTAAAAGATCGAAGATGGAGAAAAGAAATTTGGGGTTGTTTTTATGATCAGAAATGACTTTTGAAAAGTGGGATGTTCTTGCCTGTTTTACTGTTTTATTGTAGGATTTGAGTTGTTCACGTAAAATTTCAAAATGAACTGTCAATTTGGTTTTTCTCCACCTCCTCTCTGCACTCCTGCATTTTCTTTTCAGTCTTTTGACGTTATCATTTCTCCATGGGGGTGTGGGTTTTGTTTTTATGGTTTTGGTTAAAAGTGGAGCTACTGAGTCAAGTGTTGACTTTAATTTACTGTTAAAATTGTCCACAATAAAATCACAATGTGCAGGTAAAATTTCGGCAAGCGTGCTCTGTAAAATCTGGATAAAATTTGCAGCCACTTCAGAAGTTAGGTAGCATTTCCTCACTGTTCTCACCGGGGCCTCCTGATGGCTAAAACTGGTGATGTTAAAATACACACAGTAGTGGTCAGACACAGCCAGGTCAAGAACAGAGGACACACCAGTGGACAGGCCATAGGTTATGACCAGGTCCAGGGTGTGTCCTCTGTTGTGAGTTGGCTGTGTGACATGCTGTTTAAAGTCCATGCAGGTTAAAAGGTTTAAAAATTCTCTGGACATTGTATCCGAGGTATTATTAAAATGTAGATTAAAATCACCAGTTATTAAAATTCTGTTATATGTGGTGTGTATGATTGATAATAATTCTGAAAAATGAGTGATAAAAGAGGTGGAATGGTGGGGTGGTCTGTAAACTGTTTTTAGCAGTCCTCCTATTCTTTGTATCACAAAGGCATTATACTCAAATGATAAGTAGCTGTTAAAAGAAACTTCATTAGAGTGCAGTGAATTTTTAGTGATTGAAGCAGTTCCGCCTCCTCTTTTAGCTCTATAAAAAGAGGAATGGTTCCAAAATAAGTTAAAATTGTCAATAAAAGTGAGTCCATAATTGGCACAAGCAGCCTGGACCCATGTATTGAGGGAGAGGAGCCGGCTGAAGCGTTCTGCTCCGCGGGACAGTGTTGGCAGGGGACCGCTGATAAAAACCGACTTACCACAGTTTTTTAAGAGGTTAAAAAGAGCAACAAAATCCATTTTTGTCAGCTCTGATTGCCGGCGGGTTGTGTTGTTTGAGCCCGCATGGAAAATCAGCCGGTTTATGGATGGAGGGAGTGAGTGCAGTAGTTCTGGAAGTTTGTCAAGGAGTACCGGGACTGTGGCTCCAGGAAAGCAGCGAGTTGTGGCATTGAAAAAATGAATATTCCTGATGATGCTGTCTCCAAACAACATGGTGGAAGGAGGGAAAAGAGGACGAAGAGGAACACGATGGGGATTGGGGGACTCATATGAGGCAGGTAGACGGTCCATGCTGCGTGACCGGGGGGGCAGGAGCTGCTGCGACTCGGCGGTCCCGGCCCCGGCAGGAGCAGCGCCATCCCGGCTGTGGGAGAGGAGTCCCCCGGAGCGTCTCCGTACAGCCTTCTTTAGGAGCCTCCGACGCTCTGTGGAAGCCGATGTCCGGGACGGGAGTTGATGGTCGGGTCCTGCAGCCGCGGCACTCCGGTCCACAGGTGCCAGCGAGGAAGACGTGGATCCATCCATGCAGGGCGCCGCAGGAGCACCACTGGCCAGCGAAGATGGAGCCACAGCACCGTAAGACGCCGACGCCGACTCCTCCAAGCGCGGATCAGCCGGAGCAGCACCGGACGGCAGGGAAGGAGCCGCAGCAGCAGCGTCAGCAGTGCCAGTGTCTGGATCTCCGTCCGATGCCAAGGCGCTGTAGCGGTTTGACAGGCAGAGGCGCGGAGGTGAGGCAGCACAGCCAGGGGCTCTCTTACCCCTGCTGACCACCTCCACCCAGGACCACCGGCGACTCAGTGTTGAGCTGGAGGACGGTGGAGGCCAAGCGCTGGGATCCCAGTGCACCGTGTCCTGAAGGGTCCTCAGGATTATTTCACGAAACCTAAGCTTTTTAGACCTTTTTAGATGGGAACTGTGCAAATTTGCAGGAAAGCCCAATCAGTCTTTTTTTTAAGCATTGACAGTATAAAAACAAAATTGGGGAGGTCGGAAAATTGCTGCCTACCTACTTTTGTTTATACAGAATGAGCCTTTTTTGGGGCAATGGGGTGCATGAGCAAGTAACAAAATGTGTAGCTCAGCGTGTGATAAACAGTGACTTGGGAGGGAAGCCGTGGCTAGTCAGGCGGCGGTAGTCAGGCAGCGGTAGATTGCAATTCTCTCGTACATCGGCTCATTCTTTACCGCCCCCGTCATCTGACGGTTAATGGCCTCTTCGTTTGCGAGAGCAAGGAGGGCGCACAATGCCTTGTCTCCCCAGTTGCTCACTTTTACAGTGTCTGTCAGGTTTGCGTTTCCCTCTTGCTACTAGCTGCTCGCTAATTCCTGCTATCAGCTGTTTACTGTTTATCCACCGCTAGTGGCTCGCACTTGCGGCGTCATCAACAGCTCCTCCCACAAATCTTCAACAGCCCCTACCGTTGCGGAAGGCTGCCTTGGTCTGTTTAAATTTAAAGGGTTCCGCCAATATGACTACCCCCTGAGTTGGAAAATTGGGCGCCTCGGATCAACTTGCCTTTCCGCCTCTGTGTGTATAAACCAAGCCCCAACCTCCGGTGGAGACGAGTGAGACCAATGCGGAAGTGCCAAAAACTGCAGTTCACCGACTGTCCACTTGAGGCTGGCTCCGGAAGTGAGCAAATTCCCATAGAGCCCCATGTTAAAATGCCCAACTTTAGAGCAGAAATAAACATGTTTACAGCCTGGTACAAAAAATGGTTTTGGTCTCTATAGTTAATTTCCCCTTTCATGACAACTGTGTGTGTGTGTGTGTGTGTGAATCAAATTTGTATAATTTCAAACATAAGAGGTTCTCTGACTGAGGGTGCTGCTCTAATTTTCCTGCATTCAATGATTCTTTCGCGTATTGACTATTGTATTACTTGCTGGTCGTTTACTGGAGCAACAAATCTTAAACCTGTGGAGTCCCTGTACTAAAAAGCCTTGAAAATCCTGGACAGAAAAGCCTTTTCATATCATCACTGTAATATCCTCTCAAAGTACAACTTGTTCAGTTTTGATCATTTCAAAAAATTCAAAATTGCCTGCATGATCTATAAAGTCATACACGGACTAGCAGCACCACCACTAAATGATTTTATCAGACTGAGAAGAACTAATGTTTCTATTTTGCGAAACACCAGAGCCACCTCTAGAGGTGATTGCAAAGTGCCTTTTAGGCGGACTGCAGTGGGACAAAATGTTATGTCATACAAAGTTAGCAAGCTCTGGAATTCTACCACTCTCAGTCAGAATCATCCAGCTTCATAACATTCAAGAGGCTTCTGAAGGTGTGGATTAGGACCAACCAGATCTGTGACCATGTGTAATCTCCATGAACTTGATGTAACAGAGCAGTGTGCAATAGGGCCAAGTGCATCTTCTTAAGCACTTTAATATGCAGTATACACTTAATGTTTTTTTATTTGTACTATTTATTAGTAATATGTAGTAGGGCAATGTGCAATCTTCATTTAGTACTGGTCAATTTTCTGTTATGCAGCAGCACTTTATCTAACATGCACTAGCACTTTATAAGGACATTGTGCACTTTAGATTGTATAATTTAAATCTGTACAATCCATTTGTTATCTATGCAACAGCACTTTATTTACTTGCACCAGCACTTTATGGTAAGCACTTTCCTTCCTTGCACTCTAGCTCGACTGGTCTCTATACTACGTCCTGTGTATAGAGACCAGTATGTATATATGTATACATATGTATATATGTATATGTATACATACCATCCTTGTATGTATATGTCTTGAATGATCCGTGTACTTGTATTGTGTATGTTCTGTTTATTTTCTTTTTGTCTTCTTTTTTTCTTTTTCTTTTTTTTATTCTATTTTTTCTGATGTAATACCAACCTGCCAAGGGACTACGGCTAAAATCTGGCATATTTACATGTATATGTTCATTAATATGCACTGTCCCTTTTTAAATAAATAAATTGAAATTGAAATTGAAATTTTACTACAACTTTAATTATGTGTTCTTATCACATCATGTAATACTGAACACAAAATACAGGTATTGTTCAGTGTAATTCTAGATAATGATACCTTCTTTTGGTAATTGACATACATCTTCTATCTTTATTAAAAATTCTAGACCATGTAATTCATAGTCAGAAGAAACTACCTCACAGATAATTCACTTGAATTGGACATTACCATTCACTCTAATAACTCCTGCAATTAATTCCCATCTTCACATTTCTGATGGCATCATTTAAAACACATATTGTATGTGGACTCAAACCACATTGTGTATTTGTCCATTTCAACATACCTTCCATGATGCTGCTTATACCACATACAACCTGAATCCTACAACACATCTGAACTACCACTCAAAACATGCTTTACATGGTGAAATCATGTCATGTACTACATGTTACTACCAAATGCAATGGGAAAGACTCCCTTGTGTTATAAATAGAAACGATTCTATGTATTCCAGAACACTCAGGTGTAATGATTATACAGTCATTGTATGAACAATTGTACTAATCAATAACCTTGACCACAAGTTAATAAGTTAATAAGACACATTATTGGACTTCCGGTTATGGTGAGGTGCTAGGCAGTCACAACTTTTTGGGCTCTGCTGCTAGCTTGTAATAGATCCTACAAAACTAACCAGAACTTGATTTAAACCTAAGCAACGTGAACATAAGAGTACTTGGAAGTAAAAATGCCACCAAAGGGCAACAAGAAAGACAAACAGAAACCACGACATGAAGACAAACACTCCGAGGGTGAAGAAATGAGCGATGCCATGTCACACATGGAGGAGGACGCGGAGGAAGAAAATGGTGAAACACCTAGTTCAGGCGAGAAAACTAACGAATATATCATGAAAGCCATAACTTCCTTGAAAAGTGGTCTATACAAAAAAAAAAATGATGTTGTGCAACTAACAATCACTGATGTGAAAAAGCAGGTGCAGGAATGCACGGTGCGCATAGCACATGCTGAACAACGGATTTCAGATGCTGAAGATAACGTTAACGAGCTATTAACCAAAGTCAGCGCACTGGAAAACACCATGAAAACTCTCACTGATGAAGTTGATGACTTGGAGTGTAGAAGCAGACGCAACGTGAGACTGAGACTGGTGGGCCTGCCGGAGAAGCAGAGGGCCAGGATGCTGCAGCATTTCTGGAGAGGTGGGTTGTCAGGGGCTCTGGGGCTAGGGCCACAGGAGGCTTCGGTAATTGAACGGGCGCACAGAATCAGCATCCTTCCCTCTAACTCAAGCACGGGACGTCCAAGGACTCTCATAATGAAATTCTTGAATTTCACAGACAAGGAGCGAGTGCTGAAAGCAGCATGAATAAAAGGGAAAATCCTTTATGACAACGAGCAAGTTCGTCTTCACGGATCTTTCTGCTGGAGTACACAAAATGCAGCGCAGCTATGATGAGGTGCAAAAGACGCTGCGTGACAAGGGGATCAACAAACACATCATCTTTCCAGCACGGCTCCTGGTTAGAATGACAGATCCCACCTTTTCCAAACTCCGGCTGCAGCGGACAACTTTCTCCAATCTCTTTGAGGGATCAATGGACCTGAGGATGGGGTCCCTATTTGTTTCTTCTTCTTTATTTTTTCTTTTTTTGGACTGTAAGAAAAGATTAATAACTGGCATTTATTCTCTGAATGCGTGGACTAATGAGAGAGAGACGCTCACCACATCATGAACCTTATGTGACCAGCAATAGATGAGTATTTAATTATTTGAGAAATTTCCCCATCCTCACTGATGAATAACAGGTATGTGACAGTTTGCCCTGATGTTCACGCTCTATCAGTTATTTCAATACAATCTTGTGTTCGGATTTGAAAGTTGCATTGTTCAGTAAAAACTAAAGTTTAAATGGTTAGTGTTATACAAGCAGTTAGAGTTTATAAAAGAATAAGTTAGAGAGAGGTAGGTGGTCCCACGTGCAGACCAACTGTTCATAAGCGGTTGTTAAAGAAAGGGAGGAGAGGAGGTGTTTCCATGGTAACACGGCTAAGGGGTTTGGGATGGGGGGTCCCTCTTTTCTTTTTTCTCTTTTTTTTCCTGTTTTATGTTATTCTTTTGTCCTTGTTATTTCTTTTTTTCTTCTTTTCTTCTGCTTCTTTTGGGGGTGTTTTCTCCAATGCACTTTATCGATACAAACCAATAACGTATGTCTGATAGCTTTAAGGTAAATTCACCTCATGGAACTGTAGAGGTTTGAACAAAATTACAAAGATAAAGCAAGTGATGAGCAGGATAAAATTTTTTACAATCAAAAATAGTTTTCTTACAAGAAACTCATCTGCTAAGCAGGGATATCTCTAATAAGAAGAAGGTGGCAGGGTCAGGTGTCAGGGTCATGATAATGATCCATAGGTCAGTCTCCTTCCAAATTCCTAATGTAACAGGGGATCCTGCTGGCAGATACATCATGGTCCAAGGTACTTTTTTATCTGAAAACATAAATCTGATAAATGTTTACGTCCAAATGAAGACAATCCCAAATTCTATAATGATTTATTCCTGACAATTTCTCTCCGGACATATAGTCGCTGGTGACTTCAACTGCACACTGGATCCATCAAGAGATAGATCATCAGGCTTCGATAACATTCAAACCAGGTCGAGGAAGATAATACATCACTTTATTGAAGAGCTAAATTTATTGGACATATGGAGATATGGAAAACCAGATGCAGTGGAATATTCCTGTTATTCTAGCACCTATTAAACCCACTCGCATATAGATTATTTCCTAGTATCAGCATTATTTATTTCCAAGATTAATGCGTGCCAATATAGCAGCATAGTTCTATCTGACCATGCAGCAATATCCTTAATATATGAAGATGATAAGCTCATAAGACCCCCCAAAAAGGCGCTTTCAACCAGAGTGGCTTATGGACTCTGCATTTGTAGATTTCTTAGATAAACAAACTGACTTCTATTTTGAACGTAACACTTCTAAGACATCGGCTAGCATAAGGTGGGAGGCATTTAAGGCCTTCATTAGGGGTCAAATAATCTGTTTCACTAGTTCAAAAAAAAGAGAACACAACTTGAAATGAGAACGCTAGAAGAAAAAATGAAAAAACTTGAAATTGATCTCTATCAAATAAATCTAGCCCACCAGATAAGCTAACAGGACTTCTTGTTCTCAGATCTCAGTATAATGAATTATCAGCTAATAAAGCAGCTGCCAACCTATTGAAACTCAAACAATCATATTATGAACAGGGGGAAAAATCTGGGAAAATATTAGCATGGCGCATTAAACAACAAAGAACAGAAAGGTCAATTAATTATGTGTAGACACCAAATGGGAAAACTGTTGTGAACCCTGAAGAAATTAGTGAGACTTTCAGGGTCGTCTGTGAGAAACTGTATAGCTCTGAGTGCTCTTCCAGTCCTGATGAGCAGAATTTTTTTTCAATATCCCCAAATTTTCAGAAGAAGAGAGCAAGGTATTAGATGAAGAAATAACAAAAGAGGAGATAGCAGAGGCAATCGGCTCTATGCAAGCTGGAAAAGTGGCAGGCCTTGATGGCATTCCCATAGATCTATAGAAAAGATTCCAGGCTAAATTACTGACACCCCTATTTGAGATGTTTCAGTAATCCCTCAGGAATGGTCTCCTTCCCTCATCCATGAGGGTTGCACTAATCACAGTGGTGTCCTGTAGCCCTCCATGCTGCCCCCCGGCCCATCCTTATCTGTCCTCCAATTTTAAAGCACCACACACACCTACATCTTGGGGGACAAATGGGAACAGGTTCCAGGTGCCTTATGGCTGCACAGGCTGCAGGACAGGAGTGTGCTGTAGCCATCAGCCTTGCCCCCACCTGTCTCCTATGTCCCTCAATTTTAATGCACCACATCACATTTATGGGCACTCACATTCACACTCATGGTGTAGGGTTAATGTTTCTCCGTCAGGGATCGGAGAATCATATTAAGAGGGTGGGTGGTGGGTTAACACACACTGTAGATACGCACGGCATGGCTCGTGGGGCCCAGCCAAGCCCCAACCTCCGGTGGAGACGAGTGAGACCAATGCGGAAGTGCCAAAAACTGCAGTTCACTTACTGTCCACTTGAGTCTGGCTCCGGAAGTGAGTCAATTCCCATAGACCCCATGTTAAAATGCCCAACTTTAGAGCAGAAATAAACATGTTTACAGCCTGGTACAAAAATGGTTTTGGTCTCTATAGTTAATTTCCCCTTTCATGACAACTCGGGGGGTGAATTTTTTTCTAACTCTTCCGTTTAAAATGTTATTAAGGTTTGAAATTGCGCATAATTAAGGGTGTGGTCACTTTGAGTGACAGGTCGCACCATCACGGGTGGCTAACTAGCATGCTAACTAGCCGCTGACTCTGCTGTGCGGAGCTGAGCTCAGACTCCGCCGTCTGCTCGGCGTCATCTCAGCCAATTCGTGCCCATGTTCAAGGCATTGAACCTGTCCTCTCAGCCGTGTCTGTGCCTTTTGGATATTTTTTCAGGCAAATATTGGAGTAATATGGCTTGCTGTTCGATTAACTATACCAACAGACCATCCAAGAAGTCTGTGCTCCAGGTTTTTCGGTAAGTGAAATTCGGAAATTCTTATATTATTTTATTTATGTTCATATGTTAGCACTAATTAGCGGGTATCGGTGTCTGCGGTCACTACGGTCACCTAGCTGTCAGCAGCGTGTATCGGTGTCTGCGGTCACCACCTAGCTGTCAGCTTTATTATTATATTATTAAGCCTTTATTTAATACATGTAAAATAACGTTGATACCGGAGGTCTCATTTTCAAGTGCGACCTGTATCACAGCAGCAACATCCACATCAAGTTACAGAGCCACAGACAATACGATACAACACAAGCTTAGTTCCTTAACTAGCTAACCAGCCAGCTAACATTTAGCCTTCGAGCAAGACGCCAATCCGGGATGCATCTAAGTCAGAGCCTGACAGAGAAGTGTTAGGATTTAACGTTAGGCATTTAGGAAGAGAATATTTTGAACGAAAGGCTGTGGGAGGTTTGAAAATAAAGGTCCACCACGTTAGTTAGCTAACGTGATGCAATGTTAACGTTGTCATATGAGCAGTGTAATGTTAACGTAACATTAAGGCTATACTTGTGTATGTAAATTAAAAAGTGGCGAACTGTGTGAAATTACAATAAGGTGTGTAACGTAATTTAAAAAAAGCTAATGTGACATTTGACTGTCACATAAAATATTATTAAGATCAGTGTATGATACAGGCCTGTAGCTACACAACAATAGATAATGCACAGACAGAATATGAGGACTGTGATGGTCACCACCTTTTTGTTTTGCTTAAATAAATTGATTATGATCTGTTGAACACTGAAGTAATTTAAACTGTATTGTTTGCATGTAAAAGTGTCTGCAAAGTAGGTAGCTAACACATATATTACTTTGAATATCTATTGTCTGTGTAAAGTTTTCCTCTAGGTGACCCAGACAGACTGGACCAGTGGACACTCAACACCAGAAGACAGAACTGGACTCCAAAGACTTCCCGACTGTGCAGTGAACACTTTGAGTCATCACTTCAGCACTGATTCCAGGATAAAGACCTTTTTCCATACAGTACCTCACTAAAGTTATTAGTTTGAAATGATGAATTATTGTCCATAATACAATTAAATGCATGACATATATTACTAATTGTCATACATTACTAAGTTCTCGATTAGGCGCAGCTTGCTCCGTACTATTACTGATAAGGTGAAATGACACACTGACACACCAGTGCAGTTTAATCTTCCTGATGCAAAGGCCAAATGAAGATTTTATCAAATCAAGGAACATGACATGTATTTACCAACTTAACATTTCAGTGCTTTTTATGCAAAGACCCTTTATCAGAGTGAGAATTACTACCTTTCCCCCCACACACAGTCTGTGAAGAACCAATGGAAAAAATATTCTCATAATGAGACAGCCGAACATAGCATGATTCCACAGTGGCAGTGAGCTTTGAGAACAGTTCAGTTTCCTTTTGATAGCAACAATGATGTTAATGTGGATGAATTGCATACTGTACATCATACTCATGTTGTTTGATAGTACAGTTAAATTTAAAATCAAATTCAAATATAAAGTCAAATATCTACAGAATTTAAACACAAAACTTTTATGAATGACAGCCACTTACTCAGCAATAAGATCATTTTGGTGGTGAGTGGGTTTAACCAAGACAGGCTGTAATCAGTGTGTTTTACCTGTGTTTTTAACTTGCCATCTTTCTCTCTTGTAGGACACGAGGAAAGTTACAACACCTCGACCAATGTGATATTTACTCCACAGTAAAGAGGTTGTTTAACAAGAAATTAAGATTTTGCAAATTATGACACTGGGTCCTAATTCATATGTTTATAATTACTGTTACAAATCTTTTCATTTATTTCATGTGTACTTTTTGTAACCTTCATAGTGATGATTTCATGAATGCAAGCTTTGACTTAATATTGTTAAACTGTTTGTGTAATGGTTAGAATTTTTGTGATATAAAGTGGATCAGACAAAAATTACTTTAGAGTAAGCACATTTTTTTGAAAGCTGTCATTCATCAGTTTCCTGTGATGATTGGAAATGTAGTGGTGATTTAAACCATTAACAAATGTAATCGTTATTAATGGCATCTTAATGTTTTCATTTTATGTCTTAACATTTACCCAAGTTTGCATTTTTCTTAGCAGAATGTAAAAAAGAAATGAAAAGCTGATGTTATGTGCTGGTTTTGTTTGAACATTTCTTTAAGACAAATGAAGAATTCACTGAATAACGATTCTCCTTTTGTGAAAAATACGGAAATATCTGCACACTGAATAATTTTAAGTCCCATAGGAGGTATTATTTATTTGTGACATTGTGACATATGAGAAAGTTCTGTGGGTATTGCTTGGTATTGAGGCTCATATAGTGAGGCTAAAAAACAACACATAATTGGCTGATTATCTTCTGTTTGCCTCACTATAAAAATGTCACGATACTTTGCCTGAGGAAGACCCTCTCAGAGTTGGCATAGTGAACAAGTGACATGTCCTTGGGGGCTTCAAACTATTGTGTCCAGCTAATTTTTTGTTTTTCATTTTGAGCCCTTTTATCCAGTCAAGTACACGGTTAAAATAATCAGGCCCACACAGCAATGGACTGCCTAATTTTTTGTCAGTGACAATGTTAAACATTAATGCTTTATGTTTATCTGTAGTGTGATTTGTTTGCCCTTTCAATTGACAGTCAGATTTGATTGTGAAATACAACATTCAGTCAGTAACAAAGACAAAAGGAGTGCAAATATAAATAGTATTTATTGAAATTTTAAACAAGTTGTAGATGAATATAAAAACTCAACATTGGCCATGACAGCCTGGGCTATGTTCAGGCCTAACAAAATGTGTCCTAAAGGCCAAATTCAAAAGCAGTGACACTGCCAACTGTAAGCAGTTCACTGTGTTTGGAGGTGGTCTTTACGACAATTAACTAATTTACTTAAAAACATATAATTTCTCCTCGGTGTGAGATGAATATGTCTGATGTGAGGGTGCTCAATTATGGCACCATTTAAACTATGAACACATGTAGCCATAACACTGTAAACACATTACTGGCCTTATCAGTCTTTGCTGGATTGCCACCAGCCTCCCACCTGCACCTTTGGGCCAGTGAAGAAAATAGTATCTTAATGCCAGGATGCTGGAGGTGAAGCTGGTGCAGGTCCTCCTTCATCATGCTGACCAGCTTGATACTGCTGACCTTCCCCATGTCATTGCCGCCACAGCGGATGGGTGAGGACACCTGGTGCTGCTCTTCCTCACAGGGAGTGTGGAAAGAAGGAGAGAAGGACTCTCCACTGCAGTCCACCCCAGCCAAACCAGCAGACAGGGACGCCCGGCATGCTGAGGGTGATTCCCAAGGTCTCTGCAGCTCTGTGGACACCACGCCGGACATAGCTGACACCAGTGCTCCACATCGCATATGAAAGTAAAATAAGTGCAATAAATAATTAGCATTATATATATTTTTTAAAAAGTTGAAGCGTTTTTTTTTTTAAGATAACAGCTGAATCATTGTTTCAAGGTTTGTTGTATAACGTTAATTTAAGCTAAACTCAACTTACCTCAAGTTTCGTGAGGGAGCTGCCACAGGGCTAGCCAAAGTAGCGTAGCTTCTTAGCCTCGTAGCTTCGTAGCCTAGCTTGTTAGCCTCAGCTAACTTAGCAGCGCCCAGCGAGGTGGGCGTGTTTAAGCAGCCAGGCTTCCTTCAGCCCGCCTCTTTGCCCATATTTGATTGTCCGGGAGTTGGGCGGAGTCACGCACTGCCAAGATGGTGACGTCCAGAGCGGAGTATTTTGAGCTTCAAATCCACTCTTCAGAAACGGACGTGTGACGTCACGGTGACTACGTCCATTATTTTATACAGTCTATGGTATAAACACTCGCAGCTGCCTGGCAAATCAGCCCAACATTTGCGGAAAATCTGGCAGTGTAAAAGGGGTTCTAGATTGTAGATTAAACTGGGATTTTCCAGTAATCCTGGCTGTGGTGCCTGGATCGTGTGACGTGTGTGGTTGTGCTGCTGCAGTGGTCCTGCCAGATGCCTCCTGCTGCTGCTGTTATCATTAGTCATACTTCTACTTTTATACACATATGATTATTGTCACACATGTATACTATCAGATGACAATATATTATTATCAATTATAATATTATTACTTCCATTAATGTTGTTGTAAGCTACTGTCATTACCATCTGTCCTGCATCTCTCTCTCTCTCTCTCTCTGTCTCTGTCTCTCTCTCTTTTTGTCTCATTGTGTCATACAGATTACTTTTAATTTATTATGTTGATCTGTTCTGTACGACATCTATTGCACGTCTGTCCGTCCTGGAAGAGGGATCCCTCCTCAGTTGCTCTTACCTCAGGTTTCTACCGTTTTTTTTTCCCCCGTTAAAGGGTCTTTTGGGGGGAGTTTTTCCTTATCCACTGTGAGGGTCCAAAGGACAGAGGGATGTCGTATGCTATAAAGCCCTGTGAGGCAAACTGTGATTTGTGATATTGGGCTTTATACATAAAATTGAATTGAACTGAATTGAATTTAGCCGTGATTTAGTTTCACAAAGGCGATGGTACATAAGTTACAGTGGCGGCTGCTGGTCTTTCAAACAGAGGAAGCTCACTTTAAGTTTATATCATAAAGTTGTCATATTGTAGGAGGCAGTAACTTATAAAAGGAGCATTTAATTGAAGCTGTTTTTCAACCACACTCATGCCATAGAACCACAGCACAACACACCTCAAAGATTTTCAGATGGGTGAAAAGAACTGTTACTCTTCCCCACCCTTTGCACCAAATCAATCTGTTGATCTGCCCTGCTGTTTAACTCTAAATTCAAATTGTCTGCCATTATGTGCAGCTTGCTAGCTCGCTCGCTAGCTGGGGCTGCTAGTGTTACCGCCTGTGAGTGCTTTGGGACGGTGGAGGGCTCACAGCAGCACCCGCTGCTCGTTGGGGACAGTAACTGCAGAGCGACAGAAGTCAAGAGTCTCCAAACACGAGTACAGTCTCCAATAACACCAGAAAAAGATGCTAGATTTGTCACTAGTCATTGTTAACAAAGAAAAAGTCACTAAGAGGATTGGAAAAGTCTCCACATCAACTCTGAACAACGGAATGAAACTTGAAAATTGCTCCGGTGGTGGTTTATATTTCAAGATCGCTGATTCACTCATTTCGCTGTCAATCAAAAAGGGATTCAGCCTCAGACAGATCATCCAATCATCATGCAGAAGCCCAGCGTCCAGGCCAGCCGAGGCCAGCCCACTGCCCCATAGACCCCCAGAGACGCTGAGCATCCGATGGGCGGAACAAAGCCGAGCATTTATCCAATGACTGTGTAGTTTCGCTGCAGTGGAACAACCCACTCTATGCTTCCCATTGAAGTCTTTGGACGCTGAGCTTCTACACTGTTTAATGCACTGTGACGCTACGGGGATCAATGAGAAGACAGTCGCGTCAGTGACCTGTGATAAGTAGCTGATTCTGAACAAAAGTTGAACGCATTCTAGCGCATATTTAGTCAATGAAATGTAAACACAACAGTACATATTTGACCACTTATTTTTTGACATTTTAGGGGAAGCTGAGCTTCCCTTGCAGTCTTAGAACAATCGCCACTGGTAGACATTCAAACAAGAGAAGTAAAGTCAGCAGCATTTTGTGCAAGAAGCACGGACATTCATACTTCTCATCTTAAAGCTAGTAAAGAAAATTAATTTATTTTGGTGTAAAAACTAAGTGTTTGCTGGCAGAAAATCTGCCATATTTCAGTGTGACACAAAGTTTCCCCCCAGATATAGTTCATGATCTCTTTGAAGGAATTATCCCTGTTGAAATTGCTCTTTGTCTTTCTGTGTCAATTTCTAAAAAAATATTTCACATTAGTTAACCTGAATGAAACATTAACAACATTTCCATTTAAGTGGACTGATAAGACAAACTGTCCCCATCTTGTGCCCATCAACTACACTACAAGAAGAACAATTGGAAGAAATGCACAGGATAATTGCAGCCTGTTGAGATTTCTTCCTTTCTTGATTGGAACCAGAGTTCCTTCAGACTAACCAGCATGGCAAGTCCTCTGTGAATTAAAGGACATTGTAGAACTTGCTGTTGCACCTTTTCACACTGAGGACTCTATTTCTTATCTTGACTCTTGACTTATCTTGACTCTGAACACAGGGTAGTATTCCAAGAAGTTTGCCCTGGTGCAAGAATTTGGCGCAACATCATTATTTAGAGCATTGTCCACAGTTGGCAAATTTGGCCCCCTTGTTGGACTATGGACTATGGGATTTGAAGCAAAACATAATTTCATTGAAAGAGTAATCCATCACACAAACTGTTACAAAATGTATTGTTTTTATTAGCTCAAAGGAACCAATTTCAGACTGAATATAATCTGCACATGTGTAGATTTTCTAAGCCATCTTTATTGGTTATTGGTGTCTCAACACTTCCCCTTGATGTTATTAACGAGGATATTGCACTGGCAGTGAAACAAACACCCCCATATGGACAGTGTGAACCTTGCAAAAAATGTATCCCACAACAGCTTCAACTATAAGATTGAAATGGTGGTAGCCCGTGGGTCACTGGCTGGAGTTTTCTGAAACAGTTCATATGATTGTTCTACAATAGACACTCACACACTTTTATTGTCACAAAAGTGGATACCTGGAACATGATTGATCTTATGACTTGGTCATACCTACTACTGGAGAACTAAGGCAGATGCCTACCCTCTGTCTCACTACATGGTTGGTAGACATCGCTTCATCTCTCTGAAGAGATGCATTCATGCATAAGGTTGTATATGTATGGGTGTTGGGTTGGAAATATTGGAGAAATATTCTATTTCTTTAACTTGCTTTAGTTTTTTCCTATGTCTATTTAATGGTCTAAGAATGTCCTCTTAAGCTTTAAAGGGCCAGTGTGTAAAATGGGTTGAAAACCGTTGAAAAACATCAGTGGTCAAATTCTAGATTGCAGGGCTCACTCTCTCACCCCTCCCTTCGGGTAAATGACGGTGACCTCGTACGGACAAAAAGGCTTGCACAGACACAAGTTTTTCAGGAGTAGGTCTATCTAGCAATGAGGTGAATGTTTATTTAGAAATCTAAACCATGTTATGATATTGTAATGAATCCCTCACGAGCAGGACACCAGAGTAGGGTTTGGGAAAAAGGCCTGTTTATTTGAGTACTCCAAAAACTCCAGTAACACTCCAGGGGGTAAAAGACTCCATCCCAAACTCTTCTAGCGTAACACACACACTTCATACACACATACTTGTTTATAGTACATAGCGGGGACCCCCTTCCCCTCTGCTCCACCAATCTCCAGCCCACACACTGACTGTCAGCAAAGCCTATAAACAGAGCTGTTTATTTAGCCTAGCAATATCTCCAGACTGTTGCAGCTGCAATGGACGACTTTAAACGCAATTTTGAAGAGTTTCTTGTTGTGGACACAGACCCAGAGCCATACCCGTTTGAGCCGGAGCATACAGATGAGGAACTCCATGTGTTGGAAGATGAGCGGGCAAGGAGAGAGGCTGAATACTCCGCTCCCATTTTGCTGCACAGAATGGGATTCGGTGCTGCCATCGTTGGGGAGATATATCATCAGGAGGAAAAGTGCCGCAGAGAGTGCATCATAAGGAGTGAAGTTGCTTCTTCTTTTCCTCGCAGATGACGGTTCGGGTTCATTCTCTCATGTTGCGTGTTAAGTGTGGTCCATTCGCAAACTTTATAACTAAAAAAACTTTTCACTACTCTCTATTGATGGACTTCTAACACTCTCTGCTGTTTCCTCCTCCTTCATCCTTCCTTCTGCTGTTCTTTTTGGTTTATTTATACACGCGAAACACGTTCTCTGGCTGGCTGGATTTATCTGCTCGGTCTGCCGTACATACATGGCGGTGCAAGATGGCGATCTCTCTAAAGCAAGGCCCTTGCTGTGTGTATATATATAGCATAATTGTAAGACTACGAAAACCAAACAAATTTTATTTTATAGCGATTATAGACTTATATAAACATATTAATGGGTAGAATATTCAGATTCAGATTTGATAATAAACCATGCCAAATATTACACACTGGCCCTTTAATTACTCATGTTCTAATTCAGTTCTTATATTCTTGTTTTTACTAGATCCTTTTGAATGCGCTGCCATGGCAGTGAAAAGCCCAGCCAAGTTGCATGCTATTCTGAATCCTGATGGCACCAGGAAGTTGATTCTGCCTGATGGAATTCCTGAGACAATGGAGCAGCTTATGGATGAAGTCAAGAATGTATGTGGGTTAAATGGGAATATAAAATTGCAGTACCAAGACAGAGACTTTGTAGATGCACTTGTGAACTTGATGTCCACTGCAGAACTTGATAATTTGGCAACTGTCAAGGTCATCACAATAACTTATGGTTGCAGCCAGGGATTTGATCTGACTGCAGTGATTTTGTGTCACTGAATCAGATGACATAGAGCTCCTGTCCACACCCTCCAGCTCTGTTTCTTCAAGAACTCAGATGTGGCCAAGAGACTTTCCAGTGCAGACATTCTCCTATGACACTGAACTGCAGTTAGGAAAGGGAAATGCTGCACATAGGTCAAACATAACAAGGTTGACACTGAGTTCAAAGACAACGTCAGACATTCTAGAACAGGTAGCTGAAGAGATATTCAAGTATAAAGCTTACCCAACAAGCTTATCCAACAGATGCTGATTTCAGTGTCAAACCATTTATCAAGAAGCATCCATGCCTCTCTGAACCTGATTCATACAACTGTTGCTATGGGTGGAAGCAGCAGCTGAAGAAAAAAATGGGCAACTACCAAACTCAGCTAAAGGGCATCGGGCGTTCTGAACTGCTTGCAAATTCACTCAAATCCAAAGTGCCAGAAAATGCATTGCAAGCAAAAAAGGAAAGAGTCCTAGGAGAGGAGAGGCCAACTACATACCTGATATTCCAACTGGAGAAACCACAGACAAACTGGAAAATGAGAGACTGTCACTTTTAAGTGAAGTGAAGAAGCAAAACAATTGTGCAGTGAAAAAGAACAAGACTTTTTCACTGCGAAGACAGAAAATTGATGAAAAGGAATCAGGAGTGGAAGAGTTGAAAGACAGATGGCCTGCATTGTTCACAATGGATGAGGTAAGTAACTTTTTTAATCATTGGCAAATCATATTATCCGCTACCATAAGAAACCTGCAAAGAGCTTGAGCCATCTCATTGCAAAATTCTTCATGCATATTTATTATAGTTGATGTGGAGTGGTTTTGGATCAATTTTGGCAGTGGATTGACAAATCGAATTGTGATATTCGGTGGCTTTGAACTAAGCCTGTCTAAGCCAACAAGGCCAGACCCAGGCCCAGCTGCAGCCCATCCATCCACTAGGCCAGGCCCAGGCCTAGCTGCAACCCATCCATCCACTAGGCCAGGCACAGGCCCAGGCCCAGCTGCAACCCATCCATCCACTAGGCCAGGCCCAGGCCCACCTGCAGCCCATCCATCCACTAGGCCAGGCCAAGGCCCTGCTGCAGGCCATCCATCCACTAGGCCAGGCCCAGGCCCTGCTGCAGCCCATCCATCCATTAGGCCAGGCTCTGACCCTGCCACAGCCCATCTACTAGGCCAGGCTAGGCCTAAGCCCTGAAGAGGCCTTAACCACCTGGCCCAGCGGCAACCTAAAGGTACTGCTATCACTCTGCTAACTCTACTGTTGTGAGACTGCTAGAGGTTGCTAATGATGCCACGTAAAGGCAGACAAAGGAAGATGTTGGAAAAGGGGAAAGAAAGTGGCAGTGGGCATGAAAACAGTGTGTCACTGGTAGCTGAGGAAGATGCGTCAGTGCTGTTTGACATGGATGTAGTCACAAAGCTGGTGACACAGTTGTTGGACCAGCAGAAATCACATTACACAGAGTTATTGAAGAATATGACTGACCACAGTAACAACTTCATGCAAATGATGATGAAAGCCACTAATGAGCGTCTAGACACCATGACAAGGAATATCCAAGAATTGAAGGACAGTATCCAGTTCACACAAAAAGAAGTAGACGACATCAAAACCAAGGTGTTACGGTCTCCGGACCTTTGAACATTTATTTTCTGTGTTTAATGTGCTGTGCCCGTCATTGTGAGTTTTTCGGCCAGCACCTGTCAATCAATTATGTGTATGTCTAATTGTCTGCTCTTCTGGAGGGAATCCCCGGTGAGCCACGCCTCCAGCCCGCCCTCTTCTGCTGCTGTTCAGTGTTCCCCCGCTTGCAGGTCGGCAGGCCCTCTCGCCGTCGTCGTTGGTTTCGGCCAATCACCGCCTCGCTCGCCTGTCGCTGAACCTTTAAAAGCTGCACGCAGTCAAGAGCAATGGCGGCTGTGATTTAATCTGAGCAGTCCGCCTCGCTCCTTTTGTATTTTGCTGTTGTCGTGATCTGTACCTTGTGTGTGTGTGTATCTGGGGAATCACAGGGCTGTAGGACATTGTCTCTTAGCGTAGCCACATATCGTTGTGCTCACACGTAGATACTGAATGTTTAGATCACTAGGTTTATGGGTGTCGGTTCGCATGTAGTTTTATTTGGCAGGTAAGTTGTAGAGCAGACAGCCAGGTTTGTTTTGTTGTTCTGGGTGGCCTTGCGCCACAATTAAGTAAGTTAGCAGGGGTGTTTATTTGGTGACAGGTAAGAGTTTTGTTTTAATTGTTTTATGGTTTGCCGTCACCCACCGCCCTTCCCTAAGTTTGGTTTAATGTAATTTAACGCCGAGGCTCTTTTCGTGAAGCCCGAGCCGTGGGTTGTTTTACAGAGCCTCCGAGCTGGTTTTTCCTTTGCTGTACCGCTTTTCTTATGAAGCGTAGCTTATATTGATATTTGTTTGTGACTGAATAAACGGCAGATTGCCTTATTCACTTCCTTGTTTGGTTTTATGTTGCTTCCCTTACCCCTAGACATCCACTGGGTTGTAACACAAGGTCATCAAAAACACCAACTACAACTATGATCTGGAGAAAAACCTCAAGGTGATTTGTGATGGACTAGTTTTGCTTGAAAAGAAGACTGACTACATTGAAAACCAATCTAGGCAGAATAACCTTGTCTTCGAAGGCATCGAGGAGGCAGCTGATGAGACCTGGGCTGTCTCTGAGGCAAAAGTCTGTGAGGTGTTCACCAAGGTGCTCAAGTTAAACCCTGAGCATGCAAATTCCATTGCCATCGAGAGGTCCCATCGGACAGGAAGGAGGGACAACAGGAAGCCGAGGAGTCGACCGGTTGTGGTGAAATTCAGGAATTTCAGAGACAGAGAGGGGATTCTCGCGACAGCAAGAGAGAATAGGAGTATAAAAATGAGGGGTATAGGTATTTATATCAATGAGGACTTCTCAGACTTGGTGAGACAGAGGAGGGGGGAGCAACTACCCCAGTTGAAGGAAGAGAGGCAAAAAGGAAACATTGCCTATTTTAGGTATGACAAACTTATTGTTCATCTTCCAAGGGAACGACGAGAGAGAGTTGACTGCAACCTCACAGGTAATAACATCAGCCTTCCACTCAACCATCAACCCACTGTCTCTACCTCAACCCCAAAATTTGTGACTGTGAAAAATAGTAGTAAATGTGATGAGTAGATGGGTCAGTTCTCTCAGGTATGAGAACTATTTGTTCTTATGATTTTATTTTAAATGTTTATGGACTCTAACATTCTTAGTATTCAAGGAAAAGGCTCATTGATTGCTCATTTAAACATCTGCAACTTAAGAAACAATATCCATGAATTAAGTTCTGTGATGCTGCCAAACACAATTCATGTAATGGCAATATCTGAAACCCATTTAGACCAATCATTTAACAATACGGAATTAGCTGTTGATGGATACACATTATTTAGGAAAGACCACAATCAATTTGGAGGAGGCAGAGCTTTTTATATCCAGAATCACATTCCTGTAAAATTCGTAAAGATGTAATGCTGCATGACAGAGGCACTATGGGTTCAGGTTTATCTGCCACAAACCAAACCATTACTTGTGGGATGCTGTTACAGGCCGCCAAGTGCGGATATGAAGTATTTTGACAGTATTTGTGGAATGCTGGATAAAGTTTGCAATGAAAACCGTGAATTATACTTTGTAGGTGATTTAAATGTTAAAGCTGCTCTGTGGAGTTTTGTCCATTTGTGCCATCTGTCGTGTTTTTCCAAGTACTGCAACAATAACAGTTGGTGCCGTTTGATGACGTCAGCAATACGAGTGACGCTCCCGCACCGCACAAAGCTAAATGACACACCTATTTACCACCCAGTAATTTTCGTTGTTTTATTTGCTATGAACAAATATACTGTAGCGACCCTGGGGCAGTGGTGAGTGTGGTATGAGTGGAGTCAGCTGTCAGTCAGTGTGCGGGCTGGAGATTAATGGAGCAGGGGGGGGGGGGGGCTGCCCCTGCCCCGCTGGGTACTGTAAGTGAGTATATGTGTGTAAAGTGTGTGTGCTAACGTTATGCTAGAAGAGTCAGAGTTTGGGATAGACCCTTTTTGCCATTACTGTTACCCCCTGGAGTGTTACCGGAGTTTTTGGAGTGCACAAATAAACAGGCCTTTTTCCTGAATGCTACCCTGGTCTCCTGCTCGTGAGGGATTCATTACAATACAGACAGCTCAGCGGCAGAGTGGTGCACTCTTGCGCCGCAGTAACACATACACAATGAATGGGTTCGTCGGCGGAGGTCTGCGCTTTGCGTGCTCTGTGTGGCTTTATTTCTGCATTTGTCTCTCTCGTTTTGCCTTTTTCCTTCTTCTGAACGTCGCGGAGGTTGGGGAGGACCAGCGAGACCAGCTCCAGAGGCTTCGGAAGCTTTCCTGGGCCGTTTCTTTGGTTTTCAGACATCTTTCGGTAGCTCCTCTGCTAGTCTCGTCGTCTCCGACATTTCCAACTGCGCATGCACTCTTTGAACTCTACGTCAAATGTCATTTCTTGTGTGACAGCGCGGGAATGTTGCTCCTCAGAGGCAATAGCGCTTCTAAGCAAACCTGTTGTGTGGTGGAGATGCGTTCAATAATCATCCTAATAACTTGTTTGGCAGTGGCTGTTATGTAACAGACAGTGGTTTATATGTAAAAACTCCACAGGGCAGCTTTAATTGGTTATCTCAATGCCCTCTAAAGAAAAGGCTTCTTGCTGTAGTTAGTGCTTGTAATTTAACTCAAACTATTACACTACCAACTAGAATGGACACAAATAAAAATGGACGATCATCATCTAAATGTATAGTTCTCTTTTTCACTAATATTCCTGAACACTGCTCTAAAGCAGTGTCAGCTGCTTTTGGTTTCAGCGATCACAATTTAATTGCAATAAAAAGGAAAACTAGGGTCCCTAAAACAGCAGGTAGAATTATATATAAAAGATCATATAAGCAGTTTCAGCAGGAATTTTTTGTGGAGGACGTAAGGAATACTAACTGGTCAACTGATTTGGCATTGAGTATTTTCATGAGATTATTTATGCCAATAGCACATAAACATGCACCTTTGAAAAAGACAACTGTAAGGGCAAAATGTGCACCATAGATAAATTGTGAATTTAAAAAATCTAATGGCTCAACAGAATGCAGCTAAAAGAGTGGCTGATTCAAGTGGCTTAACATGTGATAAAGCAAATTACTGTAAATTAAGAAATCTGGTAACCAAAATGAATAGATTCAAAAAGAAAGAATATTACCAGAGCAAAATTAAGGACTCTAAAAATGACAGTAAAAAACTATGGAAAACATTGAATGAAATAATGGGTAGGTCTTCACACCAGGCCAATTCATTTATAGAAAATAACAGTATTTTCTAAACTAAACCTGTTGAAATTGCAAATTATTTTAATAATTATTTTGTAAGCAAGGTTGATGGTCTCAGAAAAAGCTTAATGCCAAGCGATGGCTCCTCCTCATGCACACTAATTGAGAAGTGAATGATGAAGAATAAAAACTGTAATTTTGACTTTGTACAGATTGCTTTCCCTGACATAAATAAACTATTACTCTCCCTACCAATTGAAAAACCTGCTGGAACAGACAACATAGATGGTAAACTGCTACGACTTGCTGCTGCTTACATATCAACTCCGATTTTTCTTTAATAGATGCTTAACTAATGGGGTTTGCCCAAGGATTTGGAAAGAGGCTAAGATAGTTCCATTACCAAGGACAATAAATCTAAATTCACAGGTGCTAACAGCCATCCAATAAGTATACTTCCTGTTTTAAGCAAATTATTAGAAAAGATAGTTTTTAAGCAAATTCAAAATTATTTTATCATAAATAATTTAATAATTTGATCACAAGTTCACAGCATGCATACAGAGAGTGTCACTCAACCACCACAGCTCTAGCCCAGCTAACTGATGACTGGCTAAAACATATGAATCATAGGGAAATAGTAGGCACAGTTCTGCTTGATTTCAGTGCTGCTTTTGATATCATAGACCACAGCATATTGATCACTAAATTAGATAGATATGGATTTAGCCGTACAGCACTCGCTTGGATGACCAGCTTTCTATCTGAGAGATCACAGAGAGTCTTTTTTAATGATAGCGTTTCCAATTGCAAGCAGATCAGCTGTGAAGTTCCACAAGGGAGCTGCCTTGGCCCTTTACTCTAGTCTATTTATACAAATGATCTACCTCTCGCAATACAAAATTCCACTGTGGTTATGTACGCGCATGACACAACACTGTACAGCACTGCCTCATCTATAAATGAACTAGAAACCATTGTGAATCAGGATCTAGACAGAGTATCTAGCTGGGTGAATAATAACAAACTGGTTCTGAATATCTCTAAAACAAAATGCATTATTTTTGGCTCGAGAAGTATGCTTATCGGTGACCCACAGCTGCATCTCTCATTGTCAGGAACAGCAATAGAGCAGTACTGGAGACAGACATAACCATTACACCAGAAATACCAGCTCTGGTTACCTGATACCTCCAACCCCGAGAACTAATCTACTCAAACACTCTGTTCTCTATTGTTCAGTAATGTTCTGGAACTCTTTACCTTCTTACATATCTCACTCACAAAACAAATTAACTTTTAAAAAACAACTTAAGGCTCACCTAATGCAGCAGACCATATGACTGGCAATTTATTATTGGTATTGAAGTTAGTAGAATTATTATTATGATAGTAGTGAAATATATTACTAATGTACTACTGTATGTATTTATGTCTCGGATTTTATCATTTATGTGCCTTATTGACCCCAGGAAGATTAGTGGTCGCCAAGGCGGCAGCTAATGGGGATCCATCCAATAAACAATAAATAATAAACAATAAACAATAAACAATAAACTGTATGTTTTGGCCCTTGATGTCAAAACAAGACCTCACACATCACACAGTTGTAGTGTAACATGTAATGTAATAATATTTGCATGTGATCTTTTGTTTTTGTAAAGATCAATGTTGAATTCATGAGAATAACTACTGTTCCACTTCAACCCCCATTGCTGGCTTCCTTGGACAAGCACCACAGCAGGCAGATTGACATAATCAGAAACAAGGGAGGAGCCGACTATTTACATCACACGCCCCCTCCACTGACACTCTTCCTCACCCTGTGCCAACAGCAGCACAGAGCACAGCCCCGCTCACCAACGCCCCCTTCTGACCATATTAATTATTAACCCTCCCACCTGAGACATTCCCCATACAGTCCATCATAAAGCACAGACCACCCCGCCTTTACTGCACTAAGACTGTGAATAACAAAAACTTATGGCCCATCCTCTGCATTCCTGCCACCCCCTGTGCTACTCAAACCCAACAACACCTGAAACTGCCTCGACTAAACATCTGCTCACTGACCAACAAAAGTGCGATCCTACATTAATTTATCACTGACAATAAACTGGTCTTCCTCTGCCTCACCAAAACCTGGCACAAACCCCTGGATTACTTGTCCTTAAACCAGACCACATCCACTGACTACACCTACACCGACAAATCCCACCCAGACGGAGGGGTGGTGGCATTGCTGCCATCTACAGGAAATGCTTTAAAATGTCTACAATCTCCATACCTCCTGCTCAGTCCTTCGAACATGTTGCCCTCAAACTGTCTGGTCCCACTTCCTTGGTCATCGCCATCATCTACCGTCCTCCCAAACCTAACAACTTCTTCCTCTCAGACCTTGCCAAATTCCTCACCAAGCAATCCGCTGTATTCCCCTCAATTCTCGTGCTGGGGGACTTTAGTATCCACATTGTTGATCCTAACTGCAAAAGTGCAATAGACCTCTTGGAACTGCTCCACTGTCTTCACTTCACCCAGCATGTCAACTTCCCCACCCACTGTTGTGGCCACATCCTGGACCTAGTCTGCTTCACCAGTCTCACCCTCCACCAACTCTCCAGTACCAACCTCTACATCTCGGATCACCTGGCCATCACTGCAGACTTCAAGACCCCACTCCCTCCCCCAAAACTCAAACGCAACATATCCTTCAGAAATATCAAGTCCATCTCCCCCTCAGCTTTCTCTGACTCACTAGCAAATACTCTGTCCGCATCCACCACCCCGCTGACCCCAAACACCTCTGACCTGGTCATCCACTACAACAACACACTGTCCCTCTGCTTCGACAAACTGGCTCCCTTAAAAACCAAACCTGTCTTAGTCACTCACTCATCTCCCTGGTACACTCTTGAACTCCGTCACGTGAAAACCCATAAGTGGCAGCTTGAAAGACTTTACAAGAAAACCAGTCTCACAGTCCATCTCCATGCCTATACAGACCATCTTTCAAACTACAAAGATGCCCTCACTGCTGCCCGGTCCAACTACTACTCACAACTCATTCACTCCTGCTCCAATAACCCCAAGACTCTCTTTTCCACCGTCAATAAACTCCTCAAACCTTGCGACAACACCCTCTCTTCCATCGCAACTGACAAATGCAACTCCTTCCTGGCATTTTTTTCAATCAAAGATCAAAAGCATCCACACTCAACTCAGCAACTCCCCCCCCCCCCATCTCAGTCTCTCCGCCGCTCACCGCCTCCACCACCACTTAACCACTGTCACACTTCAACCCTGGAACTCCTCCCCATTATCTCCAAGATGAAGAGCTCCACCTCCGTCCTGGACCCCATACCATCCTCCATCATCAAAGTCTGCCTCCCGACAATTTCCCCACTCATCACTACCGTTAACTCCTCCCTCATCTCTGGCTCTGTTCCTCAATCCCTGAAACTGGCCGCTAAAATGTATTACTATTATTATTGCTGGGATTCACAGGACCACAGATGTTTTGTCATTTGGTAAAATCTATGCTGGACATTCAAACGCTTTTTCCTCTGCATGCTCTTTGTCTTCAAACAAAGAGAGCTATGTGACACCCATCTCCACAGAATGTCTTACCTCACACCTCAGTGAGACACAAGTCTCACAACTTGATTGGACAGGACTTTTACAGTGACATGTGACTCTGATGTCACAGGCGTCTGTACAAAGTCTGCTCCCTTCAAACAACTTATTTTGCTCTGGCGCTTCAACAGCTCACAGCTCTTGCTCTACAGCTGCGTAGCAGCTCACACCTCTATCCAGCTGGGCCTGAAACAGCCCAGAGGCCCAGACCCTGGCTCCATAGCCCCGAACCACTAAGGGGAGGGCAATTGATCATAGACTCTCTTGCAAACACAAGGTTTGCAACAGTGTTGTTTTTGGCAGGCATTTTAGATTTAGTCTTAGTCTTAGTCTTTTGGACTAAAATGCTTATTAGTTTTAGTCAAATTTTATGCTGTGTTCCCACCAAACGCGAATTCGCAAATTCGCACATCAAGATTACATACAAAGTCAATGCAAAGACGCGATTAGACGCGAAATCGCGCCGGGCGGCGTGATGGATGCGTCTAGCGCGACGCGACGAATGCGATGGACGCGGCGCGATAGACGCGAAATTCGCGTCCAACGCCTCATCGCTCGAGTTGAAAATATTGAACTTTTGAGGTGAATTTGTGTGACGCTGTGCCACGATAGCCAATCAGCGTTGAGATTCTCCTGACGACTCTGGCGTGTGTCAACAACGTCCACTTGTTGACACAGCAATGAACTACTACTCACTGGAGAGAGATGGACAGGTGCTCCGCAGCTGAAATGGAGCGCCTGTAGTTGGTGTCCTGCCGGGAGATCCTGGCACCAGCCCTCGCCAACAGGTCCTCAAACTGGGCCCCAGTCAGCCCAAAGTACCGCTGAAAGCGGCTATCATCCAGACGGAGTTCCTGAAAGAAGTGGTGAAACTCACCGAGATGGATGTGCTTCTGCAGGATAGAGTGAACCCAAAAACGACGGCATTTGGCCCTCCGATGCATCTGGGACTTCCAGCGCAGGTACAAAGCGGCGATGGTGGTTATCTCAGCCATGGTCGTCAGTAGCTACCTGGAGCTATATGATACTATATGTCTACTCTACAGAGACCGCAACAAAAAGGAGCAGGCTTGGATGAAAGACGCCGAGGAGACTGGTCTACTTGGTAAGTTCTGTAAATATGTGTCTTTAATTAGTTTGCAGAATGGTTGTACTATGAACGTTAGCACTAGCTTAGCTCCAGGTAGCACAGCCGGCTTCTCCGTACTCGCGCAAATGACGCGATGACGCGAATTAACAAAATGGTCAGGCGTTGAAACTCGGGCATTATGGGCAGCGCGTTACGAGTGATTAAATCGTGTTTATCGCGTTTGGTGGGAACACAGCATTAGTCATTTCTATATGTGATAGTTTTAGTCCAGTTTTAGTCGATGAAAACTCAAAAAGGTTTTAGTCTAGTTTTAGTCCGTTTTAGTAAAAAAAAAAGAAAAAAAGAAGTAGTCTTTTAACAAATTAATTTAGGTCAATAAGTATTATTGAGTACTCCCTGTTGAAGTCCCCCCTAAAGATTTTAGTGAATGGAATAGGATGATTTCAAGATTTGTGTGGAACAGTAGGAGGCCCCGAATTAAGTATAAGACTCTACAATTACCCAGAGATAAGGGTGGACTTTCTCTCCCATGTATGGAGGATTATTTCATTGCTGCCCAGCTGAGACCACTGGTATGCTGGTGTAATCCAAACTATTCAGCCAAATGGAAAGATTTGGAATTAATACAATTTGAATCACCAGCACAGTCAATATTAGGTAACTGTTAACATCATTACCCTTACTTGGACAAGTTAAACCAATGGACCAGAGTCGCCCTTAAGGTGTGGTTTAAAATCTGTAAAAGGCTCCACCTTGAGAAACATGCAAGAATACTGAAGTGGGTGGCATATGATTTAGAGTTTATACCATCGGGTTTAGATACGCGATTTAGGCAGTGGGCACATAACGGTATAACAGCGTACTGTACTATAGTAGGTGAGAATGGCTTAGAGTCTTTTACCTACATCTCAAATAAATACAGACTGGGAAGAGAAGATATGTTCAGATATTTCCAGGTCAGAGACTATTTCAATAAAGAAATCAAACAATTAGACAATATTGAATCCAATTTGATTAATATATTTACTGATGCATATAAGGCGAAAGACAGCAAACACTTAATATCACAAATTTATAAAAGACTACAAAACTCTAAAAGCCATTCCACTTTCCAGGTTAAGCAGAAATGGGAGAGGGAGTCTGGCCTGGAGATATCTGAGGATGACTGGAGGGATATTTGGGAAGGTCAGGCCAGGACCACCAATTCCAGAGCCTGGCGAGAATTCTGCTGGAAGAACATAATAAGATTTTTTATCACTCCAAAACTGAAATTTAAACAGCAGGGTTTCCGGGGTCAGGATATATGCTGGAGGCAGTGTGGAAAGTCAATGGCAGACCACTACCATGTATTCTGGGCCTGCCCCCTTATTCAACCTTATTGGCAAGAGATTGCTGAAGAAATACAGACAATTTTCGGACTAGAACTAGAGTTTTCCTTTATTGCAATGTATCTGGGTAAAATCCCAGATGGACTTATGGCCCAGGATAACTATCTTTATAAAGTACTCTTGGCTGCGAGCAAGAAGGCCATTACACGGAAATGGCTGCAAACAAAGCTGCCATCAAGGGATGACTGGATTACAATTGTTGATGATATACATCGTATGGAAAAACTAACCTTCACCTTAAGATTACAGGCTGAGCAATATACAAAGTACTGGGAAAGGTGGACTTCATATTCTGTGGAATGTAACTCACTGACTGTGTGAATATAAAATCCTGTCTTGTGCTAATGTATACCCTAAGTCAACCTGATTGTTCTCCTTTTTTTTTTTTTTTTTATTTCTTTATTGTTGTTGGAAAAACCTGAAATCACCAATAAAAAGAAAGTTACAAAAAAAAAAAAGTATTATTGAGTATGGACAGACACCTTTTATCTCCATATTTCAACTTTTCAACTTTTTTTCCAACATATTTCAACTGTTTTTTTCATGAATTGATGCCCTACTTCATCATACAAGAGTGTCACACATAAGTTGTGAAAATAGCAGATCTATAAATTCAAGACATTGTGACGGGTCGGGCCGGATTTAGTCAAAAATGTAGCTATAAATTGTGTTCTGGCTCAGGTCAGATTCGGTCAGCTTTCAGTGAAAATGTAGTGTAAAAATAAATAAAATCCTATAGTCTGTCCTGTTTATTGCTTGGGCACTGTTATTTACGTGACAACACCTGAACATAACACACACAGACACACATTGGCTGTTTGTTTCTACCTCTCCCCTCGCTGGAAGAGGAGACCTCAAGACCTCCCGCCGCCCGTCTCCGCCTTGATTAAACGCTGAAAATAAAATAAAAGATGGAGACAAGTTTTTCCTATTCTATCTTATTTTGATTAATTTCTCCCTTTCCTCTCGCTGGAAGCGTCGGACCTCCCGCTCCCATCTCAAACACGGAGGTCTCACTCTCCGCTGAGCACGCCCGTCCTGTTAAATACCCTGTAACCGTAACAACTGTGTGACACAAACTCAGTGCTTTGGTCATTAACTCATTCACTGCCAGCATTAAATCGCTCAGTGTCCCTCAATTGCCAGCACTTTTCATGATTTTTGGTACTTTTCAAAAGTCCATTGCATATTCTGTGTTATCAATAAAATGGCATGGAATATCTCAAATGAAAGGGTTAGAGTCTCTTCTTTCCCCAGAAAAAAAGTGAGTTCGTAGCATGTCCCACTCTTTAGTTATATTCAGTTGAATATAGCTTGCTATCCCCCAAAACTCCCTTTTTGAGAGAAAATTCAGAGAAAAACAGATTTAAAGTCCAGGGAATATTTCGAGGCAAAACTCTAATAACTAATTTTGAATTGAGTCATTATATGACATTGTACTTTATGTTTTAAAACAAATTTCTTCAAAAAAGAATAAAAATAAACACACACACACACACACACACACACACAGATGTGTTTCTACAAGTCCACTCTCTGACTTTATTTCAACTATACTTTATTTGAGGCCCCCTCTGGAGCGATCTCGTAAAGGAAAGCATTCCTCATGACCCAGCTTGTCTAAATCGTTGTCGGAACCGGAGGATGGCGCAGACGTGGTGAAAGGAGACTCGACATAATCACGGCGCCTCGCTCGTCACCCGCTTACTGCGACGAGGACGCACGGTTGCATCCACATCTTGATCAGACCCGGAAATCTCGGATCCCGTGTCAGGGGCTGGCAAGCCTGCTATAGTGGCCTCATTATCAGACGGTGCTGCTGCTTCAACACGGCGAAAAAAGCCGGTATCTTCTAACGTCCGTTGTCGTGGATCGCCCGGTCCCGAATCCCGTCTCTAGTAGGCCTACTGTGCGCAATTTGTACTGTATTCCACTCATGCTTTGTGATCACGGGCAGGTGCTCAGCACTGCCTTTGAAGTTGGCCAACTTTTGTTTACATCACGTGACTTGCTGGCTCACTGAGAAATGCTCTTTCCTCTCAACGCCACCAAACTTAGTCACAGGGTGCAGAAGAGCGCCATCTAGCGTTTTCAGTAAAAAAGTGCATACTCGTCAAAACTCGTCATGTGGCAGTGAGAACCAAACAATGAAACTCGTCAAAACTCGTCATGTGGCAGTGAATGAGTTAAATAATGTCGGGCTCGGGTCGGGTTCGGACAGAAATATGCGGCCCGTGCTTCACTCACACACACAAACACACGGAAAATTATATTACACGTACAATAAGCAGAAATATCATGTATTTTGAACGTCTGACAGACCACCTACTAACATTTACGTCCATTTTCATCACGTCAACGAAAACTCACAGGTCTCGTCATGTTTTAGTAATCAAAGAGCCATGTTTATCTCGTCACCATCTCGTTATCGTCATGAAAAAAAGGGGCGTCAACAAAATAATTTCGTCATCGTCATTGTTGACGAAAACAACACTGGTTTGCAACTAGCATTCCAGCAACGAAGAGAACCAAGTGAGTTAGCACCCAGCATCTAACTCTGCTAAACCCTGAGCGACCAGCTTCCTCAGAGTTTCACCTTTGGAACATGTGGTGGCTGCACCACATGTTACAAAGTCATGCAAGTACTTTTCTTTTTCCTTCTCTTTTAAACAGTATTTACATTCAAATATTTCAGATAATGACTACACATGTTGTTTTCATACAGCACACACTTCATTGGTTTTGGACAGTTTGTTTCTGAATGAGTGCACGCATTTTAGTTAACATTCTGTCATCATGGTTATTTGCTTGTATTAATTCTATTTTACCTTTTTGTTTCTGTTGCATGATCCCTGCGAGGCCTCCCTGGTTAAAAGGAAGTGGCGCCACTCAAGATGGCCTTTTTATTGTCCACCTGACAGGAAGTGAGAGAGGCCAACTTGTTGGTGCCAGCAGGGGAGTCTGCCTGTTGGGGATCCTATTTAAGTTAATTAATTATGGACTTTAAGTTTGGTTCTTCTTAGTTTGAGGATTAGTTTGTTCGTAAATAGTTTCTTGATTTAAATGTTTATTCATTTGCAATTTATTTTGGTGTTCTCTGTGCCTTACTGTTTGGTCCCTATCAGAACAACTCTGCTAAACCCAGAGTTTCACCTTTGGAACAAAGGACACAACAAAGACTGCAGCTGAAACCACAGTTCTTCTCAGCCTTCTTCTGCTGGCTAACAAAGCAGTACACCACCAAGTGACTCTTTCTCCTATCCACTCAAGGATCGGTAACGTAACAACTGGGCATAGCTTATCACAGCTTTACAGGCTAAGCGAGACTGTTTAACTTGTTGTATGTGATTTAATGCTGTCATTGAGTTATTGTTGTGATTGTTTGCAGTTAGGTCATTGATTAGTTGGCTCACCAAAGCTAAGTGTTTAGTTTGCTGATACTGTTCACAAACAGATTCTTCCAGACCATTTGCAACACACCTCACATTGACATAGACTCATTAACAAATAGGCTTTCAACAGAGCTACACCCAAACAGGCATCTCAAAGTTTCCACTTCTTTTCCTTTGACTTTGTCCTGACCACACGGTCAGACAAACACCTCCCCCGACCTGAAGCCAGCCTTGATTTGGCCATTTTGGTAGTTCTCTGTTGTCAGCCGTTTTGTTTTGGAAGGCCAAACAGCTTTGTCTTTCTTTCCCTTCTTTCTCTCTCTCACACACACACACACACACACAACACACATATACACACCAAACTTCTATATAGTTAGTTAGAATTTGTGTGTTTTGGTTTGCTTTGCTAGTTTGTGAATAAATATAATTCTGTGGAATCATACCTGCTGTCTGTTCAATGTTGCAAGAGTGAATGAATAGTCAACATCTGCTGCGTCAAGAACTCCGAAATCCTTCAGGCATTGCCGTTAATTTTGGTTGTTGTCATTAATTTAATTATTAATCAAACTCCAAATTAATAGTTTAGCCCATTTTATGAGACTGATATCTTTAACTGGCTATCATTTTTCCCTTTACGGAAATGGTGCCCCACGAGGTGATTTAATGTTACATTATTTAACATGATTATTAATTATTAATAATAATTATTAATTATTTGCAATAGCCAATTAAATCCCTACATATTTGGTACCTCTTGGTGAGACCTAATATATTGATCCTAACATATTTGGTACTGCTGTGTGAAGCCCGAATTTATGTTCCCAACATTATTATTATTATTATTATTATTATTAATAACAATAATAATTACTATTATTATTATTATTAATAATAATTATTATTATTATTATTGTTTTTTGTTTTGTTTTTTTACTCTTGGCTGCGGAGCCAAGGGGATAAAGGGGTTGTTCATCAAATGCCCATGATGGTCATTCCCAACCCCCAGCCAACACCAACAGGGGACCAAGCACACAGACATTGGGATCCAGAGTGCTTGTGTACAGGCCATAGCAGTCAGATCGGCTGAAGGAGGTCGCAGAGGATCTGCCTGATCCAGAGGATTTCACCACGATGATGGACAGGTTGTATGATACAGTGCACACCAAGAAACGTACAGCAGCACTGATGGCCACAAGTTGAGGTGCTACAGATGTGAACGCTTGGGGCATATTTTATGTGATTGTGCCACTTCTTGGACTGAGAAACATGAAGGACAAGTTAAGGGGGACTCCTGGCCATATGCACCACCTCATGGGCTCTCTGTTAATTCTCCAGGATTACCATTGACACAGCCATAGGAGACAGTGGAGGCAGGTCAGAGCATAGAGCAGCACACAGACACACACACACACACACCATCATCATCATCATCATCATCGGCGATCACTCGAAACGAGTATGATTGTCCTCCTGTTGGTGGGTCTGGTCATCTATGGGTCCTCAGGTGGCTGTAGAGGCCAATCCTTGATCCACAGTTTCTATTGCAATGGTGGCATATGTGAGTGGTTGTCTTGATCATTGTAGTTTGGGTTTGTGGAGCAATTTTGGTGGTAGATCTCTCCTTCCTCTGTTGCCTCTTTGTTTCTGCGGCACGGTGGAGGTCCTTTTCGAAATGTGCCGCACCCTCATGGACCATCCTGCTCCACAAATCTCTCTTGAGGGCTGCCTCCTCCCAAGTGTTCAGGTTGATGTGGCACTTTTTGAGATGGGTTTTGATGCCGTCTTTATACTGCTTCTTCTGTCCCCTTGGATGCACTGTCCTTCCTTCAGTTGGTCATACAGCATTTGTTTTGGAAGGCGGTTACTGGGCATGCGAACGACGTGGCCTGTCCATCGTAGCTGGTGCCGAATGATGGTTGTGGTGATGCTGGCTATGTTAGCTTCCTCCAGGACACTGATGTTAGTTCGCCTATCTTCCCAGCGTATCCTTAGGATCTTGCGGAGACATCGCTGGTGATACTGCTCCAGGACTTTAAGGTGTCTGCTGTAGGTGGTCCAGCTATCGGCCCCATAGAGCAGAGTGGGCAGAACCACCGCTCGGTAGACCAAAAGTTTGGTCTTGATTTGGATGTCTCGGTTCTCAAAGACTCTCTTCCTCAGCCTGGCAAAGGCTGCACTGGCACATCCAATATGATGGTTAATTTCTTCATCGATGACAGCTCTTGTGGAGAGAAGGCTGCTAAGATAGGTAAATTTATCCACATTTTCCAGTAGATTGTTGTCCACGTAGATCGTGGGGGCCTGGAGGGGCATGTCAAGAGCTGGCTGGTAGAGGATCTGAGTTTTCTTGATGTTGACGTCAAGTCCCAGGAGTTGGTAGGCTCTGACAAAAGCATCCATGATGTTCTGAAGGTCTGTTTCAGATTGAGCAACCAAGGTGTTGTCGTCAGCTTACTGGAGCTCCATGATGGAGGAGGTGAGCACCTTGCTTTTTGCCCTGAATCTGTTCAGACTGAAGAGCCCGCCGTCAATCCTGTACATAAGCTTGACTCCCTCAGGTAGGGTAGGTTGTGGCTGGTAAGGTGGAGGATGGTGGAAATGAAGATGGCGGGCAGGGTTGGTGCAATACTGCAGCCTTGCTTGACCCCAGTATCCACTTTGAGAGGGGCCGTTTCAGAGGCACCACTGCCAATTATGGTTGCAGTCATATCGTCATGCAACAGACGCAAGATCTTCAGATACTTGTCTGGGCATCCGATCTTAGAAAGAGCGCACCGGAGGGCAGTTCTGTTCACAGAGTCAAAGGCCTTTGTGAGGTTGATGAAGGCCATATACAGAGGAAGATGTTGTTTTCGACATTTCTCTTGCAGTTGACAGACTGTAAAGATCATGTCAGAGGTTCCTCTGGCGGGACAGAAGCCACATTGCAACTCTGGGAGGATCTCTTCTGACAGCGGCAGTAGGCGGTTAGCCAATATCTGGGCCAAAAGTTTACCTGTTGTGGACAGGAGGGAGATGCCTCTGTAATTGCCGCAGACTGCCTTATCTCCCTTCTTGAAGATGGTGACAATCAGGGCGTCCCTGAGATCTGCAGGGATTTCCTCTTTGTCCCAGATCTTAGCGAGGAGGCTGTGGATGTTGCAGAGGAGTTTTGGCCCACCTTGCTTGAGGATTTCTCCCGGGATCCCATCTGGTCCAGAGGCCTTGTTATTGCTTAGCCTCCTAATGGCATCCAGGACCTCATTTTTGGTGGGAGGGGCACTCAGATGTTCCATGATAGGCTGCTGAGGGATCTGGTTGATGGTCTCCAGCTCAACTGTGGTGTTTCGGTTCAGGAGTTCTTGGAAGTGTTCTTGCCATCTGGAGCAGATCCCCACTTCATCTTCAGCAAGGTTTGTCCGTCTTTGGAGCGAAGGGGATTGAGACCTCGATAGCTGGGGCCATATACGGCCTTGGTAGCATTGAAGAAACCCCTGGTGTCACCCGAGTCAGCAAGCCTCTGGATTTCCAGGGCCTTCTCCATCCACCATTGATTTTTCAGCTCTCTCACCCTGCTCTGGACAGCTGCCTTTGCCTTGGAGTGTGCCTGCCTTTTTGCGCTACAATTGATGTCATTTTGCCAGGAGCAAAAGGCTTTCCTTTTGACATCGATTAGTTGTTCGATTTCAATGTCATTGTCATCGAACCAGTCTTGGTGTTTCCTAGACTTGTAGCCAATGGTGTCCCTGCTGGTCTCAAGTAGGGTGGTCTTGAGGGTCTTTCAGTGTTCTTCCACATCCTCAGGATATTCCTCAGGGAGCCTCTCAGACAGGGTGTTTTGAAGATGTTGCACCTTGTTTATGTCTCCCAGGCTGTCGATGTTGAGTTTCAGGCGGGTCAGTTTCCTTTGTGTCCTCCTCTTCTGCCGCAGCTGGATGTTCATTTTAGAGCGGATGAGGCGATGGTCTGTCCAGCAGTCATCTGCGCATGTCATGGCCCTGGTGATGTTGACATGTTTGTGATCTCTGGCCCTGACAATCATATAATCAATGAGATGCCAGCACTTTGATCAGGGATGCATCCAGGAGGTTTTAAACCTGTTTCTCTGGTGGAAAAGGGTGTTGGTTATCACCAGCTCATGTTCAGCGCACTTTGAGAGTGAGAGGACTCCATTTGAGTTGGCATTCCCGAGACCTTCTTTACCTAAAGTGCCATTCCAGAGCTTGTGATCTTTGCCAACCCTGGCATTGAAATCCCAGAGTAGCAGCATTTATGTTATTAGCCCTATTCGCACGGTATTAGTATTACCTGGGGATATTTGGTAATTTGTAAATTATGCCCCCATGCCTGTGTTTCTTGGGGTGCATTCGCACGGGATAAGCGACATCTGTATTTCACTTGAATTTACTGACATTACATCCCGGATATGATGTCAAAGCTGCGCACATCGTAACATCCGCTGCTGAGTTGCCAATGCCAATAAAATCCGAAGAAAAAGAAGACATCCGCTGCTGCTGCATGCTGCTGAGTCACATCCATGTGCTGAGCTGGGGCAAAGCAACATAGCTGCTACACGTAAGAAAAATAGATATTGGATGCGCGAGGAGACGCTGAGTTTAACTGTTGTGTTGGGTGAGCCACATTACGAGAGGCAATTTGACGAAATGGTGCACAACCACACCGTTTGAGAAAATATCCACAAAGAACTCCTGCTCCTGTGCCCGTCTATACAGGACTTCCGAGATTGGATCAAAGTCAAAGAAAGGTTGGACTACTTTCGAAGAAAGTACCATGACTGCCTCGAAAACAAGAGAACCGGATCAGAGCCTGTCCTTACTTTGAAGAACTCAACGCGGTTTTAGTTAAGTCATTAAATTCAGTCATAAAATTGTGGTCAAGTAAGCAAATTAGCTGCTAGCGCTTAGCTTGTTAGCTTATGCTAGCGTTAATGTTAATTTCATTTTACGTTAATAATAACGTAATGATGGGAACATAAATTCGGGCTTCACACGAAGGCACCAAAATGTTGGGAACATAAATTTGGGCTTCACATGGAGGCACCAAATGTTGGGATTCAAATTGGCTATCGGAAATAATTAATAATTATTATTAAAGCCACTACAAGGAACTTTCATTGTGAGTTGATTTTGGCGACCCTGTGGAAAAAAGTGGTAGTGTTTTGCCAGAATGAAGCCTACATTTCCCATGAGCTCTAGCGCGTATTGTCGTAAAGACGCTTACCTGGCTCGCGCATGTGTTTGTTTTGGGGATGAATGAAACAACAAGACGGGAAAACTTTGCCCCCGCTCCTATCAGGGATCCCAGCTCACCTCTGCCGCACCCCAGCTCCACCTCTCCGGCGTAAGCGCCACCGCAGCTGGGGTAAACGCAGTGGTCAGCTTGTAAGGCTGGCTGGTACCTGTTGTCGGCCCGGATGAGGTGTTCCAGCCCCATGGCCCCTGCTCTCCTCGTCCCCGCTGGTGCGGGGTGAATATGCACAACCTTCGGCCTCTGTGTGTGGCTCCTCTGACAGCTAATGCTGTGGACCCGCAGGACTGGGCTGGTAAATGCTAGATCGCTAGGGAACAAAACGTTTATCCTGAAGGATTTCCTGACTTCCCGAGGATTGGATTTTCTCTGAGACGTGGCTGACTGTTGGTGAGTCCAGTGCTTTCCAGTGCAGAACTTTTACCCGATGATTGTTGCTATTTTAACTCCCCGCAGACGTCGGGTTGAGGAGGAGGATTAGCGAGTGCCGTAAATCGTTTCGTCCTGGAAGCAACCTGGGGCGGACCCAGAGACAGTTTTTTAAAGATATGGATATACACTATATAGAAATAGCTTATCTTCACACCGATGGTCTCATTTGCTGTTGTATGTCACGCACAGACATCAGCAGAAACGAGAGACTTTTGCATATCCAGTTAAAAGTTCTTTGTAGCGGCTTTAATAATTAATAATTATGTTAAATAATGTGACTTAACTACCATTAAATCACCTCGTGGGGCACCATTCCCATAAAGGGAAAAATAATAGCCAATTAAAGATATCAGTCTCATAAAATAGGCTAAACTATTAATTTGGAGTTTGATTAATAATTAAATTGATGACAAAAACCAAAATTAACGGTAATGCCTGAAGGATTTCAGAGTTCTTGACGCAGCAGAGGTTGACTATATATTCACTCTTGTGCAACATTAAACAGACAGCAGGTATGATTCCAAAGAATTATATATATTCACAAACTAGCAAAACAAACCAAAACACACAAATTCTAACTAACTATGTTTGGTGTGTATATGTGTGTGTGTGTGTGTGTGTGTGTGTGTGTGTGTGTGTGAGAGAGAGAGAGAGAGAGAGAGAGAGAAGAGAAAGAAAGACAAAAGCGGGAGTGGTTATCAAAGAGCCGTTTGGCCTACAAAACAAAATGGCTGACAACAGAGAACTACCAAAATGGCCGAATCAAGGCTGGCTTAAGCTAAACACTTAGCTTTAGCGTAGCCAACTAATCAATGACCTAACTGCAAACAATCACAACAATAACTCAGTAAACGGCATCAAATCACATACAACAAGTTAAACAGTCTTGCTTCGCCTGTAAAGCTGTGGTAAGCTATGCCCAGTTGTTACATTACCAATCCTTGAATGGATTGGAGAAAGAGTCACTTGGTGGTGTACTGCATTGGTAGCCGGCAGAAGAAGGCTGGGAAGATGGTTCCAGCTGCAGTCTTTGTTGTGTCCTTTGTTCCAAAGGTGAAACTCCGGGTTAGACGCTGGGTGCTAACACACTTAGTTCCTTGTTGCTGGAAAGCTAGTTGCAAACCTTGTGTTCACAAGAGAGTCTTTGATCAATTGCCCTCCCTTTGGTGCTTTGGGCTATGGAGCAAGGGTCTGGGCCTCTGTGCTGTTCCAGGCCCAGCCGTAAAGAGGTATGAGTTGCTCCACAGCTGTAGAGCAAGAGAGAGAGACAGATCTGTTGGAAGGGAGTAGATCTTTGCAGGCCTGTGACATCACAGAGTCACATGTCACTGTAAAAGTCCTGTCCAATCAAGTTGTGAGACTTGTGTCTCACTGAGGTGTGAGGTGTGGAGATGGGTGTCACCTATCTCTCTTTGTTTGAAGACAAAGAGCATACAGAGGAAAAACCCTTTAAAATGTCCAGTGATGATTTTACCAAATGATAAATCATCTGTGGTCCTGTGAATCCCAACAGTAATGATGTGAAGCTCTTAACATGTAGCGGTTTGCTACCTGACAAGCAGAATGGCTAATGTTCACTAATGTTTAACGTTATCAAAATGCCACTTATTAATCTGTTGTAAAGTACATTAGCTTTACTTTTGTTTTCAATTGTGTTTTAGTTGAGTTGAAAACTCAATTCGAGTTCAGAAGATGAGGCATCTGAGAGTTGTAAGTACAACAATATTTTACAGTAGGCCTGTAGACAGTGTAATGTTGTAACACTATATCGTGTTGTTAATTTATATGTTTATGTAGCTTATCTTCTATAGCTCAATGAAAAAACAATGGAAGAATCAGACAGTAAATTAATACTGAGTGACCTTGCCCAATTTTGTCTGTGGATCTGGGAGCATTGAGCCTCTGTCACATGCCTCAAGGGAAAATGATGCTGAGGATGATGCAACCAGTGAAGACTCCGGATTCAAAGCACCACCTCCACCTCCACCGACTGTTGAACCAAAGCCACAAGGTGAGCTCTGATATTTAGTAATTTTCATGTCAATTCTATAATATGTATTGATCTATTTGGATGTGGAAATTCAATTGCATCATTCTGTGAAATTTGAATTAAATATACTGGAAATAACAATTCTGTAATGAGTTCATTTAAAAAAAAATCATATATTGCATACATTTCTGAGTGAATATGCTGACTGAATCAGTTCAGTCACATATTCATATCCAGTACACTTTTGAAATCTATTGAAATAAACAACACTGATCTTTAAAAACTGATCTTTGAGGACCCAAATTGTTGCAGAAGGAATGGAAATTTAATTGAATCACTGCTGCATTTATTTTTCCTGTTGTTTATAGTTTTGTTTTGTTTTTTCAATTCAGTTTGCTCAAAAAATGTTTTGTTTTTATAGCACATCACTGAAGAAAGGGGCAAAAAACACAGATAATGGAGGCACTGGACAAGGGTTTGGACCGTCTCGCACAAAATGACAACACCCATGACAACGAGAAGGAGTGGCCTGAATGGGAGAAAGAGGTGGAGAGAAATAGAATGGAGCTGGAGAAGAAACATCTTGATTTTGAAATGAAGAGGATGGAAACAGAGGACAGAAGAGCAAAAGAGAACAGAGAATGAATGCTTCAGCTGTTTTTAGTGCTTTAGGCCCCCGCCCCCCTTGTCACCTTATATGGCCCCTCAACACTTCCCTTATCCACCACCTCACCAAGGCCCATCAGCTGAGAGCATGGACTTCAGCCCCATAGCCTCCACAGCCCCTGGACCCCCTGCTCCAGCAGCACATCTGGTGCACTACTATAATGACTCACCCAACTAGTTTTTTATTTGTGCCTAATCACTGTGCAGGAAAGCATTATGTTCTTGTCATGTCTTTTAGACATTAGAAATTCAGGTTGGCTGTTTAAATGCAGGTCTTAAGTTGTGACAGTTCACTGTTTTTTGGTTGTTGTTTTTTTCAACTAAAGGAAAGCAATATTTTGCACATTTTTTATGTGTTGAGGAAAAAGTTTAAGCAACCAACAAGTTATTTTATAACAAAGTTGAAACTGAATGTCAAGTATGAAGTTTACAAATGTTCCTTTTTATTTTAACAGGAAAGCATTATTTTTGCTTTTTTACTTTTAAAAAAAAAAAGTATTTAATTTATGTAAACTGAGAAAAAGTTTTAACAAGTTATTTTATAACAAAGTTGAAACTGAATGTAAAGTGTTATATTCAGAAATGTGCCTTTTTATTTGAACAGGAGAGCATTTTTTGCACATTTTTTTAACAAAGTATTTAATTTTATGTAAACTGAGAAAAGTTTTAGAACAAATTTCTTCTAATTTAAAAAAAAAAAGTAACCCACAAAAGTAAAAAAAAACAAAAATAATTTGAAACTGAATGTAAATTGTAAAGTTCAGAAATATGCTCTGCACTCAATAAATTGAGTTTTTCTTTCAGTCTCACATGGGTCTTGATTGCATTGTGTGGATATGAGCTACCAAGGCCTCCCGGATGCGCTCTGCTGGGGAGAGAGCAGGAACATCAGGTGCATCATGCTGCTCTGGTCCTGTCTCTGGCTGCTCCAACATGTCTTCCTGGTAGGCAACATTCTGCATCTCACAGAAGTTGTGCAACACTATGCAAGCTGATACAACATATTTAACATTTTTTTGTAGAGAATCATTTCTCTTCATGATGCATCGCCAGCGACCCTTAAGGCGGCCAAATGCATGCTCGACATGGATGCGTGCACGGCTCAAGCAGGCATTGTAGGCTGCCCTTAGTCCCCTCGCTGTACCCTCCGGGAATGGCATCATTATGTTGCTGGTCAAGCTGTAGGCAGAATCGGCCACAATCAGGACAGGCATGTTGACCCCTTGGATGTTCCTCGTGACTGGAGGGAAAAAAGTGCCATCCTCCAGCTTGTGGCACAGACGGGAAAACTCAAAAACATACACATCATGGCACTTCCCAGGACAGCCTACATAAAAATCAAGGAACTTGTAAGTGTGGTCGACAAGTCCTTGAAGGAGAACACTGTACCATCCTTCTCTGTTGTAGTAGTCAGTGGGATAGCTCTGTGGGGCAATGACAGGGATGTGTGTGCCATCCAAAGCACCAGCACACATGGGGAATCCCATCTTCTTCTTCTCAAAACCTGTCATGATAGCTTTCACTTCAGAGTTTACTCAGGGTCTCACATACTTCCCAGAAGATGTTGCAGGCTCTGCTGACCCCAATACCAAACAGATTGGCAACATCGTGAAACTCAACATTACTGGCAAGCCTGAAGATGGTAACTGCAACCCTCTTCTCTAACGGCACTGGTTCCAGCATGTTACTGGTTTGAGGGTTGAAGTATGGGTGCAGCTGGTCACACAGTATGTTGAAGGCCTCTTTGGGCATTCTGAAGTTGAGGTACCAGTCTTTCTCCAGAATTTTCTGGAGCATGTCTGTTTCCCAGAAGGAATGGCCTCGCTCCTGTGGTGTTCTTTCAGTGTACCATGCATCTGCTATTTAAAAAAAAGGGAGGGCAGTCAGTATAAACATGCTGTCAGTTTGCAGTGTTGACATTTTACTGAAGTAAATAAATCCCTTATCCGTTATAATAAATGGAAGTACTGAAAAACTGTTGTCATAAGAGCAGTATCATGTCCAACCTATTAAGAAATGTAAGTATTTCATTTAAACCTAGCCCTGACAGTCACACACTGTTATGGACCACAACCTTTAAAGTACTAGAAACCAGATAGCTGTCAATATTGCTCACATTTGCAGGAAGGTAAGTTACTAGCTAATTAATAGCTTGATAATAGCATGGGTGATGTGAGAAGATGTAAAAATTGTTGACATTAACCTTGAATTATGATATGAATTCCCTGGCTTGTTTGTGCAATATTTTTGAGAAATATTGATTGGAAAGTGGTTGGTCACACACTCTCGAGTTTTTGGACTTAAGTGACAACAGGTGTTACACCATATTCTGTGATCCATCAGATTATGTGACCTGAATATTTTCTACAGTATTGCCATTTTCACTGTTAGCATAAAATGTATTTAAATAGTGTGGCGCATTTTGACAGCTGTTAACTATACCTGTGAGCCTATGAAAATGTGTGATTAAAAAACTGTAGTGTAGGCCTTGGTGTGTGTGTGTGTGTGTCACATAATCTGATGGGTCACAGAATATGGTGTGACACCTGGGCTGCAGTCGAAAAATCCCTCCGATCGTCTTTTCCTAACCACTTTTGACCTCGATGGAAAACGTCACAAGATCAAGGGAAGATGTGAAGGAGAATTCATAAGGACTTAGGAAAAGATAACTGCGGTGCTGAGAGAATCTGACTGCACTTACACTGGGCTATGTAATTATGCAATGACGGATGTTATTGATGTGGGTCTGCTGTGGTGAAACTACAACGTTCTGAAGATGGACTACAAAAAGAGCATCTTAGATAATGTGCCCCGTGCGTTCTCATTGTGTTGTTTCATGCAGGATATATATAAACGTGGGCAACACGGTGAAAAATGTTATTTGATTATTAAGGTTGGAATTGAATTATAAAAAGGAATATAGGCTACCAACCACAAACTGAAATGAAAATTATTTAAAAGAGGGCACTGAGTTTGCTAACCTAAGTAGTAAAATTAATTAATGATATTACTAAAGGCTGACAATACAGCAACGCTTAAATGAATAAATGACTGATGCAAACTGAACATTTGTTACAGGTGCATGTCCCCTCCGTCCACAGCTGTGTCCAATTTGTTTGTTTTATAACACGATAAACAAATATTAAATGCATTATTTTGTTTTTCCATGTGAATAAAAAAATAATGGAAATCCACGTGCCTTTTTCATTTTCTTCTTCAAATGGGCAATTGGATTAGAAATTAGACCACAACCAGTGACCAACTTGTGCTTGGCCTTTACTGTTATATCAATATGATGTGCCCCCACTGCATGGATAGACAGATAAATAATGAATAACAATATTAATAATAAAAGTGAAAAATAATAATAAAAGTGATGCTGCTGTGTATAAATGCGCACAGCGTCTCTCTTTATGGGGAAAGCCGATGCCAATATTTTGAGATGCAGTAGGGGCAGACAATATAGATATAACGATAAAGGCAAAAAACAATTAGGTTTCTGGTTTTGGTTTAATTTCTATTTCAATTAGCCATTTGAAGACGAAAACGGGAAAAACACGTGGATTTCCATTTTTTCTCATTCACACGAAAATCATAAAATTAAAATAATGCATTGTATATTTGTTTATCCTGTTATAAAACAAGTTAAAGAAAGCTGTAGATGGAGGGTACGAAACGTTCATAGTTTGCTTCTAAGTTATGTTGAAAGTTCAAAACATATAGCCTAGCATATGAACAAGTTATAGCAGGAAATGTATAATGCTAATGTACCCTATGCTAAAGGAGATTATAAGCATTGAAGCACCTTTCCTTAAAATTTAGAGAATTCAACCAGCTGCCACTAAGATACTCCCGGGTCATTTCACTCAGTTAGGAATCTTCCTCAGCAAAAAAGACTATTCAACCGCAGCCAGGCTCTGTCCAATATGCTGAACCGACAGTATCGCCAGGACAGCATAATTTGTGCTTTCCAAAACCCTTATACATCACTGTTAAAAGCTTATGTTGTAACAACACTATTGTTAGGGTCTTGTTAGGTTTAGGCACAAAACCACTTAGCCATCAGGGTGTTTGTATTAAGCCTGTTGAAAGATAGAAAAATGTTCCTTACCGCATGTTGCTACACATGTCATCCATCTCAATATCCTCTGAAATTTCGCTCTTCTGATGGATCTGAGCTTGCTGTTTCTGTGATTGGGTCTCCATACTGTGTGCTGAGATGATGAAACTCCTGCATTTGCACCTAAAATGCTGTCAAAACTGTACATTCATAATTTCAACCGCAGCCTCCATAATTCTACTGGGAAAGAGGTAGAAAAAAGGCGCACAATAAAAACAACAACTAAAATACTCCCCAATCACTGAGATGCAGATTCGCACGGGACTAGTATTATCACAGGAGGTCTGTGTTTGGCAAAATATAGTAGGTAATTTGCGGTGGAATTTTTAATTTACAAATTACAGACACATGGCGCATTCACACAGGACTAAGATCACAGACATCCTCTGCAATTATTACAAATTACCAGAGGTCCCCAGGTAATACTAAACCCATGTGAATAGGGCTATGAAGGAGAGGCAATGATATCAACAGTGCCTGATAACTTGTGTGCTGGAAGCATGTTTGATTTTGGGAATATACAGCAGACAACTCTGTTATTGGTCAGCTGAAATCAAATGTTACACCATGCAAAAGACATTATCCACTTAGCCCAGAGGCTATTCAAAGTATTGCTCCTATCATTCAGTCAATCATAAATCAGTTGCTATTGTGGAATGTCCTAATTCACCATCTAACACCCTCATCCTACCTGTTAAAGCAATACTTAAGAACTTTCAGTTTTGGTTGATTTTAGCGGCGCCAGTGGACCAAAGCGGTAGTGTTTTGCCTGAAGGAAGACCACATTTCCCATGAGGACCAGCGCATAGCGTCGTAAAATCCCAGATCTCCCGGTCGCCTGCAGTTAGTTTGAAACAATACATTTCTGTTTCCAGTGTCTGTGTGAAGGATGAATAGCAATGATGTAATGAATCTAATTGTGGCTAAACAATATCATATGACAATGCTGAAAATAAGAAACGTTTAACTTTGGTTTAGTACTTTATTCCCCCACCGCCACCGCCCCCCCGACTCGTCAGCGGCGAGCGGCTGACGAGTTTAGAGCCTACAGTAAACACACCTATCGATACTGGCAGGAAGGTGCCGCATTGCCTGAATATCAACCCTGCACAATTCGCACGAATATACAGTTCAGTCTCTCAGGGAAAGTACTACTATTCATTCTAAACAGTTTCTTCACATTGAATTGTTTCCTATACTGTTATAATTCTATTATTAGGATTCTATATGGAGAATTATACATACATTTATTACTAAATTACTCTATGCGAGTCTGCTATGTCACTGTCATTTCTGAATTACTAAAAGCCAAGACGAATTCCTGTATGTCCTTGGCAATAAAGTTCAATATGATTCTGATGCTTATTGAACATCAAAAATGTTTACATTGTAACATAACATTTCTGTCTGTTGTTTTATCAGGAATTTGCTGTCCAGGACACTACCTCCACCAGTTTGAGCCCCCACACACTAGTGCTGGCAGAGGCAGGGGCAGAGGGGGAGGGCAGTAGGTGCAGGCAGAGGTAGAGGTAGAGGGAGAGGGAGGGGAAGAAGTAGGACACCAGAGGACCCAGACAAACTTTTATTTATACACCCTCTTTCACAGTTTTCAAAATTCAAGTACTTTGTCACATTCAGCACATTCAAATTGTTATTTTGCCACTTGTCCCTTCACAGTAAAGGAAGTAACAAGTAAAACATACGACCTAGAGAAAAAAGAAAAACATTTCCAGGCACATGCACAGTGTTACACAAGAAATATCATGAAAAAAAAGAGTGGCATAAATGCAATGTACATTTTTGCAATGACGGGATATGTGTATGATTTGAATAAATAAATGGCACAAAAACACTGTATTACAGTGGTAGTAAATGAACGACAATGACAATTGAAAAAAATTACTGTGAATTAAAAAACAAAACAAACAAAAGGGGAGTGTGATGCATGTACATGGATAAATAGAGCAGGATAAAAATAAACTATGACAGTTAAAATAAGAAACATTGAATAATCTGTGTGACAATGTTAGAAGTTATCTGGAGTCATCTGGAGAGTCATGCCGCTCTTCGTCCTCCACAACACTCAGAGAATGCATGCTGCAGATAGAGTAGATTGTAAGATTCTGCCCTAGCGCCTTCTTCCAGGTTTCTCCGGTTCTCCCTGAGTCAAAACAGAAAATAGGACATGTTGAAAAATACTAAACGTTGCCCAAAACAAACAAATGCAGGCCCTGGGAAACACAAAGTACCTAACATGGTCCAACTCTTCTGTAAAGCTGGAAACTATAGGCTGTAGCAGTTGGAGGTGTTGCTTGTGGGGAGTAGACGTTACTTGCTTCTTTTGATAGCTGTAGAGAAATAACATAAGAAATTTATATGGATCAAGAGTAATGCAAGAGAAACACAAAAGTATACACACTGGAAATAAAAACAAAACATCACACAATGTAATAAAATGCATCATCTATGTTATACTAGAAGAATTATAAGATAAGATAACAATAATTAGCAATACAACATCAAATATGAAAAGACAATAACATGAAAAAAATAAATATGGAACAACACCGTACACCTTACACAACATAATGTCCAATAGACACATAACAATAACAAAAATATCTTGTTATCAGACTGACTTGAAGATGTCAAGCTTACTGGCTAACTGAGATTGTAACCTTCAAAGTTAGGTGCTTGGTGCTACTGAAGTGAGCTACACACAGACCCTTCAGGATGACTAAATAAACGTTACATGTAGAATTTTAAACATGCAACAATCCCTGTTAGTTTTAGCTACACATCAGCACAAGGTGCTATTGATAAGCAGCACCATGAAAAGTCATAACTCAATGCACATTGCACACGGGTTTTGTTTTACTGATTATTTATAGCAAGCAACACGGGTTGACTTCTTTTGCAATCACTGTAGTCAACTCAACAAAAATATGACAAGAATCCCGTTTTTCTCTGAAACTATTACATAACAATCATCAGAAACTACTGTCACGTACGTACAAACTGACATGATAACACCACAATGATTCAGTATGACTGATCTTTCCACAATAGGAACCTACGTATTTCACTCAAACTCTATATTTGCGGTTTGTCATCGCATTGCTTTTTCTTTATACAGTACTTTTGAGTTTGTTGCGTGGCTGGTCGTGTCAGTGTGGAACTATTTATTGCTACCACGCATATTTCCGATGGCTAACATCAGCATTATCATTTTGATTTGAGCATTGTAAGCTACTTACTAGTCCAGCAGGAACAGAGCCAGGCAGCATCGGTCGGAAATCCCTCCTCGTCTTTGAGCTCACGCCAGCGAGTGAAAGCCGGGCCAGTGTTGATCCTTCACTGTCCTTTTATCCGGGTAGCCTCCCTTTTTCTTTTTTTTTTGTCTCCTCAGACAAAACTTTTCGTTTCTTTGGTTGGTTTGCAGCTTCTGCCATGATAGCAGTAATTGCGCGTAAGCGTTCACATTGACTTCCGTCTTTGTAACGAATGGGGAAAGGGGGAAGTGACGTATGCCGTAAAGCAGTCAACACATTTGTAGTTTTTTGTGTGGCAGGGTTCCTGCCACCCTCCTCGAAGTTGCTTAGTGCCAGTGAAAGCAATACAGACCCCCTCAGGCCATGACAGAGGTGTCATTCAACTAGTTGTAAGTCGATGTATCATCACAAAAGTTATGAAAATATTTTATGAAGGTTGAAAAGTTACTTAGTGTTAGTTTAAGAAACAATGGGGACTGGAGACCAGTCCAAGACCTCAGGGTAATAAATGAGGCTTTGGAACACCCAGCCCCCATTGTCCCAAAATGTCGCAAAACTGCTTTCACAGGTGCCAGCAGATTCCCGTTGGTTTACTGTCATTGATTTGGTAAATGCATATTTTAGTATTTCTGTTCATCCTGACTCACAGTTTTGGTTTGCTTTCACTTTCAATGTTACACCTAGACCAGAATGCCGCAGGGTTTCACCTCTAGCCCAATTTTGTTTTCTGTGGCTGTGGCAGAAAACCTGCTGCATTGGCAGCCAATGCATGGCAGCACACTTGTGCAGTATGGTGGTGATCTCTTGGTGTGTTCCACCACAAAAGAAAACTATAAAGCTGACACAGTGTCAGATCTTGAATGTTTCAAAACCATGTAAGGAAAAAAAATGGCTTAAAAGGCTATTGCCATCCATGGATTTGTGATTTTGTGGAGATCTCCCAACCCCTGTGTGACATCACTCAGGGGGAAGACATTTGTCCATGACTGACATGTTGACTTTGAATTCTACTTACAAAAACTGCTCACCTGACTACTACAGGACTATTACACTGGCAAGTATATCAGTGTCATTTCATTACCTAATCAACATTACTCCCAACAGCTTAAGATGGAGAATCACATCCCTGTCTGGAACTGGTTGACACAGCATCAAATCCAAGTGATGCATTAACAGTTGTGCAATTAACCATTTTTTGAAGTTCATCTTTTCTAAGGTCAAAACTGCCCTTCCTGAGCCACAGCGGAACAACTTCACAGTGGAATAACTTAACAGCGTCCAGCCGTCCAGGTTCGAGATCAAGGACCTCAGAAGACAACACTGGTAGCAGCCACAGTGGATTGGGCCAGTCCAGGTGCTGTTGATGACTGCATCCGGATAGCTGAGAGAGACACCTGGATCCATGCATCCCAGTATTGTGACTGCGGTTTTCATTGTTGGCCTGGGAACCACAGCTGAAATTACCAGGTTCTGCAGCTGAGCAACAAGGTGAGAGGCATCTTGGCAAAGGTAAAGCCTGAACTGGGCTTAAAACATTCGTAAATATTCACACCTGATCCAACAGAGATGCTTAAAAATAAACTAATATCATCAAGGGTGCAAGACGACACAGAGGTGAGACGTGGCATTGGCATGCCACCAACACGGAGTCAAGACATCCCAGAAGAAGACAGTGTCATAGCTGTTATGAAAGTGATCAGAAACAAAAGACAGTTGAGTGGACAGAATGATTGGAAACCCTGAAGGTTTGATGCTGGTAACCTAATTGATAATTTTGGGCCCTCTGAATAAGCAGGTTTTAGTTTCAACAAATGGTTAAATAACCACTTTGGCCCCTGGGGTACTCTGATCATTCATGTCCTGATCCCTGTTCTGATTGTTTTTGGTATCGCTCTATGTTTTTGTACCTGTGCACTTACTTGTATGCGAGCCCTCATGTGTAGATGGATAGGTGGAATAGTTGGAGGAGAAAAAACATTGTATGTTAAAATACCTCTTGACCAAACCAATGATAATGAACAGAATGTCTGCTTAATGTCAAAATGGGCCCCAGGAAACCCGCTCATTGATTCAGAGAATGAAATGGTATAATCTTGTTTTTTAGTTTGCAAATTGTGTTTTAGTATTTAATGTTTATGTTGTATAGTTTTGATATTCTTAAAGCCTCAGTGTGTAAGAATGGTCAGTAACAGTGACATCAGCAGTCAAATCGTAGATTGCAGCGCTCACTCACGCTCACTCAACTCACCGTGACAGTGGCCTCGTAGGACAAAAAGCCTTGCGCAGACAGCAGAGATGGCATCATCCACGAGTTTTTCAGGAGTATCTAGCGACGAGGTGAATATTTATTTAGGAATCTAAACCATATTACGATATGTTATTGCTTACCAGTCCGATATAGGTTATGTTTTATTTCTAATTGTTTTGGTAATACAAGCAAACATTACCACAGTTATGCTGAAATAACACGTTTTATGTGATAGTCACAGCACAGTGCTGCAAATATAGTTTGGTACGATTGTAATAAATGCGCTTCCAGAGTGTTCTTCCACAGGACACAGGGAGAGGAGGAAGAGGGGGAGGGAGAGGAGGAAGACCAGGGAGAGAAAGGGGGCAAGGGGGTAGAGGCAGTGTTTCATTTGAAACACTTACAGCATTACACAAACTATGTGCACGTGCACAACAATGTGCCAATGTAGCCCCGGATCGAGATGGGGCTAGTGCCAATGTAGCTAACAAAACTAGCTGTCTCCACTGTTTTGATTCACAGTAACTTACACAGCAAGTAATGTCACTCGAACTTAGACAAGAGGGAAAAGTAGTTGCAAACCAGATTGATCTTCACCTTAACTGTCTCCAGTGATGGCAAGTTCAGGTAAATGCGAAAGGCGAACCTTACAGTTCTCAGGGGGAACTGTAAGGTCATGACAGTCTGCATGTCGAACACAGCTTTGAGCAAGATACTGAACCCCAAGTTGCTCCCAGTGGCTGTTCCATCGGTGTATGTGTGAGTGTGTTAAAAAACAAAACAAAACTGAGTAGCAGGTGGTACCTTGTAGGGTGACTAGAAAGACACTAAACAAATGCAGGTCCATTTACCATTCCATTTGAAATGTGAATAATGCAAAATTTTAACACTGTTAGAAACTCTAGTTTTACACTTCTTACAGCATGTTCTGTTCCATAGCTTGTATTCTGATACAGTCCAAGATAATGGAAGGGTTCTTTCTATGGTACAAATATAGTGGCACTGATGCAAACACTGAAAACGTGAATAATGCAAAATTCAAATGACCAGCAATTCATTAGTACTAGTAATGGTAATGTTTTTTTAAACCGAGTTATCCCTGAAATTGAACTGTATTTTTCTTGGGGATTTTTTTTTTTTTTTTTTTTTTTTTGGTCTTTTTATCTCACATTTGTAATGGTTCGAAATAATGTGACCTTTATACATTCTGGTCATTTTATCAAAGAATAGCCAAGTTTTAACATTGTTAGAAACTAGTTAACACTTTGTTATGGCTATTACATTACATATTACAGGTTTTAAATGGGAGACGTACAGACCAGTTTGACGTGTTAAGATTTATGTGGTTAAGGATACAGGAATGTTACATATGCTTAAAAAAAAACAAAAAAAAAAAACATCAAAAAGAGCATGATGGGACGTCCGGTGGTGCACGTTTTGCTGGAGCTCAGGCACACCCATTTATTTCTCGATTTTAACCATTTATTTTAAACAGCCTAACTAAGTTAATACGGCGTATCGACTCCATGTAATGTCTCTGGAGCACTTTTGGGGCAACTCGACCGGCAAAATGCCTCCGAAACAGGCTAAGAAGGCCACCATGGAGAAGTCGTTGCCCTGCCAAGATGGCGATAACGCAGGCGATACATCTGAACTAGACCCGGTGATTGCAAAAGTTATGGAGGTAATGACGGCTAACATCATCAGTCTGATTGATGACAAACTGGACCGTATGCTGCACAGTATCAACAATAACATATTGCAGCATCTAAACGAGATTGGTGTCCGGTTCGATGAAGCCGAGAGGAGGATATCAGCGGTGGAAGATACTGCTGTCGAAACAGAGAAGCAGGTTGCTAGCTTAACGAAGTCAGTTAGGGAGCTAACAGAACGCCTTCAGGATCAGGAAAACTGTGGCCGCCGAAAGAATCTGAGGATCCTGGGACTATGTGAGAAAGTGGAGGGCAGCGATGCGGTTAAGTTTATGGAGCAGCGGATCCCTCGGATCCTGGACATCAAGACCAAAGCAGATCAGATAAAACTGGAGCGGGCTCACCGTATACCCGGGCCTGCTGCATCGAAGCTGCCCCGTGCTATGATCGTCAGGTTCCACAACTTTTCTGACCGCCAGAGAGTTATGGAGGCTGCACGATATAAAAAGGAGGTTCTCTTCGAGGGAGTCAAAATATATTTCTTCCAAGACTTTGCAGCAGAGACGCTGAAACGGAGACGGGAATTCATGGCTGTTAAAAGGGAGCTGCAGAACATCCCTAGGACTCACTACGCCATGCTGTATCCAGCTTCACTCAGGGTCACAGTTAACGACTCCACGAAAATACTCCACACTCCGGGCGAAGTGTCTGCATATATTGATTCTCTAAAACTGTTATAGATGCGTCCGTTGTGGTGAGTGTTATCGTCGCCAGGTGCAGCTCCTCTAAGTGGGACAGTTTGCTTGGTGCCCTAATAATGTGAATGTTCTCCTAAGTTTTCTAGGAGAGATGGACATTTATGTTATTACACTTAAGTTGTGCAGGAAGGAACTTTATGTCCTATCCCACTAGGCAATATTATCTAAAGTTGTTATGTTACTATGATAACTAAAAAAAAACACACACGAAGGCGATCTCTATTTGTTGTGATTATGGATAAATTTGTATTTATGTTCTTATCTCTATGTGTCTAAGGGTGTGCCGCCTCTGAGCTGATATGCTTGCATCTTTCGAAGGACTTAAGGTCCATCTACCCCAGAGACCCTCTGTGGGTGTTAGGTTTTTTTTTTTAACCTTTTTTCACTGTTTCTCTGTCAGGACCCAGTAAAGGTAGTTGTTTATAGTTTTTACAGGGGTATAGTCATGGTTTCATATTGTTTTTAATTTGTATTGAATGTTGAAGAGTATCACCAATGGAACAGCTTCAACCCCAACTGGGATAATGGCTAAAGTGATGAGCAAGAGAGACATTATCCACATAATCCACAGTAATAGACATGTTAATAGCTACATCTGATGGGGGCTGATATAAAATTTTGCTCTTGGAATGTGCGATGAGTTCACCACCCAGTTAAAAGGAAGAAAATTCTAACATCTCTGAAAAAGGAAAGAGTTTTTACAGGAAAATCACCTCAAAGACTCAGAACATGTAAAACTAAAGCGTGAATGGGTGGGACAGGTCTTCTTTTCATCCTTTGCCTCCAATAGCTGAGGGGCATGTATCTTAATTCATAAATCATTACCATTTAAGGCTGAAAAATGTATCCAGGATGTTGGAGGATGTTGCATTATTGTTAAAGGTATATTTTTTGGTAAGAGCATCACTCTAATTAATATATATACTATCCCCCTAACCACCCAACAGAGCTAATAACAAAGAATGTGAACGGGCAATAATAGGGGGAGACTTTAACTGCCTCTTGGACCCTCAAATGGATAAATCGTCTTTAGAGAAATGGCCTCTCACCAAAAGAGCCAGGGCAGTGCTGGAATTATGTGAGGAGATGGGATAGGCCTATTTAGATGTTGGAGGACCACGCACCCAGGAGAGAAGGATTTTACCTTTTACTCAAGTGTCCATAAAAGTAGCTCAAGAATAGATTATTTCTTTATTCCTAAATCTAATCTGAGTCTGGTAACCTCTTGCTCTATCGGAAATATTACAATCTCAGACCATAGTCCTATATTCCTCCAGCTTCTTCTTGAAGGAAGCATTCCTTGCACTAAGATGTGAAAATTTGACTCTAAGTTACTTGGTGACCCAAACTTTATTTCATATTTTATCTCTGAACTGAAAATATTTTATAAAATTAACAACACATCTGATGTCTCTCCCTCTACCCTTTGGGAGACAAGCAAAGCGTACTCTAGGGGCTTAATAATATCTTATGTGAAAACTAAAAGATGTAAAGAGCTTCAGCGTCGGAGGGAGTTAGAAACTAAGTTGTCAGAGGCTGAAAGAACAAACGCTAAAAATCCCTCAGACATCAATTTTGAAACAATGTTGGCTGTCAAAGCCTCTTTAAATACCTTGCTCACACACAAAGCTGAACAGAGTATCAGACTGGCAAGACAGAGGTTATATGAATTTGGAAATAAACCTAATAAATAGGCTAGGTTGGTTAATAAGAAATCTGACTCACATTGTATCTCAGCTATTAAAGATGGTGGAGGTAAAAGAAGAACAGATTTAGATAATATTAACAAAGTATTTGAGGCATACTATACTCAATTATATGAGAGCGACCAGCCTGTGCCAGATCAGAAGTTCTCTGATTTATTCTTGTCTAATCTGGCCCGACCTCAGTTCACAGATCTACAGGCCTAGGCCTGTAGACCTAGGCCTAGGTGAAGCATTTCTGGGGTGAAACTATTATATGACAACCCATTGTCAGCTGTACTAACCAATGGCAAGAGATCGCCTTATTTCAGGCTGGATCGGAGTACTAGACAGGGGTGCCCTCTGTCCCCATTACTATTCGCAATTGCTATTGAGCCTTTGGCAGAGGCTATCAGGCGAGCCCCCTCTATCTTAGGTATTTCAGTTGGTGAAAAAACTCACAAAATATCTTTGTATGCGGACAATGTTCTCCAGTTTCAGTCTCACCAAGCCAGAAGTTTCAGTACCAGCAGTGCTAGACCTGATTGGCTGCTTCAGTCAATTTTCAGGTGACAAAATCAATTTTTTTAGCAATTTTTTAGCAAATTTAGCTTTTTATATGGTCAAATTTAAGATGTAAAAAAACAAAAAATGCTATTTTGTTGACCTACATTAAGTCACGTTTTGGTTTGTGACTAAGGGAAATACATTGATTGAGGTGTAAATAAAATTTCAGTTTGACCTAAATCAGAAATTTGACTTGAGTAAAAGTAATGAAATTGGCTGTAACAAAACTACAGCAATTTAATTTGTTTAGTTTAAAGTAAAAAATATACTTACATGTAATGGTAATCATTAAGTTTCTCCAAAATGAAAAAAAAAATCAAATTAAAAAAATGGTTTATGAGAAAAACCAATACATTTAGCTGTAAGAAATTACAGTATTTTTTTTAAGTTGGCTCAAAGTTTTTTCAGTGTATACTGCTGGGTGGTTTAACCTGTGATAACATGGGCTAAACTGTGTAATTTAAAGCAATGACATAAAATACAACTAAACTACAGTAAGTAACTATTGCAGTGACTAAAACCTCAAAAGAAATCTAGTGGAGTAAAAAGAATGGATGGACATTTGCCTCTAAGATTTAGTGGAGTGTAAGTATGAAATAGCATAAAATGAAAAATCTAGCCTGCTAAGTAAAGTAGTAGCCTACCTCAAAATTTTACAGTACTTGAGAATATGTACTTTCCACCACTGGAAATTCAGGTTCCAGTGTACTTCACCAGTTTATGTGTTTTTGTGAGGGAAGCACCAGATCATGGACGTGTGATCTGAGAGGTGAATGGTAACCGACTGGCCTCTGGCTGGAAGGGGAAATTCTGGGTGTTCTATTATAATTCTATTATTATCCATCCATCCATTTTCGTAACCACTTGTCCTCTTGAGGATCGTAGGGGGGCTGGGGCCTATCCCAGCTGACATTGGGCACCCTAGACAGGTTGCCAGACTATCACACGGCTAACACATAGAGACAGACAACCATTCATAATCACATTCACACGTATGGATAATTTAGGGTCTCCAATTAACTTATCCCCAACCTGCATGTCTCTAGACTGTGGGAGGAAGCTGGAGTACCTGGAGAACCTGCGAGTGTGTGCGTGTGTGTGTGTGTGTGTGTGTGTGTGTGTTTGTGTTCTAGCCATGCTGTGATTGTGAAGAAAAAAAGAGGAGAAAGTAGTCTCCATCCTCTAGGGTAGAAGGTCAAACAAATATTTTCAAGATACATTTTTCTGTGTTTATGTTGCAATATAAATGGTTTAAAAAAAAAATAAAATACACACTTTTTTACAGTAGAATTTTACAGTAAAAACTACAGGTAAACACAAGGATAAATGTGTTCTATTTTTAACTCTGCCCTGTTAGTCACGCAACAGGGCAGAGTTAAAAATAGAACATCTATTTATCCTTGTGTTTTAAAAACATCTACCTGTGACACAAGCCATCTCTCATTCTGTCTCTATCTGCTTTTTTCTTCTGACCCTCTGTGTTTGTTCATGTACATCTCTGAAGCATTCTTTCCACCCACCTCTTCACTAAAAATCATTCACTCGCTGCATGCATTCACTTCTTTCACTGCCTTTACACCCGCACCTCTCATGTGTATTTAATTCATTAAACAAGAATATAACACTTAATATGCATACCAGATATCTGATAATTGCCTCAAAAAGAAAGCCAACAAACACAAAGCCAAGATACATACATACAAAAGAACAAAAAGAACATTATCCCCTGCATTTACAGTGGATACTTTATTATATTATGTTCAGGTTCAAATTGATGTTTAAAGTGTTGTGAGACAAGAAAGTAATTGCTGAAAGAAGATAAACATTTCAAACTGTTGTGACAGCAGAACTATATTTATGCCAAATTAAACAAAAGGTTACAAGTCAGTTTGTGTATTTCTTAGACTGACAATAAAAGTAATACTCTTTCAATGAATATTTTCACCATGTAATACTGTTCCAAGGAATAGTCTCACCATGTTGCCTGACAGATATCTAAAGTTGTGTTTCTGAAAAATCTGTGTAATATTACACAAATGTGCTCTTTTGTCATGAGTTTACCGTCAGCAGAACTTATGTGTTTTAATATTGTCAAAACTGTAAGAATTACTCAGTTCCAACAGTACATACTGACTATATGTGCTGTGATAAAGGTATTACGGATAAGTCATGTATATACCCTTTGAAAGCTCTATGACGATTTGTAACAGTGCTATTTTTAAATGTTTTAGATCAAATCCAAGTCAAGCCTTAAGTCTTTGAGACTCCTTGAGTAACAGAATAAAATTCTATTTAGCCAGGGGTATTCAAATAATATTCAAAGAGGTCCCGATACTAAAATGTTCTCCCAGCAAAGGTTGGAGACTCATAATGTCTAAGTTGCTTCCTGTAGCCTATTCCTATAGCTATCATAAAAAAAGAAATCAATACTGAGCTTTTTTGTTTTTTATACCATTCAAATATATATTTATTGTCAATTTTCAAAGTAGAATACTCGCAACATAAAAACACATTGAATTTTTTGGGAAAACAAATAGCTATCCTTACCATAAATAAAATTAGTCTGACTACAATGAACCTCATGAACCCCATTTGAAGTAAAAGGAAACAAAACAGAATCTTGTGTATAAAATGAATAAAAAGTTACAGAGCTTTGACCAGCTCCTTTGCTCTTTATAGTTTTTCCTTTTTTTTCTTATTTCCTTTCCTGGAGACAGACATGAGCCTGTGCCTGCCCTGCCAGTAGTTTAAATCTTAGCTTGGATAGAGTTGCTGTCATTCTCATGCACATGTGCAGGTGCTCATAGATGATTCTGGAATGGTACCTAGCAGAGAAAACTGACCCACAGCTGAACGCTGATCCAGACATGGTCCAGTAGTGTAGAGCTACTTTGGTTAGAGCAAAGAAAACAGACAGTCAGTAGCCTGAAAGAAGCAGGTCAGGTGCTTCATGCTCAATGCTGTCATCTCTTTCACATCTCTCTTATGCTGTTTTTCTCTCTCATGAACTATTTACACATGGTAAACAACCCCTGAATTCAGTGTAGCTATTGCTGCATTAACTGGATTAGCTGTGCCTGCGGTCCATAGTTTTGACCATCGGACAAAAGCAACGCTCCATGAAGGTTAGTCTTTATTTTCATTAATTTATCAGAATTTGGTCATGGGTCCAGATAGATAGATTCATCGAACCATCACTTTGTCCATGTCTGGTCTAACCTGCAGGGGCGCCGCCAGGGATTTTGGGCCCCATGAAAAGAATTTTTACGGGGCCCTATACACTGCTGGCCAGGAGGCCGCCTAAAATTTTTGATGCTATTTTACATAAAACTATGCATTTTGATGGTATTTTTGACTATCATTCCCACATTTGTGAAAAAAGAACAGTCTCTTCCTCCACTTCCACATTCCTCCCTGACAAACTTGAAGAGAATCCTGGACCTGGCTCTGTAGAGTGTACGTAATAGGGCTGACCCAAAAAATTCAAAGCTTCGAAGCTTCGTTGATGGCACGGGATTCCGTTGTGAAAAACAAAAAATCGAATATTCAGCCTTTTTTTTCTCCCATTTTTTGGGGGGACCTTGAACACAACACCATCTCAAAATACTGATAAAATAGATTTTATTGATGTAAGATAATATGCTGATGGTGACATTTTCCACCGGTCCGCTGTGCTCTGAGTCGCGCTTCTGTCTGCTTGCGCTGCAGTGCGCGCCGAGGGTTTAAATTTTTAGTGTTAAATCAAAAGTTAAACACTACCTATCAGCAACCAGAAGTGTTTTTTCGTTTGTGAATATTTTTATTTTAATTCTAGGGTTACAAGAAACTACTTTTTCGCCATAATTTGTAAATTATTAGTTAGTTTTCGCTCTTAGCTTCCTTTCTTTCCGTTTTTGGCTACCTGATTTTTGAGGCATATTCGTCTCCGCCTCCTTACCCGCTGTCTGTGACAAATTACCAGCACACTGCAGCTGATCCAGTCAGACTGAACCATTTTGTAAATAGAGAGGGGGGACATTAATGTTTCCAAAACAAATAAAGTTATTGTTACCAGTACATTGTAAATAAAACATATTTGTGATTATAAGTTAGTTAATCACTTAGTGTCATATTATTTTTTGTCAGTATTATAATTTTATTAGGGGCCTCTCTGGGCCCTTCTTAATCATGGGCCTTTGCCTTTTTCCCCGCTTTTTGAGACCACCATGCAAGAACATGTCAGATGTCCATTAAGTAATGCTACTTATGCACATTATCTCGGGCGTCAGATTCAAAATGAGATCATTTCTCTCATGGCCACAAACATCAATAACTATTGTAAATGGGCAGCTGTGACCTAGGAGGTAAAGTGGCTGTACACTAATCAGAAGATCAGTGGTTCGGTTACCAGCTTGAAGTATCCTTGAGCAAGATACTAAACCCCATATTGCTCCAGATGGCAGTGAGTGTGTTATATGCAGATGAGTAGCAGGTGGCACCTTGTATGGTAGCTTCAGCCACCAGAGTATGAATGTGTGTGTGTGTGAATGGGTAAATGTGACATGTAATGTGAAAAGTGCTTTGAGTAGTCGGAAGACTACAAAAGCTATATAAGTGCAGTCCATTTAAATGACAAAAATAGAGCAAAATGTTTTTTGTGCATCTTGATTGCACACTTGGTATGGGCCACCAGTAACAAATGTCACTGATTTTACAATCTGTCAATAATAACATCACTAGAAGAACACGCCATTGATTTCATACCAGTAAACAACCAAACTAGAAATGGACTGTCAAATACACTTCTGTCGGAACTAGAGACTCTTAGACTGAACATAAGTGACTGTTGGAGCCAAGAATATGATAATGGCGCTAATGTAGGGAACATCATCAGGGAGCCCATACGCCTCAATCCCAGGCTTACTTCACCATGCTCTTTGTGTTGTGTTTTCTTACACAAGTGGGTTAATTATGCATGTTAGCACGGAACATACCAGTAAGGTTTTACATTGTAATTTACTAGATACATCAACATCACTGTGCACAGCAGTCCCATCATCTACACATCAAAGAGCTGCAGTCTTGCTATCTCCACTCAGTAATTAACTAATAAAACAAAATAATGGAGACTTGCATTCAGGTGCATCTCAAAAACTCTGAAATCTATTCTGAAATGGCCATGAAAGTTGTTTAAAACAGGAGAGTTTCTTTTGTTGAAATGAATAAGTGTCATTTGTTCGGGTTTGTTTAACTCTCAGGTTCTTTACTTTTGGCTGCATAGGTAAAAAAGTGGATATAAGGTAAGAATTACTCTATTTTCACACTGACTTGGTCAAAGTGAGCATTGCAGTGTGATTAACCCTTAGTGCATATCCAAAGGTGGAGCTGACATATCTACTGTTTGTTTCTAATTAGCACTTGTTATGATGCTGCAGAAAAAATATTGCTTGGGTATTCATAGTTAAATTACAAACATATGGGTAATTTTACAGCTTGCAGCATATATATATATATATATATATATATACATATATAAAAGCCAGGAGAATAAATAGGATGTTCTCTATTGAACCATCCAATGTGTACTCTCGGAAGCAAGGTAACACAAGAATAGATCCACCCAGGGCTGAAACTTAACAATACTGGAAGAGCATATGAAAGAATAAGGCATCACATAACACTGATGCTACGTAGTTAGTGGATGGAAGAGTAGACCGCAGTATTCTCCTAGAATAAGAGTCAGTTACCATTACAGCGACAGACATCCAAGAAAGAGTAGCAGGTATGAAGAGCTGGACATCCACACCTACTGACTAAAGAAACCAACTGCACTCCATAACTCAGTTTCGGGATTCGCTGGAGGCTCCAGGTTTCCAGTTTGCTCACGATCTGCCTTCTCAGGTCAGCTGCTCTTTCATTTAGGCTGTCTGAATCTACTGGGGCTTGGTACCCAATCTCGCATTGGTTTTTACAGCCAAGACACTGACCTGGAAGGTTGGCTCCCCCTTGTTGAAACATTCTTGAAGTATTTCATTGATATCCAGTTGTGATAGTAGTTGGTGGTTACGGATGTTGGAACAGTGTCCTACCAGATGTTTATTAGTTAGTTTTGACTGTGGGTTTCGAAGTATCCATAGATCCAACATTCTCTGCATATATCCCCTCTTTCTGGAATTGCTGGTATAGTAGCATTCTATTCATTCAACGTTCCCTTGTCCATGTATGTCTTGTTCCAGTAACCCATTTGCCATCAGATTGCCCTGGTTCCCTAGCAAGTAATGAATGACATCCATATGTTCTGCATATACTATACGTATATATCTATATCTATCTATATTTATATTTATATATACGTCTATATATGTATATATATATATATATATATATATATATATATATATATATATATATATATATATATATATATATATATGTGTGTGTGTGTGTGTGTGTGTGTATGCTCCAGCTGGATAAAGAAAACAGAATGCCCTTTTGTCCACTGATTGGACAGTTTGTAACTCATTTGTAGCTTAATACATCAGGATGGCACACACAAATAGGAGTTTTGTGTGTCCTGTTCAAAATTTAACTTCACATATACAAAACAAAAAACATTTTACAGATGTGCAAATTAATCTGTGTGAACCAAATTTTTTAACACAAGCACAAAATATTTTACAGCTATAAAAACTTTTTTGCACATTCACACATTGAATTTGTGAGAAAATTATTTGTGAACATCACCTCAAAATGTTAATGACCCTTATTTGAATCGATAATTCTGGTGCCAGCATCTGTACCTGCTTATGTTTAAAAAGGTTATGGCAGCATTTGTATCCTTGTTACAATACATAATATTTATGACATGTTGGCAGTCCTCCAAAGGCAAAACTATGCACAGCGCCAAATGCTTCTACACATCTTTAATTCAAGTCTTCTATGTTTTTTCAAGTCAAGCATGTTAAGTCTGTCAAAGTTCAAGGCAGACATGTCTACATCAGAGTTATTTTCTGAAGTCTACAGATCTGTTTTGTTTTAAACAGACCTGTTCAGCAAGTGAAACAACTCTGAAATCAGTAGAAAACACACAAACATAAAATTGGATTTGAAATTGACTGCAGATAAATCACTCACTGGACAGTTTTAGTGAGGTACATTCCAGCAGCAATAACCTGTGTAGCAGTCTCAGGACATTAATTTGGTTTGACTATCAGCATTTCACCACTACAAATGAACCAGCCTAAATACATTACTTTGATGAATGGATTATAGAGTTTAAGAAAGTGCTTGTCAGTTCTTTTGCCAAAAGAAACTGACAAGCCATTAGTCAGAGGGAATTCTAAATGCTGTCATTTGAACTCAGTTTATGGAAACATCAGCAATGAGTGGAAATCCTGGTTTACTGAGGACAAGGGTGGAGAGGCTTGTTTTAGTAAAAACTAAACCACAATGACTGTTGCTCAAAAATCTATCTCACAGCATCCCTGCAGAGACTGTACAGCATTCTACTAAATTACGCACACACAGTAAGAAAACACAAAGGGACACCCTCTCTATTTTCCTTCAGTTAAGGTTGGCGTAATTACTTGCTTAATCCAAGCACCCTCTATGAGAAACCATTACAGAGGAGACACTGAACACAGACAAGTAAACACATTAGAGCATCAAACACATTATACTGCACTGCTCTCAAACACTCACAGAGCAAGCGTCGCTTTTCATAGAGGTGGAAAAGGAAAGATTTCGAAAAAGCTGTACCTTTGCTTTTAGCTAGGAGAGCAGGAGGAGGCGAAGACAGAACAGAGGATCCACAGCCGAGAGAACCCAGACAGGGAGGAAGAAGAGGAGGAGACATAAGTTAAAGTTCTAGCAGACAGCTAATATATCAGCGTGCATGTGAATACATGTCATGAGGATAAATTAATGTACAATAGCAGCTGTACCTACCTCAAAAAAACACCTGAAACATGCAGCCACATAAGGCATTACAGGATCTTTGAATGTTGCAACAACACTGCCCTACAAAAGCAGACATTACCCACTACACAAAAGGTGGAAGTTGGAGTTAGACTTTTCAGGGTTTCCAGGTAAACTGTATAACACATAGATTGTTTGTAATGCCTGTATTTCATGCTTTTATAGGACCAAAATATTAGACTGGGTAAAACAACTGATGCTCTCATTTTTTGTCTATTGTATGTCTGTCTCTGACATAATGTGACATGACAAAATGTGACATTTACCACAATAAATCATGTGAATTGGTTTCTGCTATTCTGAGTAAGGCTAGGCTAGTTACCTTTTAACAATACTGCAAGCAGATGCTCCTTATTCTCCATCAGAAGTGCATTTAGTTACTCCCTGTTATTTGAATAAAATACATAATGAAAAGCTTTACCCTAACAAAGCCAGTGATTAAGCCAGAGTATGTAGTAGTATATATAAAATGTCACAAAGCACTTTTGACCAAATATGTAGTGCAATTTGGCTTTGTAGGGCAATACAGTATGGAATTTGCCATAAAAAAGAACAAATATGTCAGTAAGTAATTAAGAAAATTTGAAAATATAAAAAGAGGCAAATAAAAAGAATCAATACATGTGAAAATTTAAACACAAATAAAATATTAAAGAATAGTTCTAATCATGCATTTATTTTTACATTTATTTGTTTATTTCTCAGTATATTTTTATAAATTACTTCTTGTGTTTGTGTGTGTGTGTATGTGCAAATATATATATATATATATATATATATATATATATATACATATATATATATACATACACACATATACATTTGTGCGTATGTAACTTTTATTAATTATAATAATAGTAGTTGTCGTGATAATAATAATGATAATAATAATAAGAAGAAGAAGAAGAAGAAGAATACATTTATTTATTACCTGCCTCGACAACATTTCAACGACCTGTTGTCACCTCATGAGTCTGTTATTGTTTGTGTGTGTCATTGTACTCTGTATTCTGTGAAGCAAACCTGCTGGCTCACAGGTTTGCTTCATCTAAGCCTAAGGCTGCTGAGCGTGTAGCAGGAAGGAGACACATGGTGTGTCCTTTTGTGAGTAAAGTTCTTGTGTTGTGTGTTAAGGAATTACTGGAACAGATATTGAGTGTAATGTCGAGCTGCTTTAATGCTGAACCACATTAATATTGATCGAGCTTCCGCACATTCGACAACACGAGATACAGAGCTTCCGCTCGAACTACTTCCTGTTACCAACTTTTCAAAATAATATGAAATATTATGAAAGATACCATTTCACCTCACACTCAGTTGATCTTAACAATCTGTTCCACCCACATATATCAAATATTACACAGCATGGATTTACATTATCATCAGAGCAGAGACGGCTGTTTGTCGGGCTGTAAGAAAAGTGACTCTGGTTCTGGAAAACTTTTGCCCATTTTTGTGGTTTTCCCTGAACATAAATCAGATAGGATCATCACAGAGGAATTCCACAGAACTGCAGATTTGTCAGTGTTAAAAAAAATGAATCTATGCAGATACATTATGCAATGATTTATGAATACTTTTAATATTTTCAAAGATCCCATTGTGTAATAGGTTGCATTTATGGGACTCACATCCATATCATAGCTCCATCTGAGAGTAAAGGAGATTACACGAATAGGAAGTCATTTCACAGCAATTTAATAAACCTGAACCTAATACTGACAGAATGACACAAGTATAAGCAACATTTTTACCAGTCTACAATAATATTGTGTTTGATTTTGAGTTGCTGCCAAGTGCGTTTGGGCCCCATCAGATTACGGCAGAATAACAGGATATAACAAATTTTATTAAAATATGTGAACACTGTTAAGATATAAAAATGTTGCTGTATCTTCTGTTCTGTTTACGCATTAACTCATCACATTACGTAGCGTCACTTGACAATACCTATTAGCACACTCTGCAACTTTTAAAAAATATGTCCCTAGTTCACATTCATTTGAAGTCGTGGATTGCTGTATTGTGGCTCAAGTTATCCCATTGCAAGATGGTCTCTTGTGTTTATTTAATGACATTTATTTATTTCTTTGGTTTAATTTTCCTCATTCTTTAACGTCATTGCTTTTGCAATTCCTTGACAAGCCAGGCTGAGTAGTTTTTTTCTGCACATCTGAACCCTTCTGTGGCAGGAGCTCTTTAGCATAGACATATGGTAAAAGGTACTTGTAATAGACAGTACCTGTGTTATATGTAGTACCAACATTAGAAAGCATTTCTCTTTTAGTCCCCTCAAGGGGAAATTCAGTTTTCTTCCTCTGTTGTTATTTTACAGATTACACACACACAGGCCTGAAATACAGACACATGCATAAACAGTGCCTAATTGTGAGATGTCAGAGTGAGGGGGCTACTCATGGAGGTGCCCTGAGCAGTTGGGGATTTGTTGCCTTGTTCTAGGGCACCTCAGCAGTGCCCAGCAATATGAACCAGCACTTCTCCAGCTACTAGTCCACAATCTGTGCTTGGTCCATACGGGGGACTAGAACCAATGACCCTCTGGTTCCCCAAGCCAATTCCCCACAGGCTGAGCTACTTCCACCACTATTGTACAGTATAGGCCCATTTCCACCGCAGGAACTTCGGGGTAGATTTACGGGGCCGGGGCCGTTGGTGCGTGTCTCCACCGCAGGAACCACCCCCGAAGGACAGAGTTCCGGAACTTTTACAGGGGCTAAAGAAGTCCCTGCTTCGGGGTAGGTACTCAGAACGGCCCCGAAAGACTCCTGGCTGAGGCTTGGGGTTTACTTGGTGCTGATTGGATATACTAAAGACGGGATGTGACGACAACAGAAAGCAACAAAATAGCTGGCATAATGCAGACGAGGGTTAGCATGTTCATATAGCTTTCGCCGCCATGTAAAAAAAACTCACTAAATGGCCCGTGAAAAAAATATTCTTTCCAGCGGATATCTTAGTTAAAACATGATTGAGCTAGCAAAGCAGTTTTGTGTTGATATGTGTGGTATTTATTCAGTTTTGGGAAATCACGATGTCTAGAAAGCATCAGCTGACAGGGATGGCAAACAGCAGCAGCAAGCTAACATCAGGACGTCATCTGTTAAAAGCCTGCCGTTGTCGGATACGACATGAAACTACTCCAGTTAGCTCAATCATGTTGTAACTAAGACATATTTTTTTCACGGGCCATTTAGTGAATTATTACAGACACCGCTATCTAACCTACGTCGCCCCGGTCAAAATGGTCGAGCAACGATTACGTCACATCCAGAGCCCGTAACTTTACAGGAACCTTCCTTGTACTTCGCTCTCTCAGTGGAGACACAGCGGTTGAGAGGGCCGAATGAGAGGACGTTCCTGTAGTAGTTCCTGTCCCCCAAATAGTACCAGGAACTTCTTCAGTGGAAACGGGCCTTATGTGACCCCTGTGTAGTGCCTGTCGTATGCAGTACATCCAGTCTGCAGTAGTGTTGTGTCGTTCGCGAAGTAATCGTTCAAAAGAATGAATCTGTTGAGTGATCGTACTGAACTGAATCAGTTCTGGAACTGATTTGTTCATTTCTCAGTTCAGTTGAGCTCAGCAGCGACCTTTCAGGCTGGGAGTGGAACTGCCAATTCAGTCTGTGTGAACGATGAATCACTCACGAGTCGTAAAGCAGCCAGAGTGCAGGGAGGGACTGCCTACCGTGTAACGAATCACTTGGTGAACAAATCACTAGGTGAACGACGTAACCACAATCCCTGAGTGATTCAGATCATTTCTTCTCAGCGATACACTTTCTTAGGGACTGTTTTCTCCAAGCTAACGGCTAATGTAGCCAAGAGTCAAGCCACATGAACACAATCACACACCATAAACAAACTTAAAACGTTAGGCTGGCCAGTAATGAGACTCAGCAGTGCAGGGCAGACACAGCAGCAGCTCAGCCGTGTATCAGTTCAGAGAGTCGGACTACGCAGTACACAGTCCGGGCTCCTCCAGCCATGCACTGAACAATTCGGTGAACAAATCTTTTGAACGAATCTTTTGAACGACTCTTTTTAATGAACTGATTCTAGTGATTCAGTAACATCTAAAGAACTGCTTTGCCCATCACTAGTGTGCAGTACCTGCAGTATGTAGTACATGCATTAAGCAATACCTGTAGTAGGCAGTACCTGTAGAAGGCAGTACATATAGTATCCAGTACTTAAAATAGGCAGTGCATGTAGTGTGTAGTGCTGGAATTAGGCAGGACATGTAGTATGTAGTACCTGCAACATTTAATACAAGTAGTATGTGGTACCTGCCATATTTAGTACTGTACATGTAGCCATAATGTTTTTTGTTTTTTTTTACCTGGATTCAAAGCACTACCACACTTACCCTGGGCTTGTGCAAGTCTGCATGGCATCGACTTTTTCTTGCCCATGCTAAGAAGCTCTCACATAGCAGGATTCATGAGTACTGGAATGGACTACTAAGCCTGGGCAGAAAGATCCACCCAATGTAAGCTGCAATACTACATACTACATGTACTACCTAGTGCAAGTACTACACCCTACATATTCAATATGCTACATTTACTGTACACTACATGTGTTACATACAACAAGTACTATATACATTTACTGCATAATACATGTACTACATACCACTACATGTCCAAAAAGCTCCCACCAAAGAAAGATTCACATATGCAGGATCTGACTCCCCAACTTGGCCACAAATCAATTTATGTGTGTGTGTGTGTGTGTGTGTGTGTGTGTATGTATGTAAATAAATAAAAGTATATTTTTGAAAATATATAAATAAGTACTTAAAGTATACCCAGAATAAAAAAAAACAAAACAAATAAATGTAAACAACTAATATAGTTATTCTTTATATTTCTGTTTCTGTCTATTTTTCACATTCTTATTCTTTGACAGATTTATTGTTTTTTTATGGCACTCCTATGATCCCATTATACAGCAGTTAATTAAATCCAACAATAAATCATACTGTATATCACTATGCACAGTACGGAACCATGCAGTTTTACCAACAGCAAAACATGCAGCTTCACACTACAATCCCAAACAAAAACAAAGACATGATAAAGAAGAGGGAAAGGAAGGCATACCTTGTTCTGCCATCATGTGTGCAAGGCCTTGAGAACATTAGAGAGGGATAAAAGAGAGGAAAGGGAAACGTGACGAACAATTGAGAAAGGCACACAGTTTCAATACTTTTTGGTATTGTGATGATATATGTTTTCCCAGAAAGGAAAGCATGACATCAGAACACACTAGTCTCACAAAGCGTCATGTGGCTTTCTTCATAAGAAATACCAACAATTTTAGTATAAGTGATAGGCTGTAAAACACATTCAGCCTCTCCATCTTCAACCCAGTTCAGTAAGCGCTCACATTCAATGCCCTGGTGTATGGATTTAACTCTCACAGGTCCTGTAAAATTCACAGTATCATTAACTACAAGACCCAAAAGCCATCAGGACAATCTCTGGCTTTTCATCGGCTCTGAGGCCAAAGGAAGTAGGGGAGGCATTTCCTTCAATACAGGCCCTCTTTGCCATTGAAGCCTAGCCTGTCAGTATGGAAGCTCCTATTGGCTTAAATAGAGGTGTCAATCAAAAAGTCAGTGTTCAGTCACCATTTTACAGATCAGAGGAACCTGCATATTTACATGCAAACTACAAAAACATGGATAGTATCTGGAGAAATATATACATTTAAAAAGGTGCAAAAACAATAACTGGATATCTATGGATGTTATAATGTGTTTGGACGAAATATTTTGCTGGATTTGAATTGTCTAGACTTTTGGGAGTGTATGAACATATCAACATACAGTCCTACAGTCAGGTGATTGTGTTTAAGCAGCCTATATTAATAATAATTTACTATTTTCAGCAACTGACAAAACCAAGTAGCTCTATTAAAAAATGTGATGATAATAATAATATTAATAATAATAATAATAAGACAGATTTTTTGGACCTCCCTTTGAATTGGTTCTGTCCAACACCCGCACTGACAGCACAGTGCAGTGAGAGAGGCAGATAAACAGTGGAGCCTCTCCTCACAGCGCAAAAGTATCTGAATAAAGAAACGGTGAAAAGTGACTTTTTTACACTTCTACAGACTACTTTGTTTCAGGTTTAGTCAGACTTGGGATTAAATTATTTTTTTAAACACAAGGACAGATTGCTCTGTGTCTCTTGTTACAGCCACTCTGGGCTGTGCTTTCATTATCAGGGCGGATTTAGTGATTTTGGGGCCTAGGGCCCCAGGCACACTCTATCTTGCTATATATTCACTCATCTTCTACTCTAACTGGGAATGTTGGTAGGTGATCAGGAACTGTTTTTTATTTATTTATAAATAAATAAAATAAAACTATTAATAGCCCACAGCAAGTTAAAGTCAAAGTCCCTGCAGTAAGCAGAGGTATAATTAGCACAGTGTACTTACATTTACTAAGTCTGTCTGTCTGTCTGAGGTGTAGATTTTAATTCTTAGATAATAATGGATAATAAACAATAATGCATCATAGTGGGTGAAAATTTGTATAGGCAACATCACCAGTAACCTTTATCGGTCAGGTAAATGTATGGGTACAGTGTTTTCCTCTGGTGCTTAGTCTTTTGCAAGATATATGGGCATACAATGAGCTAGAATAGTTACATAATTCAGTATTTTCATATCTAAACGTCATAATCTATAACTGTTGGGGGCCTTTCAATTGGGGGACTGATGATATTGTTCCTGTGGAGCCTTTGTGTAAAATTAACAGGTTGGGTTGGGATCAGATAGTTGCTGTGAGGCCATTTCATTTATCGAAAATGTTTATACTTTGTTGAAATTGTTAGACTTCGAAGACAGTCCCTTGATTATTGAGGATAGCAATGATTCATCATTGTTTAACCAGGTTGAAATTATCCAAATCATATTGCGATGTGCTGTAAAGCTATTTTTCTTTGTTTGACCTTAAAGATGGCCTGTCACCCTGCAACCTATTAATACTTTAAGCTACATAATGTTTGAACAAATTTAATTTCAAATATGAAATAAGCATTCTTTTAATAATGATTTTCGGTCCTGGTTCACCTGATTATACTTTTCTCAGTGTATTCTTGGTTTTCGTAACACCACCAATCAGACTAATCTAGACTACAGTAGGTGGTGTGGAAATGTAAATTTGTTTTAAATTACAATTGCATCTTTCTTCCTGGTTGCACACTCCTTGTTCTTTCTTTCTGACAGCATGGTCATCCTGTTAGACTGTGATGAAGCAGTGAAATACCTTTAAGCTGGAACTGTTCACCAGTTGTTTCTAACTGAATCACAATATATGTTTGTATTTCCCTAGCCTGTCTGGAAATATGCAGCTATAGAAATGATTGCTATGGTGGCCATATATTTTCATAGCTTTCTTTCAAACTCACCTGGCATATTGTTGTTGAGCTCTGAAATACAAGGAGAGAGAGAAAACAAGCACACAAAGCCAGCATTAGAAACACTCTTATTACTTGCATGTTGAGAGTCATGCAAAATATTGCACACTTCATAGTCCATACAGAGGGCTGGCAGTGGGCACTGCCATGTGTATGTCATTTACAATGCAGAACATTTTAGCTGTGAGGTATTAAAGCAGTAACATTTGGTTTGGAACCATCATTCAGTCCCGACAAATTACATTTCAGAGAGAAATAGCCAACGCAAAGTAAAAGGCATCCAGGCTTCCCTCCATGTATAAACTCACTAGTAACTTTTAGTATTTCTGTTATCTTTCAGTTCAGACACATAACCTCATCATATCCGCAGGTGCTGTTGCTAAATTATATATACACAGAAATAGGCAACATAAAACCCAAAATAAGTTCAACCTTCAAGTTACTGTTAGTAAAGTCCAAGAACTGAAAGAACAAATGTAAAGATTTAAATCCCACATTCCAGCAGCTGAAATAAAGATGTTTATCACACTGATGATTTTGCTATTGTCAGAGCCCTGTGGTGAAAAAGTATCAAGTTAATAAAAGCAATGAAGCTGACATAAAAATCCAGGATTCCAATGGAAACAATGGACATCCAAAACAAGACTTTTTAAGCTTTTATTATAAATTTAAATAAATTTAAATGACAGTCAATTGAAAACTTTGACTTGAAGGTGGCAAGGGTCCAAAAAAATACTCTCTGAGTAGTGTCCATTTCTAAGCAAGAGACAGCACTGGTGATCCTACAAATTCTGAAAAAGAGAAAAACGCCAGCACTCGCAAATGTCCTTTTAGTAACTTTAATCAACCAGCTTGTATGGCAGTACCAGTACACAACACAACTGACATTTTGACAGAAAGTCTTCTTCAGTGTGTAACTATGGTAACGGAAATGGTGTTTAAGTATGCTCGAAGCAATCAGAGCAGGTGTGTGGAAAAAAAAAACACTTAACAGTTCTGCCATAAAATGTAGCTCACAGGCACAGAAAAAAACAAAAAAACAATCTTAAGAGAGTATGTCACAGCTAATAGCAGTAGATGCAGAAACAGATATACATACAGTCATGGAAAAAATTATTAGACCACCCTTGTTTTCTTCAATTTCTTGTTAATTTTAATGCCTGGCTCAACTAAAGGTACATTTGTTTGGACAATTATAATGATAACAACAAAAATAGCTCATGAGAGTTTAATTTAAGAACTAAGAACTATTCATTTTCCATGGTTTTCTTGATAATAACCAAAATTACTTAAATTCTTACATCAATAGCTATGGCATTGTACCGCCAAAAACACTACTTTTAAGCATTCCATGTTTTCTTTTCTGTTTGCTTTAAATACATGATACACACAAGAGTTAATACTTGATTGCATAACCATTGTTTTTGATGACTGCAGCCATGCGTCTTGGCATGCTCTCCACCAGCTTCTGACATTGTTCTGCTGTCACAGCAGCCCATTCCTGTTGGACAAATTCAAACAAATTTTCTTTGTTTTTGGGCTTGTGGTTCTCCATTTTGAGTTTGATGATTTTCCACAGGTTTTCAATTGGATTAAGATCTGGTGATTGAGCAGGCCAAGGCATGGTGCGAATGTTGTGGTTCTCCATCCAGGCTTTAACTGACCTTGCCGTGTGGCAAGGGGCATTGTCTTGTTGGAAAATCCAGTCATTCGAGGCAGGAAAGAGTTTTCCAGCTGATGAAAGAAGACTGTTTTCAAGGGTAGTCCTGTACATGACCTGGTTCATTCGGCCTTCACACAATTGCATTTGCCCTGTTCCACTCAGACTGAAACAACCCCAGATCATGACTGATCCACCCTCATGTTTTACTGTAGGGGCAAGACAGTCTGGGTTGTAAGCTTCTCCAGGCTTCCTCCTAACCAGTAAGTTGGCTGGAGTGGGCATCAATTCAAAATTGGATTCATCACTGAAGAGAACCTTAGCCCAATCATCAACAGTCCAATCCTTGTGGTCTCGAGCAAAGAGTAACCGGGCCTTCCTCTGCCTTTCATTGATGAAGGGCTTCTTGCGTGCTCTGTGTGACTTCAAACCAGCTTCAAACAAGTCGGTTTCGAACTGTCCTTGCCGAACAAGTCACATTTCTCGACAGTGCCCACTCATTTTTAAGGTCCCTGGAGGTCTGACGACGATTCCTGACACAGGAACGGATGAGTGCACGGTCATCTCGTGGGGTGGAAAAGACGTTTCCTGCCACGGCCAGGTAGCAATTTGGTAGTGCCATGTTCAGCTTGTTTTTTTTTGTTGTAATGAACGGCTGTCTTGGAGATCTTCAGTTTTTTCGCTACCTGTCTCACTCATGCCAATTTCCAGCAGTGCCAAGATGGCTGCCTTTGTGGCTTCACATAATTCTTTTGTTTTAGGCATTATGTGAGAGCTGACAACTTCTGAGTTGTGCTACGGCTTGAATGTAAGCAGGAAACCACTCTAGGCCTTTGCATGTGCAGTGCTGCTTGTGACATGAAATGGCCTCTTATATACCCTGGGAATCAATTGAGCTTAAGAATGTCAAATAGGACATAAAGTATTATGTGACCAGCTGCATTTTTTGTTGTGTTCATTGTATTATACGTTTAGTGGTACCAGATATTAGAATGAACAAGAAATTGAAGACAACAAGGGTGGTCTAATAATTTTTTCCATGACTGTATATACAAAAAGGCACTGTGAACAACAGTAAAAACTATGCGCATGAGGGGGCAGAGTAAGTCCCAAAATCTCAATTAACAATCAAATCATAAATGCACAGGAAAAGAATTGCATAAAGCCATTGAGTAACTGTCCCTCAATTAACAATCAGATCATAAGTGCACAGGAAAAGACTTGCAAAAAGTCACTGAGTAAATGTCCCGTCAATTAACAATCAGATCACAAGTGTACATAAAGAAAGACACAGTAAACAAAAAATATGTGTATAAGGGGACAGAGTACCTTTGCTGTTTGCTTCTCAGGTAACAGTCATCTGATTATTAGATCTCTCACAGAGGTCCCTATTGTTTTTGGTGCGTTTATCATTATTATTATTATGCCGAGGACCCTATTGTTTCTGGTACGTTTATTATTATTATTATTGTTAAGGACTGAGCCCGTGGGCAGAGGGCTCTCACCCTATTGTTATTGCTCAGTTTATTAGGGACCGAGCCCGTAGGCAGAGGACTCCTCTTGCTAAAGGCGAGGACTCTATTGTTATTGCTGCGTTTATTATTCTTTATTCTGTATTCTTCCCCTGTTATTCTTCCCCTGTTAAAGGGGGTTTTTGGGGAGTTTTTCCTTATCTGCTGCGAGGGTCCGAAAACAGAGGGATGTCGTATGCTGTAAGGCCCTGCGGCAAATTGTGATCTGTGATATTGGGCTTTATAAATAAAATTAATTGATTGATTGATTGATTGATTGATTGATGTCTTCAGCAGTTTAGTTTTCAGAAGCCATCAGAGTTCCAATTCCAAATCATGTCGTCTGCCTTTGCCTCTGTAAATTTATAAGGGACAACACTGAATGTTTGGGGGAATTTCACATCATCACACACACCTGACATTACACACATTGACCAAACAGACCAGCTCATGTGGCTCAATCCTACAACTTCCTAAATAAATGCCTGATAGCAAAAACATGTAAATACAAGATTTCTAGGTCAAACTCTTTTGCCTCATTTAGAATTTTAATCAAATCTGTAGCTAAAACTATGCTGCAGCAGTACACGATCAAATACATGTTTGCCTGCTCAGTTTTTCCACTGAAATTAAAGCAGCTGTGCGGAACTTTTCATTTTCGTTGATTATAGCACCCCTTTGGTCGAAGCGGTATGACACCCACAGCCTGGTGTCATAAAATTCCTACTGCAGCCGGCATTTGGTTTGGAGAGCGTGAGGATTAACTAACGTCAGGTCAGTCCAAGTAATTAGTGGAAACAGCAAAATTACTCAGTAAATTCTCCTGTCGTGTTTCTGTTCTGATCTAATCTAATCTGTTGTGTATTTTGAGCTACTAAGGCTACCGTAGTAGTGTGAGCCTCAAGTTATTCTGGGTAATGTAGTAACGTTGTTGTGCTACTGGAAACAATGAGAAGCAGCCGTGTACGTTCGGTGCAAGGAGGAATAAACAGTTAACAAGTCATCTGCTCAGTCTGCATTATTATGTGAAACGAATACTCCGACGATTTGGGAGTTATGCCCTTTCTCTATCATTTTAATATTGAGACAGCGGTTAGCATGACCCTTGTAGGAGGTCAGTACATCTTGCGCGGAGGGATACACCGGTGAGCAACAGCTGCAACTGACTCTGTGACAGGTACGCTAGGTCACTTGAGTAAAAGCAAACAAAGAAACGACACGGACGATATTACTCACCCAACTGTCCGTCAGCTCCTGCAGGCCTGGGGCGTTTTTTCCAGTTCATCTTAGGAACATGAAAAAAAGTTTCAATCACGCCAGGATTAGTGTTTGCTGCAAAGTTTTCAATCCTTGTGATGCACTCTCTGCGGCGGTTTTCTCCCCAACAATGGTAGCACCGAATCCCATTCTGTGCGGCAAAATGGGAGCGGAGGATTCAGCCTCTCTGCTCGCCTGCTCAGCATCAAACACATGGAATTCCTCATCTGTATGCTCCGGCTCAAACAGGTATGGCTCTGGATCTGTGTCCGCTACAAGAAACTCTTCAAAATTGCGTTCAAAGTCGTCCATTGCAGCTACTAAAATCTGGAGATATCGCTAGGCTAAATAAACAGCTGAGTTTTGTTTACAAGCTACGTCTGTGCCTGCTCACTGGTGTATCCCTCCGCGGATCACAGCGCAGGACGTACTGACCCTCTATAAGCGCAATGCTAAATGCTGAGACCCAGCCACTGGACGTACAGACACAAAAAAGACATCGATCATGTTGTCTCAATATGAAAATGATAGAGAAAGGGCATAACTCCCAAATCGTCTGAGTATTCTTTAATGTGAAGACACACAGTGAAGACATAACATAGTCCTAACACAGGAAAGCTGTTACCTGCAGCCTTCGCTTTCAAAGCTAACGCTACAAACGTTAGGTCAGGCCAAGTAATTAGTAATTAGTGGATGCTAACATGGGGTCCGTGCATGAAGTATAAGTCATCTGTACTGTTCACGTTGTATAATGAAAACCCCCACTTTTGGGGGTATTTCCTATTTCATTGTCGTAAGATGTGTAATGCAATTCAGCGCGTCAAAGTGTCCGCTTGTTCCTTTATCCAACTTGTACAATGAAAATTGAAAAAGGAAGTTGGGAGCCGGAAACAACCTTCAAAGTAAAAGTTGCGCGTTGTTTTGAAGTGTGTTGGCTGCAGCGGTCAATTTAAAGAGAGCGAAACGAAATAAATACAACTAACAACAAATACCTTAAATAATTAACATAATTCATAACTGTTATACAATGATATTTCTGCCACTTTCTCACAACTGAGAGAGATGACCACTGGGGATTTTCAAAGTACACACACCGTGTTTGAGATGCACTGCTGCTGCAGTCATGAAGTAAGTCAAACTTTGTTGCTGTTGATCTTATCCACTAAACGTCTCCAACTCAACACTGTTTAAATTGTTGACCTGCCAGCACTGTAGCTAACTGCTAGCTACAGAAGATAACCAACGCTAACAATGCTAATTTGTTTGCAGGTAAACTAGCTAGCTATTGTAGCTAATAAACAGCCGTTGTATGCTAACCTTAACTTACTTGTTTGTTATTATCAGCTGTTTTGCACCTCATTTGAACATTCGCTCATAAGTCTGTGTGAAATGTCTACATTTATGGTAGACCTTATTGGTCATATAAGTAAGGACACAGGAGTGTTTTGATATGCAGTTTTGATTTATTATTTTAAGTAAAGAAACTTTCTAAATAATATAATAAATGTCATGTGTCCTTATAATTGTGCATATAACCCTGCACAATGTACAGCTCTGTCATACAGATCTGTCATATTTGTCACATTAACCCTGCACAATTGTACAGCTCTGTCACCCATGGTAAAACAATAATATTCTGCATATTCTGTATATACTACACACACTGTACTTAGTTGGAGGGACCTGTGGAGTATGGAGGAGAATAGTATTAGATTCCTAGTAGGGGCTACATATGATGTGCTACCAACTCCCCAGAACCTAAAACTGTGGGTAAATGAGGACCCATCATGCCCATTGTGTTCAGGTACAGCAACCTTATAGCATATTTTGTCAGGCTGTAAGGTTAGTTTGTCACAAGGCCGATATACATGGCGACATAACCAGGTGTTGAAATGTTTAGCTGCAGGAATCGAAAGGAAACGAAGAGAGGTCAATTCAGAAGGTTATAAAGATAGGAATTTAGCAATTCAATTTGTCCGTGAGGGAGAATACAGAAGGATAAGTTAGTAAGGAGGCAAGGGTGTGGCCGCCTAGTAGGTACTTGTGATTGGGAAATGCAGGTAGATTTAGGGGGAAAGCTTGTTGTTCCCCAGGAAATAGTTTGTACTAAGCAGAGGCCTGACATAGTGTTGTGGTCATTGAGTCAACGGATAGTTTATTTCATTGAGCTGACAGTTCCCTTCGAAGACTCAGTGGAAGAAGCCTGTGAAAGAAAAAAGCTTAGATATGCAGATTTAGGAGCAGAAGCTGAGCAGCGAGGATGGAAGACTAGGATTTGCCCAGTGGAAGTGGGGTGTAGGGGATTTATAGCAAGATCAGCTGTCTCGCTCCTGGGGGAACTCGGAGTGCGGGGACAGAGTTTGAAGAAGACAGTGAAGGAAATGTCAGATGAGGCCATGAGAACCAGCAAGTTCATTTACTATAGAAGAAATAATGTTAGTTGGGGGCCAGCAGGGGGAACTACTAAGCAGGGCACATAACTCCTTGAGATCTGGTGGAGAGATCCACTTCCTCTTAGGAGGAGATCCAGGAAGAGGAAGGCTATTTAAGTGTGGGAGTGGCCTATTTGAATCCCCTTTGTTTGAGACCATGCTGCAAGGTGAATGTGTTTGCTGATCCTGTGAGTTCATTTATTTCCTTTAGCTTTAGTTTATATTGTAATTATGTTATGTAGTGTGTGATTTAGAGTGTGAATTAGGGTTGTGAAAGCCATGTGTTAGTAAGGAGGACGAGGAAGGTTATTTAAGTGTGGGAGTGGCCTAGTTGAATCCATTTTGTGGCCATTTTGAGGCCATGCAGCAGGGTGAGTGTGTTTGCTGATCCTGTGAGTTTATTTATCTCCTTTAACTTTAGCTTACACTGTAGTTATGTTATGTAGTGTGTGAATTAGAGTATGGGGAATGTGCTAGGAAAGGTAGTATCAGCACAGCTTCTGCCTGGAGCTTGCTTGTACGGAGCCTGGGTTTGGTTGAAGGTGGCAGTGCTGTTTGGGCTGAGAAAGCCATGTGTAAGTAAGGTTAAGGAGGTTGTTGTGTTGGTGTGGAGAGCAGTGAGACCTGGCATTAGGGGAGTGTCTCTGGGACGCCAGAGATCACGGTCTAGCCTCCTGGAGGTGTCGTGGGACCAACTAGACAAAACACCGGTGAAAGGAGGTTCCCACCCGATGACCCCAAAGACATGTTAGTTATCACTGCTCATTGGTCTGTATAGTTAAGCCTTGCCATAATAGCGTATCATAGGGTTTAGGAGAGTATTCACTGAGTGTTGATCCTTTTCTAGAGCACAAACTTCTTGTGTTTATTTGAACTTATTGTAAATTGTCATCTTGGTTGTGTTTATGTCATTACAGCTGAGATGGAAGGTCCTCTGCTGGCGCTGTGCTGCCGCAGCTTCGTTGGGTGCCGGGAATGCATCACAGCAGGACTGTGATGCATTCCCGGCAGTGAAAGTTGCCCAAAGTGCAGGACACCTATTAGTCAGGACAGGACTGTTGCTGTGGCTGGCCTGTCAGAGGCTATAGGGACAGTGAGAGGCCTTGAGCTGTGATAGATTGTTTTTCCTTTTGTTGTTCATATGTTAACTTTACTGTACTATGTTTTTGTTACTAATTACAAATGTTGCATTACAAATGCACAAAAAGTTAAATTACAAATGCACAAAACATTTAAGTACAAATGTTGCATTACAAATGCACAAAACGTTAAATGAGAAATGTTGTATTACAAATGCACAATGTTTTTTATTGTGTATGTGAATTTGGGCAGGGCTCTTGTGAATTTTTCTGTATTAAACATGGTTTTATGAAACCCAGAACCTGACTGATCTGTTTATTAACTAAAATGTATTGACAGTTTTAAATGACTATTTAGTCTGAAACTTGCTATGAGTCCTAACCTCACTGACCTGCACTGAGACACTCAGCTGGTTGCATCTCTGCAGTGACATGGGAACAGGGTGACACTGGACAGGCTGTGTAACTGACTTACTGTTCAAATTTAAATTTCTTAGCATCTTATCACTTATTGTTATATAAAATACTATAGATCTTACTTCTGGCAACTTGCATTGAATTGTATTTATACACGTCATTCAAGGAATTCTTAAACAGGCCAACAACCTCACTATGACTGTACCGAAAATTAAAGACCTAGCCTTGTTTTGTGTGCTGTGTTTATAAGACTCCCCTCAAAATGAAACATTAGAATGTAAATTGATGACCTTCAGTTCCTTTCAGGACAGTTTTAAATGCTTTAATGTGACTGAGTCAATTCAGTAAAAATGTCAAATTCCAATAAAATATTCACCCATTATTCATAACAATCTACACATCCTACAACACACTATTTCTTTAAGTTAGTGGGTATTTGATAACTCCCTCCACTTATTTAAGACATTTTGCATTTTAATAGGCTTTTAACTATGGCAAGAGAGTGTACAATACACCAGTAAAATTAACTTTATTTCATGAATTGCTGCATTTTTAACTGACATAATTAGGCCATGTTGTGTACACCATCACTGATGAATACAAACAACAAATACAATACCACAGTGATTTATAATGACTTCATTTTCTGGGACCAGTATGAGCTACTGTACATGTTCATGTGGGCACTGTACAAAGATTAACCATCTCTTCTAATCATCCAGTAAATTAAAAGACAGTTCTTAAATACTTAAATACAAAACTGAAGCCACTCTTAGTAGTTACAGTTTGGGACTCAGAAAGCAGACATGTTGAAACTCCTGAGGTAAGCGACACTCCACATCTGCCTCACAAGCTCTCTACTCTGGTCCTCTGGAAACTCTGTAATAAAAGAAAATGTTTTGTTAGGTTTAAAACGGATGTTTTAAACCATTAAAACATCTGCCATTCTGGATGTCACTAACTTGGCTTCTTCTCCGGAGCCTTTGTGCTCCACTGTCTCTCAGGTTAACTCGTATTGCAGCGGTGCCTGGATAGTGTGACGTGTGTGGTTGTGCTGCTGCGGTGGTCCTGCCAGATGCCTCCTGCTGCTGCTGCCATCATTAGTCATTAGACATACTTCTACTGTTATTATGCACATATGATTATTATCACATGTGTATACTGCCAGATACTACAGATTACTGTTAATTTATTATGCTGATCTGTTCTGTACGACATATATTGCACGTCTGTCTGTCCTGGAAGAGGGATCCCTCCTCAGTTGCTCTTCCTGAGGTTTCTTATCCACTGTGAGGGTCCAAAGGACAGAGGGATGTTGTATGCTGTAAAGCCCTGTGAGGCAAATTGTGATTTGTGATATTGGGCTTTATAAATAAAATTGATTGATTGAATTGATTGATGTTTACATAAAGACTGCATAAAGAAAATATGACAGAGGTTCATCATGAGTCTTTACTTTGATGGTGATTACTGTACATCCACAGATGAACAGTGTATTAATTGTAGCGTTAGTTTTTACCAAAGTCCCCCAATTTTAGAGGACCAAAGATCATTTGACCAATTAAAACAAACTTTAGTCATGATATCTAATATTTGGTGTCAAATTGTTTTCAGTCATAGACTGTCTGAACTCTGTAATCCTAGAGGACATGTATATCTCCCCAAAACAATTTACAATAAGAAACAGTGTGTGTAGTATATGCAGAATATTATTGTTTTACCATGGGTGACAGAGCTGTACAATTGTGCAGGGTTAATGTGACAAATATGACAGATCTGTATGACAGAGCTGTACATTGTGCGGGGTTATATGCACAATTATAAGGACACATGACATTTATTATATTATTTAGAAAGTTTCTTTACTTTGCAGTCTGCATGCACAAACACTGCTGGTAATATACACATTTGTGAACACAGACCACACTAGAGTTTAATAAATCAAAACTGCATATCAAAACACTCTTATGTCCTTACTTATATGACCAGTAAGGTCTACCATAAATGTAGACATTTCACACAGACTTATGAGCAAATGTTCAAATGAGGTGCAAAACAGCTGATAATAACAAACAAGTAAGTTAAGGTTAGCATACAACGGCTGTTTATTAGCTACAACAGCTAGCTAGTTTACCTGCAAACAAATTAGCATTGTTAGCGTTGGTTATCTCTGTAGCTAGCAGTTAGCTACAGTGCTATGGAGTTAGATCAGTCTCAATATTCACAAATGCACACAGAAGGATTCACAAATACATGTTAAGATTTATATATAAATGACTCTCTCCACACAAATATTTTCAATGCACACACATATATTTAGCATTTTATATAAATGTAAAAAAAAATCCACAAATAACCAAAAAAGTTTCACAAATGTATTTCTGATGCACACACAAATATTTATTGTTTTAAATATATGCAATAAAAATCCACAAATATATGTATTTAAAAAGTATTTGCAATTTTCATCAAAACATATGTGGATGTTGATACATTCATTTACAATGCTTTTATTTTATGAACCTCCGCGCATTTGTGTGAACCTCCGCGCATTTGTGTGTGAATCTTTTTGAGACTCTCCTGACGTGACCCGATCCACAAATGCATTTTTTCTACCAAGGGGATATAGGTAGCCAATCAGATGTCTCCTTCTCTTCAGCCAATCACATGAGCGTCCCGCCACCACCCACACGTGGGGTATGTTTTAACGTCGTAGCGTCAGAAGGTGGTAGTAATGCACCACTACATTGTTTGCGACCGCCACATTAATACGGAAGAGAAGAAGAAGAAGAAGAAGGTCAAGAGCGTATGTCTATGGTCAAGAGGTCCAGTTTGCAGCATGGCGGCCGACGATCGTGCACCTGTAAGGAGTAGCATCCAGCTGCAGCCCCGGAGCACAAGCCCCTGACGTGACGGAAGTGATGCTGGATATTATTGTCGCGGTCTTTGTGTGGAACTGAGCTCGCAGGACACAGCATCTCAACGCAGCAGGTTTCAGGTAAACTAACTGGAATAAATTGGCAGAAAAATAGCTATGTTGTTTATTCTGTGACCGTTAGAAGAGGATCCTGGTGAGTGGTGAGGGCAGGGCTCGAGACTTGGGATCCCTTCACCTATGGTCCCGCCCGGGCCTGACGACCGCAGCCCTCCAGCCTGACCTCCGCGCCTGGACGGGTGCTCAAGTGTGGGTGAGAGGAGCGGAGAGGAGCGCGGAGGTCATGCGGCTGGCCGACACCGTGTAGTCCGGCCGTTACAACGCTAATTAAGCAGAGTGACGGACCCGAAGCCTTCAATCTGGCTATAAGACAGCTGAAATGCGAAACAAAAAAATACAGTGGTGAAGTTGGGATTTGTTTCTTGAAGTTATGTGCTCATTATCTTTTCTGTCTCTTGCAGGCTGCCAGGAGAAGCGGACTGGCCATCAGATATTGTTTGTGGAAATTTGAAAATAAAGTTTTTCAAATTGACTTTTGTCTCTTCATTGTGTTCACTTACACACGAAATAGTTTAACAGTCAGCTGTTTTGAATGTTAGCACTGATTTCACATTGAATGGTGAAATATTTGTAGTTTTAAAGGTCCGACCTAAATGAAAACAGGTCGTAGCCTAGTTAAGGAAACATATGAATATTAATATAGAAGGAGCGCCCACTGAGCGCAGCTTCTTTTATTCATGGTTGAACGTGGCGATGTGGTCAAAAACAAACAAAAAACAAAGTTGACTTGTATGATTAAATAAAGGTAAAATAAATGGACAATTCATCAATTCATAGACGCTATGTTATGCAATTTTACTTAAAAAAGTTGTTAGAAAAAGAAAGCCAGAGGCTTGTGCTTCTGCTCCGGGGCTGCAGCTGGATACTGTTGCCTGTAAGTGTATCCACTTGTTGTAAATCATGACTCTTTGTTGAATTATTTGTGATTGGTTTTGCTAAAGTGTGTGGTAGCCCAGTTAGTTAGCAAATTATCTGAAACTTGCTTAGTTGGTATAATTGCACCGTGTAACTGACGCTAACGTACACCGTGCAACGCACACCGCCGCCGGCGCGGTGCGTTGTCCGTCAGGTGCCGCCCCCCAACACACATCGGCAGCGGCACCTTCGACACTATTTCCCAGCCCAGCCTGCTGCTCCGGGACGGACATAAAAGGCTTTTCTCGCAGTGCCGGCCGCGCTGGAAATAGAGCAGTACTTAAGCTCTCTACGCTCTTGACCTTCTTCTTCTTCCTTCCGTATTAATGTGGCGGTCGCAAACAATGTAGTGGTGCATTACTGCCACCTTCTGATGCTACGACGTTAAAACATACCCCACGTGTGGGTGGTGGCGGGACGCTCATGTGATTGGCTGAAGAGGAAGGAGACATCTGATTGGCTACCTATATCCCCTTGGTAGAAAAAATGCATTTGTGGATCGGGTCACGTCAGGAGAGTCTCAAAAAGATTCACACACAAATGCGCGGAGGTTCACACACAAATGCGTGGAGGTTCACAAAATAAAAGCATTTGTAAATGAATGTATCAACATCCACATATGTTTTGATGAAAATTGCAAATACTTTTTAAATACATATATTGTGGATTTTTATTGCATATATTTAAAACAATAAATATTTGTGTGTGCATCAGAAATACATTTGTGAAACTTTTTTGGTTATTTGTGGATTTTTTTTTTACATTTATATAAAATGCTAAATATATGTGTATGCATTGAAAATATTTGTGTGGAGAGAGTCATTTATATATAAATCTTAACATGTATTTGTGAATCCTTCTGTGTGCATTTGTGAATATTGAGACTGATCTAACTCCATACCAGTGCTGGCAGGTCAACAATTTAAACAGTGTTGCGTTGGTGACATTTAGTGGATAAGATCAACAACAACAAAGTTTGACTTACTTCATGACTGCAGCAGCAGTGTGTCTCAAACACGATGTGTTTACTTTGAAAATCCCCGGTGGTCATCTCTCTCAGTTGTGAGAAAGTGGCAGAAATATCATTGTATAACAGTTATGAATTATGTTAATTATTTAGGCTATTTGTTGTTAGTTGTATTTGTTTCGTTTCGCTCTCTTTATATTGACCGCTGCAGCCAACACGCTTCAAAACAACACACAACTTTTACTTTGAAGGTTGTTTCCGGCTCCTAACTTCCTTTTTCAATTTTCATTGTACAAGTTGGATAAAGGAACAAGCGGACACTTTGACGCGCTGAATTGCATTACACGTCTTACGACAATGAAATAGGAAATACCCCCAAAAGTGGGGTTTTTCATTATACAGCGTGAACAGTGCAGATGAATTATACTTCATGCACGGACCAACATGCTAACGTTACACACAAATTAGTAGTAAAGTAAAACCTGTTCATAAATTCTAATGTTCTGGTGTAGCTCTGAATTTCTTATAAACTGAGGACAACTGCCTGCTGTATATTTGCGTTCATGGCCACAGTCACAGATAATTTTACATGACGCTCCTTCGTTATCCGCCATGACATCAAAAGTACAACCAAGTCCTCATAGATAAGATCAAGCTTTCACTAGATCACGATATCAAATGAATATGGATGTGTCGTTTGATCATCACCCATGTCAAAGTTTCTGTCTACAACTTTCAAAATATAAGCTCACACCACCTTCATAAGAACCCTTTACTTTTTTAAAGATGAACTTGATAATGACCGAATTCATTTGTTGTACACCCAAGCTCCTCAACAGGTCAAGAGGCTTTAAATTATTTTAAAAATGACCTTAAAGGTATTTCCACTTATTTTCATCAATATTATTTCTCTGAACCCAACTGAATGACCTGGAGGGTTACAACAAATTACCTCATTTCAAGTTCAAGTCCATAACAGAGTGTTACAAACATCAGGAAAGTATACACATCTTTGAGGAAACGTTACACTCTAAAATTACAAGCTCCTTTGTTTAATGACCACGTTTTGGTAAAAATTGTTTCTCTTATGATGTTTTATGATTTACTGTCCTTTATAGTTCATGTTTTATCCATGTTAATATTTGTTAAAATGTATATTATGTATTTATATATTCATGTACTTACATCACAACACAACAAACCAGGAGTACTGTTACCACAGACTTTTGTTTCTTACAGTACATGGGGAACACTTCAATTCTTAACAGTATGACAGACACCATGTTGCTGTTAACATTATATAATTACTTAATCATGAAAGTGTATTTGATTTCAATGTGGATGTTTTGGACAAGACATTTTGTTTCCATAGCTGACATATCACAGTTACATTTTAGTTAATACATCGGTTGAAAATGAAATAGATATTGTAACGTACTGTAATATAAAGTCCCTCTATTGCCAAAAATGACCTTGCACTCTTGACATTGCTTGTTTTATCGACATTTCGACTCTTATGAATAATTCGCACTGTCTACATGAGCTGGAGGCTGACAGCTTTAATTAGGGTCTGAGTGACGACTGTAAGTCATCCGTAGGACCCTATTGTAATTGTGCTGTTTATTATTATTAGGGTCGGAGCAACGACTGGAAGTCGTCTGTAAAGACCCTATTGTAATCGCGCTGTTTATTAGTGTCTGAGCTATGACGGAGTCGTCCATAGGACCCTTTTGTAATCGCACTGTTTATTAGGGCCTGTGCACCTAGCGGTGCGAGGACCCTATTGAAATGCAAGGATTTATTATGGCCCATGTACCGACCGAAGGCCCTCTTGAAACTGAAGGAATTATTATTATTATTATTAGGGCCCGAGCACCAACTGAAGGCCGGGCAAAGGCCCTCTTGAAACTGAAGGAATTATTATTATTATTATTAGGGCCCGAGCACAGACTGAGGGCCGGGCGAAGGCTCTATTGAAACTGAAGGAATTATGAGGGCCCAAGCGACGACGAGGTCATCTGTGAGGACCCTATTGTAATCGCGCTGTTTATTATTATTATTAGGGCCCGAGCGACGACGAAGTCATCCATGAGGACCTATTGTAATCGCGCAGTTTATTATTATTATTATTATTACTATTATTATTATTTTTATTATGGCCCGAGCGACGATGAAGTCTTTTGCATAGGACCCTATTGTAATTGTGCTGTTTATTATTAGGGCCCCAGTGACGACGAAGTCATCCGTGTAGGCCCCTAATGTAATCGTGCTGTTTATTAGGGCCCGAATGATGACGAAGTCGTCCGTGAGGACCCTATTGTAATTGCGCTGTTTATTATTATATATTAGGGCGGGAGCGACGATGAAGTCGTCCGTGTAGGAACATATTGTAATCGCGCTGCTCATTATTATTATTATTTGGGCCCGAGCGACGACGTAGTCGTCCGTGAGGACCCTATTGTAATCGCGCTGTTTATGATGATGATTTATTATTATTATTAGGGCCCGAGTGACGACGAATCGTCCGCATAGGACCCTATTGTAATCGCACTGTTTATTATTATTCTTATTCTTATTATTATTATTAGGGCCCGAGCGACGACAAAGTCATCCACGTAGGGCCCTATTGTAATCACGCAGTTTATTATTAGGGCCCGAGTGATGACGAAGACGTCCATGAGGACCCTAGTGTAAGCGCGCAGTTTATTATCATTATTATTATTATTATTTTTATTAGGGCCTGAGTGATGACGAAGACGTCCGTATGGACCCTAGTGTAATCGCGCAGTTTATTATTGTTATTATTTTTATTAGGGCCTGAGCGACGACAAATTCGTCTGCGTAGGACCCTACTGTAATCACGCAGTTTATTATTATTATTATTAGGGCCTGAGCGACGATGAAGTCTTTCGGGTAGGACCCTATTGTAATCACGCTGTTTATTATTATTATTCTTATTATTATTGGGGCCCGAGTGACAACAAAGTCGTCCACGTAGGACCCTATTGTAATCGCGCAGTTTATTATTAGGGCCCGAGTGATGACAAAGACGTCCATGAGGACCATAGTGTAAGCACGCAGTTTATTATCATCATTATAATTATTATTATTTTTATTAGGGCCCGAGTGACGACGAAGACGTCCGCGTAGGACCCTATTGTAATCACGCTGTTTATTAGGGCCCGAGTGATGATGAAGACGTCCGTAAGGACCCTAGTGTAATCGCGCAGTTTATTATTATTGTTATTATTTTTATTAGGGCCTGAGCGACGACGAAGTCGTCTGCGTAGGACCATACTCTAATCGCGCTGTTTATTATTAGGGCCCGAGCGACGATGAAGTCATCCACGAGGACCCTATTGTAATCGCGCTGTGTATTATTATTTATCAGGATGAATTTATCATTATTATTTATCACGATGAAGTCGTCCGCATAGGACCCTATTGTAATCGAGCTGTTCCTTATTATTATTATTAGGGCCCGAGCAATGACAAAGTCATCTGCGTAGGACCCTATTGTAATCGCGCTGTTTATTGTTATTATTATTATTTTTATTAGGGCCTGAGCGACGATGAAGTCGTCCTCGTAGGACCCTATTGTAATCGCGCTGTTTATTATTATTATCAGTGCCCGAGAGACGACGAAGTCGTCCGCGTAGGACCCTATTGTAATCGCGCAGTTTATTATTATTATTATTATTATTATTATTATTATTATTATTAGGGCCTGAGCGACGATGAAGTCTTTCACGTAGGACCCTATTGTAATCATGCTGTTTATTATTAGGGCCCCGGCGACGACGAAGTCGTCCGCGTAGGACCCTATTGTAATCGCGTTGTTTATTATTATTATTATTATTGTTATTATTATTATTATTATTATTGGGGCCCGAGCACCTAGCGGTTCAAGGACCCTATTGAAATGCAAGGATTTTTTATTATTATTATTATTAGGGCCCAAGCACCTAGAGGTGTGAGGACCCTATTGAAATGCAAGGATTTTTTATCATTATTATTATTATTCACAGTCATCTATGAGGACCCTATTGTAATTGTGCTGTTTATTATTATTACTAGGGCCCGAGCGACGACGAAGTCGTCCGTGAGGACCTATTGTAATCATGCAGTTTATTATTATTATTATTATTATTTTTATTAGGGCCCGAGCGACGATGAAGTCTTTCGCATAGGACCCTATTGTAATCACGCTGTTTATTATTAGGGCCCAAGTGACGACGAAGTCGTCCGCGTAGGCCCCTAATGTAATCGCGCTGTTTATTAGGGCCTGAACGACGACAAAGTCGTCTGTGAGGACCCTATTGTAATTGCGCTGTTTATTATTATATATTAGGGCCGGAGCGACAATGAAGTCGTCCGCGTAGGAACATATTGTAATCGCGCTGTTCATCATTATTATTATTATTTGGGCCCGAGCGACGACGTAGTTGTGCGTGAGGACCCGATTGTAATCGTGCTCTTTATTATTAGGGCCCGAGCGACAACAAAGTCGTCTGTGAGGACCCTATTGTAATCGCGCAGTTTATTATTGTTATTATTATTATTATTATTATTATTAGGGCCTGAGCGACGATGAAGTCTTTCGCGTAGGACCCTATTGTAATCACGTTGTTTATTTTTAGGGCCCCGGTGACGACGAAGTCGTCCGCGTAGGACCCTATTGTAATCGCGTTGTGTATTAGGGCCCAAGCGACGATGAAGTCGTCCAAGGACCCTATTGAAATCGCACTGTTTATTATTATCATTATTATTATTATTATTATTATTATTACTATTATTATTGGGGCCCGAGCACCTAGCGGTGCAAGGACCCTATTGAAATGCAAGGATTTTATTATTATTATTATTATTATTATTATTATTATTATTACTATTCCTCCAAATGAATTGCCTTTTTGGGAGGCTTAACATACCCGAAAACTCATGAAACTTTGCACACATCTCAGAACTGGTAAAAAAAATAATATTTTAAGGGTCTCATGTGCGGGTTCCAAAAAATGGCTCAGTAGCGCCCCTGCAAAAGTTTGAGGAAACAACCCCTGAAGCTAGTTTAACTTACATGTATGAAACTTGGCAGGCTTATGTAACGCCCAGAGACGTACAAAAAAGCCTTTTGGAAGCATCCTCTAAACCCAACAGGAAGTCAGCCATTTTGAATTTACTCTGCAATTTTGGTGCATTTTTGGCCATTTCCAGGGGTCATAAATGAACGAACTAGTCCTAGAGATTTCATCCGATTGACTTCAAACCTTGGGATGGGACAGACCAAGGTTTAATGCCATCCATGTGACCGTGGGATGGTGTCAAAGTTAGGGGTCTCGCCACTGAACAGGAAGTAGTTTATAACTCCAGCATACATGGTCCAATCTTGCCCAAACTTTACAGGATTGATGCCAGACCCATCCTGAACACATCTACATGTCAATAATTAGAGATAAATATAGCGCCCCCTACTGGCAACAGGAAATATCATGTTTTAGACTTTAATGTACATCTCCTACAGACTTCACAAGATCCACCTCAAACTTGGTCAAAAAAGTCATAAGACGTTGATGAAGCTTTATTGTGGAAACTGTGCGTTTTCGTCAGAGGGCGTGGCCACAGCCTGGCGGCAAACTTTGATGTTTCGCCATGATGATAAACGTTGCTGTAACCTGACTCCACATGGGAATATCTTGCCAAAACGTCATACATATGATGACAGTCCAGCCCTGAACACATCTACAGAGGAATTTTGGATCACCGCCATAGCGCCACCTACTGGCAACAGAAAGCTACTTTATACATTCTTTGATGTCCCTCTTCTAGCAGGTTAATCAGACCCACCTCAAACTTGCTGGTCTAAGTCCTTAGACCTTGATGATACTTAAAAATGAAGCTTTTGAGTTTTCATCAAGTGCTGTCACCGTGGTGCCGCCTTGTTCGCCATCAAACACGATGTTGTCTTTAAGGGACAAGGGATGCTTGAAAATTCACCAAACGGGGCATACACCTCACAGGTCACACGTCCTGTTGTCTGATGTGATTTTTTGTGCTTTGATGCACCAAGATGGCTCAACAGCGCCCCCTAGAATATTTCAATTAAGCAGCCCCCAAAGCTGGTTTGACCTGCATGTATGAAACTTGGTAGGCACCTGAACCACTCTATCACGTACAAAAAAGCCTCTTGGAGCCATGCTCCAAACCCAACAGGAAGTCTGCCATTTTGAATTTACTTGTGCCACTTTTGTGCAGTTTTGCCCATTTCCAGGACTCGTAAATTAACGAACTTGTCCTACAGATTTAATCAGATTGGCTTCAAATTTGGTGTATGTAAGGGTGACTATGTTGTGACCAAATGTTATCACAGGATTTGCCTAATGTTGAATGGCGCGCCCACTGCTGAGCTTTGAGTCTTGAGGTCTCGCCATGAAAAACGAAATTGCTGTAGCTCTGGCATAAATGGTCCAATCTCCACCAAACTTCACATGATTCATATTAGTCCCGCCCTGAACACATTTTCATTGCCATATTGCCTGATAATCATGGCGCCACCTAGTGTCGAAAGAAAATACTTCTTATCAGACACTTACCTTTGGATTAACCTGAAATTTCAATGCTGTGGTCTATATTTGATGTTCACAAACATGACATATCATTAGTGTCTACGTGTGCTGCGAGGGTTTAATTTTGATGTCTCGCCATGAAACAGGAAATTGCTATAAATTTGGAGTAAATGGTCCGATGTCCACCAAACTTTAGATGATCCATATTAGTCCCACCCTGAACACATTTATATGATAATATACCGTGATAGTCAAAGCGCCACCTAGTGGCGAAAGGCAATACTTCTTATCAGACACTTTGGATTAACCTGAAATTTCAGTGCTGTGGTCTATATTTGATGTTCACAAACATGACATATCATTAGTGTCTACGTGTGCTGCAAGGGTTTAATTTTGATGTCTCGCCATGAAACAGGAAATTGCTATAAATTTGGAGTAAATGGTCCGATGTCCACCAAACTTGACATGATTCATATTTGTCCCACCCTGAACACATTTATATGACAATATTCCGTTATAGTCATAGTGCCACCTAGTGGTCAAAGGAAGTAATTCTTACCAGACACTTATCTTTGGATTCACCTGAAATTTCACTGCTGTGGTCTATAGTTGATGTATACAAACGTGACATATCATTAGTGTCTATGCGTGCTGCACAGGGTTTATTTTTGATGTCTCGCCATCAAACAGGAAATTGCTATAAATTTGGAGTAAATGGTCCGTTGTCCACCAAACTTGACATGATTCATATTTGTCCCACCCTGAACACATTTATATGACAATATTCCGTGATGTCATAGCGCCACCTAGTGGTGAAAGGAAGTACTTCTTACCAGACACTTATCTTTGGATTTACCTGAAATCTCAGTGCTGTGGTCTGTATTTGATGTACACAAACATGACGTATAATTATTGTCTACGCGTGCTGCAGAGGGTTTAATTTTGATGTCTCGCCATGAAACAGGAAATTGCTCTAACTCTGGAGAAAAGGGTCCGATGTCCACCAAACTTCACATGATTCATATTAGTCCCACCCTGAACACACTTATATAACAATATACAGTGACAGTCATAGCGCCACCTAGTGGCGAAAGTACGTACTTCTGATCAGACACTTATCTTTGGATTTACCTGAAATTTCAATGCTGTGGTCTATATTTCATGTACACAAACATGACATATCATTAGTGTCTACGCCCACTGCAGAGGGTTTAATTTTGATGTCTCGCCATGAAACAGGAAATTGCTATAACATTGGTGTAAATGGTCTGATCTCCATCAAACTTTAGATGAATCATATTAGTCCTGCCCTGAAAACATTTATATGACCATATTTCCTGATACTCATAGTGCCACCTAGTGGCGACAGGAAGTTGGTCTCATCAAACACTTATTTTTTGATTTATTTGAAAGTTTGATGTGGTGTACATTTGATGTATAAAACATGTTGTATAATTGGTGCTCTCTCCAATTCCCTCTAGTGGAAAGAGGAACTGATACAAAATGTGAAATATGTCATTCCAGCACTGTATCAAGGATATGCCAGGTCACTCCTGTATGCAATGTCGAACTTTGAAAGAAATGAACTGACGCGTCAGAAGGCGTCATGCCAGCCCCCTCGAGTTGCGTGAAGGTGCGAGGGCCCGTTCATCACTGCTTGCAGCTTTAATTATTATTATTGGTATTATTATTATTATTATTATTATTTTTATTATTACTTTTTACCCGACTTTGTGCCCCAATTTCGCCCCTTTCCCAAATTTCAAAATGCTTCTAACTTTCCACATTCGTCCGACCAAATCCGAAATTCAATATTTTTGGGTGGTTGCACATGGTCGATGCAAAATGCCGAAATAGCGCCCCCTACAAATTTTTTAAAAATCCCTCCCCATTGGGGTTAGTTTGTCGTAGGCAAACAAAATTTGGTACACACATGTATCATACCCAGACACACAAAAAAGTCGCATAATGTCATGGTAAAATCCCAACAGGAAGTCGGCCATTTTCTTTTGAATTTTTTTATTACAGCGATTTCCATAAGTTAAATTTGAACAAACTCCTCCTAGGGATTTCGTCCGATCGGCTTCAAATTTGGTACAGATCATCCTGAGAACATGCTGATCAAAAGTTATTAAAAGCTTTTCTCTATGTCCAGAAGCGTGGCCACTAGGGCGTGAGAAATTTTGGCGACTGTTCGATTTCTTGCCATCGAATTTCGAATGGCTCTCCTGCCCACATACTTGATCTCAGCAGCTTCAAACTTGCTGAACATGATGATGGCTCCGCCCCAAACGGCCAGATATGTTAATATCCCACATTACTCATATTGCCCCCCGGTGGTGACAGGAAGTGTCCAGGTTTTACTTTAACATGTACTAATGACACAAACTTGACCGCATCAACTTCATTTCACTTCTAATGCATGCAGAACAAGTTGGTGAAGCTACCTTATGAACGCTGGGAAGCTACATCTAATGGTGTCCATGTGGCGGCGTGGCGACTATCGATCCCTCGCCACTAAATACGTTTGGGAATTTGATGGCTTCAGTGACCTCATCTCCTCATGAAAATTGATACACAGGTCAAGAATGGCGAGCTCTTAAATCTGATAGGGGCGACGACCATGGGGGGGGGGGACAAAATGCCTCTATAGCACCACCTTGAAAATTTCAAAAACCCCATAGTGGGTTTTTTTGGAGTTGGAACATGAAAATTGGTACACATGTGTATGTTGTCCAGACGCACATAAAAGTCTCTGGCACCAATGGTCTATTCCAAACAGGAAGTCGGCCATTTTGATTTTGACTTCTCATTTTGGCGTATTTTAATGAACTCCTCCTACAGATTTTGTCCAAAGAACTTCAGATTTCTTACAGATCATCCTGATACCATGCTGATCAAAAGTTATTAAAAGCTTTCCTCCATGTCAAGGGGCTTGGCCGCGATGGCGCCTCCCTTGCCACCAAATACGTTTGGCTTTTTGATGACTTCAGTGACCTCATATCCCCTTAAAAATTGATGCACAGGTCAAGAATGGCGAGCTCTTGCATCTGATAGGGGCGTCACCCATAGGGGGGACAAAATGCCTCTATAGTGCCCCCTTGAAATTTTCAAAAACCCCTCCCCATAGGGTTTTTTTAGAGTTGGAACATGAAAATTGGTACACATGTGTATGTTATCCAGATGCACATAAAAGTCTCTGGCACCAATGGTCTACTTCAAAGAGGAAGTCGGCCATTTTGATTTTGATTTGTCATTTTGGCGTGATTTCCACATGTTGTATTTTAATGAACTAGTCCAAGGGATTTCATCCGAGAGACTATGCTGATCAAAAGTTGTGCTCTGCATGTCTGTAGGTCAAATGGCGTGGCTGCTGTGGCACTGCCATTTTTGACCATCGCCATGCATATTCAAGCAGCTCTCTCTCCCACATAGAGAACCCCGCCCTCAACGCCTCCATATGCTCATAGGCAATCTCGCTCATGGTGCCCCCTTGTGGAAACAGGAAATGCCATCTTTTACACTGACAAACACCAACTACATTTTGTGGCCACATGACTATCAAGTGGATGAATGTCCACAGTGATGCACGTGTCCTGTCACGTTGCAGGATGCCACCGCAGCGGTGGTGACTTTTCATCCTTCACCACTGAACATCAACTTGGTATAAATCCTTCATACATTGTCCAATTTGCTAGAAATTTGACATGTGTGATGAGGGTCCACCCCTGAACGCACCTGGCCACATCTAGTTACACTCGTAGCTCCACCTGGTGGATGAAAGAAACATTGCCTTTTTTTTGTGCTCCTGCCAGGTTTTTATCTACGTTCTGGCTTCGCGCCACAGACCCCGCGTGCCTCAGGCCCCGTGGTTACATGAGGGAGCGAGGGCCCAATCACAGCTGCTTGCAGCTTTAATTACTATTATTATTATTATTATTCTTACGAACCTTTAATCCCCAATTTGGCCCCTTTCCCAAATTCAAAAACTCACCCAATTTGGCACACATGTTTGGTCTGGCGAAAATTTTTATAATGTATTGTTGTACTGAATTTTCCACAACTAGGTGGTGCTATAATCAAGGAAAGTGCGTTTTGGGTCATAACTCCCATATAATTTGTGGCACATTCAAAAACCTATTATCCACGCGTTCAGTGAATTGTGCTGAATCTCATAATATAAGCCATGCCCATATCGCCTACCGTTTTTTCAAATTTGCAAACTGATGCAAGCCTACTTTTTCGAACTCCTCCTAGGCAATTTCACCGATTTGCATGAAACTTTGCACCCAGCATCCGTGGACTCCCCTTACAAATTTTTTTTTTTTTTAAAAGACTTTTGATATTCCAAAGACTACTGAATTTATTAAATAGCAGCTTCCTGCAGATTTAGTACAAAAGAGGAAGTGTTGCATATCTCCACATTGGTATGTCCGAATGACATGAAACTCAGTTTACTACTTCCTCATGAGCCCCTGAGGCTCTGTGCAAAATGTCAGGTGATGACCACCAGGTGGCGCTTTTTAAATTGAAGTATTTTATATCTCCACATTGGCTGCTCAGATTAACACGAAACTTTGAACAATTATTGTCAATGCCCTCCTGAGGATATCAGACGAAGGAGTTACCAATCTGCCACTAGCTGGCACTGTGGTGGCAGTTTAATTTAACATTTGGTAGGTGGTCCGACCTGTTGGGTACCGTCGGGCTTAGATCGCCACACTCTAGTGTGTGTATGTGTCCCCTATAGAGGCCTATCTGAATTTCTGTCTTTCAGAGATATTATTTTGTAATATAACTGAATTTTCTATCCATACATATAAATTTTAAGTATATGAAAATTTGAGTAAACTGTGAGTATCATTTATGTAGGCTATGTCGTGGCCAGCCGAGTGTCCTCTTTTTTGGAAATCAAAATATGGTCACCCTAAGTAACGGGCCACAAACCTCACCACACTTTAGGGACTGTTCTTTACTCATGGAGGGACTGTTCTTTACTTGTCAGGGGAAGAGGGTGCCTGGTTGATTTTTATTTTACTTTTTTTATTTTATTTTGATCCCCCCCTATGTTAATCACTTATTGATGCTGTTTTGTAAGTATAAGTCAATAAGTAATTTATTCCTTTGAAATATTAGTGGTGTATTATAGAAAAGTTATTTATCTTTTTATAAATGACAAAAGGCACATCTGCCTCATTCTCGCCGTGGTATCGTGATACTTTGTGATATTTTTTATTTTTGTGTTTCAGTCGGCGGAAGACCCAGCACTTTCCTTCAGGCAAGACCACTCTTCAGCCCTGTGGTCATTGCCTGCGAAACCAACTGCATACTGGCCATTGAAACCATGCCTGTGCTGATCTTCTCAAAAGAGGACACCTCTGACAGTGTGATGTACATCATGACATGTTACCACACATTTCACCTTACATATCCCAAGTGCATAGCCCTTAGAGACGCGCGGATGACATATTTTTTCATCCGCAACCGCTTCTTAAAATCTCTATCTGCCCGCTATCCATTTGCACGAACGTTTTTTCACCAATTTTCAAAACCGAACCCGCCCGCCATCAGCCGATTAGTTTTTAGGTCTATTGAAGATGCCTCGCTATTAGTAGACCTATCGTCTTTTTCAAACAGTGCAGTTCATTATATCTTGCCAGTAAGCTGATGAGCAAACAATTGCCTGATTAAAAAGTGTTTTTGTATCGTTTGTTTACGTTTGGAATAATATGTAAAATGTTGATTTTTTTTTTTTATTTGAGTGCTTCAACCGCAACCCGCCCGAATTTTATTAAAATATTATTTTTCGTGGCGTCATCCGCCCGATCCGCGGTTTATGCGCGGTGTCCGCGGGTCCACGGGTCAACCGCGCATCTCTAATAGCCACACTCCTCTCTGTGCTGCAGACAGAGGTCCTCTTGGACGCCATCCACGACCGAGACATGACTTCCTCATATAAAAAAAGCTATGGCTGAGTGGAAGAAGTTTATCACTGAGTAGAACATTAGTAATAAAGTCGATGCCCTGTTCCAGTAATGTTTGCCTTGGATGATACAGTTTGTTGAGGTGTCACAGGAATATGGCACTGTGTCAGATGTTTATATATTATTATGTATAGTATTATACAGTTAACCTTTTAGTTTACCAGCCTTTCAACCTTGACCAGTCATGTTTTGTTGTGCTCATGTACATCTAAAATACAATAAAGAAGCATTTCATTTAACCAAGTCTGTGACATTTCTTTTTCTAGTACTGTCAGGATCACTGATTATTAATATGATATATAAATTCCATGGCTTTTGCCTTATTTCAAGAATTTTAAGAAAATTATTCTACATAATGAGATAATGAAATATTGTTAACTGTATCAAGAAAAGTACAAAAGTTTTTAGTATAACTTTGGTGGTTTCAAGAAATATAATGCCTAGTGCATGACATTATTGCAAGATGATGGCACTAGCATTTTCTTAATTTAAGAATATTTTAAAACATATTGAGAAAATAGGTCTCATTTATTTCATTTAAATCAAGAAAAATGCACTTGTTACTAGTGAGAATACACTAATTTTGAGGTATTTGTGCATTCATTGAGGTTAGATATTTTTACTTGTTTTGGAAAACCTTGACAAGCCAAATTGTCTTGTTCTGTTGGCAGATAATTTTGCTAATTTTAAGTAATATACTACGGAAGCACGTTGCATTCACTGGATAAAAAAAAAAAATTAGACACCTTATCTCGTAATTACGAAATCCTGATCTCGTAATTACGAGAAAAGATCTCATAATTACGAGATCAGGAAAGGTGCCACATTAGCCACTGCTTCGCTCAGAACCACATATTGCACATCCACGAAGGGGGGTCGGAACTACTGTAACCAGCTGCCACTTGGGTGGTGCCATCTTGACTATATCCCATATCTTTATTATAATGTGTATATACTGGAAATTACGACGGAGTATTACACTAGAGCCATGTGACTAAAGCTGACGTTATTACTGCTGTAGCATGATGTTATTAGGCTAAATATTACATTTCTAACAGTGTCTGAGTTGATTTATTGACACAGTATGCTTGTAGGCTGCTGTAACATTAGGTTTACAGAGGAAATAACAGGATGTGACTTAATTGTGTGAAAAGCGTTAGTGAAACAGAAACAAGCATTAGTTAGGGAACAAGAGTCAAGAGTCACAAAGACTCACATAGGCTATGTTAAAAGTTACTTACAACCAGTGTATTTACTGTAAGTTAGGTGTCTGGGGTCCTTCGCCTGTGGAACAAGTAACGTGACTACTAATTGTCCTCAAACAATTAAATGTGAAACAAAGTATTAATAGTGATGAGAGAGATGCTTAGCTATTGTGATGCTTGATCAATCTTAAACAGCTAAGACAATGGACTAGATCAGAGCAGCTGATTAGTGGATATAAGAGCCCTGGTCTATGGGGCAAACAAGTCGAGATCCCGCCCCATGCAATGCTTTCATAAGAAGAACAGATCTCTGTCATAGTCAGAGCAGAAAGGGCAGTAAAGATGAAGTGTGGCTTCTCCAGCCACAGCTGGTCCTCTATTCACCTGATGTCGTGAAAAAGCAATGGTTGAGTTTACAGATTTTCTTAATATTTCACACACCAGCAAGTCTGTTACTGTTTCTCATGTGACTGCAGTGAAAGAAAGAGGAGCTGAAGCACACACATTTCTACCCCCAGAGCCCACCTTGTTGGTTCAATACCAACCAGTCAATCAGCTAAGCAAAGGCAAAGTAACTCAGCGCCACTGATGCACAAAGGAGAGGAAAAGCACTGACCCCACCCCCACTTCATCTTTTTCTTTTCTTTATTTCAAACACCAGCAGCCATAGATTTAAAAAAAAAAAACTAATAATAATAATAATAATCTTATCTTTATATTCCAGATTCCCTGGCCTTTTGTCAGTGTGCCGGGATTTGGCATCAGCCCAAATGGAATGTAAATTCCATATCTGGGAGTAGTTCAGATGAACGCACGAAAGTCAAAGATGGAGGGAAACACAGCTGAACAAATATATTGAAACAAATTTCCTCTGATCTGAATTAATTAAATGGAGAAAGACTTTCTCATCTAAGTGGTATTGATTATCTCATAAGGAGTCAGATTATTGTGTACTCCTCAGCTGCTGGAAGCTGCTGCTTTGGAAAACCTGCAGAACCAGTATTGATTGTGAATAATTAAGTACATGACAAGACTTTTTTTGCAGAACACAGAAAAAAAAGAAGAGGTGAATGGAACAATTTCATGTGCTGAGTGCATGTTCACCAATTATCTTCACAAAACAGGTATTATCACAGAATGTTCTTTGCTCAGGTTTTATCAAATCACAAGAAATCCAAGTTTTACTAAAAGCAAGTGCCTTTTATGTAGCCTTTGGGGGGGAAATACATGGTGAGAAATGAGTGAAGGGCTTTTTTGATAGTATTTTGGTCTTGGTACATCCAGCTGCAGAGCATTTGAAACACAGCTCTGGCAAATTTCTTAGCACAAAAGGATGTAATATATAAAACACCTGCCATCTTGTGATTGGGGGAAGAAGGGGGGCTCAGGAGGCCCCATTCTCTTTGTGGACCCCCTTATCACCGCCTGCAGGACCGATGCCATTAACCTGTGCCTCACTGGCTAACCAAGCTAAGATTGGCTTTCTGATTTTACAGCTTAGTGAGAGACACACACAGAGATAATAGTAATCAGTGGGATAGCCAAGCAAGCCCACAAAGTCAAACTGCCCAGAGCCCATGATACCTGATGTAACAGCAGAAACAATCTGTAGATTAAGGCATAAAAAATACTGAAATTTAATGCGAAAAACATTGAAACCCTCTAGGTCATTATGTCGGTCTTCAGTATCCCTGTGAGATAACATGGCAGCTGGATTACTGCACAAAACAACAACAACAACAAATATGCTTTTATCAAGATGGACTGGTGCAGCTCTCCAAATGTGAAAGAACATCAAGATGGATGACAGCAGTGTCAAAGGCTTTAAATGAATGTCTTACCTTCACTGCAGAAGCGGCCCTTGTATTCAGTTTTGGAGCAGTCACAGACCGGTCCTCCATCCACCACTGAGCATGTACCGCCATTCTCACATGGGTTAACGGTGCACCACCCTTCTGACTCCAAGGGCACCTTAAGGCTTCCCAGGAACATAGGCTGTGAGATGCCATATTTGAGGTCTGTAATTGTGCCCCTGAAGGGCTGCATGTTTCGCACCGTAGGCAGTGTGAGTGCACCGTTGCGGATATCCTGAGGCACTCCACCCAGGAAAAGATCACTGACTATTTTCATGAACAAACGCTGAGGCCGCACCTCATCTGCTTTGGCCTGGCCATCCAGTACCAGCACTGTGTGTAGGTTATACCTGCTCAGAGTGGCAAAGTGCCAGCTGCCATCATTCACCTGTCTGTCAGACACAATTGTGGTCTCAGCACAGTCGATGCTGAAACGCAGCTGCAATTGGCCCTCCATTACTGCTAGCTGCAAAAAGTCACAGTAGCCTCCATCATCAAAGTACAGCAGCAGCGCCTCCGAGGCCTCCGTCTTGAACTGAAAGCTGAGGTCACCACGGGTGCTGGCGTCCCAGCGGAGGTAGCGTGCCCACTGACCTGGTGTGCCTAAAAATTCCAGTCCCATACATGTGCTGAAGAACACTTGCAGCCTGATACAAAAACCTATAAGATCCATAGCTGCGAAGAAGTTATTAATCCAACAAGGTGTCTGAGGGGAGTTCAATCAGAGTGAAATCTTAGGATGGTCAAACTGAGTTTCAGGGATCCAAAGTTTTTTCTGCAGTATTTGCAGGGATATATTCTGATAAATATTTCTTATAAAAATATGTTTTCAAAGGGATAAGGGCAGTGGCAGGAAAACAGTCTTTGTGGTTAACAGTCTTAGGGTCAGTGTGTTCACATCAGGAAATTGTCCAGTAGTTGCAGGGCATTGGTCGTATGGAGGTATTTTTGTGCTCCTTCTAAGGGTTAAAGAAAGGACCAGCAAAGGGAAAGAGGAGGAGGAGGAGGTGATGGTTAGATATGTTTTTTGTACACTTCAGAACAGCTGCTGTCAAGACTCATGGTGCAAGGTCTGATGGAGTGAACTTCTCTGGCTATCAGGGTGAGTAGAACTTCCTCCTTCATGTTGTCTGCTGGGAAATGGAGCTGACAAGGGATCCACTGGTCTCTCTCAGTTCCATCACTGTCTGAAAAAGAGAGATCGAGGATTATAAATGGTCCACCAGCATTGATTTTACTACTACTAATTCTACAATGTACATCCTGGGGGACTTTACTGCATCTAAACCCCATGACAGAAGCACATGACATGCATGTGTATAATCTAAAGAGGTGACATTAGTCAAGATTCCCAAAAGCATCAGTACTATTGCTACAGTGGCCTGCAGTAACTAAGTGGACACAGCATAGCCAGTGGCAGAGAATAACCAAGCACTATCCCTCAAGTACTGACCTGAAGTATAAGTATTCTGGGGTTCAAATTATATATTTATATTAAAATGATGTATCCTATTTTATCAATTAATATATTTGTATATCCAAAGGCTTAATCTGAAAATGTAATTTAGTAGAAATATATAATCTAAAAATTAATTCAGGTAAACTACAGGTACCACACTTAGGTATATCAACAGCAACTCACAGCCCACTGCCAAGACTTTGGTTAGTTGGTAAATAATGAGCCTTTTGTTGAAATGAAGAAGAGCATAAAGAATACTACAATTAGCCTATTCATATCCACCAATGTAAAATGTAAACTCCCCTCACGTTCCCTACATCCCCAAAGTCCCACAAAAAAATAATAATGACGTGACCTCAATGCCATCGGAGGCAGCAATTGATGGATGGTACTATTAGCATAAATTACATGAAGGGTTTTGTTGTAATGAAGGCAATGTGTGTCTTTTATATCACATATTGAGCTTGCAGTTGCTTACAGAGAGGAGTTTGCCTTTATTTTAGTTGTAGTCACAAATTCTAATTAAAAGTGCTGCATTTCCCCCCTCCTCCACAAAGGTTGTTTGGAGTTATCGGTCATCTACTGGATAAATTAGCCTCCTTATTCTCATGGCAGTGCATGACTATCAGTCAGCCAGGCAGACTGACTTTATCTGATGACTAGCCTAGAGAGACAGCTTTCTGCTGAATCCTCTTAAATACTAAGAGGCACAGAGAAACACAAGTAGGTACTAATGCAATATATTTGTTGTTGAAATAAAATCAACTTTGGTGATAATTTCTGAGTTCTACTTTCTAGTTCTATTACATTACACAGTCATTTGACCAATTGTGTATAAATATTAATTAGTGCAGCTTTAATCTAAGTGATTTAGTTGCCTAAACCTAACATCATGTGCATAGGTGATTCTAGCCCATTTTTGGGGGTTCTGAAACACCCCTAAAATGAATCCCAGCACCCCTAAAAAATTTTTTTTATTATTATTACTGAATGTCCTTTTTTAACAAGCTAGAAAAGTGTCAAAACCATACAGTACTTGGTTGAAACGTAATATTTTAACAACAAAAATACAGCAGCACCCCCCCTTGCCTCAAAAATGGTTTGACCCACCCCATCCCTCCCACCTTTTCCTGATTCAGGCTCTGAGCGCTCTATCTGCACAGAGCAATGTGCTGCCTTCCAGAGTGGGTGATATGTGGCACATTTCTTAATTTCTACCACTCAGTACCAACACATTATTATCATTGCCAGTCCTCATTTTTGCTGCATTTAATCGCAGGTCACTGTTTATGTTGTTAGGTAAGAGTTAGCTGATGTTTGTTCTAGCTAGGAAACGTTACAGGTGGTCAGTCCCGGTGTCCTCTGTTTGAATTGGAATGAGAGAAGCTGGCTATTGTGTCATGTGCATGTGTTAATATTAAAGCCAAGGTGCTACTGACTAGCTAAGTGACTGGATGCCCATTGACATTATAACTCCTATTGTGTGTGTGCGTGTGTGTACAGACAGACAGACTAGAGATGCGCGGTTCGGGCGGATGACGCCACGAAAAATAATATTTTAATAAAATTCGGGCAGGTTGCGGTTGAAGCACTCAAATAAAAAAAAAAATCAACATTTTACATATTATTCCAAACGTAAACAAATGATACAAAAACACTTTTTAATCAGGCAATTGTTTGCTCATCATCTTACTGGCAAGATATAATGAACTGCACTGTTTGAAAAAGACGATAGGTCTACTAATAGCGAGGCATCTTCAATAGACCTAAAAACTAATCAGTGGATGGCGGGCAGGTTCGGTTTTGAAAATTGGTGAAAAAACGTTTGTGCAAATGGATAGCGGGCGGATAGAGATTTTAAGAAGCGGTTGCAGATGAAAAAATACGTCATCCGTGCGTCTCTAAGACAGACAGCCTCATCATGGATATAAGATTGTTTTTTCGAAGAAAAAAGAGAAAAAAAGAGCCAGGTTCAGGTAAGAGTGTAAGATCAAATGGTCTATCTATCTAGAATGATGTTGTAAGTTGGATCAATGTATCAGTTTATATCTCTTATTAGATATAAAACGCATTGTTTGGTTATTTGCCTTTTGATTGACATTACAAAGAGAGAAAGAGGAGCAGAGAGAGGACTTTATTTATTAGTATTCTTATTAGTATGTTTGGTACTCACTATAGGGGGCTGGTTTACTCCAGAAACATACATACTGTTTATGTGTATGTTGAGGAGCTGCTGTATCAAAATGAGTTGTCTTCCCCAAGAAAGTAGGGTTACGATATGATTCCAATCCATTCCTGTTTTGCTGTGGCTCAGCATTTAAATAACCTTTATCAGATTTGATGGTTTAGTCACAGACTTTCCCAAAAAGTGTTGTGCTTTTCTTTCACAAAGTTGGGAATAAAATTGTGTTAAAATGTACAAAACAGTGAAATTTATCTTGCCTGGCTGGGCAGCTCTCTGGGTGCTCAGCACCCCTAAACCCCTGATCCTAGAATCGCCCCTGATCATGTGAAATATGACCCCTGCTTTCTGGTGTTTGATGCTTTTAAAAGATGACGTCCAACCCAATTACTACCCTGACTATAGGGAAAGGAACATAATACATCCTAAATAAACATTGACAGTTCATCTAACCCTGGCATCAGTTACATTTTCTACAACACATACAAAATTTAACACATTAAGTATCACTTCAGTAGTATATACAAGTAACAGGGTGACAGGGTTGCATCTTTAAAATCATTTTGTCCATCCTTGATACAAGCAAATCTTACTAAAATGAATAAAAATAAATAAATAAAGTGAGCTGAAATTATTTCACCCCTTTTTAACAGACAGTGGTGGTTTCACCCTGCATCTAGTGTAGCTTATGTTCCATTAGGGGGAGCAAAGTTTTGCTACCACATACTTATTCCTTTTCAAAATGAACTTATCATCATACAGTCCCTACAATCAGGTGACCATATTTAATCCTTTAAACTCTGTAAGAGAAATGATCCACCAGTGCCTACATTGGTATTTTTGCAAGTTGTGACGTCATTTCTTGGAGTATCTTCAAATGCTTTATATCCCTGAAATCTGTACAGCTGGAACTAAACGATTACATAATTCAATAAACCATAGTTGATAGAAATACTGAAACTGTCCCATAAAAAATACAAAAATCTGATTTTTTTCCCCAAAAAATAACAAAATCAAGAACATGTTGATCCAAATGATTTCTAAATGTAGAAACACACTCCATATGCTATTATGTACATTATTTAGTTTTTGAGATATGCTTATTTTTATGAGCAGAGTGAATGAATGAGCAGAGTTTTTGATGATATAAATCATCAAATAAATGTTTTTAGAAATTAGGCACAGCCATATTTTGTTGGTATTTGTATGACTTTTTTGCTGCTATCATTTATTGTAATTGTGTATAGTTTGGATAGGGCAGAATGAACTTTGATCATTGTTATGATATGTATATTTTGATGAATGATGTGTCTTTTTGTATCTAATATGTTGTTTTAAACTTATAAGGTAAACATACCCCTATCAGCCTACTTACAAAGGGAATCTGTAATATTTGCTGTGGAAATATTTAAAAATGTATTTATTTGTAATCGATTCACTATATGATGTATTCCCCTTTAGACGTGTGGGTTACTTTAGACTGATGTCACACAGAGAGCTTTGATATTTGCTGTCTCTGTTTGTTGTGTGTTTCAATAACCCAATGATGATTTTGTCTCTCTGTGTGCACGTGGAAATGGGATTGGTTGTGGAGAAACGATCACTCCCATTTAAGATGGCTCCTTATGAACAAAAAACTGTTTGCCTGATGAAGGTCTAGTACCAAAACGTTGCAAATAAATTATATATTGTAAGTTGGGCGGCATGGTGATGTGGTGGTTAGCACTGTCGCCTCACAGCAAGAGGGTTCCTGGTTCGATCCTGGGTGTGGGAGCTCTTCTGTGTGGAGTTTGCATGTTGCATGTCAGTGTGGGTTTTCTCCGGGTACTCTGGCTTCCTCCCACAGTCCAAAAGCATGCAGACTGGGGATAGGTTAATTCGTGACTCTAAATTCAATGTAGGTGTGAATGTGAGTGTGAATGGTTGTCTGTCTCTACATGTCAGCCCTGTGATAGTCTGGTGACCTGTCCAGGGTGTACCCTGCCTCTCGCCCAGTGTCAGCTGGGATAGGCTCCAGCCCCCCGTGACCCTCAAGGGGGTAAGCGGTTAGAAAATGGATAGAGAGATTCATCACTGATTCCTCTGGCATCACTGTGCAGTTTTGTACAGTGCTGCAGCGCACGTAACGAAGCGGAATGACATAATTTCATATGTTCAATGTGATGACATGGAAGACAGAAGCTGGAGTTTTCTGCTGCAAAATGAATATATATACAAGCTTTTGTGCTGTTTGTTTTACATCAATATACGGGATTAGGCAAACAACAACCTCCTGTGGCCATAATGTAGGAAATGATAGAATAGAATAGAATAGAATAGAAAGCCTTTATTGTTATTGCACAGGAACAAAGGATGCTACATGTACAACGAATTTGTACATGTAAACCAAGAAATGCAGATAATAAATTGCTGTTTTCATAGCAAACAACATTTATGCAACAGGACTGTTGTGTACACAACACACAATATAAAATTAGTAGCATGCAGTGTAAACTAAGTAGTATAAATATTAAGTAACAGGCGAGGATTTTTCCATATGCATAGTTGGGTGGATTTTACAGAGACCACATTTGCAGTACTGCACCATGATGATGTGATGGTGGTATGACGTGTGAGTAAGTGTCAGGTGAGTAGAGTGGATGGGGGGGGGGGGGGGGGGGGGGGGGGGGGTTGTGTGTGTGTATGTTTGTATGTATGTGTGTGTTCAGCAGTGTTGGGAAAGTTCACTCTCAACCTGAACTAGTTCAAAGTTCAGTTCAAACCTTTTAAAATGAATTAGTTCAGTTCATAGTTCATAATTCACCATTATGAACTAAAATTCATGGTTCCCCAAAATGAACAATTTTGTTCTTTTTTCGTTCTTTTTTTTACGTTGCTGTGAGCTATACTTTGTCAACATTATTGACAGAGCCTGTGTAGAACCACACTGTTAACAATGAAACCATATTCATCTTCATATCCAATTTTATGCTGACATGACTCTGTACTAACACAATACAATCTAAGGTAGGAACCAGGCTGAGGTAGGAAACTAGGTTGTACTTCAGTAAATAAGAAAGAGAAGTTGCACATCAGCAATGGGTTTTCTTAGTGGAGTGCTAGACCGTCTAGTATACATATAAAATAGAAATTGCAAATATCCCCAAAAAGTAGCACCTCCAAAACTTAAAATCAATGCAGGACAAAGTGGGTACTACTTATATTTCCACTTTTTATTGGCAGACACCAATAAAGAAAGCTTATAAAAGTACAAAACATTTAACATTTCTTTCCAGTCAGTGGCATGCTTTTTTTCCTGACTTGTTTGCTCAGACATATATAGAACGCTTTTCAAAGTGCAAAATATTTAACATTTCCAGTCAGTTTCATTCTTTTTGTCCTGACTTGTTTACTCAAAAACTAGAAACTAGAAAACTTCTTCAATGATGTAATTTATAACCAGGTTGTCTACCTGTGTCTGGGGGATAGAGAACCCGAGGTATGATGATACTTGGGTCTGGGTGGTAGAGGAGCTGTTTGTTTGGCTCACCGTTGTTGTCGTTGTGTCCTTTTTACGGCTACATGCTTGCTCATACCTTGCAAGGCTACCCGTGTGCTTTAATTCGATGTGCCATTTAAGATTGGCTGCCGACTTCGCTGATGTACGGACTTGTTTTTTTAATCCAGGAGCACAGAGTTTACAATGGTAGGTAAGATTTCTACCGTCAGCGTCAGTACTGACTAATGTATAGAATTCCCTCAAGTAGTCAAATGGGTCTCGGTCTGAGTGTGAGTGGTCCGAGTTACTCGTGCTGGCTTCCTGGTCCATGCTGTCTGACTGTCTGTTTGTTTGTTTGTTTTGCTAGTAAAGGCATCCTCCTGCACATGTGAATTGTGACGGATGATGACGTGTTTGTAGAGCGTCAGTAGGCATGAGGCAGTTTGGGCTCGCGGTTGCCAGATCGGGTGGTTTTCCGCGAAATGTTAATGGCCTTTTCCCATTTGTTTTTCCCGTTTTAGCTGTGTTTTCGCTTAGAAGGCTCTTGAAATCTGGCATGAACGAGATCCGAACGAAATTAGAGCGCCGTTCAAGACACAGCAGAATGAGTGCGTTCACAATATAACGTTCGTCAAGCAAAAATGAACAGAGCGTTCACGTTCACCCAAAATATGAGTGTGTTCATGAACGTTCGTTCTTTGAACGCGTTCAAGTACAACACTGGTGTTCAGTGTAGTGATGGCTTGTGGAAAGGAGCTGTCTCTGAGCCTGTTTGTCCTGGTTCTGATGGACCTGAAATGCCTGCCTGAGGGCAGCAGGATGTGAAGCAGGATGTGTGCTGTCTCAGATGATTCCCTCAGCTCTGCTGAGGCAGCGGGATGTATAAATGTCCTTCAGAGAGGGGAGGGAGCAGCCGATGATCTTTTGTGCTATCTTGACCACTCTCCGGTCTGCCTCGGTGCAGTGCGTGAACCCTACTGAGATACAGTATGTTAAAATGCTCTCTATGGTTGAGCGGTAGAAGGTCACCAGCAGCTTCTTAGTGACATTGTTCTTCCTGAGCACTCTCAGAAAGTTCAGACGCTGCTGTGCCTTCTTGATGACAACTGTGGTGTTTGCTGTCCAGGATGGTATAGCAGAGATCGTGGTGCCCAGAAAAGTGAAGGTGTGGACCCTCTCTACACAGTCGCACTCAGCACACACCCTTGTGAGGAGCCCATAGTCAGTGTCCGGGTGGAGGAGAGGTGGGGTCCGAGTTTCACTGTCTGGGGCCGGTTTGTAAGAAAGTCCTTAATCCAGGAGCAGGTGGGTGGGGGAGACCCAGGTCAGACAGTTTGCTGACCTTTATGGCAAAATACCCATGTAATTAACGCGAAGTAATGCATTTGTACCACATGTAAGGTAATATAATGACACAGTGATGCCGAAAACACAGGACCTGGCTTTGAGCTGCAAAAAGAATGAATGCTTGAGGTATTATGGTTCTTATTTTAGATTGATTTAGACACAATCATGCACACACCAATCTCCCAAAGATGTCCACAGGATGTCCATTTTTAAAAGGTTAAGCAGCCTATATCAACGGTAATTTGACAAATTGACAAAAAAGTCATAATTTAAAGCAGGAAACAGCATTGAGTGGGGTCCAAGCAGATTTTAAGTATCTGGATGCTTGATTGTTATTTTCTTAACAAGAGGCACAATTCTTGATATTCTTTACTATTATTGATTGTGGTCATCTCTTTATGCTGATGCTCTGTTGAGGTACATAAATCTACTTTCAGAAATATTTAATGTAACTTTTTTCCTTCTGTGAAGACGTGTTTCATGTGACTACATCCGTATTGAGTTTTTATTTTCTTCAAGATCTGGAATCCCATGTCCAATACTTTATACACAAATGTTGCTACTATGTGAGCAGTGTTAAAACTCATGTTGAAAAAAAAACAAACCAAAGATTCCCACCATGTGCAGTATGGCAAAAGTTTGAACTCTCAACCTTTGCATTCAAACACAACCACCTTACCACTCAACTACTGAGCAAACGAGTACCAAACATGAAAGATATCGAGGGACATGCCTAGGAGGTCTTGATAGGATGAATTATGAACTCTATGAAGTTCTGTTTACTTGAGTGGACACTCATGGCATGTCAACTTCAAAGAAGAAGAAGAAGAAGAAGAATTGATGACAGATGGGCAGAAACCAGCGGATGCATCTGCCCAGGTGCTGGTAGTTTTCTGACAGCTTCTCCAACCCTGCTCACTAGCTCCAAGGCGAGGAAGCCAAACCAACCTCACAGGCAGAAGGTAGAGAGAGGAATGTCACAAATCTTAAAAAAAGCACAACAATGTAACTGTTTGGAATACAATTCTGAAAAATTCCTGAATTAACCTTCCTCTGTCTGGTGTGTTGTCAAAGAATTTGGTAGAAATTTGTTCAAAATTTGGGACTTGTCGGGAATGCACTGTCTGGAGATTCAAATCCTGGATCTTTGTATACCCAGATAATTTTCGCTTACTCACTGATCTACCGGGAAGGCATGCCTTTACACACACCTCACAACTTGAGGCAACAATATCACATGTGGAAAAACTGCCTTTTTTTTGTTTGTTTTATCTTTTTAAGCTTAAAACAGTTAAAACAGTTGAAGTGTTGGTGAAAAAATTAAAAAAAAAAAAAAAACAGGTGTCAGGTGTAGTGCCAAATAGTTTCAAGATTCAAGATTCAAGACCTTTATTTGCCCTCAAGGGGCAACTGATTCTGCCGCAGTAACAATAAAAACAACAGCAACAAACAACAATGACAACAACAAGGTTGACACACACAAGGCAACAGTCACATAAAATCAGTCATAACTAAATAAATAAAAACGCATACTTGAATAAAATGTGAACTAATGATGATGCTACCTGTGCTATACAGAGTTAAGGGGTGAGATGGCAGAGGGTATAAAGGAGAATTTGTATCTGTTAGTTTTGGCTAATGGTTGTCTGAGACAGGAACCAGAGGGCAGGAACTTAAATTCTGAATGCAGGGGGTGAGTACTGTCGGACATGATGGGTTTTGCCTTCTTTGATAGCTGGTTATTGTACAGTTCTGAAAGGGTTTTTTGCTGAGTGCCAATGATTTTACTGCTGACTTTTGTTATCTTGGTTAATGAGTTTTTCTGTTTCAGATTGAGTGATGCAAACCAGCAAATAAAAGAAAAGGTGACAACAGACTCAATAAAAGATCTATAAAACATTGTCATCAGAGATCTGTCGACCTGGAACTTTGCCAACTTCCTGAGACAAAACAGATGCTGCTGGCTTTTCTTGATCAGCATGTTGGTGTTTTCCTCAAAAGTCAGTTTATCGTCGATTATGATGCCCAGGTACTTGTACGAATCGACAATCTCCACAATTTCTCCATTTACAGTGGCGTTTACAGGGGCAGGGTGGCACAATGCACATGTCCTTTGTTTTTGTGACATTCAGTTCCAAAAAGGCTTCATTGCACCACTTTAAAAACTCATTTAAAACGGGACCATGGGACATTTCAGTGTCATTTAACAGGCTCACAATAACTGTGTCATCTGCAAATTTAACGATGTGATGGTTGTCGAATTTACTACGGCAGTCATTTGTGTACATTATATAAAGGAGAGGAGAGAGAACACAGCCTTGTGGGGATCCAGTTGATGTTTTTGATAGTGTGGATATGTGCTCATTTACTCTAACCCTCTGAGACCTGTCAGTGAGAAAGTCCAAGATCCAACCGACAATGTTACAGTCCAGCTTGAAATGTTTGATAAGCTTTTCCACCAGCAGGTGGGGCTGAATCATATTGAACGCTGAGGAAAAGTCCACAAATAACAGTCTGGCACGGTTATTGCTGCCCTCTAAATGCTTGTATATGAGTGTAAGAAGAGTGATGGTGGCATCCTGCACCCCCCTGTGGGTGTGATATGCAAATTGAAGAGAGTCCAGAAGATGTTCAATTTTGCCCAATAGTTCCTTTTTTATGAGTTTTTGTGATTTCATTATTAGTGAAGTCAGGGCAACTGGTCTGTAATCATTCAGGGATTTAGGGCGGCTGTTTTTGGCGATGGGAACAATTGTGGATTGTTTCCACAAGGTCAGAACTCTCTAACAGATTAAAAAATATAGTTAAAGACAGGGCCCAGTTGGTCGGCACAGTGGATCAGCAAATGGCTGCCAATATTGTCAGGGCCAGGGCTTGTGTTCATTTTGTAGTGCTTAAAAGTATTCACAACATCCTGAATAGAAAAGGAGGGAGTAAAATCACTAGAGCTCAGAAAAGTTCTTTTTAAAACAGAGGTTTCACTACTAAAATCATGGATATCAAATCTAGAGTAAAATTTGTTAAGTTCCTGTGCCAGTGCCATGTCTGAGGTGAAGACTTCTAGTGCCACCCTTTTCTTTCTTTGTCATTTAGTCCAGTAATGGTTCTAATACTGTCCCAAACTGAGCCCGAGCTGTTGCTCCTCAACTTGTTTTCAACTGTTTGTTTATAGCACAGCTTGGCCCTCTTGATTTCAAGTTTGATTTCCCATTGGAGGGAGTTAGGGTCAGAAAGATTGCCCTGTTTAAAAGCCTGTTTTTGCCTTTTCAGTAACAGTTTGAGATGTTTGCTCACCCACGGTTTACTGTTAGGATAGATCTTCACTTCCTTTTGGGGGATTACAATATCCTCACAGTATGAGATCCATGAACTGACAACATCTGTGAGTTCATCTAAGTCCTGAGATGATTCAGTAAACTACTCCCACACTGTGCAGTCCAGACAGCCTTGCAGTGCCAGTTTGGACTCCTCCATCCAGACTTTCACCTTTCTGGTGGTCACCTTCCCTCTTTGCAGGCAAGTGCGATTTGTGGGAATCAGATGAATGCAGTTGTGATCCGCTGTGCTTTGAGGGGGAAGTGGTATGGATTTGTAGGCTCCTTTAATCTGGCCATAGCATTGATCCAATATCTTTCCCTTTCTGGTGGGACAGGTAACATATTTGTAGAAATTCCTGATAGTTTTGTACAGCAAGCAATGATTAAAGTCGCCCATAATTAAGTTAGGAGCTTCAGGACACAGTGATTGCAGCTTCTGCATGATTTGCAGAATCAGATCTGATGCAGTGCTCTCTGAGGCTTTTGGATGAATGTACATGGCAGTTATGAATATTTGTGGGAATTCCCAAGGCAAGTAGGGAGGGCGCAGAGAAACCGAGAGCAGTTCAATATCCTTAGTGCATATACTCTCTCTGACTAAGATATTCCTGCACCACCTCCACCTCGTGATTTGCTAGTGGTCATGGCCTCACGGCCCATGCATAAAGGCGCATCAAACCCGTCTATTGCAAGCTCACCATCCAGGTCTCTCTCCCCCAGCCATGTCTCCGTCAGCGCCAAGACACAGGCCTCCTTGAACTCATGTTCGCAGTGGACATGGGCCTGGAGTTTGTCGATCTTGTTACGGAGGGATCTGGCGCTGCCCAGTATGACAGAAGGCAGCGGGATGCAAGACAGGGACTGCCGTCTCGCCCGTACCCTCACTCCTCCTCTCCTGCCCCGCTTCCTCACATTACAGAAAGGCGCGTTGGCACAGCCCTTGTATTTGTTGTCAAACTCCTCCAAGCTGGGAAAGACCAGGTCCGATGGTGGAGCAGTGCCCACGGGATTGCTAAATCCAAGCAGGAAATCTCTGGTGTACTGGAGCCTGTCAGGCACATGGTCGACGACCCAGCCTTGAGCCAGGTAGGATGCTGTCAGTAGAAGTGTCAGTACGAACCACTTCATGTTTGTGCTGAGAAACATGCTGATTTTGCAGTCTGTGGATGGCGATCTGCCGTTGTGACGGACAGTGGAAGTCTATAACAAGTTAACAAGACTAAGAAATAACTTCAACAGAGCACAGTACAGCTAAAAACGATAAAAACAGACATAAATCAGACAGACAAGACGCCACTGCTGCCGGTCGCTGAGTGCGCATGTGCCCCTTCCCTTTGGTGACTTTTTGGTTAAAAACAAGATGAAATTTTTTTTTAAAAAATCACACATTATTAAACTGCTAGTTTCAGGTGCATTGTCAAATATTTTGGTGACTTTTGGATGAAAATAAGATTTGAAATGATGATTGATATCAAGTAACAAACAATGGGTCTCATTCATGAAACGTGAGCAGAAGGAATTTGTGTGTAAACTGTTCGCAGACGGAAATTTACGTGCGTGTCCGCATTCATCAATATTTTAGTAGCTCCAATCTTTTCGTAGCTACTAACAAAATCTACTCCTGCTCCTGACCACTCGTAGTGCTTGTGTAAATTTAGTAAAGCACATAAATATTGCTTTTCACTATTGGAAATGACAATTTTAATTCGTATTGCGCTCTGTTATGTACACAATACACAGATGCCTTTGAAACACGTAATCTAAACATGACAAAATATTAAAAATACAACACATTTAGTTAAATTATTTGGCAATTAGCAGGTTTAAGATCCAGATTAGGTTCATGATTGTGAATTATTTACGTAAATCGACTCAATAGATTACACGTTCTTTCTACACGTTGAATGATGATAATAAAAATATCCATAAGGACAGTCGGATCACAGCCTCTTCGGCCTCGGTGCCTGAGTTCAGCAGGTGGAAGGAGGACAATCGTTTGACTGAATAAATCTGATTTGAAAATGATTAATTTTCGTTGTATCAAACAGAGCTTTAGGCTATTAAGATTCAAATAATTTGAGGACGATGCATACAAACTGTTGCAGGCTATATGTTATCCGTATCATTTGACAAAATAAATGTTAAATAGCTCTACATTCTGACAGCCATCACTGATTTAGTTTATCCATTACACACAAAACATCTCTGGTTTCCCGTTCCCACTTCATTCAGAACCCCACAAATGAATCTTCTGTTTGTTTGGTGACCGCTGTATTTTTGTGTGTGTGCTTATGCGTTTCTTTGCCTCCAGTTTCATATCAAACCATTTACGCTTCACCTCTGACATGGTTCTTTGTACTACGGAGACAACATTAACAGCATCAGTTACCTCCCTCCAGGCCTTCGCTTTGCCTGTCCCTGCCACACCACCACTAACTGAAGAAAATAAAATGTTTTCCACATGTTGTCCACTTCACCCAAAATAATTTTGATCTCCGCTTCGGAAAAAAATCTCTCTTTCTTTCTCTGCGCCATGACTGACAGGTCGACAGGAAGCACCTACGCCTCCTTATATGGTGGTCATTGGCTATTCAAGGGCGGGGATTTATGCTAATTGCTGATTACCGGGAGCGCGCTGTCACTTTACGATGGATTGGCATTCATGATCATACACACGTGTTTACGATCAAATCTGAGTTTCCCACGGCGTTCCTGAATCCGGAGTAGGTTTTTAGTAGAGTAGGCTTTTATGTGCAAATCTACACACAGATTTACTCACTTTTCATGAATGAGACCCAGTGTCTGTGTCAATTTTGGTAGCATTTAAATTAATACTTCTGAAGATTCATTTTCCATAACCACTTACCCTGGTACAGGGTCACAGATGTGCTGGAGCCTATCTCAGCTGTCACTGGGTGAGAGGCTGGGTACACCCTGAACAGGCTGCCAGACTATCATAGGACTGACACAGTGACAGACAACCACTCATGCTTAGATTAGAGTCACCAATAAACCTCATATACATGTCTTTGGGCTGTGGGAGGAAGCCAGAGATTCCGGAAAAAAACCCCAAGCTGACGTATGGAGAACATGCAAACTCCACCCAGAAGGCTGCAGCTGGCCAGAGAATTTGAACTCTTGCTGCAAGGCGACAGTGCTAACTGCTACACCACCACAACGCCCTACTCAGGGCTGGACTGGCCATCTGCCATAGCAGGCACTTTCCTGGTGGGCCAATGGGACTTTTAAACAAACACATTTTTTTTTTGGCTTGGCCAAAACAGAGTTAGGCCCATAGGTGTATTTTCTTAATTGACACTGGGCTGGCCCAATCATATTTCTAAATCCCACCCCTTTGGGCTCATTAAAGAACATCTGCAAAAAACACGTGTAGATAAGCCTGTAAAGCTCGTCAAACCCCTAATGCGCATGATAGTCTTTACATAACAGCTTGCCAGAAACAAGAGCAGATCTCAAAACTCTCTCCCTCCCTCTGTGTGTATGTGTCTGTGTGTGTGAGTGAGTACAGGGCAGGAGGTGTCTGATGGCCCACACTGAGTGACACAAGGTACAGCAGGAAGAGTAGAGGAGCGAAATTTTCAAAAGGGAAAGGGTGAGAGTTATCCTATGGAGTACGATTTTTAAAATGAAGTAGCCTATAGGTTATTTATCTCTTCCTCAACTGCCATTTTATTTTATTTTAGAATCCTCATGTTGCATATCATTACTTCATGTGGCTTCAAAATGAAGTAATACAATAAACAACTCGTTCATTTTAAGATATCCAAGGTGAAACTATTTCTTTAGTCACAGCTGAGACAGACAGACAGACAGAGACAGAAATACAGACAGCAGATGGCAGAGAGGTAATCAGTGCATACGTTACACTGCTTTAACTGTGTCTGGAAAGTGTGTGTGTGTGTGTGTGTGTGTGTGTGTGTGTGTGTTTGTGCGTGTGAGAGAGAGAGAGAGTGAAAAAAACTCAAAACAATTTATATGCCAAATAAACTAATGGTTATGTAGGCTACTCAGATCTTTTACTAAAATAGGCCTAAATGTAGCAGTACTACACTGTTAAAAATAAAAGACACAAAGTACTCATTATCTAGAATGGCTCACTTCAGATTCATATATATGTATATATATATATATATATATATATATATATATATATATATATATATATATATTGAAAATCACCCACTCACCCTCTTGGGGTGGTATCTGTGTCATCTTCAAGCTCAAGTCCTCTACCAGAGGCCTGGGAGTTTGAGGGTTCTGCGCAGTATCTTAGCTGTTCCTAGGACTTCTGGACTGAGGCCTCAGATGTTGATCCTGGAATCTGCTGAAGCCACTCTCCCAGTTTGGGGGTCACTGCCCCGAGTGGTCCTACTACCATGGGGACCACATCATCTTTGACTTCCCACATCTGTTCCAGCTGTTTCAACCCTTTCAACCCTTGATACTTCTCCACCTTTTCGTGTTCCTTCTTTCTGATGTTGCTGTCAGCTGGTATCACCACATCTACCACCACTGCACTCTTCTGGTGTTTGTCAACCACCATTATGTCCAATTGGTTAACCAGCAGCTGTTTGTCAGTCTGGAAGCTAAAGTCCCTCAGGATCTTAGCCCTGTTGTTCTTAACCACCTTTGGTGGCATTTCCAATCAGAATTTGTGTATTTCGAGTGCATACTATCCCACCACTTGGTTGTGCCTCTCCATGTATGCTGATCCTGCTTGCATCTTACACCCTGCCACTATGTGATGGACTGTCTAAGGGGCACCTTTGCACAGCCTGCACCTTTGATCTGATCTGCTGTGGTAGACCCTGGCCTCTATGGCCCTTGTGCTTAGGGCCTGTTCTTGTGCTGCGCAATATTGTCTCCCCTTCCACTTTCAAATCCTGTCTGAAAACACCTTTTCAAGCTGGCATACTCAGTCTGATTTAGACACACATACTGATGATGCTTTTATTATGATTATTTTATACCTTGTGTTTATAATTATGATTTTGTCTAGTCATTTTATTAACTTTAATTGTATGTTACTGAATTGTTTGATTTTATGATCTATGGATACATTGCTACTTGTTTTGTTTACTGTGTCTTGTAAGGTAACCTTGAGTGTACTGAAAGGCGCCTATAAATAAAATGTGTCATCATTATTATTATTATTATTATTATTATTATTATTATTATTAGTGCCTCTGTGCTGTCTGTCAGTCTAGCATTCTCCAGTCACTAGTAGGTCTTCTTAATATCAGCCACTTCCTCTATCTGATGGTGGTATGTACCATGTAGGGGCTTGTGCCTCCATGTTGTTTGCTCCTCCACCAGCTTCCTGTTGGATTCACTTAGCAGCTCATACTTTGGGGCCAGGATGTTTCATCCTGGATAGTGGCTCTGATGCTTACTAGTCCTCGGCCTCCCTCTTTCCGCTTAGTGTATAGCCTCAGGATGCTGGACTTGAGATGGAACCCTCCATGCATGGTGAGGAGCTTTCTTGTCTTGATATCTGTGGCCTCTATCTCCTCCTTGGCCAGTTTATGATCCCAGCTGGGTATCTGATGACAGGCAGTGCGTACATGTTGATGGCTTGGACCTTGTTCTGACCTTTCAGCTGATTTCTGAGGTATTTGGTTTTGGTCAACTTCCTTGCGGCCTCCTCATGATTTCCATTAGCCTGAAGGATCCCAAGGTACTTGTAGCTGTCCTGAATATTTTTTTTTCCCGTTAAAGGTTTTTATGGGGGGGGAGTTTTTCCTTATCCACTGTTAGGGTCTGAAGGACAGAGGGATGTCGTATGCTGTAAAGCCCCGTGAGGCAAATTGTGATTTGTGATATTGGGCTTTATAAATAAAATTGATTGATTGATTGATTGACTGATATCCCCGATATCCCCTGTGTTGTATCTGGTAGGTCAACTACGTGAGTTATGATCATCTTGCCTCTGGCTGTGGCTTAGAGGTAGAGCAGGTCGTCCACCAATCGAAAGATCAGTGGTTTGATGCCAGGCTCCTCCAGGCTGCATGTCGAAGTATCCTTGAGCAAGATACTGAACCCCAAATTGCGCCCGATGGCTGTTCCATCGGTGTGTGAGTGTGTTAAAACTGAGTAGCAGGTGGCACCTTGTATGGTAGCCTCGGCCATCAGAGTATGAATGTGTGTGTGAATGGGTGAACGTGACTCATAGTGTAAAAAGCGCTTTGAGTGGTCACTACATGACAAGAAAGGCGCTATACAAATGCAGGTCTATTTACTCTATTTACTCTCTTTGATAAGGATTAAGGATTTGATTTGAAGTTATTTTATAATAACATGCAGTTATAAAAAAACTAGAATGGATGAACACGGCATCTTTATTGTTAAGAAAATGATTTGATAACTAAATCAAGCCATTTAAGGAGCATAACATTATTTGTAACCTTGAATGAAAAAAAGAAAAGTCTGCGCTCCTGACTCAGGGCTTTCATGCATTTCCAAAAGTGGACCTTCTCTCAGTTGACCTACTGATGAAGATTTTAAGCAGACATCGCTTTCATCCATAAGGTCACTGCGAGCGTTCATAATGGCCAAATGTGTTAGTCTCTCCTGCGTCATGGTATTGCGCAGCCAGGTTTTCAGCCTGCACAAGGCTGAGAAAGAGCACTCGGATGCCGCGACAGATATGGGCAGGGCCAGACCCAGACAGAGCTTAATGAGCTTTTCCACCTCCAACAGCATGGAGCGGGTTTGGGGCTGCAAGGTTTGCAGGATGGACACAACATCCTGGATGCCAAGGCTACTGTATGTAGTCAGGCAGGCTGCACATCACATCAAAAGCCTAGATCTATGCATTAATGATATGAAAGAGATAAATGTAAGCCAGACAAATTGAGTTTAAATTCAGATTCTTTATTTTTTTAAAGCATAATGCAGTCGGTAAGGAGGTAAGGAGGAACTAGGACCCCTAGGACCCCTAGTTCCGACGTCTATGCGGTGGTGTGGATCTGTACAGCTTGATGTCATGTGCATCCCCTTGGTATATGCCACGGTTGATGTTAACTTTGGCAATCGGCTTTGAGTTGGTCTCTGGGGTCGCCTTCCACATTCCCATGGAGTTCTTTATGAAGGTCGTTAGTGTTCTGTTGATCTTATATAGTTCCAGACATTCCAGTATCCATGTGTGTGGCATTGAGTCATAGGCTTTCTTGTAGTCAATCCAGGCGGTACACAGGTTGGTCTTGCTGCTCTTGCAGTCTCAGGGGATTGCTCTGTTGACCAGTAGCTGGTGCTTGGCTCCTCTGGTATTACTGTGAATTCCTTTCTGCCTCGCTCATGTATTGGAGAATTTTGCTAGTTATCATAGCCACTATGATGCCTGACAGGAGCTTCCATGTTGTTGACATAAAAAAAGTACCTAGTAGGGGGGTTGGACTTTTCTGATTTTCTGATTGTGTGCTGAAGAACGCTGATTGGTGGAATACACACTTTCTCACAGCGTTCTGCACTTCCTGGCATGGGCAGCCGCTGTAAACCTTATTTAATAATTATTATTAAATAAGGTTGTTAGGTTATTATTAATATTTATTTAATCTTATTTATTCTCCAGGCTTCACTTAGTTTGTTTTTTGATTAAGGATGGGTACCGAAACCCTGTACTAAATTAACCCCGGGGCTAAATTATCAAAGACCATAGTATTAATAAGCGCTAACGGTATGGTTTCTTTTGTGCTGGCGCTGAACTCCTCCACATACACACACAGACATACGCCTACACGACACGATAACTGGTGAACAGCCGAGCAGCCCTGGCGGAAATGAAGTGAAGATGACTCGAAAATGATTCAAGTTGATGGCAGCTACACTCGTAACTGTAAGTGACATTAATCTGTGGCAAGTAAGAAGCCAATACTTTATCAATACATGTGTTCAGCAAGCATGAACATGTAAACATGTAGACAGCGATATTCAATATGGTCCGCCCACAGTCTCATCCACTGACACTAACGTTATGTCTTACACTAGGACTGCACGCTAGTTCAGCTGAATTGTTACTAATAAGCTAAAATGAGAGCTGTCTGTATGTAGACTAACTTAATTTGACACTTATCTTAAAATACTTAAACTTAGCTGCTGGCTGAGACAAACAGCCCCAGCTCTCTACACCAGCATGTAACCAGCCAAGCTGGCAGAGCCAAATACAGGGCACACGCCGAATCATCTATGTCATCAGCCTGATTTGAATACATTTTCCGGAACTTTGAGTTGCGGTGGAAACGCAAACCACACAGATTACCAGGGATTCTTTTACCCAGGTAAATAAATTCCTGGTAATAAAAGTTCCTGGAAATGTTGGTGGAAAAGGGGCCATTGTGGCTGACCCCTACCATCCAAAGACACAAACTCTCTAAGGAAGAAGGGGGTGAAAAAATCCCAAAACAAAAGACTTTGGGCCCGTTCTACTAGATCCCAATTTGCGTTTACTAATTTGCTTGTGGGGCTGAACCGCGGTTTGCGGGTGATTTACTAAGAGTAACTGCGTAAATGAGAACAGGTGCAAACGTGTTGGAGACACCCTATTTAAATGACGGTTTTGCGTGTTTTATGGTTTGCAGCATGGCGAGTTTGGAGAGAAAGCGCAAAGTGAAATTCAATCCTGTGTAATTAGAGGTGTTGGTAGATGAGGCCAATAAACACGTAAATGAGCTACAGGAAAGAAACCTGACTGTCTCACAAAGGAACACTATATCACTTGGACCGCCAGGATTACAACACCCCTCCAAGCCAGACCGTCATAACGTCATTGTTTATGCTGCCCGTGTGCTCAGAAACACACAAAAATGCATTTTTGAGTAATCCGAGAAGTAATGATAAAATAAAAAAAAAAGAAAAATTACAAACTATAGAATAGGACTGACAGCCAGGCTGACTGAGAGTCACAGCTGTATTGAGCCTTGTATTCCTTTAGCCCTTAGCAGTTATGATTTTATGAGCTTTTTTAATGACAAAATTATAACTATTAGAGGCAAAATTCATGACCTCCTGTCCCAGATAGTACCTATCTAACCTCAAACACAGCTGTAAGACCTAATATATATTTAGATTGCTTCTCCCCAATTTCTCTTCAAGAATTGACCGCAGTGATTTCTTCATCTAAATCATCAACATGTCTCTTAGACCCCATCCCAACTAGGCTACTCGAGGAGGTCTTACCTTTGGTTAACACTCATTTATTAGACATGATCAATCTATCCTTATTAACAGGCTATGTACCACAGTCTTTTAAGGTAGCTGTAATTAAACCTCTCCTAAAAAAGCCCACCCTGGATCCAGAGGTGTTAGCCAACTATAGACCAATATCTAATCTTCCCTTTCTTTCAAAGATCCTTGAGAAAGTAGTCGCAGACCAGCTGTGTGATTTTCTCCGTCAGTTTGTTCACGTTCATAATGAATCATCCTTACGTACTAAAGTTTGTTTTGGAGTTCCGCAAGGTTCTGTGCTCGGACTAGTCCTATTTACTCTATATATGCTTCCTTTAGGTAACCTCATTAGAAATCATTCTGTAAATTTCTGTTGTTATGCGAATGATACACAGTTGTATTTATCTATGAAGCCAGAAGAAAGTAATCAATTAACTAAACTTCGGAAGTGTCTTCCTGGCCCCAACTTCCTGATATTAAATTCAGACAAAACTGAAGTTATTGTTCTTTGCCCCAAACAACTCAGAGACTCTTATCTGATGACATAGTTTCTCTCGATGGCATTGCTCTGGCCTCTAGCACTACCATAAGAAACCTCGGAGTAACATTTGATCAAGATCTGTCTTTTAATTCTCATTTAAATCAAACCTCATGGACTGCATTTTTTCATCTGCGTAATATTGCGAAAATTAGGCCTATCCTGACCCAAAAAGATGCAGAAAAATTGGTCCACGCTTTTGTTACCTCAAGGTTGGATTACTGTAACTCTCTATTATCAGGAAGCTCTGGTAAGTCCTTAAAAACTCTCCAGCTAATTCAGAACGCAGCAGCACGTGTACTAACAGGAACTAAGAGACAAGATCATATTTCTCCTGTTTTAGCTTCTCTGCACTGGCTCCCTGTAAAATCCAGAATTGAATTTAAAATCCTACTGTTAACTTATAAAGCTCTATATGGTCAAGCTCCGTCTTATCTTAGAGAGCACATAGTGCCATATTATCCCACCAGAACTCTGCCCTCTGAGAATGCAGAGTTACTCGTGGTCCCTAAAGTTACCAAAAGTACATCAGGAGCCAGAGCCTTCAGCTATCCTGTGGAATCATCTTCCTGTTGCGGTCTGGGAGGCAGACACTGTGACCACATTTAAGACTAGACTTAAGACTTTCCTCTTTGATAAAGCTTATAGTTAGGGTTGGCTCAGGCTTGTCTTGTACCAGCCCCTAGTTAGGCTGACTTAGGCCTAATCTGCCCCTCTCTCTCTCTCTCTCTCTCTCTCTCGTGTCCTATTACCGGCTTCTTCTCCGGAGCCTTTGTGCTCCACTGTCTCACAGGTTAACTCATATTGCGGCAGTGCCTGGATAGTGTGACGTGTGTGGTTGTGCTGCTCCTGTGGTCCTGCCAGATGCCTCCTGCTGCCGTTGCATCATTAGTCATACTTCTACTGTTATTATACACATATGATTATTGTCACACATGTATACTATCAGATATTAATATATTATTATTAATTATAACATTATTACTTTCATTAATGTTGTTGTCAGCTACTGTCATTACCGTCTGTCCTGCATCTCTCTCTGTCTCTCTCTCTCTTTCTGTCTCATTGTGTCATACGGATTACTGTTAATTTATCCTGTTGATCTGTTCTGTATGACATCTATTAGACGTCTGTCCGTCCTTGAAGAGGGATCCCTCCTCAGTTGCTCTTCCTGAAGTTTCTACCATTTTTTTTCCCCCGGTAAAGGGTTTTTATGGGGGAGTTTTTCCTTATCCACTGTGAGGGTCCAAAGGACAGAGGGATGTCCTATGCTGTAAAGCCCTGTGAGGCAAATTGTGATATCGGGCTTTATAAATAAAATTGATTGATTGATTAATTGATTGATTGATTGAACCTTTCCAGTGTCTCATGTCAATTAATTAACACTATTTGTCGGCTTTTTATAATACTGCTGCGCTGCTGCTGCACTGTGTCACCAATTATAAGTGGTTCAGCCACAGTCCCACTGGCTGGCGCGGTCACTGTTGAGATTAGGTTACATTCGTTTTTTTTATTATTAACAAAATGTTTTTTTATTGACCGTATGAATGGTTTTGTTTTCAAATAAATATTTGGAAATGAAAATGTATGCTTTGGTGTACTTTTACAGAGTTTTGCAATGCCCCCTTAGTTTAAGTTTTGTGTAGCATAGTAAATCTACAAAAACAACAAAAATACTGGTCCTACCGACCAGTATTTTTGTGGTGAATTGTCTGCCGACTGCAAGCGGAGTCATGAAGTCACAAACAAGCGTCCAGTAATGTAAAGCTGGTGAGGTGAGCGACAGCTGAGACGGTCTTCAGACGCCAACAGTATCCATGACAACATACTGTCACCTAGACCTTTGTTCCGAAGTAAACGCACAGATGTACCCTGTAGTTGTACAGGCTACCCGCTGAAAATATAAAGGAACAATGTAGATTGACTGTTTGTTTGTAATTAGGTCATCTTGAAATGAAATCACATCTGATTTATTACTTGCTGCAGAAGTCTTCCCTCTATCTTCCCTCCGATTTTTCGGTTTTATTGTCATACTGTACCCTGTAATAATAGAATAAGTACCCTGTAATTAAAAATACCTATTGTATAAGTTCTCTGTAAATTCCCCCCAAACTTCCATATTATTGATCAGTATGTCGCACATACCCTGTTATAATAGAATAGGTACCCAGTAGTTAAAATAAGTTCTCTCTAAATTAACCCCAAACGTCCATATTATTGATCAGTAGGTTGCACATACCCTGTTATAATAGAATAGGTACCCAGTAGTTAAAAATACCTACTGTATAAGTTCTCTCTTAATTCCCCCAAAACGTCCCTATTATTGACCAGTAGGTCGCACATACCCTGTTATAATAGAATAGGTACCCAGTAGTTAAAATAAGTTCTCTCTAAATTAACCCCAAACGTCCATATTATTGATCAGTAGGTTGCACATACCCTGTTATAATAGAATAGATACCCAGTAGTTAAAAATACTTACTGTATAAGTTCTCTCTAAATTCCCCCAAAACGTCCCTATTATTGATCAGTAGGTCGCACATACCCTGTTATAATAGAATAGGTACCCAGTAGTTAAAAAAAACCTATAATATAAATTCTCTGTAAATTCACAAATTGTCAGCCCCTTATTCCATAACTTAACATCTTGTTCCCTGTACCTACATATATGTATTGGTACGTACTACACTGGTACAACAGATTACACCGTAACTACCGGATAGTTACAGTGTAAACTGCGGGCTGTTATCTAAAGCGTTACCATTTTGTCAACTAAAACAAAAACGAAAACTTTTTGTTGAGAACCCTTTATTCCGTGACTAATTTGTGACAAGACCGTAAATTTAAGTACTGACAACAAAAACTAAAACGAAATCTCTGTTCATTGTGAACTGACGAGTAAAAACGTGACGAAACAGCTGACGCTGGCCGGCCGGACAATGTGTATTAATCTGTATTATATTCTGGAAACAACAACGCCTTGTCAGAGTGTTGCATGTGCAGCAAGTTTTAGGATTAAATTGCATGTAGACCTAAGTGACATTAAGCCAGTGTTAAAGCTGAAACTTGATATGCGGGTGTGGGGTGCTTAGACTATTTGAGAATGCGCTAGCAATTAACTTGCAAGCCAACACCTAACGTTAACGATTAGCTTTAGCGCCAGCTAACATTAATATTTTTGGCCCTCACATCTCGGGCAGAAAAAGACATTGGGGCAGTACAAATGGGAGAGAGTAGCGCTCTAATTATCTGATTATGTACTAAAACTAGCCCAGTAGCAATGTATCTCCAGAATGTGAATTATTTGGCTAACGTAAGGCTACGTTCCGCAGTGGATTCCTCGGTTTAACTTGGTTATGGTAAACGGCTAATTAAGTAGCCTGGTTGAGATAACTACTCTTGTATTTAATTATTCATTCTGTGAAAAGGACAAACTAATATGTAACGTTTACATATCTTAAGAACCTAAGAACATTTAAGTTTTCAGTTTTGTGTGCCCTCCCTGTACGATTAACATCCTTGCCAGTCATTTATGTTAAAGTGATTAACTCTACTCCACGGGGTGGTTTTTAGACATAGTACCAGATGTTTTATACTTTTTGGCCTGTGCTACAAAATTCTCAGCTTCCCTAGCACCAGTGTTATGTGCAAAATGTTAAGGCACAGCCCCAATTTAACCCTTCTGTTAATGGTTGTAATCTTATTTGAGATGACTGTGTTCTTTCTGTTTTAGCCTGCAAATCGGATTGCTACAGTGTACTACGTAGATATGATTATGAAATAATTCAGAGGCAGTACAAGCAACACCTCTTTTACTCGCCCCTTCAGATCACGGAGACTGTACCTGTACTACAGACTAGGGATGTCCCGATCCAGCTTTTTCACTTCCGATCCAATATTACAGCCTTGAGTTTTGGCCGATACCGATCCCATCCGATCCAATTCCGATTCACTTATTTTGTTGTCAGTCATGTTAGAAAAGGTTTGATCAAGCAATATTACTCTAACAAGAACTACTTAATTGGGTTAGTTAGAATGATCCACAACAGTTGGTATGAGAAACGGACCCGTTTATTGTTAACAGGGTTAAATAAACAAACTTTAAACTTGAACATTAACATTTAATAAAAAATATAGCTGGTTTCCTTTGGCTGCTTTGGCACCTTAATAAATAGAAAATAAATCAACACAAGAAATCTTTTAAAATGTCTAACATTGAAATTAAAATAGCAGCAACACAGACTCCACACACTTGTGCTTTGGCCCCCTAATAAATAAAAAATAGATTAACACCACAAGACATTGTTGACATTTCACAAACAATGCAGCCTTTCCTTTTCAGTTATTTTAGTAGTGTCAGTGCCAGCCTGGTGCACAGGCACACAATATTGTACAACTGTTTAAACAAGCAATACCCTATAACCCTATCCATGGCTCCAATTTCACTAATTGAGAGATTTTGTAATCCCCAAAAAAAACAAAATCAGCAACCTCATTGAGAGTATTTACAAGGATGAAAAAGAAGTTTAAAAAGAGACTGGGCTCTGCATGCAGGATTACAATTGGCCTTGACATTTGGACAACCAAGGGACTTAATGCCTCTTTCCTTGCTATAAGTACATCTTATTTTTGCACTGTCCTGAACAAACCTGAGCACATACTACTAAGTCTCAAACAAATCTCCCATCCACATACTGCTAGTTCTATCAAAGTGTGTGTTAACAATTGCACTGAGAGATGGGGGACACCAGACAGCAAGATCCTTACAGTGATCACAGACAATGGGAGCAACATGGTTGCTGCATTCAGACCAGAGGAGGAAGAGGAGCCCAGCTCTGCAGACGAAGACGAGGGGAGCAGTGAGGGAGAACATGAGGGGAGCAGTGACGGAGAGCATGAGGAGGAGAGATAACTCCTATTATGGAGTTAGTCTAATCAGTTGTATTGTTTCATGGGGGTAAATTTGTTTTACAGCAAAATACACAGAACATAATAAATTGGAAATACAAGACAACTCGTGGCATGCAATACTTAAAGTGTGGTCACTTAAAATATTCCTGAACAGATTTCATAGTATTAGGTCATAGTATAGGATCTGTTGCTAACCTTTAAAAACAAACTATATTAACTAATTTAATTAAATGTTGTATACCTTTGTTTGTACCTTTGAGGTATGTGTACACACATTTCGTAGGTCTTCAATTGCAACGGAGAAACTTCACCAGCTCTGTGGACTCCAGCACATTTGGGGAGAGATGATGGGGATCCATCAAGGGATGCTGCCAAAATGAACACGATTTAGGTTTTTGGCCACCAAGCTGTCATCCTGCCAACAGTCAAAACAACCCAAGGCCAACAGTGCTCAACAGGAAGTGAGGAAATACAAAGTTGAGCTTTTGTCTCAGCAGATCCCAGATTTTGAACATGGCGGAGTTTGGAGTTTTGGTTGGCACAGAACTCAGTGGTGCATGTGACTTGGAAGCCTCTGGTCCTTGATTTACTTGTAATGCCTGCATCGCAGGCTTTTGCTGAGCGAGTGTTCAGCATTACGGGGGACTTGACAAGGGCCCGTCACAACAGGGCAAGGGTCAACTTGGAGAGAAGCATCTTTTTAAAACTAAACCGGGATAAGTAAACAAAGACAAAGATAGGCTTAATTGTTAGGCCTCTGTGCTACACTCATGTCCCTTTTTCCTGTCTCATCATTTTTATAGTTTTCTACACTGTTTTATATGGTCTATTTTTTAAGAAAGTTCTAGTAAATTGTGAAAATGGGTTTTACTCACTACAGTTAAATGGTTTGATTGCTGTTTTGATGGCCACAATGCCCTATAATAAACACTGATTAGAAGTGGGCATACAGTTAGGTTTTGATGCCATTTAACACTGTCATGGTCTTCTTTTCATGTCTTAAGAGGATTGGAGCTTTATTCATGCAGGGTGTAAGTCATTTGTTGTACAAATACAGACAATAAACAAGAACCTGTGAAGGACATGATTATGTATTGCATGTTTCTAATAAGCCTTAGACATTAATTTTTATTATACAAGAGTAATATGGTACATTCTTAGCTTAAATGACTAGACACATAGTTATGTGGTATGCTTTACTACCATGACAAACATTCTTTTGCAAAATCTATTACAGTATAACAAAACTGTCAAATTCAGTCATGACTAAAATGAGACTAAAACTAAAAACTGATTTCCACTGACTAAAATTTAACTAAAACAAAACAAAACTAAAAGACTAAAATGTGACTTTAACTAAATCCAGTCTTTGGTGAGTGACTAAGACTAAAATTAAATTAAAAATTCTTGTCAAAATTAACACTGTTGGTAGGTCACTAACTGGTATTAGTGGGTTTGATTAAGCAGACATAAAACAATAAAACCTGATTAAGAACTTAGTTAAAACCCATGGTTAAAATGGAGAAAAATGCTAAAATAGCCTAGATGATTTTCACTGAGGAAACAGGGTGGATACCATCTTGCACATGTATGGGGATCAGGATGCTCTCAATGGTGCAGGTGTAGAAATTCCTCAATATCTGAGGGGATACACAGAATTTCCTCAGGCATCTCAGGTAAAGCAGTATCTGCCTTGCCTTTTTCACCACTGAGTCAGTGTGCAGCCCCTAGGTCAGGCTCTTGGTGATGTGGACACCAAGGTACTTAATGCTGTCCACCCTCTCCACTGAGGACCATGTCTACTTCCTCCTTCAGGTCAGCAGTTTCATTGTTATGTGTGCCCATGCTAATAGACATATGATATGCATATAAATGTACAAATGTAGCATATCCATAGTTTGCAAAAACTTACAATGGCAATATTAATTCTGCCAATTGGGTTGTCTTTCTCGGCTCTACTGCTGCTAAATGCTTCCACTATATTAACCAACTAGTCTCTGTTTTCTTGGTCTTTTTTCTTGTCAGCAATCAAGGCACTCAGCACAGGTTGTTGCCTGTTAGTCACCTGTACAGCCAAAAGGCTTAATGGTAAATAGATCCCCTTGACCAGACAACCAATAACTTCATCACTACTTCTTGTGCTGATACTGCTTATTATCTGATATTCTGTGGCGCTCTCTTTATTGACAATATAAGAGCATTTGTCGATCATAAAACTCCTTATTAACAAACCACAGTCTTTTGGTTGAAATGATTTGCACTCATTTGGTTCAATGCCCTATAGCTTAGATAGATAGAGACAGACAGACAGACAGACAGATAGATAGATAGATGGATAGATAGATAGATAGAGGAAGAGGGATCCCTCCTCAGTTGCTCTTCCTGAGGTTTCTACCATTTTTTTCCCCGTTAAAGGTTTTTTTTTGTTGAGTTTTTCCTTATCCGCTGCGAGGGTCCTAAAGCTGGATTTCCACTGGATGCGTGTCCATTGTGGAAGGGCTTTTAAATGTTCTTAATTTCCAAACAAACTGTCACTGTATTAAGTAGGGTAACATTCAAACATGAATGATTTGAATGTTCTTAATTTCCAAACAAACTGTCACTGACACTATGTAGAGGAGGATACCATTCAAACATAAATGATACTTTAATTAAACACTGGAATTAGACATAAATGTAACTACAACGTGATGAATCAGGAACAACTCACTTTTAGTCACACATGACAAGCATAAGAGAACACAGGTCTTCTTGGTGGCAGAGCAAAGAGTGGTGTTGAATGTTGTTGAAGGTTTGCATCAAAAGTTCATATAACCCCTAGTGTATGATCTAAGTGACTGGGAAACCTATTCAGATGGAAACACTCACCCATTCACAGGGAATCAAAAGGCTCATGGTAATGCTAATTATGTGTTTGAGCTCTCTCATCTTCCAAGATAAACAGGACCACATTATTTTGCATTAGTGAAAGTACTCCACTTATTTTCAGTTAAACTCTGCAGGCTACGTGCAGCTTGACCATCGTTGTGGCTGCATGTGAGGATGAAATGCCAATTTCAGGCTGCAATCTCTCACTGATGAATGACAGCCTCATCCAAGTGACATTTTACAAGGATTGACCCCTTGGCGGTTCTAGTGTTAATAAATAGTAATATTTTATCAAAAATTCCTCTTGCATCAGATCTTGTGAAATATCGCTTCCATGAATCTGTTTAGACAGACAGCGACAGATCACTGAGGTGAAGCCATACTGAGTGCGGCAGGCAGAGCGTGTGCAGAGCCTTGTATAGTCCCAACGTCAAATAATAATTAAAAAAGAAAAGATCTATGTAATCATTTCCAATATTCACAAGTAGGATTGGGCATCGAGCATCGAGTATCGATTGGAACCGGGAGTATCTTTCCGATTCTCCCGGAATCGTCCAAATGTTTTAATTTCGATTCCTAGTTTCAATTCCTAGTCCGCCGACCGGAAGGAGAAACCGCCGAACACCAACGAAGAAGAATCCGCCGGAAGTATTTAGGTTAGCGCAACCATGGACAGTGTACGGCGGCGATCGAAAGTGTGGCTTCACTTCACTAAAACCAACGACAAGTCGGCTCAGTGTAACACTTGTAAATGTGTTATATCATGCACAGGGGGGTGTACGACAAACATGATCAAACATCTCCGGGTTCATGGTGTACAATTAACAGAGTGCCCCGTCTTTGACGCACTGCGCCGGCCCTCCTCCGCGTCCTCCTCCCCCGGCTCCGACCCTCAGCCGAGCACCGCACTCCAGTCCAAATCCGGTAAGTAAAATAATAAAATACGTCTAATGTCAACGCCGAGGCAGGTAATAAGTTATAATTGACCCGGTCAACTCAATGCAAATAACCCAGCTAACATTAGCCCATGTATTTTTTCTTAGACAAACGAGCTGAGAATGCTAACGTTAGCCAGGGAGCTAACGAGACTCCACGTTGTGCTACTCCCACCCCGTTCACCATAGCAACCAAGGGAAAATGACGGTGCAACAAATAGAAGAGTGCCACAGGAAGGTTACGGCGTACATTGTGAAGAAACTGCATCCCTTCTCAGATGTGGAATCACCAACATTTAGGTTAGTTTTGCAATAACGATGGAGCTAAGCTAAGTGATACTGAACTTAAGTTACACTAACAGAGGCATTATATATTTGTGCCTGTTTGCAGGGACATGGTGAAAACCCTGAACCCCAAATACACACCACCTTCCCGAGACTGCTTGTCAAATAAATTAATTCCATCTTAGCTTAGCTGATTGAACAGGTGAAATGTCATTCATGCACAACTGTCTATTTCAGCTATTAAAAACTAAGATCTAAATATTAGTTGGGTTCTTTGTAGTCAACAGAGGAAGACTGTGGAGCTGATGGGGACACCATGCAGTTGGAGAAAAGGCCTGAGAATGAGGCAGAGGAGGAAGAGAAGGAGAGTGTAAGTGTATGATTGCTGATATTTTCTAAGTTCTCGATCTTAATAATGGTCATTGCTTAAATGTAAATTTTTCTTTTTTAGTGACAATACTGATGAACCTTATGTTTTTTTAGCAACCACCTCCCTGCAAGTTGTCAAGGAAGACTCCACTGGAGGAACTGTTTGCCGAGGACGAGGCACAGAGCTTAGTGTCACAGCAGAGCGCCATGACCATAAAGAAACGTGTGGAGAGAGAGCTGCAGATGTACAAGGACATTCCACCGGCCACTATGTCTGAGGACCCTGCTGCATGGTGGTGGAACCAACGAAAGACTTATCCTTTGCTGTCAGATCTGGCTTTCTCACATTTATGTGTTCAAGCTTCTTCTACACCCAGCGAACGTGTGTTCTCCACTGCAGGAGACACCATCTGTCCAGAACGCTCCCGCATTCTACCGGAGAAGGCAGATATGATCATATTCCTCAACAAGAACTGTTTTTAGACTGTACCTGCTGCTAATGTGGGCTGGGTTGTACAAGTTGTTTCGTACTGTTCCTTTTTGATATTCTGCACCAGGTAAGCCCATCAGCGGGAGCACAGTAATATGTTTACATACCTGCAGCATCAGAAACTAAAGGTAAGTGAAAATGTTGTTTCATCATGAGGTTTTCAAAAATAAAGCTCTCTTGTGAAAAGTGAACCCCTGTGAAAAGAAAATTTATAATATTTTTTTTCAGTTCAGATATGTATATAAAAACAGCCCTGTGAGAAATTCATAGTATAGTTCATAGAAAGTGGTAAGTTCATAGCATTAAAATTCATGGAGAAGTACTGACTATTTTATCCAGAAAGACCTCTGGTTAGCTAGCTCATTTAAAACATCAAAACTTTTTCGACCCTGCCTCTTAAAAGAATCGGAATCGAGAATCGTTAGGAACCGGAATCGCAACTCAGAATCGGAATCGGAACCGGAATCGTTAAAATTCAAACGATGCCCAACCCTATTCACAAGCTGTTTTTATCTAACGTAAGATTCTGCTTCAGTCCATATTTGAAAGATAGACAGATAGATAGATAGATAGATAGATAGACTTTATTTAATCCCCAGGGGGAAATTTAAAATGTCCTCAGCAACAGGGACAAGAATGACAAAAAAGACACAAATCACAAGAACACAGCACACATACTGACACAAGAAAAATCCTAAAAGTACATAAGATCACAAGGTGTGAATAAAAGGTATAAAAAGGTGTATAAAAACAGTACAATAGATATCTTTGTAAAAAAGGAAGAATGGTTCAAAGTGCATATGAGTTTGATCGGAGGGAGGGGTTGTACAGTTGTATTGCTGTAGGTATGAATGATTTTTTTGAAGCGCTCTTTTGAACAGCGGGGGAGTCTGTATCTGGTGCTGAGTGTGCTCTTGAGTGTGTCCAGTGTTTTATGGAGAGGATGGGTGGTGTTGTGTATGATCCTATTGAATTTGGCTTGGATTCTGTCCTCCACCACCTCCTCAAAAGTGCTCAGCTTCAGGACAACAACGGACTGGGCCTTCTTAACCAGCTTGTTGAGCCTCTTGGCATCCTTTTTCTTAACACCCACCCCCAGCACACCACAGCAAAGAAAAGAGTGCTAGCTACAACAGTCTGGTAAAACATTTGCAGCATCTTGTTGCATACATTAAAGGACCTGAGCCTTCTCAAGAAATATAGCCGATTCAGGCCCTTCTTGTACACTGCCTCTGTGTTTGTGGACCATTCAAGTTTATTGTCCAGTAGGACACCCATGTACTTGTACTGCTCCACAATCTCCACGTCACTTCCAGTGATGCAGACAGGAGAAGCTGGGGGCTTTTTCTTCCTGTAGTCCACCACAATCTCCTTTGTTTTTGCTACGTTGAGTAGCAGACAGTTTTCCTCGCTCCACTGCACAAATTTGTCTATCACCCCCCTGTACTTCTCTTCTTGACGCCTCTCCACACACCCAACCACGACTGTGTCATCTGAAAACTTTTGGATGTGGCATGACTCTGAGCTGTACTTAAAGTCAGATGTGTACATGGTGAAGAAGAAAGGGGAGAGCACCGTTCCCTGGGGGGCCCCGATGTTAGAGGTCAGACGTTCAGACACACAGTTCTGCAGCCTAAAAAACTGCAGTCTGCCCATCAGGTAGTCCCCAGTCCATGAGACCAGAGGATCCTCCAACTGCATGTTCTACAATTTGGCTTTTAATAGACTGGGCTGGATTGTATTAGAGGCACTTGAAAAATCGAAAAAAAAAAAAAAAAAAATCCTCATTGTGGTGTTGGGTCTGTCCAGTGAAGAGTACGCCCTCTGCAGCATGTAAATAATTGCGTCCTCCACACCTACCTGGGGCTGATATGCAAATTGCAGGGGGTCAGCTGATGATCGCACCTGTGGCCTGAGGTACACCAGGACCAGTCTCTCCATCACCTTCATAATATGTGAGGTCAGCGCAATTGGTCTAAAGTCATTTAAGCCTACAGGATGCACCTTCTTGGGCACTGTTACCAGGCATGATGTTTTCCAGAGGGAGGGGACTCTCTGTAGGTGAACACTCATATTAAAAAGATGTTGCAGTACTTCACACAGCTGACTGGCATCTGGTCCTGCGGCCTTCCTCTGGTTGAGTTAAGAGAGTTCTCGTCTCACCTGGTCAGCTGTGATGTTTAGCCCAGTGGGTGTTGAGACAGGTTCTGTGGTGGGTGTCAGCATGTGGGTGGATGACGAGGGGGACAGAAGGGGCAGGCGAGGATCTGAGTGGGATGGGCTACAGAGATCAATTAGGGGTGCCGGGGGGAGATGGAAATGCCCCCAGGTCACAGCTCGGTGAGACAGTAGTGGAATGGCTGCTGGTGGTGAGCGTGCCTGAGTCAAACCTGTTAAAAAATGGATTCAACTCATTAGCCTGCTGTACATTTCCCTCAGCTGCCTCGCCTTTCCTCTTGAATCCAGTGATCTCTCACATCCCACTCCACACATCTCTGACCTTACTCCTTTGTAATTTCTCCTCCAGTTTCCTCCTATAGGCATTTTTACTCTCCCTAAGTCTCTGTTTGAGTTCATTCTGTACATGTTTTAATTTTTCTTGGTCCCCTGACCTAAAGGCCCACTTTTTTTCATTCAATAGGGCTTTCAGGTCACTGGTTACCCATGGTTTATGATTTGGGTAACACCGGATCTCTTTGGTGGGGATACAAGTGTCAAAACAGAATTTAATGTACTCAGAGACACAGTCTGTGATGCTGTTCATGTCCTCCCCATGTGGCTGATAGAGGGCACTCCAGTCAGTGGCCTCCAGAGCCCCACACAGGGACTCAATGGTCTCAGGGGACCATTTTCTCACTGTTCTTGTTGTAATCAGAGCAGAACTAAATTGTGGTCTGAAGTGCCAAGTGGGGGGAGAGCAGTGGAGCTGTAGGCATCTTTGATATTTGCATACAACACGTCCAGAGTTTTGTCTCCCCTGGTTGTGCACTCCACATATTGGTGAAAGGTAGGAAGCGTAGAGGAAAGTGAGACCTGATTGAAGTCTCCTGTGATGGCGATGAAAGCGTCAGGATGCCTTGTTTGTAAGCATGCTGTTACGCCGTGGATGACGTCACACGCCGCTTCAGCATTCCCAGAAGGGGGAATGTAAACAGTGACAGCAATCACCGAGGTGAATTCCCTTGGGAGGTAATATAGATGAAATCCAATAGCAATCAGCTTGATGTTCGGGCTGCATACTTGCTCCTTGACAGTGATGTGCCCCGGATTACACCACCTGGAGTTTATGAACACGGCGAGTCCCCCTCCTTTCTTTTTTCCATTCGAGGTGGTGTCTCTGTCCGCCCAGACTGTGTGAAAGCCGGGTATATTCATGTTGGAGTCTGGTATCTGTTCATGTAGCCATGACTCTGTGAAGCACATCATACTGCATTCTTTGTGTTCCCTTTGTGTCTTGACAAGCGATTCCAGTTCATCAGTTTTGTTAACCAGGGACCTGACATTTCCCGTCATGATTATAGGGATGCAGGGTTTAAATCTCCTTTTCTTCATCCTCCATTTAACACCCGCTCTGCAGCCTCGCCGTCTCCTTCTCAGCTCCTCTGGGATGCTGGCCTTCACTCCAAACACCGTTGTCGGCCTCAGAGCGATCAGCTGATCTCGTGTGTAGGAGACGCCGGCTGTGTAGCATGCATGGCCTCCTGTTACCAAGAGTGACCTGATCAGGATGAATAAAACACATCCTAGCCCCTGGATACGCATCTTGGCAAGATATATTGTCCCTGTTACTCAGCACTTGTGGTACATGTAGAACTGTGACGATAGACAACGTTTAAAACAACAAAAATTGACATAGACGACACAGAGAAGGGAGCTGCTGTAACAGGCTGCCGCTTGCCACGGCGCCTCCTTCACACACTAGCTTCAATCAGTATCTGTGAACATTTGTTGGCGTGTAGTCTGAAAAACAACACTTTCGCTGAGGTTAAAAAAATCCTCGTTGCACACTCTGTAAATGTAGTGGGTAGTGTAACAGCACTATAAAATACATTTATATAGCCATAGTGATAATCATCAACTATGCTCTATGTGGGAAGCTCTCTCAGTAATAAGGGGTGGATAGACAGACCATTGCAACTGGTTTCAACAAATTAAACTTAGGAGCGTTACCAGTCAGCCCTGTATTCTCTACGTCATCACAGAGGGATCTCATTAAAGCTACGAGCCCGGCCAGGTGACAACAGGGACCTGTCACGGATTGGCCACAGCTCCACCACGGGCCTTATTCAGCTCTGCTTTGCCTTCCATGGATGTTAGTGCCACAGAAGATAGTGCCTTGATCTAATGAAAGTTAATGGGTCCAACCTCTCCAGTAAATTAATTGAAGGCTAAAAGAAAGGCGTCAGGGTATCGTCAGATATCCAAGTGAACACAATTTGTTGTCATGCATTTTATGATTATGCCGCAATGTTTCTCTGTCCGGTTGCCAATCGATGCAAAGTCTCCATTCCAGTTGACCAGAATGCTGCCATGAAGTGACACTTCTGGCAGATCAGGCATTTTGGGTACATCTAGGGGGGCTCACCATCTCAGCGGTAGAAGTGAAATCTGACAAAAAGATTTGCCTCAGTAGTAAGAGCATACTTTCAGGTACCACACAGACACACATCCAGGTATGCCGGATTGGAGGAAGGGTGCAGAGAAAAACTGTGGATACTGGTAGCCTCTTCTTATGAATCAGTGGTGAGGTCAAGAATTGGCCACTGTGCATCAGAGAAGAGAATAAAAGCTTAAGTTGACTCAATCTCTTCAGTTGAGCCAGGTCTAACAGGGATTTCCCACAAGTGAGATCATCAGCCAGGGTTTAGGCACTGTCCACATACCTCCAATCCTTAGCATTGTCAGCTTGACTATCTGAGTGATTTGAGTGTCCACAAACACTTCATAGCAACATTAGTGAGACTTTAGCCATCGCAACACTATGTTAGAATCACTCCATAGGGTAGTCCTTTGGATGTATAATGTAATCTCCTTATGAATCAAAGAAGCGAGCAGAGCACCTTAAAGGGTGACACACAACTCAAGTCAAGGCACGAGATCTGTTTTTGAGGGGATAAGCTTGACTTGGCCATGACAAGGGACACAAACATCTGTTGATTACTGGAGCAGAGGTAGACAACGGCACCATTAGCTTTTTCTGATGTGTCACAAAAGATGTGAAGCTCTTCTCTCTCTCTCTGGTGGAAGTAGATGTGATGGTTCATAGCAATGAGGAAATTTTACAACTGATGAAAATGTTCACCATCCCATACCTTCCATCGATTAACCAGGCTGGTTCATTTGGATCATCCCAATATACAATAGATGTATCATAGTGTGGGTGCTGCAGAGCTGGGTGTAGCTGAAAGTATTTGCTTGTATTCTAACAGGTCAGGGAAACAGCTCAATTTCAGGCCTAATGTAGACTCATGAGAGGTATCAGTGGAGTAAGAGGGCCAAAGTTTACTCAGTTGGATTAAGGCAGCCAGTGGTAAGTGCTCTACAATGGTGGCAAAATTAAAAGCCCACTGACAGATCCAAAATCTGCCACTGGCGAGGAAAGCTTGCAGGTTATCCACTAGGGCCCTGGCATTGTCCATGGTGGGAACACTCTCCCAGTAGTTGTGCAAGTAAAATGTCCAAATTTCCTCAATTCCTTCTTGATGTACCTTGGCATGTTGCACTGCATATATGGCACAACAAGGGTTACAGGTTGTGCCAAATGGTCTCTGCAGATAAACCAGGAGAGGGAAAATCTGTAGATAAAAGGTGCACCTGGTGAAACAAGCACTTTGATTCCCATTAGGGATGGTCCAAGACTTGGACCAGCCAGTAGGTTGGCATAAAGTTCTGCCCATGATGCTGAAAAGAGCAGTTGGTGCTACCACTGTTATTATGTTTATTATTGTAGGTGATTTTAACATTCATGTTGACGTTGATAATGACTCCCTGTCAACTGCGTTTATCTCATTATTAGACTCCATTGGCTTCAGTCAGGGTGTACATGAACCCACTCACTGTTTTAACCATACCCTCGATCTAGTTCTGACGTATGGAATTGAAATTGATAACCTAACAGTCTTTCCACAGAATCCCTTGCTATCGGATCATTATTTGATTACTTTTGATTTCTTGTTACTCAATTACATGCCACTCAGCAACAGTTACTATACTAGATGTTTAACAGATAATGCTGTCGCAGTCCATAGTTTTCTCTGGACCCCTCCCAAATCTGACCACTGATGACGTGTTTAGCCGCATGTCATCATTTAATCGCTGGCTGTCCAGGTGGTGTCCAGCAAACAGTGTGGGTTTCATTAATCATTGGCAAACTTTCTGGGGAAAACCTGGTCTTATTAGGAGAGAGATGGCATTCATCCCACTTTGGATGGAGCTGCTCTCATATCAAGGAACCTGGGAAATTTTATTAGTAATTAAAACTGTGATAACCCAGAGTTGAGATCAGGACTCAGAGTCGCAGTCCTATACGCTTCTCTGAGCTTCTATAGTGCAGTTACCCACCCATAGTTTTATACAAACGGTGTCTGTCCCCCGACCACCTAAATTATCAAAATCTAGAATTAAACAAAGATGAGTTGTGCATAACAACCTCATAAACATTAAAACCTCTTCTGTGACAGAAAGACAAAACAGGAGAAATAAATGCGGACTGTTAAATATCACTCTATCATCTAAAGCAGTGTTAGTAAACAAATTAATATCAGAAAATCAAATTGATTTACTCAGTCTCACTGGCTGTGTCAAGATGAATATGTTAGTCTAAATGAATCCACTCCTCCCAGTCATAATAATACCCACATTCCTCGAGGCAGCAGCCGAGGAGGGGGAGTTGCAGCTACTTTTAACGCTAGTCTGTTAATCAGCCCTAAACCTAAACTAGATTATAATTCATTTGGAAGTCTTGTTCTTAGTCTTTTACACCCGACCTGGGAAACCTCGCAGCGACTTTTATTTGTTATAGTGTACAATGCTCCTGGACCATATTCTCAATTTGTATCTGAATTCTCATAGTTTTTATCCAGTTTAGTTCTTAAATCGGATAAAGTTATTATTGTAGGCAATTTTAACATTCATGTCGACGTTGATAATGACTTCCTGGCTATCACGTTTATCTCATTATTAGACTCCATTGGCTTCTGTCAGGGTGTACATGAACCCACTCATTGTTTTAACCACACTCTCGATCTAGTTCTGATGTATGGAATTGAAACTGATAACCTAGCCTATCCACAGAAACCCTCGCTATCAGATCATTATTTAATAACTTTTGATTTTTTTTTACTCGATTACATGCCACTCAGCAACAGTTACTATACTAGGTGTTTATCAGATAGTGCTGTCGCAAAATTTAAGGAAATGATTCCTCCGTCGTTAAATTTAATACCATGTCCTTCAGTAACAGAGGTTTCCCGTACCGACTTTAACCTTTCCTGAATTGATCATCTTGTCAATAGCGCTGTAGGCTTGCTGCAAACAACACTCAACTCTGTAGCTCCTCTTAAAAAGAAGTTAACAAAGCAAAGAAAGTTCACTCCCTGGTATAACTCACAAACCTGTGAGTTAAAACAAATATCGCGAAAATTTGAAAGGAATTGACGATTAACCAAACTGGAAGAATCTCGTCTAGTCTGGGCAGACAGTCTCAAAACATATAAGAGGGGCCTCCGCAATGCCAGAGCAAACTATTACTCAGCATTAATAGAAGAAAACAAGAATAACCCCAGGTTTCTTTTCAGCACTGTGGCCAGGCTGACTGAGAGTCACAGCTCTATTGAGCCTTGTATTCCTTTAGCCCTTAGCAGTAATGATTTTATGAGCTTTTTTAATGACAAAATTATTAGAGTTAAACTATTAAACTATTAGAGGCAAAATTCATGACCTCCTGACCTCAGATAATACCTATCTAACCTCAAACACAGACCTAATACATTTACTGTAGATTGCTTCTCCCCGATTTCTCTTCTTCATCTAAATCATAAACGTGTCTCTTAGACCCCATCCCCAGGCTACTTAAGGAAGTCTTACCTTTAGGTAACACTCATATATTTGATATGATCAATATATCCCTATTAACATGCTATGTACCACAGTCTTTCAAGGTAGCTGTAATTAAACGTGATAGCTACAACTTTTTCATCAAAACGAATAATTTTTCAAAAATAATACATACACAGAATGTCTAGAGGGATGTAGAATAAAAGTATTAATTTCACTGAAAAGAAATTGTAGTATAGAAATAATTGTTTGATAAATTTTGAGGGGTCCAAAATATATAAATATTTACATCTGGTTACGCTGGCTACGTCGACATGAAATGATCCCTAACCCAGTGGCATTAGTACTTTGATGTCACGTGAAGCGGAGCTCAGGGGTCGCCAGATCGTGATAGCTCTGCAGAGAAGTGGTCTGCTCGAATTTGCGACATATAACGCTGAGATGATACCAACAATGAAACAGGGTTGGAGTGAACATCGGTCAAGCTTTTGAGTGTTGGTGCCAGCTGAAGGAAGCAAGGGGCTCAAAAGCCACATGGAGGTTGCCGCTTTCCTTCTGGACAGGTAAGCTAAATGTCTGCTAATGCTAACTAACATTGCTAACTAATGTGAAGAGCAAAACTCGTGCCAAAATGTAACCTACGGTATTTTTGTGAATGTACCCGAGTCAAACTTTAGTTTAAAAGCATAACTACGACTGAAAAGCCATTTTTAAGATTGAGCGTATTTTCATTTTCGGGTCAAAATTCCCTTTGAATGGGTTCTGTAGCGGCACTACAATAAACACAGCAAAATAGCTATTTTTAATACACGAAGAAGGCTCGACACAACTTGAAACTTTCTTATTGACAATATCAAGGAATGTCTTGCAATGGGCAGAGCAGGAATTTCAGGAGGGCCACTGTGCCCTTGAAAAAAATATCTGCCCTAAGACCACAGTGGCATTGATGCCCCGCCCGCACTGCCCCACGTGATTTTGCAGTTTTCTCCTCTGCCTCTTACCTGTCCACGGTTTTGACACCTGCGTCTACTGAGAAAAAAAATAATGCGATGACATTCTGGACTCTGACTGAGCAACATCAAATGAGACAATGCGCACATCACAAAGGGGGGGGGGGGGGGGGGGTGATTCGAGCTTGGCATGAAGCGCCCGGACGGGCTGTAACGACAGTTTGACACCAGTCTATCACCAGCCAACCAGGAGACTTCATCAAACGCCCGGGCAGGGATCAGTACCAAGACCCGGTATTAAACGACCCATGGCAAGTTTAATCAACACCGTAATAACAGTAAGCTCTGCCATTATCGGCGTTACTTTTACTTTGCAGCAGTGGGGCTGCGGTGCAGATGAAGGGAATATAACTTCAAGGTGACTCTAGTTAACGACAGCTATGCTTGTTACTGTAAGTGCAATAAAACCTCTGCCGGCCAAGCCAATACTTTGTCAATACATGTGATCAGCACGTAGAATATTTCAACCCGCTCTGTCCACAGTCTCTCATTCACCGCTATTATGACTTATGATCGTGGTCATCACAAGCACATCGCGCTTGCGGTGCTAACACCAAAGTGTTAAAGACAATCTAAAATGAAAGCTGTCTGTATGTAGGCTAACACTTTATCTGAAGATGTACCTGAGGCAGCCGACCTGCAGACAGTGAGTGTCCTCAGTAGAGGAGGGACAGAGAGCAGGATGAATGACTGATACTGATGTTTGTCTTCATGCAGAGATAACGTGACATTCTTCACTCAGTATTGTGATGTCAGGAGGAATATTTATATTCCAGTGAGATATTATTGGTTTTAAATAGTGACTTTGTTGTTGTAAACATGACTGTTGCTGCCATGGACTGTATAAAACTATATCCTGTATAACTGACCTATAAAGAAAGCATCACGAAGTGAGGTGTGTGCATGTGTGTGTGTGGAGAGGGGAGAGGGAGATGCTGGTAGAGAGGTTTGTGTTGTTAGATACTGTTAATGTCACTTATTATTACGCCCCTAAAATGACGAAATTCCAGGCCTGGCGATGGGATATTATTATTATTATTTGCTCCAGAATCCTTAGCAAAACAGTAGTTTTTGGTCTTTTTATTGTTAGGCTAGTAACTATCCACATTGTACAATTTGCAACAACCCCATTGTTTGAGATAGGCCTGATGCGTGTCCATAGCCTACTGTTTTATCTTGATTCTCATAGATCCTGTCTGAACTTTTTATCTAGCTTTCAACTGTAATGTTTTTTTGCTGAAATAGTAACCTCATCTCATAACCACAATCTCCTCTTCTGATTTTTCCCCTTTTCCAACATTTTGCCATCATAGACATGATCCTGATGAACCTTTGGCATCAACACCCTTGAAGAAAAGGAAAGGCACCTTGACACCTGCACCAGCCCTGTCTAGTATCCTAGGCGCACTTTCACCAGACCGGTTAGTATAACAAAGTAAAATTATTTTTGTAACTTAGGCATTTACAATTAATACAGATTCTCATTCAAAGGTTATATATGAATGAACATTTTCATTGTTTGAAGGGAGCATTGTCAGCAGTGGCAATGAAGAGGACAACACTCTCACAGCTACTGAAGGAACAGGTCTGGAGGAGAGGTATAATGATGTGACTTTTTTTTCCACCCTCTTTGTTAGTTGCTCTAATGACATTGTCATCATATATGACTATATTGAGACAATCATAGGTGTAATTTAATAAAGAGCCACACTGTCATGGTTTGGGTTTTTGGTTTTGTTTTCTGTTGTTCTCCTCCACCTTTCTCCCCTCCCTTACCTTCCTTCATTTCAGTGTGTGTCGCTGGAGGCGTGGCTGACCCACTTTCCAGCTCCCGCTCTGCAGCCGAGGCACACCTGAGTCTCATTCATCAGTAATCACCTCTCCATAGAAGACCAGTCCTCACTCCACCACACTGCCAGATAATTCGTCCTGTTTGGTAGTGCAACCTGAGTTATTCCCTGTGTACTTTTCTAGTAAGCTCATTAGAAAATATTAGTGTGTTTTTTCCCTTGTGCCTCAACCTGTTTTTTCTTCTCCAGTTCCCTAGGGTGTGCCTCGCTGCCTTCTCACCTGCCGTTTGTTCATCTCACTTTCACTGTGAGTTCTAGAGTTTTTTCTGCCTGCCACCAGCTCGCCGCGTCAGCCACCCTCCGGTCACCATCCCTGCTCAGTGCTGGCATTGTTTCAGTTTGTATCTGCCTGTCGCCATTTTTCTGAACATTAAAAACATGTACTTTAATTCATCCGTTGTGTCCGACTTGCTACTGTGGTCCAAGCCAAAACCCAGACCTTGTCACACACGTCATTAGAAAGCAGAGACCAAGACAATGCAGAGATATAAGCCACATACATGTAGCTAAAACACAGGTACAGGCTTTATACCTGTTTCAGGGGGTGGAGACCTCATTCCCCCAATGTTCAACCCAAAGTTACGACCTTATAGACAATGCACAATTATATTACTACATTATTTTTGAATTACTCTGTCCACCCATCTGATTTGTCAACATTCTTTTTAGCCTACAGGATATGCAAGTGGATGAGCAAGAACAGAATGTGGAGATGGACATAGAGGAAATCAATGACCTGAGGAACAGTGTGTAAGTTGCAATAACGATGAATCAAACTATCCCTTAAAGCCTAGTTGATAACTATTATATTAATTTATTTCTTGTGGTCAAAAAATAATTACAAAATATTTAATATACAGTATTGACTGGGAAGATTCAAAGGTCCAGTCAGAGGTCGACTCCACTGAAAGTGACAGCTCAGCAGATGAGGACTATGTCCCTGGTCTCTGTATACGGAATGTGATCTGTGACTGCTTACTATTACATATTTAATTGGTAGAACTTGCTCCTAATTTCTTGCTCCTATAGTGCCTCTTGGCTAACCTCTCTGTATGTTCTTTGCTTGTGTCATTCATCCTTCGGGTCCCATTAGTGTTTCTTTGTATGTACTTCTGATTCCCTTTAGTGTCATAAATGTGACATTCTCTTCATGCACTAACAGCACTGGTGGAGCACTGAAAACGTGCCCATGCATTGAAACATTGTCATTTATCAGTGTGGAGGACACAGTTCATGATGTCCCAGACCAGGCCGAGCCACCACCGCTTGAGACAGACACTATACCGCCAAACCTCCCACCACCACTCCAGGTTAAGAATGAGGAAGATCTAATAGGGAAGCCTGCCTTCATCATGTATGAAGACAATCTGCAACAGCTGGCTTCATTCCTTGTTCTACCAGTCAGCAGATGTCCATAAGTATGCAAGGTATTTTTTGAAAATACTATTGTGAATGTAGTTGTTGATGAGATCCTTATGTACTGTTCTTTCTGTACATGTGAGTGACTGTCTGCAGCAAAACAAATATACCATAGTAAAGAAATAGATCTTTGACCATAGGTAAGCAGGATGCAGTGTGGCAGCCATGCACCCTACAATGTCTCCATCCATGCACAGGGATCAGCAAGCATTATGGACTGGGTGAGTATCCGTAACAGAAATATGTTTTTATATTGGCAACATAAATACCAAATCCGTGTAGATTTTCTTGTGTTTTTGACATTAATACCGTATGCTGGTATGCTTATGTTCTGACTAACTAATACAAATTACTAACATGGTACTACATTGTTGTGCTTTCAATAACTTATTGAATAAAAACTTACCATCTAATAATTTTTTATGTTTGACTATTTTTAGACATATGCCACTGGCCATCTAATTTGGAGGTGGAACTCCCAGTCAACCCTAAATTTTGGGATGCAAGCAGGAGATTTCCTGATGGCGTGCAATATTCTGCTGTCAGGAAACAACTACAATAAAGTAGCACTTTTGTTCAAGTTCATGAACATCCGGATTGTCGCACCAAGGACTTTTTACTCCATCGAAGACGTGTACTGTGTGGACAGTATCAAGGAGTGCTGGATGGAGCAATGACAGGAGGTGATCAACCGAATCAAACACCGGGATATGGTGCTTATTGGTGAGAAATATTTAAAGTTTATTTTTAGGTCTATGTTAAAAAAAAAAAAAAAAAAAAAAGGTAAATAAACTGATTCATTTCACACTTTATCAACAGCTGATGGGAGGACGGACAGCCCTGGGCACTGCGCTCAATACTGCACATATACGGTTATGGACAACGAATCAAAGGACATCGTATCAATCTAACTGTTGACAAGCGTCAGACAGACCGGAATTCCATCATCATGGAAAACAAGGCGTTTATGGACACCATGACCCAATTCATCACTGAGGTCAAAGTGGTTGAGGTGTGCACAGATGCCCATGTGCAGATCTCTGCCCTCATGGGTAAGTGGGCTTTATAATAGCAATGATACTGTCTGTCTCTGTCACTGATGAGTTGAAAAAACTGCACTGCTCTACTCTGTTTGTCAAACAGACCACAGACTTTTTCCCGGAGTCAGACACAGCTTTGACGTGTGGCATGGGTCAAAGAATCTGGCAAAAAAGATCTCTACAGTAAGTGTTACCTGTCATGGAAAACTCCAACTGACCAAAACTTAATTTATCATACTAAAATTGTGTTATCTCTCATGGCAAACTCAAAATGACCAAAAGTGTATTTATCAAACTAAAATTATTTTGTGCATCTACTTTTCAGGTAGCAAAGACCAAGGGACACTCCGAGTTGCTTGTCTGGCTGCATGATATCGTTAACCATTTTTGGTGGGTGTGTTGCAAGGCTGAAACCTATGACCAGTTCATGGTATGTTTTTACATTTGAGTGTAACTGCACCTAAAAATTCAACCTGCAGTCTTTTTTTTACAGACTTGAAAATATGTATACATAGTCAGTGTAGATGTGTCATTGTGCAGTCAAATGTCATTTTTGGAATTCTCATTCAGTAAATCAAACATTTTGCCATTTTGTCTCAGGATCTGTGGCTTACCCTGCTCCACCATGTGGTGAACGAGCACCGCTGGGTGCTTGGAGGATGCCAGCATGAGGCACTGGAGACCAGTTCCACAAAACAATGGCTGAAGAAGGGGTCAAAGGCTTTGGATGCCCTTCAGGATATCATGATGGACAAGCGGCGGTTGAAAAGGGTAGACAAGTACCTGACCTTTAGGTGATTATGATGGAAAGTGTTGTGTGAAAACATGTTTTCAAAAGGCAGAAGAGCACAGTCATTAATATGAATGTGGACTCACAGATCGACTACAGACCTGGAGGCATTCCAGAATCACATTTTAATGTACGCGAGCAAAAGGTTCTCTTTCACACCACGGTCTATGAAGCCTGGACCATTCTAGCGGCAATGGACTACGACCAGCACAGGGGCCATCCAGAGAGGAAGACAGTTGACGGCAAGCAAATGTAAGTTTTGGATTAACAAACAACTGTAAACAAATGTCAGTGGTGGAAAATTGATATTATTTCACTCTCAATTTTATATTTTTTTGTGAGATTTCATAGTGAAAGTAACTTAACATCAGTACAATAATCTCGACAATCATTATCCTGGTTAAGTTAAACTAGACTTTTATGTATGATCTTACCAAAAGTGAATTGCGCACTCACATGGATTTTAAAAACTTTTATGTCATCAGGGTCTAGAGACTATATAAAAAGAATGCGAGGCGCTGGAGTGTCTATTGCGGTCAAGGAGGTGAAAAAGTATGACCACATTCCCTCCCTCCAGGCCCGCATTCTTTCAAATGGATTGGCAGAGGGTGGGCTTCCTCTACGAAGGACTCTTCGTCCAGAAGACCCCAGGAGACTTGGCCTTGTACCTGCCATACCGCCACCCCCAGTGGAAGACCTTCTGCAGACGCAAGCCAAGAGGGGGCTAGGTAGGTAGATAACACTAAATCGTACGCATGCACACACACCCATTGTCATCAAGGCGGTATAATATGGCAAGTTACACAGGTCTTCTCCTAAGATTGACTGACTGATTGTCTTCCTTTTCTTAATCAGGTCCAGCTCTGCAGCAGAAATAGGATACCAAATGACAGCAAAATGGTAAAATGGAATTCTATTTCTGTTTACATTTTAGCTTTATAATTATGTAGACCAACCTAGCTAATTGTAGCACTCTTGTAGTGCAGACAATGCTGTGCTGTTTTTCAGATTTGATTTTTATGTTTTTGAAGTTAATGTGACCTTAGTAAGCAAGGTAGCCTGATTGTCAGACTGAAGCTCCCAGAACCTTCAGTCTGACATCACCTCCATTGAAGGCGATTTACAAGGGGGAGGGAATTTGTTTTTTCCCTAAGCAATCAGTAGAGATCAACGACTCACCCAGAATCTGACGTCATTTGTATCCATGCCTCGGGGGGGGGGGGGGCGAAAACAAGCGAGCATTGCCCGTTTGAAATGTCTCCGTCGTCGTGCACGTCCAGCTGCATCGCTGTTAAATCCAGTTTAGCAGCTTCCTTAATTTGGTCCTCCATTAACGCGAGTAGTGGTGAAATACCTCAATAGCATTGTTTATGTGGTCTGTAGGATCTGCAGCGGTCGCCATTATCATGGAGCTGACTGGCTAATCACTAGACCCACCCCCACCCCCGGCGTTCATTGGTCCGTCCATCGCTTGGACGAGATAAATTGCAAATTCATTGCAGTATGCCAGACCAGAGATGCAAGCCTACTCAGTTGAGTGGGTGGGGTCTATGGTCTGGAACCAGGCTATAAGCAAGGTCAAGACTGAGTGACCTAACAGGAGAACAGAGGCTTTGCATAGTCTCCTAATCCTTCTCTCACTCCTCCCAGGAGACTACGTAGATTTCACCATGTCCACCATAGGCATGCTCACTGGGGTCAAGGTAGGCCTGCTCAACCAGCACGCAACATACATAGTTGCTAAGTCTGCAGCTTACGGTCTCAGCTAGTGTGGTATATTGTAGTGTTTGATTTGATCTTCATTTATTGTCATTATAGATTGTTGATGCTGGCTGTCCTGCCTGCAAGGGAAGAAGATGACCTCCGTCAGTGAACTGTTTTTCACCCCAGGACAATTCTTTGGTAAGCAGATGGTGATGTCCCTATTGACACAGCAGCACAGAAAACCCCCAAGGGAGCTTTTTGTACATTTGATTCATTCAAGAGTTATGGCTAACATGGAACTTGTTTTCCTTTGCAGGTCCAGCCATGCTGCTGTTTTGCCATGCTGCATAGTGCATATGAGCAAGTGTCCCCACTTTTTAATATTTTAAATATTGTTTAGAAAACACTTTTCAGAACTCATTCATTCATCTTCTAACCGCTTCATCCTCTTGAGGGTCGCGGAGGGGCTGGAGCCTATCCCAGCTGCCATCAGGCGAGAGGCAGGGTACACCCTGGACAGGTCGCCAGACTATCGCAGGGCTGACATATAGAGACAAACAACCAATCACACTCACATTCACACCTATGGACAATTTAGAGTTATCAATTAACCTAGTCCCCAAATTGCATGTCTTTGGACTGTGGGAGGAAGCCGGAGTGCCCGGAGAGAACCCATGCTGACACAGGGAGAACATGCAAACTCCACACAGAAGGGCTCCCACACCCGGGATCGAACCGGCAACCCTCTTGCTGTGAGGCAACAGTGCTAACCACCGTGCCCCCAGAACTCATTCAGTAAACTGCAGATTGCAATGGAGTGCCACTTGGGTATGGGGATAATCCAGTCCCTTACAGTGTGTCATATCTCACGTTTGCTTTGGTTAGTGACTGCTGTGGCTTGCTGTGTCCACTCCTTGTAAGTTTTGCACCCCTGGGTTCTGCCCTCCTAGTCTGCCCCTGACTCCTGTGGCCCTCACATCACCTGCTACAGTGTTTGCTCTTTTATTATTGCTCTATTGCTTATTGTTATGCTTGCTATTATCTAACACCATTGTTTCATAATCCAATACCATGCAATTTTATTTATGTTGCACATTTTATGCACAAAGGCAGCACAATGTGCTTAATAGTCATAGTTACAAAAACAGTCAAATTTCATTTATATAGCACATTTCATCCAAAAAACTAACACCATGCGCTTTATAAGCGTTCAAACAAAATATTTGAATTATATGTTTTAGCATGTCTCTGTCTTCCATAGTTGTTGAACCTCATGAAACTAAAATGTTGCATTGTCAAGCTTTGTAAAAGCAGAGAGTTGTTTGGTTATTCTTAGACCAGTCAGTGTATTTTTGCCTGTGTAGTAGGCTTTCACTGTTATATACAGTTTCAGTATAAGAGGTAAAACAGCAGCTGGCCCTGTGTAGATCCAGGACTTCAGCAATAGGTCTGTTCCCAGACTGCGGCAGAGAAGACTACAGTTTAAGAGAGCTTCCGACGGTTGATTAAACTCTCGCCAAACCACTTGTCAAAAAACAGGTGGAGGAAGCGGATGAAGCTCTCTCCCTTTAGTAGGTGACCATTGGATACATATGTACAAAAAAGGGACCTCCACCTCTCTTCTCTCTCCATCCTCCACTACTCCCTAAGAGGTATTTCACCAGGCATGGTGACTTTTTTTTTTTTACGAAACCAGTAAGCATTGTCTGTACCCTTGTGCTACCTACAGTTTGTTATTGATCGTTTGTCATGTAGGCAAGGTGGAAACTAACAGTAGAAATGAGCAGAACTTGAGCCCACCTTCACTTCTTTTTGAAATCCATTCATCAAAAGTATTACAATGTCCAAAGGTGACCATCAAGATTTTTATTATGACGACGTGATATTTGTATTATTCCAATGTCTATTCAAAATAAAAATGGACTTACTTGACCTGACATTTGGCTGTGATTCATTTTATATGCACCACAAGGCTATGTGTTTATTATTTGAAAATGTGTGCAATTCTGATATGTGTGAAGTCCTGAGGCAAAGGTCCTAAGTCCTTATGCAGAGCTTAACATTTGTCAACACTGAATCATTGTTTCATCTTCAGTGAAAATCGAATGTGCACAAATGATCACACTGCCAACATTTTACAAAATATATATATTTTTTAGTGTGAAATCATAACGAGCAGTCAACAGCATCCTCACTTCATCGTGAACCTTTTTAGTGAGCAGCGATTAGGGCTGCAATTAATGACTATATTGATAGTCTACTAGTTATCGACTACTATTTTAACTACTCATTTTATTAATTGTACAGAATAATGGCTCCTAGTAAGCGATGATCATTTAGATCGAACTTGAGATTATTGTTGACGTGCTGATTAATGAAGACATCAAAGTTTACTTCATTTAAACATGTATTTTATTGGACATTGTTGCTGTTCAATATATAAAAATAAATATAAATATGAAAATAAATTAAAAATAAAGTTTCTATATTCTCAACTCACAACTAAGACCAATGTGCTTTTATAAAAAAAAAAAGCCTCATTATATTATAAAGTAAGAACAGTTAAAATGTTTATATCAACTTCTTCAAAATATGTATTTATCCAGAGAAAAAAATGGAACATGAAGTTGCTTGGAGGGAACTAGGGGGTTCAGTGTGAACACTGAGTCAGTGACACCAAGACAGGCAAGCTACGCAGTGACCCAGTGACCAGGAGAGTGAGCTTAGCGGCCAGGGACAAAACCAGTGTATTGCCCATGAGGATCAGGGAAGCGGTCTCTGATCGCCCACATGCAGCAACTGGGGATGACAAGCCGCTTTCCCTGGCCCAGAGCCCCATGCTGCCAGAAGATAAAATGCCTGTAGGCAGCATAATGGTACTCCCGGTTGTCATCCCCAGGCTCCCTAGCTGGTCTCACAACCAGAAGGTCCTCCCTGTACCGCCGGTGAATCCTGAGGTTGTCTTCATCCAGGCAGTACAGTGAGAGGTGAGGCAGCTGGCTCACTCAGTAGTCTGGTTCCTGGCCACAGCACAGCTTCTCTAGATCAGACGGCATGTCCCTGCACCTACTACATGCACCATGGCACATCTGGCATCCCAGCAGGTTGTGGGGCACCATGCTGCTGCTGGTGCATCATTAATGCATCAAACACTAAACCAGGCTCCCTGGCAAAGAGTTGGCGGCCTAACTCCCTGTACTCCAGGGTTAATGACTCAAGTAGGTCCTGAAAAAACATATAACCATAGCACATTGAGATTCATTATAGAATTATGAATAATAGAATAGAATAATGTTTATTCGGACATGTTTAAAAGAAACGAACAAGCTTTGGTTAGAAAAAAGTAAAAAATAAAAATAAAAATATAATAAGACATAAAAAATTAAAGACATGAATAATCAAGTTGTGTAAAGTAAAGGTCAGCCATTCAGCAAGTCACAAAGACAAACCAAAGAAAACAAGAACAAAAAACATATTTGCATATTACACGTCCGAAAAGGAGTAGGAAGGCCATAGCCCGTTGATAGACTGTCCAATATAATATAATAATAAATAAAAATTATAATATAAAGTGCTATGCAAATCAATTTTAAATATTGTTGTTCTTATATGGAACAGGAACAAGTGAATTCACAGTAGCTGCGACCAACATAAATATTCCTCCACTGTATATAACAATATATATAGGAAATTTGGCATGGAGGTTCAGTACTGTACTTGACCTCTATGCCAAATTTCAAGAAAGGCCACCTTACTGTGGCCACTTCAGCCTGTAGAGGTTTTGAGGACCAAACCATCAAAAAATGCAAACCTCTGCCCGAACCCTTCTCTCCTGGCCAAGACTCTCTCCCCATCTTCTTCTGCCTGCCTGTTTGCACCACCTCTACCCCTTCCTCTGCCTTGCCCTCTTCCACCTCCTCTGCCACCTTGACCTCTGCCTCTTCTCTGTCTCTGGAATACAAGTAGAATCTAATACAAATTCTAATAGCACAGCACAAAGCTATATAATAGTAGTTACAAATTGCCACATGGATTTATTACACTACCAACAGAGGTGTATCTATCAGGAACCTATCAGGTGGGTGTGGTGCTGTTATAGAACCAGCCAGATTAGTATGACTGGTGTTGATGTTGATATAGTAGGAACCAGTGTCTGCCTTACTCTTCGACCGGCACCAGCCTCCTGGCCTCTCCTGCCCCTCCCTACACCTGGGCTGCCCTCACTGGAGCTGGATAGATTTCCTTCAGACTGGACAGTAAATAGTTGGCTAACACGAGCTTTCTTAGGCTAACTAAAATGTCTGAAAATGAATAAACAATCATAATTATAGAAATAACAGGTTCAATCACTGATGAAGTAAAAAAAAAAAAAAAGTACATGAGCATTCGCCATCATATAATGTCAGTCAGCTGTTTAGTTAGCGATCTAAACATGTTTTACAAGGAGATTGTTACAGTGTGTAAAGGCGTTATAGGGCACACAAGAAAGGATTTTATGATTTAATAATTAATATACGGTACCACGAAAGACTCCTCGCTTGACATCTCTCTTGTTCTCTGTCCACCTCGGGTATTTGGCCAACCTGGCAACCAGTACAATTCAAGGTTTGAGCGAGAGTGAGTGTGACACCTACTGGCTCGGTGGAATTAAACTTGTAGCTATCACCTTTAAACCTCTCCTAAAAAAGCCAACCCTGGATCCAGAGGTGTTAGCCAACTATAGACCAATATCTAATCTTCCCTTTCTTTCAAAGATCTTTGACAAAGTAGTCGCAGACCAGCTGTGTGATTTTCTCCATGATAATAATTTATTTGAGGAATTGCAGTCAGGATTTAGAGTGCATCATAGCACTGCGACAGCACTAGTTAAAATTACAAATGATCTTCTAATTGCTTCAGACAAAGGACTCGTCTCTGTACTTGTTTTATTAGATCTTAGTGCAGCGTTTGACACTATTGACTATCAAATTCTGCTACAGACACTGGAACATTTAATTGGCCTAAAAGGTTCTGCACTAAGCTGGTTTAAATCTTATTTATCTGATCATTTTCAGTTTGTTCACATTCATAATGAATCCTTACATACTAAAGTTTGTTTTGGAGTTCCGCAAGGTTCTGTGCTTGGACCAATCCTATTTATTCTATGTATGCTTCCTTTAGGTAACATCATTAGAAATCACTCTGTAAATTTCCTTAGTTATGCAGATGATAGACAGTTGTATTTATTGATGAAGCCAGAAGAAAGTAATCAGATAACTAAACTTCATAACTGCCTTAAAGACATAAAAACCTGGATGAGCACCAATTTCCTTATTTAGACAAAACTGAAGTTATTGTTCTTGGCCCCAAACAACTCAGAGACTCTTTATCTGATGACATAGTTTCTCTAGATGGCATTGTTCTGGCCTCAGAGTAATATTTGATTAAGATCTGTCTTTTAATTCTCATTTAAAACAAACCTCACAGACTGCATTTTTTCATCTGCATAATATTGCGAAAATTAAGCCTATCCTGACCCAAAAAAAATTGGTCCACGCTTTTGTTAACTCTAGGCTGCATTACTGTAACCCTCTTTTATCAGGTAGCTCTAATAAGTCTTTAAAAACTCTCCAGCTAATTCAGAATGCAGCGGCACGTGTACTAACAGCAACTAAGAAACAAGATCATATTTCTCCTGTTTTAGCTTCTCTGCACTGGCTCCCTGTAAAATCCAGAATTTAATTTAAATCCTACTGTTAACTTATAAAGCTCTAAATGGTCAGGCTCCATCATGTCTTAGAGAGCTCATAGTACCATATTATCCCACCAGAACACTACACTCGAAGGATGCAGGGTTACTCGTGGTCCCTAAAGTTACCAAAAGTAGATCAAGAGCCAGAGCCTTCAACTATCAGGCTCTTCTCCTGTGGAGTCATCTTCCTGTTGTGGTCTGGGAGGCAGACACCGTCTCCATATTTAAGACAAGACTTAAGACTTTCCTCTTTGACAAAGCTTATAGTTAGTGCCGGCTCAGGCTTGCCTTGTACCAGCCCCTGACTTAGACCTATGTGTATATTTCATGTTGAAAATTTTAATAACTTTTTTAGGATTTACATTTCTGAGCTTATGATTAGGTCAACTACACCCAAAAATAGTTTAAAAAATTCATCTTCACAGATAAAAAGAGCAGAAATGTGGTGAAAATTGTGGGTTTTTGAGGCTCACGCCAAAAGCTGAGTTTTTTTTTCATATTTACAGTGATGACGTAGCATGGGGGAGTTGTCCTGACCCTGCAGCGTACAGTAAACAGCGCAGTAGTAGTTTGATGGTGTGTCAGGGTAGTCAGTTGTCTAGTCAGTAAGTTATTATTTAGTCAGTAAGTAGTCAGTGTCAGTCAGGTTCAATAGGTTAGTCAGTAGTCTGCCGATCAGGCGGCTGGCAGTTCTTAGCTAATGTTAGTGTGTTAGCTAGCTAGCTCTTTTGTCCGGCTTTTCACATAACGGTGAGATACTGCGTTGTGGAGGCTGCACAAACTCTAGTCTATCTGGACATAGAGTTCATACTTTTCCAACAAATAGGAAAAGTGACACTTTTCATGCGTGGGTGCGCTTTGTCCAAGTGAGGAGGACTTCACTGCGGCATCAGCAACGAAGAACGTGGTTATTTGTGGTTATTTACACCGGAGGATTATATTCCCGAGGACATGATGGAGTGTGAAATGGATTTTCACCACCACAACCGGGTGAGACTAGAGTGGGTGCAGTTCCCTCTATGCACAAAGCAGCATCGTCAGCTCCACCATCAGCAACACTGCCGACCTCGCCTCGGCCAGGATACAGCTCGGCTCGACGAAAGCAGGATCTGCACAGAGTGAGTCATTTTCTGACAATTGCCAACTTCCAAATTGCCAGCATAATGTAACATTAACACTAGCTACTATTTGTTGTAAGGCATAATTGGTAACCATAGTTTACTTACACGGTTACAGACTAGTAAACGCCTGTAGCCTTTAAGTTACATAAGTTACATTTCATCTCCTTAGGCATGCCCTTAGCCTATAGCCCAAATGACACCCGTTGGACTGGGAAGCTTGCGAAAATATTGTAGCGAGCTAGCTACAATAGCTACTGTCAATGGCGATAAGGCAGTGCTACGAAAGTGCACGAAGGGCAGGCTCGTGTTTGCTGCAGAGACTAGCGGGTTGCACGGGGCTTTATTTCACTCTCCCGGCGACCACTGACAGGGAAACCAGCTGTGTCATCAGAGGACCAGCAAAATGACGCGTTTACCAGTCTGTTGCACTCTGAAGTGTACAACTTGGTTGGACTTTGTGAGCACAGCTAGCTAATACATTTGTCATGTATTTCATGTGGTGTCATGTTGGTGTACTATAAGGTTTTGGGAGATGCTGCAAGTGAAGATGCACCTCCTACAGTCCTTGACGATTCGGACCAAGAGGCCTTTCCAATGGCTCCTTACCATCTGTGCTACACTGTATAACTGAGTGTAACATCAGACCCTTGCATCGTTCATCAGGTAATGAAACTATACTCTACAATGAACTATAGCCTACATACAACACTACATTAAATTGCATCATGTAGGAAGATAATTTATTACACATCTTAGTATGATGCAGGTGGGTACAACTTTGATTGGTTTAGGCTAGATTCTACATGTGTATCTGTTGTGGCTACTAAATGTCATGTTGTATATTTTCATCTTTCTTTGTATATGTGTCTTTACATCTTCCTCTCTGCTCTTATTCCAGTGCAGTGGCTCTTCCTTGTCAGTGTTGACCCTGCTGTTTTCTCTCATCATTATTGTTATTGTTGCCTATGACACTGTTTAATATTTCTTTCATTGTACTTTTTCTACAGGCTTCTCTTGGCAGCCCTGCATTTCAACAACAATGGCAGCAGAGAGATTGCCTGACCAGTGATGGTGAGGCCTGTTATGCCGTTTCCTAACCAAGGTTCCGCAAAGGTGACTGCGTCATCTGTCCCATCAATGAAAAGCCATCATACGGTTAGCAGTTTGTCAGTCCCTAAATATTATTAAGTGAGCTGATTCATGAGTCAACCATGTCACTGAACTTGTCTCCTTTTCCTAGCATATGCATCAGCCCTCATGGAGTCTCTGAGAGTGGGATACTCCAGGTTGCCACAGCCTCTATGTGAGAAGAGTATTCTGTTGTCCTCAGCCACACCTGCCCCCCTTTGCAGATCCTACCAGCAGATCAGCAAGGATGAAGCCGTTGGCCAGCATCGTGCATGGCAGTCATGCTTCAGCACAGGACTTTAATACAGATGCAATTATACTTTTTCTGTGTTTGGAAATGTATTTTGTATTGATATATTCTTGCATTGGAAATTAGCTGTTAAAGCGGCTGCCAATAATGTGTTAACATTAGGGTTATTTTTTTGTCTGTTTCTTATCGTGGTTCATCTGCATAAACACCGCATCCACGGGGGCAGCCATTGTTGTTTAGAGGAGTAAGGTAATTGGTTTAGAGGGCTGTGTGACGTCACAAATCGTGACTGGGAGTACATCGATCTAGTACGAGTTCACAAGTGGGAAGTTACGGGTTTGACTGCCGTTCCAGTGCACGTTCACGGGTAGAAGGTTGTAAAAACACGAGTTATGGGTTGCCTGGAACGTGCCATAATGTGACAAAAGCAGAATTGGGCAGTAACATATTACACGTTACTCTAAACTTTACCCAGCAACGAGTAAAGGGATAACATTTTCCAAAGCAGTATTTACATTACAGTTACTAAGTCAGGTAACTGAGTTATTTTGAGCTACTTTGTTACCAGAAAGTAAAATGTTTTTGTCCAAATAAGGCTTAACAATGATGATGCCAACATGTAGATTGACAGAAGTCATTGGTGTCGTGCAACATTATTTGTTTTGGTACAACCATTTGTCTTTTCTGCACATAATACTGTATGTAAGAGAAGTTGGCAAAACAAATGCATTTTTTTCATATGGGGCTTACATTATATTGTAAAGTAACGAGTGAAGTAATTAGTTTATTTAGTTTATCGAGGGACAGTGTGTAATAGCATTAATCAATTACAAGAAGTGAGGAGATGGTTGCACCAGATTTAGCTATAACTGCTAATTTCCATCTGTAGTCCCTACATATAATTTACAATATACACTTTATATAATCACTTTTGATAACAAATAAATAATTGTTTTACTCTTTTGAGGAGTAATAAGCAATACGTAACTGCCAGGGATTTCTTTTTCTGAATAACTTTCCCAATGCTCCCCAAATGAGGTCCTTGGGTCTGGGGGTCAGATTCTCCACTAGTGCCCAGAAGGAAGGAACCTCCCTGCATGCACACAGTAGAGGGCATGGCCTGGCATTTCCCACACAAGCACATATCAAATAAAATGTGTATCACTAAACTAAACACCCTAATGTCTCACCTGTACAGACCAGCATTGCATATTTTCTAATGTAGTTTACATGATATCTAATGCGTTTGTTTAGACAAAAGCAGTGTTGGGCAGTAACATATTATACATTATTCTAATGTCACCCTTATAGTGCTTATAATACATAGCAGTCTCCAAGTAACACATTCATATTGGTTATTATGTAGCCCATTACTAAGCACTCTCAGTTTATTTTTGTGGATGGAGGTTCTCAAAACCTAAAATAGACAATACGATCACTTTCGTTGCTCTGTGATGACTTAATTGATCCCAGAGGGAAAATCCTGTGAACTATAATAAGCAGACGAATATAGGCCTGCACCTAACGTGGCAGTGTCACAACACTGTAAAAGGTTATTGCCATGCATCAGACTATAACAAAACTAGAATTTGAAAAACGGTGTCCTGCCGAATCCGACTCCCTTTCGCATGCCGTTCAGTCTGTGACAAAATGAGTGTTTAGCAGGCTAACGTTTGTTCTTCCTCATACACCGCCTCGGCTTGAATCTGCACTATTACCACATTACACCAGGTTGTCTCAGTCTTCTCCTTTCAGTTTTGGATAATGGGGATGCAAAGTCATGCTTGCTCTCTGAAGTTAGTGGCAAGCTTAGGGATGGGAATCCAGAACCAGTTTCTGTTAAGAACCGGTTCCAACTGGTTCAATTCATTGACATCATTAGACTTTATGCTTAACGATTCCCTTATCGATTCTTTTCATTACGCCGAATCTTTACGTCGATGACGCATGTCACGCTCGTCAGTCAGCAGTACGTTCAACAACAAAGAAGATGTAATGGTGGAGAGACAGAAGCAGTTGAAAGCTTGGCTTCACTTCACTAAAAAAGACTCATGATATTCACTCATCACAACAGCATGACGTGCAATTTATGCAGCACTGTAATTACATGCAAGGGCAGAAACACCACCAATGCTACAGTGATTTGTTTTCCACAACAGGGCTCTATTGTGCGAGCATTTTAACGTTACTTGCATTTGCGACTAAAAATAGTTCTGTGCGAGCAAAATAAATCATTCAGCACGCTGTGCTGATAACGGCTTACCGGTGACCGAGAAGCCCGGCAGTAATTTCCTCTTCTTGGTGTCATGACTGCTTAAAAGTACCTGAACAGCCGAGCTGTGGCGGTCGTGTCAGAGGAGAAATGAGCCACTCACATTTCCACAAGCCTCACCACACTTAAGGGACTGTTCTTAACTTGTCAGGGGAGGAAGGTGGCTGGTTGATTTTTAGTTTATTTATTTATTTTATTTTGATCCCCCTTATCTTAATTACTTATTGATGCTGTTTTTGAAGTATGAATAAGTCAAAAAGTAATTTATTCCATTGAAATATCATTGACATATTATAGAAAAGTGATTGATCTTTTTATAAATGACAAAAGGCAAATCTGCCTAATTTTTGCTGTGGTATCGTGATACTACTCAGAACTGTGATACTTTCACTGGTAACGTATCGTGGGTCCCAATTTTGGTACTGTGACAACACTAACAGATTCTGTAATGTTATTTGACATAGATGAAAACAAATGCTGTACAAATATTTTTTCATTTGTTCCATTTTAGATGATAGCAGTAGACCAATTTCATATTTTGTTGACTTACTTACTTAGCACTTATCTCTTATTTAGAACAGAAACTCAATAAAATTTATGTTGTTGACACCAAAAACCTGTAAGGTCTTCTTTTTCTACACAGAAAATTCACATCGATAAGGAAATCGATAAAGAATCGGATCGATAAGCAGAATTGATAATGGCATTGATATCAATAAAATCCTATCAATTCCCATCCCTAGGCAAGCTGCACTTGCTCAGGCGCCAGTGATCAGGCACATGAAACGGTAGGCTAACACACTGTTTTTGACTATATGGATTATCCTCCTAATTATATTATTTCCTTCCATTGTTAATATAAATGGTCAATGTTGGTGGCCCCTATTGATTGTTAAAATGTGAACACAGCGTTAGATCTTGCTAGCTAGTACTAGCTAGCCTGGCCACCAAGACTTTCCTCTTTGATAAAGCTTATAGTTAGGGCTGGCTCAGGCTTGCCTTGTACCAGCCCCTAGTTAGGATGACTTAGGCCTACTCTGCCGGGGGACCCCCTATAATACACCTTGTACTGGAGCCTTTGTGCTCCACTGTCTCTCAGGTTAACTTATATTGTAGCGGTGCCTGGATGGTGTGATGTGTGTGGTTGTGCTGCTGCCGTGGTCCTGCCAGATGCCTCCTGCTGCTGTTGTTATCATTAGTCATACTTCTACTGTTATTATACACATATCATTATTGTCACATATGTACACAAACAGATATTAATATATACTTTCAAGAAGTTGTACCACAACAGCCAGAATTATAATTATAATATTATACCTTTCAATGTTGTTGTAAGCTACTGTCATTATCGTCTATCCTGCATCTCTCTCTGACTCATTGTGTCATATGGATTACTGTTAATTTATCATGTTGATCATGTCATACTGAGGCTTCTACAGTTTTTTTCCCCTGTTAAAGGTTTTTTTGGGGGGAGTTTTTCCTTATCCGCTGCGAGGGTCCTATGGACAGAGGGATGTCATATGTTGTAAAGCTCTGTGAGGCAAACTGTGATTTGTGATATTGGGCTTTATAAACAAAATTGATTAATTGATTGATTGATTGATTGATTGATTGATCCTTTCCAGGCGATGGGAGAAGCTATCTGACCATTTAAGAACCTCCCTCACCACCATGTATGGGAATGGAGAAAAAGAGTGCTGGAAGCCTGGTCCATTGGTGATATCCCCTCTCTGGTATATATCAGTTTTCTCCAGCAGCAAAAAATATGTTCTTTTTTTTCTTTCTTTGCTTCATCATATTTGCTTTCCATCTGCCAAAGATTCCTCTCTGTTGACAGACCAGTTGCTAAATCCTCTTGGGAACGGGTAGCCTCATGAGCTTGGTCAATCAGTTTACTGTATCAGTTTCTGCCTGTTCATCCTCCTGCTGGTGTTTACAGAGCTCATCCAGTTCCTCACATTCAGGTTTCTCCTGCGGCTTAGCTGTTTAAAATAGGATCAAATCTCTCTCTCAGGGACTGAGAGATAAACTGAGAGATTTCTCACTTCAAATGTTATATATATTTATATATATATATTTAGCTTACTATTTAATATGAGATAATTTGCTATTGAAAAGCCACCATATTGCTCTCTGTGATAAGCTTGCATTACATCACCCACCAGCGAGAGCAGTGCACTGCATTCTTGTAGCTGTAGTTTTCTACCCATTGAGCAAAAGCAACAGCCCTTTTCCTCTGTTTTCTCTAGTCTTATAGCACCTGTTTCAAAAGTATTTATGTCTTTCTATGACACTGACATGCCTGCTTTATAAAAAGACCATCTTTCCAGCAGTGAAATACCTCTTTAACTAAAAAGCAGCTAATGAAAATAACTGTGATATGTTGTTATATTGCAACATTTTCTCATAGAACAGTTTGTATGATATCCTACAAACTTGTGCCTCACGAATGAAGTTACGTCTTTAACATACAGTTAGTAATTAACATAAAGTTACGGAGGCTGGGTTGAGGTAATAAAACTACTGTGGTTTGGTTTAGGAAAAGAAACATGGTGAGGATGTACCTTGAAATTTCTCAAAATTCACACGGATCCAAACATGCGATTCCACAGGAAAGTCACAGGCAGAAAAATATATATCAATACGCAGTCTGTGTACTGATCAGGACGGTAGTCACCATATACAATGAGGGGAACACAACCCCCCCCCCAGTGTTTAGATATGCCCAAAATGAGCATTAAGTAGGCTATATTGTAACTGTTCAGTGTGATTTTGTAAAGTGTTATGAAATTTTGATGTCGTGAATGGTTATTGTTTTGCATTGTTGCACCGAATGTAAGCATGTTATAATAGCTAGTTGGCTAGCTAGCTAACTAGCTAGCTAACAACAAACCTGCGTGAAGTTTGAACTTGGAAGTGTCTCTCATAACATTTGCGCTGCATGTGTAATTTCACAGTGAGTCATCATGGGCAAGAGGAAGAGTGGCAGAAACATGTTTTTGGCCAGTCTCAGAAAAGAAGCAAAGTAAGTTAAGAGCAGTGAGAAAATGAGTAGCGTTACTCTATTATTATAGAACTAATGTTAGTTAAACGGTATGGTAGCATTAGTATAAAAAATGAGTCAGTGTTTCTTGATATAACAATTATTGTCAATGAGATTTGGTCCCCCCCAGTGTTGACTCCATGGCTACAGCCTTGGTATTGATACATAATGACACAGACTCTGCTGTGCTGTGCCCCTCAATTATGTCCATTCTGATGGACACTAGTTTTGTTTTTTCTTTTATGTTCTGTTCTTGATAGATATATAGATACGGATATCTATATCTAGATATTGTATTTATAATAGTATATATTTGTTGTCTTTAAACTAACTATACTGTTGGAGATATTTGGAAGAGTATTGCATTTTCTTCCCTTACCAAAAAAAGTACATGTGGACTTGAGTAAAACATGATTCACATTTTAATCACATATGAAACAACATTTCACATAAAAAAAATAACACAATTCCGGCACGGCCATCACAATCACAAATTTTAGTTGCTGATTAATTGTGATAGACAGTTAATTATGTAATTGTCCTTTTGTTTACAATATTTTCTCAGATAATGGCCCCGGGGAAAAAGCAAAGGTGGATAAACTCCTAGTGCCTGTCATTAATGTGCATGCCAGTTATGCATATTTCCATTACTTCAATTTAAAAAAAATAACAGTATAATCATGCTATATTCAACACTTTCTGGATCTGGATTAATAACCGAAAGTGTTATTGTTATTTTTCAGTCAGTGTGGGTGTATGTGTGTTAATGTCCCAGACAAACTTTTTGTAGTGCCATGCAAGTGCCACATGATGGCAATAGCTACATCTGAAATACCATATTGTCAACTATGCAAATTTTCCAGATGTGCTCCTGCAAATGTTTCAAAGAGCCTTGTGTAGATGAATGTAGATTGGTCTAACAAAATGCCACAGGGCTTTTAATTTGAAATGGATACAAGTAGTGTTGAGCTTATATTAACAAATAACGACTCAAAGCAGAGCAGATCAGAAAAGGAGAAAACTTCATACTAAAATATGATCACATCTACTTATCAAGTGAATCAGAGTTATCATTATACACAGCAACATCAAGCATGACAGAGAAACCACTACACGGTGTAGGAGCTAAGTTAAAAAAAAAAGGGAGAAACTTCAGTAATCAGTGGCATTCTTAAGCCTGGGTATCTTGAATGTCTAATGAACAGCTCTGGACTTTTTAGAACCTTTCAGCGACTTGCTGCTCAAAATAAACTCAGTTAGTGGCTCCTCTAGAAGCAGCACAGCGCCTCTCCTCCCTCTTGTCTCTTGCTGTGTGGATGAACAGCAGGTCCTCTTGTCATAAGGTCATCGTAATGTAAGCCTACGTGAATCTCAACAAAAAAACTATATATGTGTAAATGTGAAATAGCCTTTGTAACATACAACCTGTCACAAAAATACAGGTCTGTGTGTGTATATGTGTGTATGTGAGTGTATGAGGGGTCATACGTTTCACCCAACCACACTACAATGCGTCACTTGAGCCTACTTAAGCCTGATTTATGGTCCTACACTGAATCGACGACGTTGCTACGTTGTAGGGTACGGGGCTACCCAGAAGGCTCGCTGTAGCCCCCGGCGTAGCCTGACATGCACCTCCCCAAAAAATGTAACTATTCGTCGAGGCGACGCAGACCCAGCGCAGACCGGCAGGGCTCTGATTGGTTTGCTTGGTAGCAACGCATTTCTGGTTCCGTATTTCCAGATTCCGCCATCCCTGCCATCTTTAAACATCTTCTGTTGTGATGTAGATGTTTCAGTATTAAGGCCCATTTATGCTCAACGTTCAATACGGATACGGAGTCGCGAAATGAACGCGGAGCCGCCTGTCCGTGCTCCGCGTTCATTTCTCTGTGACCGAAAAAGCCGGAAGCTAAACAAAGAATCAACTAGAGACGACAATAACCACTCCAGAAAGGAACACGGCCTCCTACTGCTCTGGCGGTGAATTGCACCGCGATGAAACAGAGTGAGAAGTTCGAAGGGTTCACGACTGCGTCACGGCAACTATGTAGCGACGTCATTGAGTAAACGCAGGACCATAAATCAGGCTGTAGGGCACATCAGATCTGATCAAGCCGCGTGAGCGCACACCTACATTTTACACAGGGTTACTATGGAGACACGAGTGTTATACACACACCCACTACATGACGCGCAGCCGTTGTTCGCTCCACTCACATGACGCGCTCACACGTCAGCAGGACGCAGGTCCATAAATCAGGCTTTCAGTACGCGTGCACAGCGCGTTACAAACGGCACACATGGGACCGTGATATACTTGCCGCTTGATAACGCGTCGTGTCTAGCTCAGACACGGCGCATTGTGTACATAGCAACATGCTGCCAAAATGCACAATACTGGCGGTCACCACTTGGGGCAGACAACAGAAATATAAACCCGGAAACCGTGAAGAATCTCATGAGAAGAAGAAGAGTACGTTACAAGAAGAAGGAGAAGAAGAAGAAGTGTGAGATTTGAAGAAGACTTGAAGAAGAATAGTAAAAGAATAGTAAATTAAACAAACATGGATGTCCTTGATGCGGAAGAGGAGATTGTAATTTTACTTCTGTTCCAGTCTGATCATCCGGATGGGTCACTGTGTGCATTCTCACCAGCGCCTCTAGCGGTTATGCGAATATTGCATCTTGCGCACGCGTCGCGTTACCTCGCGTCGAGATGTGCGTTCGACACGTCAAATGAACGCAGATAACACGTGGCAGCCATGATGCGGTCGCGTTTGCGCCGTTTGCGGCAAGTATATCACGGCCCATACACTACACTTGCGTGTGCGTGTGAATCTTGCACACACATAGTGCATGTACACACCATTAACACTTGAATGCTTCAAATAAGCCTATTTTGGCAAACTGTCTGTCTCCATAGTTTACACGTGCAGGCAGGCGTGTGTGTGTGTGTGCTACGCAAGAGTGGAATGAATAAATTAATCAAGTCGCTGCACACGTACACATGCATATACACACGCATGATTTTTTTGTAATCTTTATTTTATCCTCACAAATTAGAGCTACTGACCACCCTCGATGTCTGGCTGTGGTTTAAAAATATTTAACTAAGATAATATATAGGCTACAACAGCCTAATTGTGAATATATAGCCTATTATTGAATTGGATCCTAAATGCTGCAAACCTCCATCTGTATGTTTTTAATCAATAGTTGTGTTTTCATATACATTTTTTTCGCATTTTGCCCTTTTGCGAATTTGACTGTGGAAACAGCTTTTCAGACATCCGGAACTGACCCCCTTTCCATGAGAGCGGCTAATAGAGCTTAGATCTGGCCCAAAAAATCCAGCCCGACTCGGCCCGAGCCCGTGCATGTTATATCCGGGACTGGCCGGCCCATGCAATTAACTGTAATTATGGGCCCGAGCCCAATTTAAACCTGACATTTTTCAATAGGCTGGCTGTTATAATTAAGAGTATTAAACCACAATTCTTGTTATTTGAATGGCACAACACGGAAGCATGATTATGTAATAAAACAGGTGTTTATTTTAGGATCCAGGTGGTGAAGGGCTGTGCGCACACAATGGCCCAACAGGGGACAGCCCTCCATTCCGACCCCCCCCTCCACCTACGCTGGCTGTCTTTGCCCCCCCCTCCCGGCCGTGATTGCAATAAAGGTGGCTTCGTCGGGCACTTTACAGCAGCTCCGCTTCCCAGAGCAAAACTGTTGCTCACTCGGATCTCCTTTCTCAGTGCCCTGCAATCAGGTCCAGCTGTGTATGATCAGTCTAGAGTCTCTGTCAGATCCACAGGTGAAACATTGTCTTTGATTACTTGTCACCATGGAAACCGGTCCGCTCAACCCCAGTTCATTAGCCTGCAATATGAATAAATATTGGACGGTGATTAGAAATTCCTCCAACATGGTGCAGGGAAACTATTTTTCGGATCGACCCAGGAGCAGTAGCATGGCTATGCTAACTAGCTTGCTATGCTAATTAAATGTGCGTGCGTTTACACGTCATGTGATCGCAGCCTCAAAAGTGTCAGCTCGTGAAGCAACAACTTGTCGTGTTACGGACGTGTGACATGTGTGTGTGTGTGTATATATATATACCTACTGTAGCCTATATAGACCATTTCAAACTTGTCAACATAAACATTCTAATGAGTCCCTTGGTACTTCCTGCTAGAATGTTTGTTAATGCAGTAACTGACAGGAAGGGCACAGGGACCAAAGCTGTTGCCCTACTAACAGAGCATCAGTGAAACAGTCACGTAGATGTTGCAGTGTTAAGGCTCATTATATATATATATGCCATTATGCTCAAAGTTCAATACGGATACAGCCGGAGCCGTCTGTCCGTGCTCCGCGTTCATTTCTCTGTGACCGGAAAAGCCGGAGGCTAAACAAAGAATCAACTAGAGACGACGTTAACCACTCAGGAAAGGGACGCAGCCTCCTACCGCTCTGGCGGTGAGATGCACCGCGACGAAACGGAGTGACAGAGAAGTTCGAAGGGTTCACGACGGCGTCACGGCAACCACGTAGCGACGTCGTCGATTCAACGCACGACCATAAATCAGGCTTAAGAGGACAAGACAGTTGACAACAATGTTCATTTTGGACTACTTGAGGCTTGAACCCACAACTTCTGGAACCAAAGACTGTCATCTATTGCTCTGGGCAAATTGGCAAGTGGCAATATAACAGTGGCTTCACAAATTGAGTAAGCCATGGCCCGGTCCAAGCTATTTGTTTTTATTTAATTTAGAGGCTTGCTGTGATGCCACTATCAGGACAATTGTCTTGTGTTTCATGTAGAGGACATCTGACATTTTGATCTGTCATCATCATCATCACCCTTGCGGGGTCTCGAACCCACAACCCCTGACACCAAGAACCAGCTCCTAACTCACTGAGCTAATTGGCTGGAAGAGAGACCTGCTGCGTAGCTTCATTTGTCAACTCAGGGAGTCACTGTCCGGGCAGCTGTTGTCAAGGCAGATTTAAAAAATGGTCAAAATGTCAGAAATTCTGTTACCTGAACAAAAATCTGATAATACATAAATTGCATCTTGACAGCATGGAAATGTTGGTGATTTGTTTTTAACTCTAAGTGTTTTGCTTCATAAGAGAAAATCTGATGTTTAAAAATGCCACTCTTACATTGACTCCAGTTGTTCCCATGAGAGCAGAATTCAAAATGTTCTCAAAAATTCAGTTTTTGAGATACAATTCTAATATTTGCCAAACTTCATCAACCATGACTCCAAAATATTCTCTTTTTTTCTCAGGAAGATTGAAAATGTATTTAGCAAGAATTTGATAGTATAGGTTTACAGTACTGTTTACAGTCAAACATTTTGATGCACTGTAGGCTTAATTTTTCAAAAATCCGAGAAACAAGTTTTGTGGAGGACGGTCTGAAGATGCTCTCAAGCAAGTTTGGTGACAATTGAGCAAAAATTGTGGGAGGAGATAGGTTTTTATAAGTTTTACAGTTTTTGAAAAAAACTGAGTGATGGACTTCATAATTTGCAAATGAGTTTAAGTGGACTAAAGTTTCAGCAGTATTTGGGCTACAGTTTGGTGAAAGTTTCAAAACTGTAGCATGTACTGTTGATTTTGTAGGTATTTTTAAAGATTTTTAAATTTAAACGCTTATTGTGCACCCCACGACATAAAATTATAACTAATTTCATGCATCTGTATGTTCTTGAAATTGATAATAAAATATTTTTTGTTGTATCATCAAGAACAGTTCTACAAAAATAGCCTTAAATATCATGATATCATTTTAGGACCACATTGGCCACCCTTACACCTGTCAAAACATAAAATTCACCTGGGCTGATTTTGGAAGCATTAGCAAAAATTGGATTCCATCTCCTTCAGTTTTGGATAGTTCCTGACATGAGGAGTGACCAACCCGTAAGAAAACAGGTGCTTTGGACAGCTGTTCACTACGAATATTACAACCACTCATCTTTCAATCGCATGCTTCACTTTTCCTGCATTTTACATCTCCCTATAGGACAAGATGTCTGCAACATGCTGAGCAGTTTAGCAAACAATGATAGATTTGTCAGGGAGTCTTGATGGCTGTATAGTCTTTTTTTTTTTACTTTGTGAAATGAATGATGAAATTATTGTAATCATGGTTGAGATGTAAAATTATTCTTATATTGTTTATTTGGGTGATCTCATCTGGTCCTAACTGGAATGAAATAGAAACATCACTTTTTTTGTGAATTCACACGTCTGACTAACCCAATAATTGTATTAATGCAATCAATTTTCAATTAAATAACAATACAAAATGAAAAAAACAGCCCCTACTATTATGTATGCTTCGGTTTTTAGCAGTTTAATGCTTTTAATTATTTTATGTTATAATATATAATTATTATTATATATTAGGAGTATATTTGCTCCCCCAACAAACATTTGCCATGAGATTCATTTGCCGTTATTGTGAGCTGTTATCAGACCTCAGCAGAACCTTTTCTTCAGGGTCTTGGGATTGAATCTATACACACTAAGCTGCTTATCAACCGTCCATTAAAGAAGAGATATCAGTCAATCAGTGTTGTCCAGCTCCTCCTTAACAACAGCTCCTGCATATACACACAGAATTGTATAATATAGTAGGAGAATGTATAATTATGTTTTGTTGACTTTTTGGAGCTATGTTTTTATATTTTATGTATTGAGTGCCATTTAATTATATACTGATAATTTTACACTCCCCTAATCTGTTTCTGTTAATTTCCAAACGTGACATTTGTATTCTACAACTGACACACAGTGTTCACAGTGTTCATTCAAAAGAAGCTGATATTCTCTTTGATGATTTTTAATACATTTTCTGTTTTACAACTGTGCTCAGTTGTAATTGTTTTGAGCATCAAAATAGTATAATGTGAACTGTGTCAGCTAATCAGATATGGATCATCACTGCACTGCACTGTGCTCAAATACTACAATTGTTTTTACAAATGCAGACTTGTTCTAGAATCATTCTCAGTGTGTGTGTGCATGCGTGCATGCGTGCGTGCGTGCATGCGTGCGTGCGTGCGTGCGTGTGTGTGTGTGTGTGTGTTTTTTGTTGCAGTGCAGGGAGCGTCAGGGGTTAAAAGGCTAAACGGCATGGATCATTGTTCTCAATGAAAGGCTTCTTTGACGAACCCTACAGGGACGAGTCCACGTACACACACAGACGAAAGGCAGCAGCGCTCTTGATCCTATTAACAAACACACGGACTGGGACAGAGGGTGTGTGTGTGTGTGTGTGTGTGTGTGTGTGTGTGTGTGTGTGTGTGTGTGCGCACGTGTGTGTGCACGCGTGTGTAAAAGCAAAGAAAAGCAGCCCATCAGTAGGCCCATTGCATTTAAATAGCTGCCACTTGCCACTTATTTTACAGCAGGTGCCGTGATCACACACAAAAATCCGCATGCACTATCACTGTCCAGATGCAGTGACAAAATGTCCTCCACAGCTTGCACAGCAGATGATATCTCAATGGACAGGCAGTCATTTTTCTGATTTGCTTGTATCACTTAGTGCAAGGCCTTCCATATTTGCACACAGATTCTGACACTGCCATTTACATCTCACGATAGATTCAAGAGGTGCCATTTTCTTTTGCCCACCTTTGTTGCTGCAGTGGTACACTCCAAAATTGCTTGACCAGGACATGCAGCCTGACAGTGGAGGGGAGGAGAGACAGCAAAAGTAAAGATGCGTGGAAACTCAGAGAGAGGGAGCAGCAGAGACAGAGAGAGTGATGTTCCACCTCATTCACTCCTACTCATGCATCTCATAAAACATGCCGACAACACTCTTCCTCTTCTCTTTTCATCACGTTGCAAACACACACTTCAAGTCATCCACAAACCTTTTTGGTACATAGAACAGCAGTTACCCACCATCTTCGGTTGATATCTATTTGTTTGGGCTCATTTCATCTATGAAAAGACGTAGGGCTGGATTTCACTGTATATCATTTTATATTACGTCATCACTCTGAAAAAGCTACTGAGACTTGGTTTTGGATAGATAAAAGACAGGAATGCGACAATATGGCCTCATGCACCCATATTTAATACTATGTAATGAACAGTATAGCAACGTTGCTGTCAGTAGGAATTTACATCATTTCATGTTATTTGTCATGATATAGCCCTCCACTGAAATAACTATATATCATGTGTCTGGTCCAGGAAAAAAATACCTCAGCAATTCCATACTAGATTTTAAAAGACAAATGCCATCTTGTCTACAGAGCCAAAAAATAGATAAAGAAAGAATACCTTGTGAAGGGAAATTATTATTAGATTTGAAATTTATAATGTGAACTGTGTCAGCTAATCAGATATGGATTCAGTGATGGAGCCCACTAAAATACTATAATTGTGTTTAAATGCAGACTTGTTCTAGAATCATTCTCAGTGTGTGTGTGTGTGTGGTGTGTGTGTGTGTGTGTGTGTGTGTTTGGGGGGGGCGGTGCAGCGTGGGCACTGTGTTGTTATCTAGCTACTCTGCAGGCAGGACACGCCTTCTCTGGGCTCCCTCTCTGCTCTGTGGTTCTGCTGCAGCAACCTTCACGGCATTACATCACCCAGCAAAAGAGCACCCCACAAAACGCCTGCAAACACACCGTGCGCAATCTCTCTCTCTCACTCACTCACTCACTCACTCACACACACACACACACACACACACACACACACACACACACACACACACACACACACACACACACACACATTCCCAGCATACACATCATTAAATGAAAATCATATATTCCACCCTGACATGCTCAAATGACAGCAGACAAAATAAATAAATAAAAAATACACATGCATGCCAAAAACCAAAGCCTGGATATACACTTCTCCATCAGATACACACACATTACTACAAACACTTCACCGGCGAACACACCCACAAATACCTCGCCTCTCCCCCACCAGCAAGGCCTCTAACAACATCACGCTCTCTTTTTCATTGTGGCAAGGACTTTTTCGTCATGACTGTTTGGTTTTTCATATTTTTAAATAATGTTTCTTTTCTCAATACACGAACGGCTCCTTCAGCAGAAATAAACGCTATGAGATATTACATGCCTGTGCACTTTTAGGACTGGATGAATCTGAAATAATTGTAACAAAAGGCATAGGCATTATCTTTTTTATTTCATTTATATTTGGACATCTTTGGCACAGCAGATACTTTCGATACGGAATACAGAATATTTATGGCTTGGTAATGTCACACACTATTACACCTTATAAAAATAAAAAAAACGAAAAGAGCGACAGCAGTAGGGGCAGAAAAACGACTGTATTAAAGAAAAGAGCATTCTCTAAAATCCTGCGCAATTTGACTCTCCCCGCCCAAAGGGATTAGTGTTACCTTGAGAGCCCTTGGCTTTTTGCGCCTGATTTGTCAGAGCAGTTAATCGGCTGCCAACCAGAACAGAAAAAAAAAAAAAAAACAGGACAGCCAAATTGCCCAAAACAGCCTCCATCCTACCCGAACATCCCCCACACAGCTTTAAAAAACAGGGGAACGGAAACCGAGAGGGAAAATGAAATAAATTAAATAGAGAGGGGGCTTTCAGATTTTGCAGAAAATACGCACCGTCCGTAAAAGCGACATTACACTCATAAAGATTTACATTATTATACCCCCTTGCTATAGCATCGTTTATGTATCAGTTAGATGACTGAATAGTTGTTAATAATTACCTTACATTTGAAATCATATTTAATATATTCTAGTCTGATCATTTAAATTTTCAGCAATGCAGTAAAAAGATTTTGAAAAAAAAAGATTATCTATCTATCTATCTATCTCTATGTAGTTGGGGTTTTTTTCGAAAGGACAAATTGTTTTCTCTCTCGTGACATGCTATAAAATAGTTTTCTGTGCTTTGATGTTGTAAATGATCGTCTTAACTGGTGGTGATGAAGCACCTTTGGGCCCTTTGCAGTGAAAATAGACGCATTCTCTGGTTGGGTCACGCCCATTCTGAAGCCCGTTTTGGAAAAATCCTGATTAGGAATTCCCCATGCATAAATGCCCAAGAATAATCTAATCCTATTAACTCTTAAAATCCGACACATCGAAATGCGTGCTGCAGCAATGAATAAAAAGTAGAATTGTCATTCCCTTGCCTGTGTGAATTCGCAACGATTTAGACTCTGTTACGTCAGTTAAACTGAAGCTGCTGATCAATTTCAAACAAGTGTGTAGATGATAGCCTAAAAGGAGTCATATAGAGAGGAGACTGAAGCCTGGACACCTTCCTGCTTATTTAGTGGCAGGTAGTGCATTTCCATGGCGCACTGCATAAGGCCTCGTATTTTCCTGAAATGACAATGGCCAGATTTGCTGTATAAATGGGACATCCTGCATTCGTCGCAGTGTGAAAAACAAGCTCTGCAAAAAGGCAGTGCTCATTTTAATTTATATTGCTGTCCATAAACGGATTTGAGCCTGATCTACAAAGCAGGCCCAGTGGCTTTTAAATTGTGGATTGTTGAAGGGGGTAACAAATGTTTGTCATCTTAAACTGCTCCATGAAATGCAGTTTAGAACAGTCACATTTCAGCAGTCCTGCCTATGCCCCCCCCCCGACGCCATTTGATTCATCAGGGAAACGAAATCATCCAAATCATCATAATCATCATTTCGCTAAAAATGTTTTTGTTTCCCCAAGACAATCACTCCAGCCTCACCCTTTAAAAATACTTACGAATTTGTTTAATTTATTTCGATATTTCGAAGAAATTTTGATATGAGAAGACAATTTTTTTTTCTTTTTAGACCTCAACGCTCGTGGTTGATGGCTTTAATAACATGAGAAAACAGTGGCATCCGTTTGATTCATCTCAAAATGTGTGTACAAACAGCGGCCAACAGTTGGATTTTGGAATCCAGACAGAGAGGAAAAGGGATGATGGAGGAATGTGATGGTAATTACATAGCGAGAAACTGTGTATGCAGCCCGCTGGTGCGTGCTGTCCATCTCCGTTAACACAGAAGGTCATGTATCAAACTGCATGTCATACCACTCGAATTACATCGAAATATTCATCTATATTTAAAGAGTGTTTGCTGGGCGGAAAGGGCTGTGCGCTGCGTGTCAGGGCGCATTTGTTTGACATTTTAACACGAAGCTGCAGACGACAACAATGCGTGGACACTGGACACCTGGCGTTCATGCTATTCATTATTCATCATCCCCAAAACAAGGTAAAGGAAATCTATTTACGTCGCGGTATACGTCTTTTTGGAGTTAGTGTCTTTAACATTTGACCCACAGGCGTGGTTTTAACGCTGCATGGGCGTATCTGCAAGATACAATGAATAAGAAAAATTGATCATATATATTGTAAATATTGCCTCGGGGGACCGGAGAAGAGCGGAGAGGACATATGTAATTCTATACCCGCCTGTCACGGTGCCTCTGTTCTACCGGGGGAATTAAGAGGCCAACATGGCAGAAATTGCTATCCTGAATCCTACAAACGCCGCTGCTCCTTCAGGACACGCACACCTGCTTCAGCTCGACATAGCCACCATTTCGGTGCGCGCAAACTGGGGGGGAAAAAGTCCTGTAAAGTGGCAAGTTCCGCCATACCTGTGTGTCAGGAGTGAAAACTGCAGCCCTTTCTGCCTCCTATATCCTCTGGCCCCTGCTCCTGTTTCACTTCATTCAATTCGGAAGGGCTTTCTACACGGACAGGCAACATGAACAGGTTGGAGTAAAAAGATGACGCTACTGACCTTAGTTAAACACACCACCGATTGTATCCAACTGCTAAAATCCAGCTGTAAACTCCACAGAGGCGTAGATTTTAAAATCCAGGATCCCTCTAAAAGCAGCAGTGTTTCCGCTGCTGGTGCGAAGCGGCGGGGCGGTGAGCACCAGGCGTTACCGGGCTGGGTTTATCGTTCCTCACAGGTGCATCGACCACGGTGCATCAAACGCACAAAAGCCGCTATTAGCTCGGTGCGACTTGCAGCGGCTGCAGGCAAGAGGCGCACCACGCATACAAACGCGCACACGCGCGCCACTCTGGTCCGCCCTCTACTCACTACACGCCATTTAAAGGCGCACGACGGTTCGTAAGCGGGCCCGACACACACACACACACACACACACACACACACACGCACACAGAGTCATTTCCTGCTTAAATAAAATGAGTGCCAGCTATCTTGTATCCATACATTTTCAGAGTGTTCTCACTTTGCTAATTTTTAGTCACTATTTGTGCTGGTGATGTAGCCTATAGTAGCCTATGTTACACAATTTTCCTCTTGGTATAATCAATCCATTTTTATTTATATACCGCTTTTCATAGCCTACATAAAAATGCGACACAAAGTGCTTCACAAGATAAAAAAAACAATAAAAAAAATATTTTGCTTTACACAAGCACATACACACACACACACACATACACACACACACACACACACACACACTGGGCACTCACTAACTGTCAGTATAGTAACATGGCAGGGCACTGAGGCACCAGGTGATGAAAAACCACCTATGGAGAGCTCATCCACACCAAGAGGCGCCACAGCGGATGGCCACAGGAAGCGCCGCCACAGAGACCACCCCAGCTCAGACAGACCGGGGTAGACTCAACACATGGTGCAGAGCCCCCTAGTCCTCCGGACCCAGGGGATCTTCAGGACGGCGTCCCCGCGGGCAGACCGGACACACCTCTCAGTGTGGAGGACCCCATGGGGAAACACTGGAGCTAAAAACTAAAAGACTAAAAGACAATGGGACAAAAACAGCATAAGATAGAAAAATGATAAAATGCATAACAAATTAAAGATTTAGAAAATTTAAAGATTTAAACATTTAAAAAAGTTAAAAATTAAAAATAATTTTGCATAAGAATTTAAAAGTAGATCATTAAGAAAATTAGACATGAAAACATAAATAAAATTAAATTTAAAAAAATATATATATATAATAAAAGAAGAGTAGAAGAAATCAGTTAAAAGCCAAACTAAAAAGGTAAGTCTTGAGCCTCCTTTTAAAAACATCAACAGTCTCTGCAGTACTGATGCTCTCTGGCAGGCTATTCCACAAGTGTGGGCCATAATGGATGAATGCAGCCTCCCCGTGGGTTTTTGTTCTGACTTTTGGGACGATTAAACGGCCGGTGCCAGAGGACCTCAGGATCCGCGAGGGTTGATATGATTAAAGCAGGTCAGATAAATAAGTTGGCCCAAGACCGTTAAGACATTTTAAAACGAATAAAAGAAACTTAAATCGACTCTGAAACACACAGGGAGCCAATGCAGTGATTTTAAAATTGGTGTAATGTGCTCTCGCCCTCTGGTCTTAGTCAGCACACGTGCGTCTGAGCACGAAATGAGATTTAAAGCAGTTAAATTAATTCAGTTCATGTGCACTTTCAACACCATTGGCCCAGGTCTATATTTGAACATCAGGAAACAAGGTGTGTTTGTAGAAGCAAATATTAGGCCCCCAGAAGCCTTTTGAACAAAAGGGTCATAAAGATGCTCTCTGTAATTAGCTATTATAATCATCATCATCATCATCATCATCATTGTTGCCAGAAGCTACGGTGAACAAATAAAAAATGAAAAGGCAGGGACCTCATCACTTTCAGTTTCTTCACACCAATGGTGTTGTGTTATATCTAGATATGCCCAATGAGCTTTTTCAAAATGAGAAGTGTAATCTGAGTACAATGAAGATGGCATTTCACAGATAATCTAACTGATGTACAGTGACAGGATTTAATAAATAGTAGCCTACGGTTAAATTTGATGTGAAACTGGATCAAAGAAAAATCTTGGGAAGAGAAGTATAGTGAAAAAAGAAAGGAGATGGAAAGTATAAAGACTGCAAGTCTGAGGGGCTCACTAGCTATAAGTCTACTGTCTTTAATTCTTCGGTCTTTCAAGTCAGTTGGCCTATCAATATATCCAGAAAATCTCATTCCAGTCACAGGTCATGTCAGGTGTGGTGATGAAGGTGTGGGTGACAAAAGTTTTCAAATGAGAGGAAAAGTTACTTTAGTTTTCATATTATTAACAGTGCAAATCAGAACTGACATAAAGTATTGCTATCTCTAACCACAGCGACACAGCCTTATTTAAAAAAGAGTTGAGTTGTATCTATTAAGTGTTGTTTACAGCTGAAAAGCTGCATTTTTATCAACACAACAAACTCAGGCACAAAATGTCTGCTGATTCCTCATGTGGTGTAAATGGTTTACTTAAATTTTTCTCTTTGTAAAATATCTGTTTCTGTTTTTGAGTTAACTGAATGTAAAGCTCAGGTGATTGGATTCTTAAAGCATCTGTTTAAATTGTTACAATCTTTCAAATGATTCTAATGCCATGCATTTTTGTTTGGGAAAAAACTGATGCATTCATTAAGAAAAACTTAGGCATTGCATGAGATTCTTTCAGTCCTTTACTTTTGATATCCCTGCGTCAGATTCAAAAGGGCATGCAATACTGTCAACCCAATTACTCTGACTTAAGCAACAGGTCATTAATTGCAAAATGACCCATGTGAGTGTTTTCTGAGCTGATTAATAGAACAGAACAGAATAGAATACAAAGCAATACAATACAAATCAATACAAGACTACAATACAAGACAAAACACATGACTCAATTTTTGCATGTAAAAAGGCAAAAATTAATCTTTGACTTGTATGGAGCCCCTAAAATCCCAAAATGTTTTTTATATTGTGTGCACAAAATGAAAAATTTCACCTCTCAGGACTTTAGAAACTGTGTATGTTTGCATGTGCATAAAGTGCTTTTTAAAAGGGCATGTTAAAACACATACATGAAATACTCCTATCAGTAGCCCCTATCGGCAGAACAATGGTTAATAGAGTACTATACCTCCCAGACTGCGTGGAATTCCTTGCACTCAAGAAAAAAAAAACTCCTTGGATGAACTAAATTGAACTGCGGGCAGGTTTTCTATTCAATACATATGTATCAAACCAAGTCACTTTTTATTAAAAACAGCTAAAAAAAAATGCAATATGATTTATGAGTTAATCCACATTATTTTTTGTCAATTTTTGTGGCTAGAATAAAATCATCACATTAAATCAATGAATTTGATATACTCATGTCCAACTCAAATAATTACTATTAATTGGAAATTGAATGAGATTAAATTCTTTTTCATTTGATCCCCCAATAAGACACAGATGAGACAAAACCTGGTTGAAGTATTTTTTATTGAAAATGCTCAGATAACCAGCTTGTTCAAAACCAACCATCCATGACGCCAGTGTACCAGTATGTGTTTTGTTTTGTTGTTGTTAAAAATAACAACTACTTATAAACAACCTGAGCAAGAACTGAAACCAACAAAAACTCAAACATTTCAATACGGCAGATGACAGTAATCCTCAATTTAACATCAATACTTGAATACACAACAGCAAGATATTAATCCTTTTGCTTGAATGTGTAAAGCAAAATATTTTTGTAACTTGAACATGCACAGCAAAATATTATCTTTTACTTGAGTACACAACACAAGATATTAACCTTTTTACATGAATGTACACAGATTGATATTAGCTTTTTCATTTCTCCTTATTAAGAGCCCTGGAAATAGCACTACCATAACAGCTGGCGAAAAATGAACTACTATGCCAAATCCCCCAGCACCACAAACAACAAAAACACTATGGAGGTGGAGACTTTACACTGCTCCTCAAACAGGGGATGTCACTGGGTGGTTTTGACATGTACAAGAGTGCACTGCACATGCCTATATTTGGTACTTGCCCTAAGTGTAGTGTAGCCATTTGCCTAAAACCTACCAACAAAAAAGCAAAATAAAAATTCCTGCAATCTGCATGTACCTCCAAGTTGGCAAATGAAAAACTCACTGCTTTGGTGTGTCATGAGTGGTACAGCTTTGTATTCTTTCCCTGTAGTACGGATGGTCAGTTCAAACAAGGTCTGTTTGTAAATTTCTCATTTACACTGAAGAATAGCCTTTGATGTATTATGATGGGAACTAACAGAAACAGGTAGCATGGACCACTTGGGTTACCAAAACAAACAAACAAAAAAATGGAATGGAATACCAATCCTAAACCCCCATCAACCATTACAGAAAGCAGTTACAATAAGTCGGTCCACCCCACGTGGTTGTACACATGCATTCATCATTATATTTGTACAGAAGCTTACAGTCATATGTAAAAGTTAAATAATTTACAGTCCCATGCCTGGGTCTGTGCTGTCAATTATTTAAAAATTCCAGAACATAAAAAATATCCATGATAAAACATCCAGAGCTGCTAAGAAAACCTGGCAGCACACCTTAGTCATCTGGTGTTCACCTCTTAGGCAAACTACTTGATTTTCAGCCACTGTATCCACAGGTGTACACAGGTTGCCGGGGGAGCCTAGAGCAAGGGCATAAATGCGCCCAAACACCATGATGTTTGTTCTTTATGTGGCTCCTCCAAGAATCACCACCTTATCGGTGTGGAGGGGTTTGTGTGTCCTTGTGAAGTTGGGAGCTGTGTTGTTCGGAGCTAATAGTCCCTGGTAGGGTCTCCCAAGGCAATGTGGTCCCAAGGGAGAGGCCAGACCAAGAGCGATTCAAGAAGACCTTGATGAAATGGGTACTTTGGACCGAGCACCTTGCCCAGTATGGGGACACTGGGCCCCCTCCCCTGGAGCCCCCTGGGCTGGGAGCTTACCAGCGAGTGTCTGGTGGCCGGGCCTTAGGCCATAGGGCCTGGTTGGGCTCAGCCTGAAAGAATAACATGGAGCAGTCAGCCTGTGGGCCCACCACCCGCAGGGACAGAAATCAGGGTCTGGTGCACTGTGTGCCAGGCGGCACGCAGGGGTGGGGCCCTGGGTGTGCTGATCCCTGGCGTCGTGGACTGACTCTGGGCATGTTATTATGATTATGTTATGTGGAATGTAGATATAGTTGGGCTCACTTCCACGTGCAGCACTGGTTCTAGGATCAACCTCCTGGAGAGGGACTGGACTCTCACTTTTTCAGGATCTGCCCAGAATGAGTAGTCTCGCCACCAGACAATCAGAGATCTCCACCTTTTGATAGTCTGGGGACACTCCTTTTTAAAGTGTGTTTAACACACCGGAGAAAACGGCTGGCATGTGTGCTCCCCCTTTTCTCGTCCGTAAGGAAACAAACACACAGAGAGCTTGAAAATGGATGCCGAGAGATTTAATTCATTTTATCAAACATGTGCTCAGTCCACAAGATTGTGGAAATGAAGGACTTACAGTGACTTTGTTTAAAACTGTTAATGCAGTCGGACTATGTTTACAAGTACAAGACTTCAGCAAGCCACCAAAGGACCGCCCTGTGGATCTACTATTGGTTCTGCAATGTAGGGAGTTTTTGGTCTCTCTCTTTCTGAAATTGTATCCGCCCATCTACCCTCTTCGAGGGTGGTGACGCGACCTAGATTTAACAACGTTGAATCTATCCATCCGCTCAATATCAACATTACTGAACTACATCAAGGTACGTCTGATTTTGGCAAATTTTACGTGTTTACAGAGATGGCGCAAGTGGTGACAAATGGAGAGGAGTGTGATTTAACTCACTTGCAGTCTTTCCTAAACCGAATTGTGCAATCTAACATGGCTGTTAAAACCGACGGTAATTTGAATGAATGAATGAATGAATGAAATGAAATTTATTTTTGAACATGAGAATCAACGAAGAAGCATTTTCCACATGACATTTCTCACAGAAAATAAATAAATTAAAGGTTTCTACATGTTCAAAAAAGGAGAAGGAAGAAGCTAACTTATGTTTACCTTCCCCTTTTATACATCTTAATTTTCTAACACGGCTACTGTTTATTTTATCAAAGTACCGCCATTTGTCCAAATGAGAAACTCTTGATTCATCTGAGGTAGTTAGTTCTGGAAATAAAAAAACAATATATACTGAAAATATAATACAAGAGAATATTTGAAAAAAGGAAAAGAAAAAAACAAAAAAAAAATGCAGACTTTATGGCTAAACAATTCAGTACAACCTCTTAAAGTGGAAATGAAACATTTGGCCCACCTTCACCTCAATTGTTATAGTTTTCTAATGTGAGAACTTTAAACTGTCTTTTGAATTGAGCAATGTGTTTACTTTCTTTGATCGTTACAGGTAAATTATTCCACAACCTCACCCCATTGACAGATATGCACATGCTTTTGAGTGTGGTGCGCACCTTGGATTGTAAGAGATTCCCTCTCCTTCTTAAATTATAACCACTTTCTCTTTCTTTAAACCATTTTTGTATATTATTAGGGAGTAAGTTGTTTTTGGCTTTGTAAATAATTTGTGTGGTCTTGAAATCCACTGTATCCATAAATTTTAATGTTTGTCATTTTAAAAATAAATCATTTGTTGGTACATTATAGCCAACATTGCTAACTATTCTCATTGCCTTTTTCTGCATGGTGCATATTGTCTTTAGGGTGGATTTGTAGGTATTACCCCACACCTCAGCACAATAGGACAGATAAGGAAGAAAAAGCGAGCAGTATAGAATGTACATTGTTTTCTGATTCAGTATGTGTCTGACTTTACAAAGTATACCATTAGTCTTTGCCAATTTAGAGCAAATGTGTTTGACTTGCGGTTTCCAGCTGAGATTGTGATCAATTATTACTCCTAGGAAGGAATTTTCATAAACTCTTTCTAATCTGGTGTTATCACACAATACTTCAATGGTTAAGTCTTCTGGAATTTTGCGTTTCCCAAAAATCATGAATTTGGTTTTCTTTATATTGAGAGATAATTTATTTGTATCAAACCACAGTTTTAGCTTGGCTAGCTCTTCAGAGACGATCATTTTTGGTATTCATCGTCCAACTAGTCAAAAAACCCCGAGGTGGTGGTCGAAGAAGACTCTTGTATACCTCATACCTTAGACGACGAGCTTATAAAAAAAGCGACGCTCTCTGTGGGTCGTAATCAATGGCCACGGCAACCAACATTGTTTTGCGATTAATTTGGCTCACCTGCTTTACCCCAATACCCCCGTATAGCGAAGTGTTTGCGCTCGGCAGAGACATTCAAAGTAAGGCGGGTTTGAATGATCAGACCACGGTAATATTCTGCGATATAGCGAAATTTGAAAAAGTCTCAAACTGCAAAATTGTAGTGTTCTACAGAACCGACGACGCTCGAACGCTCTCTGTCTTTTGTCTTCTCAGTCAATCGGACACAAATTTAGTGTTTATGTTTCTGTTTGAAAAACACTACTATGGCATAACAAGCCTAAAAGCCTTTCTAGGCTCGCCGTACGTGTGCGAGTATTGCTACACGGGGTACATCTCTGTCGCGTGTCACTATTGCAAGGGTCTTGCCCCATTTGCTTGGACCCCTCCTGTACCGAACGAAAGCTCCAACCCGTAGTTTGCCTCGACTGTAACAGAGCGTGCCGTTAGCGTTGTCTTTAGCCAAACACAAGGAGCCTGTAAAGAGGCTTGTGGCTGAAAAATACATCAGTAATTGCGAACTGATTAAAAGATGCAAACAATGTGACACGCTGTACTACATCACTATGAACGGTAACTAACATGCGTGTCCAAAAGTTAAATGTAAAATCTGTGGAGTAACCGTAGAAAAAGACGAGAGCGAGTAGCACCTGTGTTACATACAGCGTTTACCTGTCGAGACAAAACATCCAGAGAAACTGATTTTCTAAAATTTTGAGACATACGTAGACTCGTCTGGAGCACACGTCCCTTTTCTGGTGTGTACAAAAATGCTCGACGGGAAAAGGTTGAATGCTCAGGGCGTAAATTGTGCCAAACAGTTTATTATGCATTTCAGATGACCCATGTACAGAAAATCCGTCTTTATCGCTCACAACGCTAGAGGATTTGACGGATACATTGTGCTCAACGCCATGCTATCTCTGAACCTGAAGCCTGAGGCGCTCATAATGCAGGGGAGCAAAGTCGTACGTTTCACCGACGCTGATTACAAACACAGATACATCGACAAGCTTGACGAGCCGTCTGTCGGCTCTGCCCAAAGACCTAGGTTTTCCCGATAAAATCAAGGGTTTTTACTCCATCGATTTAGCTCTGAGAATCATTTAAAGTACGTAGGCGCCTACCCCAAGGCAGAGGCCTACAGTGTCACACAAATGAGTAAAGAGGGCAACAGAGAATTTGAAGCGTGGTACAAGATGGTGAGTCATGGCACGTTCAATTTTGAGAAAGAAGCCATCCGCTACTATCAAAACGATGTGGATATTCTCGCGTGAGCCTTTGACATTTTCAGAAAAGGTTACATCGATGAAACGGGCGTGGACCCTTTCAGTTGCGCCACCATTGCTTCAGCCTGCATGAAAGTGTTTCGCACAAATTTCCTACGTCCCAACACCCTGGCCATTCCATCTCCTGACGACTATCGAAGACGTCGCAAAACCTACTCAAATGTCGGCGTTCAATGGTTAGAGTGGGTGGCGTATACCGAGGGCATCTTTATTCAGAGTTGAACTTGGGTGAAAAACAGATTGGTCGCTACTTTGTAGACAGTTACGCCGAGGTCCGAGGTGTGAAAACGGCTTGGGAGTTTCTGGGTTGTTTTTATCACGGTTGTCCGTCCTGCTTTCAGCCCCATGACACCTGCCCTCTGACGGGTAGACCGTTTGACGAGTTTTACGCCTCCACCGTGGTGCGAATACAGACGTTAGAGTCCACCCATGGTCTCAAGGTGAACGTGATGAGAGAACACGATTGGCTCGAGTTGAAAAACTCCCTTCCACCTCTGAAAGATTTTCTCAAGCGTGCCAAAACCCCTCGACCTTTGTCACCCCGCCTTTCCCTATCCTCTAGGACACCCTGAAATAGTTTACCGAGATTTCAAAGAGCCGCAAAACTACTTTGGGTTAATCAGGGCCGTCGTTTACCCACCTCGAGGTTTGTGTTTCCCTGTGTTACCCTACCTACAAAACACCCTCAGGTAAACTGGTGTTCACCCTCTGTTGAATGTGCGCCGATCTTAATTTTCAGGCCGGCTCGTGTACGCACGACAATGAGGCCAGGGCGTTGACGGGGGTTTGGGTCACTCCCGAATTTAACAAAGCTCTGGAGTTGGGGTCCCACTTAGGTAAGATCACAGAGGTGTGGCACTTTGATAGACGCAGCGACGACGTATTTGTAGAGTACATGCACACTTTTCTCAAGGGTAAACAGGAGGCCTCGGGCTACCTCGCCGAGGCCTCGAATCAGGAGAGTAGAGAAAAGTACATCACGGACTACGGGGTATATCAGGGCATTTTGCTGGACGCGGACAAAATTCAACCAAACCCAGCTAAAAGACAGGTGGCTATGCTCTGTCTAAATAGCTTATGGGGAAAGTTTGCCCAGAGAAGTAACCTGAACCAGACTGACTTTGTGTTTTTCAAACATGTTTTCAGAAAAACACAAAGTCAAATACTTTTCCTTCCTACACGAGACCACGGCTCTGATTCAGTGGTGTCACGATCGTTATATCGCACCCCCCAACAAGACAGACAAGGTGGTTATCACAGCATTCACCACAGCCTGCGGCCGTCTAGACTATTTGCATCAATTGCAGAATTGAGTACTTTACCTCGACACCGACTCTCTAATTTATGTTGCAAAAGAGGGAGAGAAGGGTCTCAAACCGGGTAATTATTTGGGAGACTTGATGGATGAGTTGGGCGGCGACACCATACAGGAATTTGCGGCAGCGGGTCCTAAAAGTTACGCCTACTTGACCAGAAAAAACAAACGAGCCATGCTGCGGGTGAAGGGCATTACTGAGACACATGAATGTTGTGAAAAAATCAATTCTGACAGCGTCAAAGAGCTGGTAGAGGGTTACCTGCAAAACCACCGTATGGGCGAGAGGGAGGAGGAGGAGGAGAAGGAGGAGGAGGGGTTTACTGAGACTCTTCAACATGGCATAAAGAGGGATACAAATGAGTTTCTGCTTAAAAACTCGTCATTTTTAAAAAGGTTTTGTGTGGTATTTGACAAGAGATGGCTGCTTTCCACAGGTGAAACCTTGCCGTTTGGCTATTGAAATGTTTTCTGCCGACCACCGGCTGATTGACTTTGATCCGAGACTGCGAGTGCCTTTCTCATATCAGATTGTGGGACACAGCAGTTGTGGAAAAAAATTTTTTGTAAAAAGTGTATTGGAAAACTGTCAAGATGTTTTGTCTCAGGTGCTTGAAAATATTGTATGGATATATGCTTCGTTCCAGCCTATGTACGATTAACTGCAAAAGATGAATAAAAAGATTAAATTTGTTGAAGGCCTGCCTGATTCTTTTGATCAATGAGAACCTGTTTCCGTCCAATCAAAATCACTTGATTATCCTGGACGACGTCATTTTTCAGGCTCTGACCACCCCGAAGTAGTCAAGATTTTTACACAATACAGACACCACAGGAACATGAGCGTCATGATGTTGACGCAAAATGTTTTTCAGCAAGGCAAACGCAGTCTATCAGCTTAAACAGTAATTACCTGGTCTTGTTTAAAACCCCCAGAGATAGGTTAAATATATTGGCTCAGCAAATTTTTCCTTTGCGAAAAACTTTTTTTTCAGAAAGTTTTGAAGATGCCACCAGAGACGCTCACGGCTATTTAATCATAGATCTCACCCCCAAATTGCCCAGAACAATACAGACTGAGGTCCTGAGGTCGGGGTTGTTACCGGAGCAGTGGCCCGTCATCTATCTACCTAAATCACGGTCTCCCTGAATCATCATCGTCGTCGTCATGTCTGTGTGCGTTTAAAAAGGAACGTTCCTTTACTGTGTGCTTTGTGTCACGCCACGCCTCAGAGGCGTAAAGATATTCTTAACCACAGCTCTTCCGACTTTCTTCAGTCTTTGTATGAACTTTAAATGTTTTAAAAGGAAACATTCCCCTGACCAAGGCTCAATATCAAAAACTCAAAAGGCAAAAGAAAATTATCAAATTACTGGCAAATAGAAAAGCCAGTCTAAAAACCAAGCGCCGAGCTTGCGCCCAGTCCGGAGGGTTTCTATTGCCTCTGCTTTTGGCGGTTGTGCCCATCTTTGGTACAGCTTCTAGGAGGACTAATTAATAGGCGCTAATCAGAAAAATGTCTCAAAAGATGTTTCTGGTCATGCCTCAACAGCTGAGCCGTATGAGTCAGACTTTGGCCAACAACAACAACAACAACAACAACAACTACAACGGTGAATCCCACGCCATGATTAGATGCAAAAATGAGGGATATATTAAAAAATATAACGCTCTGTTACAAAGATACCTCACCCTGGTCAAACAAAGGGAGGAGGAACGTCAACTTTACCTAAAGATAGTGAAAGGCCTACCTCGTGACTCTGACGGGCCGGATGAAAAACAAGATGAAAATGAAGAAAAGGACGAGAAAGAGGCAGGACTGGATGAGACGGCTCGCGAGGTACTGCAAAATCTTTCTCAGCATGACCGTAAAAATGCTGAGTATTATTATTATTCACGAGGTAAAAAATTGTGAGAGGTTCGCATATGAAAAGAAATCTCTAACGCCCATGGGATGGACGGGCTTTTTGAATACTCTAACGGAGCTCAACATACCGATAAGCTCGGTGACCAATCCTCACGCTCGCGTTCAATATCGTCGACTCAAAACCATCGGTGGGTTGTGTGAAGGAGAGGAAAAAGAAGAAGAGGAAGAAGGAGAAGAGGGGGCCATAGCGCCAGTCAACAGGGAGAAAGGAAAGCGGAAAAAACAAAATTTAATTCTGTTGGCGGTGGAGGAGGAATGGGTTATGCCGGTAAAAAGGAGTGAAAGAAAAAAGTGTAAAACGGCCGCTCGTTGGATTAATTATACGGCGTGATAATTACTTTAATAAAAGAGTCGTACAATAACAACAACATTGACGTTTGTCTTGTCTTTTTTATTATTTTTTTTAATTCTTAAACAAGTTGTAACAATCTTTGAACATTTCTGGATAACAGGCGGTGTGATAAAAAGAATCTGCTCTGCTTCTTACAACGGCTTTTTAAAAATTGTAAATTGGTTTTTGGGTAATAGACAAAGTCGGGCGGTAGTCCGAACGAGTCGAAGGAAGTGGCCCTCCCGTCTTCGTCCAGACTGAGCGTTAGCCAGTGTTCTCTGGGCTTATGACTAGGGTGCGTGTTGACAATCATGTAGGCGGGATGTCTGAATGAGCGCATCAGCGCCGGTAGTTGGTCCAAAGCCCACACACCGCAAAACGAATCTCCCAGTAAATGTCGTATGACACCTTCCAATTGGTGGTTCTTCATATTTCTTTCTTTCTTTCTTTTCTCAATAATAATCCACCAGCACTTGACGTTTGAATTTGATCTCCAAAATACTCTCATAACACGCGTACATGATCAGAATGGTTGTACGCCGCAGGGGAACTCTGAATCTCATTTCCAACCTTAAGCACCTGTTGGAGACCGGGGACAAGGCGTCTGAGGCCCAACAGGTGAAGCTTGCGGGAATTAGCGGTGAACCGAGCTCTCTTCGCTAGACCTTTGTACGGTCCGTTATTTGTCACCACAGAATCCATAGAGCCTGCCGTGTCTTAAAATGTGTCTAAAATAACCCGGCGGTAAACTGACTTTTTAGAGAATCTTCTGAAAAGTTGAGGAGGGCTCTGTATGGGTGAGTGGTGCTGGATTGCGATATCAATCTATCACCGAGAATAATGTCGCACTGACTGAAAAGGTATTCAGAGGATAATTCACAAGGCCTACGGGCGTGTCATTATCCAGGTTCACACCATCCGGTTTGGTAATTTTCAGTCGCAGATGTAGCAAGGTGTTGTTCAAATCCAAATATTTTTCGCCATCTCCGGGAATGAAAAACTCTATAGTCCCCAAGTCGGTAATGGCCGATCAAGGCAAAATCTCTGTGTAGAGCTTTTTGTCTATAGACAGCTGCGTCATGGGGGCTGAAAATAAATCCAGCTACGCCATGCTGCACTCGGCCGATTTGTGATGTAAAAGAGCCGTGTTTTGTTTTTTTGTGTTTTTTTCCTAAAAGATATCGCCGGACCTTATCGCTGCTGCTGCTGCTGCTGCTGCGGGGCTCCAGGTAGACTTGTTTCCCTTAGCGCCTCTCTTACCGACTGACTTGCCCTTAGCGGAGCGTCGCATTTTTTTTAGATCCTCGTGAAACACACTCCCCCGGAGGTCTCTTTCTCACTCTTCTAACCAAAACCATAATACCCCCGGATCCTTCTTGAGACGTCTGATCAGCGTTTCGACCCGTTATTTTACCTACGGCGTGGCTTATGACCTCTGAGCCTATGTTTTTAGCGGCCAACCTGAGATGAGGCTTAGCGATGGCAAAACCTTTTTTCACGATAGGGGACACGAAACGGAATAATCTTGAAAATATAGACCCTATCCCTCATCCGCACATGATGGGGGAGCCGTAAAAACCGGGGAGGGCTCCGCCCACTTGGTGTTCATAGTAGTTCATGAAACGACAAGGATCATGGTAAGGGGTCATTGTTTCAGCGAGGTCTTTTCAGGTCTGAAATGGAGTTTCACGATAGTCTTGCCAAAGGTAAAGTTTACCGGCTTATTTTGATCGGTCTTAATCTCAACGTGGATTCTTTCAATGTGTTTCTTGATGACCGGTAGATACGAGGCGGGATTAAAGGGGCATTGTGTAATATTTGGCATGGTTTATTATCAAACGCTTTTATATCGGCCGGGTGGGGCGCCAACCTGGCGTCGAACATGACCCATTCTCCTGATTTCATGCGCACTATGTAAGACGCAGGCGGAAAAACGCACAGATGATACTGACCACCTGCCTGAAATTCAAATCTTTTTTGGATGTTGTTAAACGCTAAAAAATGTCGCTGTTGACGACTCTAAGATGTGTGTTTAGCTCGGCCTTGAGCTGCTCAAAGTTGGCGTAATATCCCCCTCTGAACCTTCAATGGTTGACTACGGTCTCTCCATCGCGTGTCGCAGGTTTCTTTCTCCACTCAAAGTAGGCCGCATCTTGAGGAATGTTAAGCCACGTGTGCGGGTACGAAATCTCCGTCAAGGCCACTTGCCATGGGCCCTCCAAGTCAATATGTTGTGCCAAGTCGACGTGGAAACTGGAGCCGGTATTATTTTTAAATACGTCCACGCTGGCATTGGAGGACAGGGTAATGTAAAACCCCTCTGCGCCGGAGATGTGAGACAAGATGAAATGAATACAAATCTGACGTATGGCGCGTCCTTATAGATTTTTCAACTCGACGACCTTGACCCAGCTGTTGAATTTCTCTGGCCAGTTTTTCCAGCGTACCAACGCTTGTTTTTCTCCGCCGCCAACGCATTGGTCCAAAATTTCTTCCACCGCGTAGCTCTTGTCTCGCGGTATGTTTACTTTTTGCAGCTCGGCTTCGTAAAACGTATAGGTTCTCCGTCATAATCTTTCAGTTTGTACACAGGTGGTACTCGGGGTATGCACTTGGCCACCGTAAACACCGCTGCTCATATTTCTTATCAAACACGCCTCTCACTTTAGATATTCTCACGCAGGGCCGTGCCTGACCAATTTGGCACCCTAGGCAAGATATTTGCTGGCGCCCCCCTGACTCACGGTTCGGTTCAAACCTCGGTTTTCAAAAACTACTTAAGAAACATTTCAAAAACTTCCTGAAAAAATGTCTGGATTTTATTAATTATTAAACAAATGCATTTGCACAAAGAACATGAACATTACTTAAGTTATATTAACTTACAGTTCACAATAAATAAATAAAAACTTGTTAATCTCTTAACAGTCTACATTCTCTAAAAAATCTTATTTCTCCACTGGCAGTTTGTGTGTGGGAGGGAGATGCACTTGAGGCTGCATCACTTGGTGCTGATGTGGATGAGGTGGCTGCAGTTACATTAGTAGGCCCAGGATTTGCAGAGGTGGGGCACAAATACTTCAAATGTGTGTGTGTGTGTGTGTGTGTGCGTGCGTGTGTGTATTTATTGTACATGTCTGTATCAGTATGCTAGTCTTTTTTTACTGCACGTGTGTGTGTTTGTGAATGAGTGTGTTAGAGAGAGAATGTAAATTCATGCATCAGTATGTTAGTTTTTACTGCACATTGTGTGTGTGTGTGTGTGTGTGTGTGTGTGTAAATATTGTCAATATCTTATCTATATGTTTAGTTTAACTGCACATTGGAGACTGGTCAAATGCAATTTCAATCTTCTGTGCTAACCCCTGTTACATAGATTTTTGACAATAAAGTACACTTTGACGTTGACTTGACTACTTCAGAAGTGCATTTAAAAAGAGGAGATACATATATTTGACAAACTGGGCTTTTACAATATATTAATGAAATAGCTGTTGATTGTGAAACCATCATGGCATAACCATAATAGCACCTATCATTACAGTCTGCCTTGATCTAATGACATTTTCAACACAGCAAACAGCCAAAATATAAAAAATGCAACTGTAACATCACAAATTGCACAAATCTGGAAATTGGAAAACATAAATATACAGTATATGGATATATGCCTGGCTGGTAATGTGAGTGGTTTGTGCAGCAGCACACTAAACATTAAAAGAAAAGATAGGCCAATATATTAAATTATTTTGCTTATTCATTCCCCCAAACACTAGTCTTTCTTTACAACTTTCTCTAAGATGGGAGCAACATTAAATGACATTAACTCTAGCTGAATGCTGAAAGTATTCCTAAAACAAGTGGCTAATGAAGTCGCAGTAACATTGACGTTACACAGTAGTAGCCTAACCGTTAAATATTAGTTAGCTTGCAAGTGCTTCAGTAAGTGTAACTTACGTTGTGTTTCTACCATTTTAAATGAAGTGTTTCATCACATCACATCATTACCTTGGTCTCGTTCACGTTTCTCCTCCTCTTCTTTTCTTTGTTTTTGTACTGCGCCCCAGAGGGCTTTAGCCTCTTCATGACGATGGCAACAGACTGTCAGTTTGTCACTCAGCAGGATCACATCACAGAAGACGGCAGGTAGCGGGGCGAGGAGGGAGGGGGGGGAGGGTTTAGGGACCGTGGCGAAATTGGTGCTGCCTGCCAAAGAGGCAGAAGGATGCCAGGCAGGCAGCAGAAAAAAATTTAAATTAGAAATATTATTTCATTATTATTTAAAGAGTATGGCTATATGTACTGTTGTTGTTGTTTTGTAGTGTATTCTTGTCTAATTTTTCGAATAGAATGGGGGGACAAAACAAAAAACAACAAAAACACCTCACTCCCTGGCGCCCTCTGGCATGCTGGCTCCTATAGCATTTGCCTAACCTGCCCTATGGGCGGCACGGCCCTGTTCTCACGAGATCTCCCTGTTTAAAATTCATCTTTAACTTTTCTTGGAAGCTCAGGGGGATGGAGCTGTACAGGTTTTGAAAAACTTGCGGGGTGTTCTCGGATGTCACTTGTATAGGCGTAATTTTTATACTGTGATAGCTGTTATTATAGCTTTTAACCAAGTCCTGCAGGACGTCTACGTACCTGCGGGTGTTTTTGGCGGTAAAATATCTCCACATTCTAGTTTTCAATGTACGGTTAAATCTCTCAATCACCGAGGCCTTCAGATCACTGGCCGTGGCGAAATGTTTAATACTGCGTTTATCCATCAGCGCCTTAAAAGTCCTGTTAAAGAATTCTTTACCCACGTCCGTTTGTAACTTTTCAGGGGTCTGACTGTTGTCTAAAACAGAGTCAAACGCCCTAGTGACTTCGGACGCCATTTTGTTCTTTAGCGCTCACACGTACGCTTTCTTTGAAAACACATTGATGACCGTCAACATTTATTTAAAACCGTCGTTGTGCTTGGTCAAGGCTTGCATGTCACAGAGGTCTGCTTGAAATTGGTTCAGAGGTTGCGGTACAAAAACCCTATTTCTGGGAAAATGTATTCTGGCAGGTTTATGCAGAGTGTATGCGTCTTGCTAAAAATTCTCTGACTCAGTCAGGGTTTACTCTTTTCCCCATCTCATCTTGTACGGCCCTGCGGAGTTGTTCGACTTCTCCTAAACTACCCGGGTGAGACGGGTCATAATAAACCTTTTTCATGACACGTTTCTCTGACATGTTGAATCAATAATGAACACAACCGATCGCTTGCCAAAACATTTTATTTTAGAACAAACAAAAACACTCGCAAGATATATGAGCTATACATGATTCAAACAATTGCAAGATATGAGGTATACATGCTTCAAACATTACAAGTTATATGAAGTATACATGTTGAAAGCATTACAAGATATATGAGCTATACATGTTGAAAATATAACAACTTATATGAGGTATACATGCTTCAAACATTACAAGATATATGAGCTATACATGTTGAAAACATTACATGTTATATGAGGTATACATGCTTCAACCATTACAAGATATATGAGCTATACATGGTTACAAAATAATCGCAAGACGTATGAGGTATACATGCTTCAAACACTACAAGTTATATGAAGTATACATGTTGAAAACATTACAAGATACAGTACAGGCCAAAAGTTTGGACACATCTTCTCATTCAATGCGTTTTCTTTATTTTCATGACTATTTACATTGTAGATTTTCACTGAAGGCATCAAAACTATGAATTAACACATGTGGAGTTATGTACTTAAAAAAAGGTGAAATAACTGAAAACATGTTTTATATTCTAGTTTCTTCAAAATAGCCACCCTTTGCTCTGATTACTGCTTTGCACACTCTTGGCATTCTCTCGATGAGCTTCAAGAGGTAGTCACCTGAAATGGTTTTCCAACAGTCTTGAAGGAGTTCCCAGAGGTATTTAGCACTTGTTGGCCCCTTTGCTTTCACTCTGCGGTCCAGCTCACCCCAAACCATCTCGATTGGGTTCAGGTCCGGTGACTGATGGAGTGCTGCGGCAGATGACCTGGCCTCCACACTCTCCTTCTTGGTCAAATAGCCCTTAAACAGCCTGGAGGTGTGTTTGGGGTCATTGTCCTGTTGAAAAATAAATGATTGTCCAACTAAATGCAAAACGCATTGAATGAGAAGGTGTGTCCAAACTTTTGGCCTGTACTGTATATGAGCTATACACAGTTACAAACAACAACATAGCATTAGGCTAAAGCAGCAGTCAACAAGGTAAGCCTGAGCCAGCCCTAACTATAAGCTTTATCAAAGAGGAAAGTGTAAAGTCTAGTCTTAAATGTGGAGACGGTTTTTGCCTCCCAGACCACAACAGGAAGATGATTCCACAGGAAAGGAGCCTGATAGCTGAAGGCTAGTCTTTTGGAGACTTTAGGGACCACGAGTAACCCTGCATCCTTAGAGCGCAGTGTTCTGGTGGGATAATATGGTACTATGAGCTCTCTAAGATATGACGGAGCTTGACCATTTAGAGCTTTATAAGTCAACAGTAGGATTTTAAATTCAATACTGGATTTTACAGGGAGCCAGTGCAGAGAAGCTAAAACATCAAAAACAACAAATATCTCGTTTCTTAGTCCCTGTTAGTACACGTGCTGCTGCATTCTGAATTAGCTGGAGAGTTTTTAAGGATTTATTAGAGCTACCTGATGATAGAGAGTTACAGTAATCGCCTTGAGGTAACAAAAGCGTGGATCAATTTTTCTGCATCTTTTTGGGTCAGGATAGGCCTAATTTTCGCAATATTACACAGATGAAAAAAGTGCAGTCCGTGAGGTTTGTTTTAAATGTGAATTGAAAGACAGATCTTGATCAAATGTTATTCTGAGGTTTCTTACGGTAGTGGTAGAGGCCAGAGCAATGCCATCTAGAGCAACTATGTCATCAGATAAAGAGTCTCTGAGCTGTTTGGGGCCAAGAACAATAACTTCAGTTTTGTCTGAATTTAATATCAGGAAATTGGTGCTCATCCAGGTTTTTATGTCTTTAAGGCAACTATGAAGTTTAGTTAATTGATTACTTTCTTCCGGCTTCATAGATAAATACAACTGTGTATCATCCACATAACAATGGAAATTTACAGAGTGATTTCTAATGATGTTACCTAAAGGAAGCACATATAGAGTAAATAGGATTGGTCCAAGCACAGAACCTTGCAGAACTCCAAAACAAACTTTAGTATATAAGGATAATTTATCGTGAACATGAACAAACTGAAAACGATTGGATAAATAAGATTTAAACCAGCTTAGTGAAGAACCTTTTAGGCCAATTAAGTGTTCCAGTCTCTGTAGCAGAATTTGATGGTCAATTGTGTCAAAGAGTGAATGGGTGAGTCTATACTTATGAGAAATGGCTTAACAACTAAACATTTCCTGCAATTAAACTGGTAAACGTGTTTATAAACAGTGTGCTGTGAGATCTGCCGCTGCGCACCTCACAACCGTACATAATAGTCGCACGTAATGACCACTTCTCGTCAGTTAGACTGCACGTCAATCAATCAATCAATCAATCAAAACTTTATTTATATAGCACTTTTCATACATAAAAAATGCAACTCAAAGTGCTTCTCAAGATAAAACATAATAAAATAATGAAACATACAACAATAAAAAGTGAAAGCCCGTCCCTCCCATCCCCACATGTACCCCCCCACACACACACACCCACACACACGCCCACACTCACACTCACACTCACAAACATCTGCACACACGCCCACAGTCACACATACAGTAGGCAGACTGGTAACATGGCTTAGCACTGAGGATCCAGGTGAGGAGAAGCCACCCATGGGGGCCATCCACACCGAGAGGCACCACAGTCCGCAGCCACAGGGAGCACCGCCATAGAGACCCCCCCTCAACCCGGACAGACCAGGGCAGACACCACACCAACTGCAGAGACGCCCCAGTCCCCCGGGTCTGAGGGATCCCCAGGGCGACGCCCCCGTGGGCAGACCAGACACAACTCCCCACAACTCACGTCTTTCATGTTTGTCTCACTGACAGGTGGAGAGCCTACAGACAGGTACCCATTAGCTACGAGCCGCTCTGTCACTGACTGCTCTTGTCCTGTCCTCTCCCTCTTCTTTCTCTCCTGTCCTCTCTGACTATCACTAAACTCTGAGCTTAATCATTGGCTTTTAGCTTAGCAGCACTCGTAACTGAGTAGGTTTTTGAGCAATGCAGGAGACATGTTGCCGACAGTTTATATTATCAGCCTGGGCCTGGGGCTTGTTGTGACAGTAAATGGGATGATTTGTAACTTGTGTAAGTTGTCTGTGTCTGTGTGAGTGTACATCTTACTGTACATTCACACCAAAAGCGTCATGAGTGCCAGCGGTCACCAATTTCTTAACTAATTATCATTGGTAATTAATAATCAATAACCAACTTACCTTTAGCAAATCCCTACATTTCTGGTGCCCCGTGTGAGGCTATCTTAAACCAGCTTTGATACAATAATTGTGTACAATAACCCACAATTATCAATATTGAAGTTTTGAAGAAAATTCCCTTTTTTTTTAAATTCAATTTTTTTCCTCAAAGATTGCATTTCTGTGTAGCTGCCAAGCATAGCCAGTCGTGTTTTGTGAACTGCTGCAGTGTGTTTTAGTGGTTAGTGTTTTACTACCATTGTGCTTGTTTCAAGAATTTGTTTTTTTTCTGGCTTTGAGGTATCTAGCACTTTAACATAGCTATTGCTCTTGAGAGGTGCTAAACCCACCTCATTAACATCTGAATAAGAACGGTTGCAGTACAGAGTAATTACCTTAACGCCTACATCCTGCAGGAGTGTAAGTCACAGATACAGCTCTCACCTGTGCAGTGACAACAAATTCAGCATTATCCTCACATCACAGTAAGCTTATTGAACCCACGGTGTGCAAATCTACTTCATAGAAATGAGTAGCCAGAGCCCCCGCACGACAGGAGCTGAAGCTCCTCAGGAGTCAGGCGACCCAGCAGGATGTGGTCGCTGGACTTATCCATCTGTCTATAGTTGACAGAATCAACCCTAATAGCTATAACATCAAAATCTGTGAAGACAAACTCAGGGAGCTTATAAGCTATGTGAACGATCCAGCTGGAAAGCCTCAGCGCACCATTCCAGACGTTTTGGGCCAGATTTCGCTGCTCTACCAGCATAAGGCTGTTACAGGCTGCAGAGGCTCAAGAATAGCTTGCTCAGCTGCAACGTGATAATTCCCGCCTGTGACAGGAGGTCCAGGCCAGGGTAGATGCAGCCTCTGACTCACAAGAGGAGGGTGCGCAACCACAACAGGATAAAGAGTCTTTGCACTCACTTATCCAGGCAGCCCAGCAAGAGTCATCAGATGGTGCTTCTGAATACGAGTCAGAGCCTCCTGTTGATGACATGGAGACCAGCCAGCTGCGATCACAACTTGAAGCTTCTCACAAACGAGAAGCTGAACGTCTTCGCAGTCTGGGATCAACACCATCTTCAAGCTGCCTAGTCAGTTGGGCATGACACAGCTGACCAACCAGCACCGCGTCTGGGAGCAGAACAACTTCTAGAAGTGCAGCAGCTGATCTCATCACAGTGAACAGCTATTCCGCACCCCAGGCCTCTCACTTAGTGAACCCAAGGTTCCCGGTTGAAGAGAGGATACCTCAGTCCATCTTTAGCCGCACCACCTTGCGCTTCAATGACACAGTGACTCCATTCTGGGGTGATGAGATCTCTCCTCAAGCTCCATGCGGTGTGTGGTGTCTTACTCTGCAGAGCCTATAGGGCCAGTTCGGCTCTCAGCTGCTTGTTTCACTGCTTCTTGTATAATTATACACCAATTGACTATAAGATTGTAGATATAGCAGACAGGAACTCAAGGATACTCAAAGACACACTGGAGTCAAGAGGAATCAGGTGCAACGTGAGTTTAATGTGCCACAACAGCAATAACACATCAACTCGTGAGTCAACCCCGGGATTGGACTGAAGACTCACGATAGAACACTCTCTTTTAAGCTTGTGGAGATTCAGCAGAATCTCCACCTCTTTTTCTTAAACCATCCCATCGCGGCCGAATTCTATTGGAAGATAACCTTTCCTTTTTTGTCCAAATCTGCTTTCGCCATGAGCTAATGGTAGCAACCAATCTGGCCTTCATCCAAACTTGACCTCAGAGCTTCTGGAAAGTACCAGACTTTCTTCCAATAGGTTCGGACCGCTGAACACTCTATTTTTAAAAATGGAAAGTACCAATCTTTCCTTCCAATAACTTCGAACCGTTGAACACTTTATTGTTTAAAAGACATGTGAGCTCCGGGGATTTTTCTTTAATTTGATCCCCTGAGCTCACACATTACACAGACCTTACAGACCTTTGAATGTGTGTGTGTCTTTTGTTACATTTTCAAGTGCTGCATAGTGTTGTACATGTGTGTGCTCTAACTCATACAAATGTGCTATGTTTTAATCAGGTGTGTGGTTACAACAATGATTCACTTTCATGGTTATATGCTGTCACACAACTCAATCATTAAACGTAATCAACTTTATGCAAGATATAATGTCTGTCTGATTGTTACATGATTATATTCAACCTTAACCAGTTTTGTGCATAGTAGAAACCTTTACTTGATCAGCCATAAAAATATTACACTACAGGTGCAGGTAGCTATGGACAAGCGTTCGCAGGGGACCTTCAACCCTCATGTGCGTCACGCCCTCAGCGCCACAGAAGCACCAAAGACATTTCGTTGGATGACTCAGATAGCCCATTCGCACCACGGAGCCACGGCCGTGAACTCGTCAACTTGAGTTTCTCACTAGGGACATAGAACGGTTTGACCCGAGCAACAGAGACACAAATGTTGATGACTATCTCAGAGAGATACTTCTGTGAAACTTCTGTGGAAAAACACTACCAGAAGTGTCCATGTGTTCATGGAGTCACTCCCACCAGGGACCAGAGACCTCTACTCAGCTCTCTGTCAAGCTCTGAGGGATGAGTATTCTTGTTCACAGACCCTGCCTCTGCCACCCTTGGCGCCTTTGCCATCACTCAAAGGAAACAAGAGTCTCCAAGGAGTACTTCCGGCACCTAAGAGTCGCACACTTTCAGGCCGCAATGTACCAGGACTAGAGGAGGAACATGGCTTCAGTGCGATATGACGTTGCGGTGTATTGCAGAACCAGGCATCTCCCTATGCAGGAGATCCGGAGGTATGCACAGATGGTATGGGAGATTCGCGTACACCCGGCTAAGAAGCCTGAGAGTGACGCCAGAGTCCTGGGGATCCAAGCAACGGAAGATGCAGACTTGGCGGTTGAGGGCAACAAGATACCAAGACTGCTACCTGAGCAGGACCCCAGAGATGCCAAGCACCAAACCAACAGGGTGGATGGCAGAAACAAGGGGGTGAGAAGCAGGGGAAGCAGAAGCAACAAAACCCTTCCCGGCCAAAGCAGAAAGCTGACCAGAACCCAAAGCAAGGGGGTAAGTATGACCAGAAGGTCCAAAACCACCCTAACAGGGGTGGCATGAGGTTAGACAACTGGACCTGCCCAGCCGTTCTACCTCACGCCACGACTGACCCACATTCCGATTCAAGTAACTGCATGGCAACCATTAGGGATGCTGGTTGACAGCTCATTTCATGACTTTGAGTTGTCAGTACCTGTCATTGGCGAGCTACCCTCATCCCTAGACAGGTGATGACCTTAGCGAAGTCCTTTTCACTTTCCCGACCAAAATGATCACCATCGCCCGCCATGTGACTCTTGAGCATGAGGCGATCTGTGGTACAACTCTGGGTGCCGAAGGTGACATGGTCGTGTATGCCCTCGTGACTCAGCCAAGAGACCTGGACTCCAACAGTGGTGAAACCCAGCCCTCACCACAGGAAACAAACCCTGACTTTGAGTCCGAATTTGTCCAACAGCTTGCTAAAGCTGATGCTCTTACAACACAAGAGCAGGGAGATGCACTCCGGAACCTGTTCCTTGAGTTCCAATCGATCTTTTCAAGGGACTTGCATGACTGTGGGGTCACCAACCTCCACACGGTGCGTATCCCAACTGACCCGAAGGCTCCGCCAACCTTTGTACGCCAGTACAAAATTCCTTTGGCTGCTTATGAGTCTATCTAGGAGATCTTGGACAAATTTCTGGAGAAGCAAATCATCCATGAGCGCAACTCAACAGACAACTCCCCAATTTGGCCAGTCTTGAAGCCGACTGGTAAGCGGCGTCTCACCATTGACTACCGCCAACTGAACAAACAAGTCCCACTTTCCCATTGGCCCATGATTCACTTGGACCAAGAACTGGCTAAAGCAAAAGGGGCTCATTTCTTCTCAACCATGGACATAGCAAATGGTTTCTGGACCATGAAGGTGGACCCTGCTGACCAGTACAAGCTAGCGTTTTCTTTTGGCAACCACCAGTTGTGCTGGAGTCACAGAACCACTGCCTGGAACCACTGCCCATTCGGCTATTCAAATTCCCCTTCAACATCTTTCTCCACAAGGCAATGAGCAACACTGCTGCTTGCGGTAACCTCATGTATGTGGATGACATCCTCATGAGGAGTCAAACCTTTGATGATCAGAGATCCGCCACGTGCTCAACCAGCTCTCCGCGGCAGGTGCCAAACTGGCTCTCGCCAGGTTGAGTACCGTTGGCCTGACAGTTGGCGCAGATGGTATTGAGCCACAGGCTGGTAGGACCAGCGCCATCCAGGACATCAAGGTCCCCACCAATGTGTCAGAGCTCAGGAGCTTTCTCGATGTTTGTAACTACTCTCACCAGTTCATTAAGGACTACACAGAGATAGCAAGACCTCTCACCAAGCTCCTCCGGAAAGACAAGCCCTACACATAGGGAGAACCCCAAGTATAGTCCTCCTGTCTTATGAAGGAGAAATTCTGCATGGCACACTGCCTGGCCTACCCAGACAAAGACAAAGAGTTTTTACTGGAGGCAAGCTTTTCACCTCACTGTCTTAGTGCTGCCCTGGCACAGAGATATGACACTGACAAGCAGGTGGTGGCATACGCAAGCCGACCACTGAGAAGTGTGGAAGTGAAGTTCTCTGATTGTGAAAAGACCCTTCTCGCCACAGTCTGGGCTGTGGAGCACTTCCGCAGCTACATTGGTGCTGGATTGGACTGGATTGGACCTGTCCCTAAGTCCTCCAGAGGTAACAAATACCTTCTCATAGTGACCTGTTCATTCACCAAGTGGGTAGAGTGCCTCCCAGCACCCAACGACACTGCGGTCACAACCGCAGTCCTGCTTCTGAACCATGTGTTCGGCCGTTGGGGCCTTCCACTCTCGGTCAACTCAGACCGGGGCACCCATTTCACCTCTAGCATCATGACCGCCCTGTATGACATCTTGGGTGTGGAAGTCAAGTTCCACCTGTCATACCATCCCCAGTCATCAGGACAAGTTGAGCGTGCCGACCGTACCATCATCCTCATGCTGAAGAACTATGTCGGCAGCAATGGTAAGGATTGGGATGTGAAGCTTCCCTTGGTGCTAATCGCAATCAGGTCCACCCTGCACTGCTCCATGGGGGTCACCTCATTTGAAATGACGACTAGGAGAGAAATGATGTTACCACTGCACCTCTTGTACCACCCTGAGGATGTCAGTGTTGCTACTGCCTATATAGCACACCAGTATGTAACTGACTTGCGGGAACACCTTCGGGCCACGTTTGCATGGGCCCAGAAGTACCTGGAAGTCAGTGTGAAAGGAGCAAAATAGGCGACAAAGTCTTCTATTTCAGGTTAGCACAACCAGCAGGAACTTCCAAGAAGTTCCTCCCCAACTGGTCGGGCCCGTTTGAAATCGTTGGCAAACTCTCACCAGTAGCTTACCGGATCAGAATCTCCAAGCCAAAACAGGCACCATCGTATAAATGGGTCCATGCAAACCAGATTAAACTGTACAGGGGCCTCATGTACAAAGGGTTCATACGCACAAAAATATGGCATACGTCCTTTTCCACGTCAAATTTCAGATGAATCAAGAGTGAAATGACCGTGGAAATGTGCGGTGCCTCACGCTAACTTCATGGCTGGCGTATGCACGTTTCTACAGCTGTTGATCCTTTGGTGACACTTAGACGTGATGCTGGGAAGCTGTTATAATAAATAAATGTGAAAACAATTAGTCCTCAGAGTAATGTGCACATCAGAGACACATGAACAAACACTGATGAACTAATACACCCACATGTCTGCAATTAGATGAGTGGATATAAAAGCATGCGCAAAGTGGCGCAAAAAAATACCATTAACAACAATGGCTGCTTTAGCAGTAATGGAAGACATTGCGAATGGTGCGATACGAAGAGAGCGTGTGTTCAGAGACAGAGAGGATTTGCTGGCACATGATGACAACTGGCTCATCAGCCACTTTAGGTTCCCGAGGGCAATCCTCCTGGAACTGTGTGCAGAGCTGTGGCCTGCCTTGGAGTTCGACACAGCTAGGAGCCATGCGCTGCCCGTTTCCATACAGGTGCTGACCACACTGGGGTTCCCAGCAACAGGGGCATTCCAGAGGGAGCTGGCTGACCAATCGGGACTATGCCAGTCGACCCTGAGCCAAGCCATGCCAGCTGTGTGGGACGGAATTATCCCCATGTCAGCCAGGTATATCAAATTCCCATACAATGCAGCTGAACAGGCCAACATTAAAGCGCAATTTGCAACAAGAGCCGGTTTTCCTAATGTAATCAGAGCTATCGACTGCATGCACATTGCTATAAAAGCGCCATCACAAGATGAATTTGTTTATGTCAACAGGAAGAATTTTCATTCGATCAATGTACAGATCATATGTGATGCGCAAAGGCAATTAACCAACATTGTGGCGAGATGGCCTGGTTCAACGCACGATTCATACATTCTGAGTAACAGCATGGTTGGGAACAGAGTAAAAGCTGGCACTGTCTACGATGGGTGGCTTCTTGGTGAGTAAATAATTTATTTGTTTAATTGTCCAAATATTAATCCCCCTGATGCGCATCCCAAATATTATTCTGTCTTCACAGCATCAGTAAAAGTTAGTGACGTGCTATTTTTTGCTGGTTAAACTACAGCTTCAGAGTTTTCTAACATGCCCCTGATTGTCTGTGTGTGTAAAGTACTCATGTCAATAAACCCCTGCGTAAAGTGTGAAATTTCTTAATCAGCCACACCTTTTCCCCGGCACACTTCTGCATTCATTTACAACAATAGTGTGTGACCCATGTAAGTGGTGTATAAAATTAACAAATGGAAACTGTAAATCCAGTTCACATAATTGTCTGCTCTCAATTGACCCCAGGCGACCGTGGCTACCCACTTAAGACCTGTCTGATGACCCCTCCCACCAAACCTCAGACTCACCAAGAACAGAGGTACAATGATCTCCATTCCCGCACTCGGTCAATCATTGAGAGAACAACTGACCTGCTAAAGGGACAGTGGCGCTGCCTAGACAGGACTGGGGGTATGCTGCTGTACAGTCCTGAGAAGGTGTGCTGCATTGTGATGGAGTGCGGCATCCTCCACAATGTGTCACACCGGCATGCCATAACACTGCCAGAGCAGAATATCCCCCCACTAGATGAACCAGAAGCTGGGCTCATGAATGTAAATCCTACCCGAGAGGCCATTCAGGCCCGGTAACATTTGATTTCAACCATACAAAAGAGGCAAGGCACAGAATTCACTTGTTCACCAATGCATTTACTGAGTCACCGATATTTGTGAGGACGCCTATCAGTTGATCTAGGCAATCATTTACGATCGTCACTCTCAATCATGATCTCTCTCACGATTTCTTCCTGTGACTCCAGCACAGCATGGGTGAGGACACGGCCAGTCGGGCGGACAGCAGCAGCAGCAGCAGCCGGTAGTTGTGGGGCACTAACACCGGAGACGCTGGCGATGCTGGAGGAGACGCCGCGGATGGTGGAGGAATCCCCCGAGTCTGTGGCACGTGGCTCTGACTGCGTGTCCTCTGTCTCACTGTCTATTTTAAAATAATAAATTGAGTAATTAAACATGAGTCAAAGTCTTTGATATCCTCTTTGATATACTAGCATATTTAAATTTAAATTCAGAAGATTTATTTCAGACCAAATTATACCATACATACAACATTTACACATGAACATTTAGGCATGAACCATCATCTTAAAGGGCTGTGAGCAGGCTATTTTATGACCTGTATGAACACATTTGTTGTAAGTTACACAAATTTATAGGTATTTACCTTGGGGGTAATCCGAGTCACCCATATGTGCTCCCACCACCCCAGAGAGAGCAGTGTTACACACAATTGCACCAACTCTCTGTTCAAAGGGGATGAGCTCCTCCTCTCCTGTCCCCCCGCCTGTTTTGGTCACACTTTGGTGGTGGGCAGCCATCCTCCGCTTCATGTACACCTTAATATCGGACCACTTCTTTTTTAATTAGACAGGGGAATCTCAGGTGCAGGGCCATTTAAATGTGATTTGCGTATTATAATATAATATATATGATTTGAGAGACTGGCCCTGCACCTGAAGAAGGGGGGCAGTCTCCACTCCAAGGGGAAGGAGAAGCATGCCACTAACATGGCTAGAGTAGGTGCATGCTGAACTCACCTTGCCAGCATGCTCTAACCCCAACTCTGTCTAGAAATGGAAGCGCACATTATGCCTGCTAATGACATGCTCCAGGGGTAACATGTAAAGCGAGAAGAGTTGTGGTCTGAGGACACACTGAGGTACCCAGGCGGATCATTGTCACAGAGTATGAGTCACATGATGATATGAGTATATCATCTCACAATTTTAGAGCTGTCATATTGAAACTAATGTTTTGCAGTGTGGACTATCATAGGTATTACCAACTTCTAAAATTTCTCCTGTGAGCATGTCATCACAGACAAGTATTGTGTCACAGAACAATGAATCATACATGTGTCAAAGGTGACGCACTACATTCCGCTATAGTTTTTGTTCCATTGTACAAACTTTTAGAGCCCTGTAATATGCATACATTTTATGATTATTCATAATACTGACACATAAAATGGCAGGGAGTAAAAAATATTAGGTAGCTAATTGGAAGTGAATTTAGACCCATCAGCAAATCCTGTTGACATTTCTCTTAACAACTCTCAACACTGGTAAATAGACCTGCGCCTGCTTTCTGGTTGTCCGACTACTAAAAGTGCTTTTATACTACATGTCACATTCACCCATTCACACACAGGTGGCTGAGGCTACCACACAAGGTGCCACCTGCCACTCAGTTTAGACACACTTGCACAGCGACGGCACAGTCATCAGGAGCAATTTGGGGTTCAGTATCTTGCCCAAGGGTACTTTGACATGTGGACTGGAGGATCAAACTGCTTGTCTTCCAATTAGTGGACGACCTGTACCTACTGAGCCACAGCCACTCAGTGATCTCTAATGTGTCAGACCTCAAAGTAAAATATCACAGGTGGGCCCATAGACTCTATTTGTATAGTTGTGGCACACAATAGATCATTGACAAAACATTTTTTGGAAAACAACTGACAAAATGATTCCAGGGAGCTTTGCACAGACCAAACAAGTGCACTTAAATTAAATTCATACAACTTTGTCACTTTACCATATTGTATTCATGCGTTTTTTTCATCCCTTTATGAAAGTTACACATGTCAAGCTGTCAAGCAACAGACTTTTGGCTACTAGTATTGAGTCAAACCTCCAATGTTAATAACAGTTTTCAAGATCTGCCTACTATGATTACAAAAAGAGATCTGACTGACATTGAAATAAAAAAAACAACAGGTCATTGGTTTGGTGTGATGACATGTCATGACATAGTTATTACATAGTTATGACATGGAGGCCTGGAAGGTAAACATAATCTCTGGTGACAACAGTTTCAATAGTGACATAGGGGAAAAGGGAAGGGGAAATACAGAATTTAGCCTCTTTCTGAAATAACATAAATAAAATAAAATAAAATAAAATAAAATAAGGGACTTAGCCAGAGAGTAAAAGCTAGAGCTATAAAAGTGGTGTTAAGTTGCCTGAATGGGAAGCAAAAATGATCAGCAGGAATGTAAAAGCTGAAGGAATAAACATCTCTGATCTGAGTGACAAGGCCTCAGTAAATAACACATACTAACATGAAAGTAATACAAACAAATAGTTAACAATAAAGAGTCTTAATCTATTCAAGCATTAATTGTATTCTGCATCACCAAATTCTGACTTGATGCAAACTTCATTCTGAGGTATTTTGTTGAGTCCAACGTCATCCAGGCAGGATCACTTAAAATCACCTCTGCAGTGACTAATTCTCAAAATTTGCCCCATATTTATCAGAATTCTACTTCATATGAGGGTAGTATCTGGCAGCCGTCATCATGTTGTTTTTACATAGTGTGCCTCTCTTCGGTCACAAGATAAAAATGAAAGTGAATCGCATCCTGTGACTACCTGCACCCATGGCATGCTTAACAGTGCACTCTGTATAGCTGTCTCTGTGTATTACTTACTTACCAGTCTGGCTGTGTTACTAACTGATGCACTATCTTGCTGCTCCTCTTTCTCTCTCCACCTGCTTGTATCAACCTCCACTGCTGCATCACTGTCTTTTACATGCTGGAATTGATTGTTTGATGGTATTTAGGGCTATCTGTATGCCATTATGTTTAAGATATTACAAAGCTATCAAGTGTTTGAGATCTATTGCCCTGTCTAAAAGGATACACATGATAATTTAACTGAGATTTGATTATCTTAAGACCATGACAATTAAATTTCTAATCTGACAGATATCTTACGTAATAATACAATGCCTTAATAACTTCATATAAGGTGGTGGTATCTAAACCATGTTGTGTCACCACATCGTAATATTTTGGGATATCAAACAAGGCCTCCCAAGGGTTATGACTGCAAGGAAGTTCAGAATTTTGGAAAATATGCTTATGTTGTTTTTTATTCTGAAAGTGAGATAAGGAGATGGATAGGTGCAGGGCTTTAGTCAGGACAAATCTGACCTCTACTCAAACAGAGATGTGGTTGAACTATTTTATGACAAACTACCATTTATCCATTCACTCAGTATTTCTCTGCAGCATCTCCAGCTAAAGCACAGGTTGTCAGACACAGTCAGTGAACACAGGTTACAGTATCCCATAAATGAGATGATGGTTCCAGACAATTTAAAGTTTGTGAATAAAGTCTTTGTGCAATAATAGCCTTAAATTAAATAAGAGTGAAGAAAGAAAATCATCTGGAGTATATGACATACAATTTAGAAAAAAATCAACACTGACGACTGAATAATAAAAGCTGTGATTATCAACAGCCACAGTGTGGTGTCCAAGGATATCAGCATGTTGTTTTCTTGTATGTGTCCATGGAATAACAAATCTTATTGTTAACAAAAATAAGAATTTGTGTGTTTGTGTGTGTGTGACTGTATAAACACATATTCAAAATGTGTTAACATGGACTGTCTTTTAAACCCCCTTTGTGCCAAAAGTAACAGCCTTTTGTTAATGTCCTAGTGGGATGTCCAGATATATCTTAGGCCAGAAATGCCAGCAGAGCAGTGAGCCAGTTTCCCAATGTGGAGCCCTTCACCCTCAGAAACAGTTCATACATGGTGAGTCTCCACAGGCTGAGAGACTCTGCCACTGTGATCTGTAGATGCCTCCTCCTGGATTGAGTCTTACTTCTCTTGTGCCTGTCAACCAGAGCAGCATAAGAAGGAAAGGGTCAGGGGTCAGGCACAATTCAATAGTAATCGATTGAATCAAAAAAATATTTAACAGCAATTTGCTTGATCCATATAAAGACATAATTCACAACATCAGTGTGACATGGATGCATGGTCATCAGTTTGAACAAATAATGAAATGCTCACAATTCTCGAAAAGCTGAGAATACTTGGATAAGACTTTTGGAGTATGAAATAAAGAACAGCTTAATGTGTTACAGAAAATACATCTTAAAAATGTAGACAAAGAATTGTAAAAAGCAAAGCAAAGAATTCCCAAAGATGCATATTTAGTTAAATCCTTACTTGCATGTGGAAATACTATATACTAAAGGGTATTCTGAAATTATAGCAGTTAATCCAATGCTTAATTTTTGGTGGTCAAGATGTTGACAAAATGCTCACTGATCAAAGGCGGACTGCTAAATGCTGAGGGTTCACCCTGTGGTGACATGGGTAGAGTGCCTCCAAAACAGTAGGATTCACAAACAAGAGTACCAATAACAATTTTATGCCTCTATGGTTATTTGTTTTGAGCCACTATGGAAGCATCTGTCTAAAGATGGCCATGTCAGCCCAGACTTGAGTATCCCAACAAATATACAATTTGGCGATTAGCACCACCTCCTGACAGCAATAGTAAACATTGTCGAAAGAGCTGTCGACCCAAGGCTAGCCCTTCTACGTATTTTAAATATTATATTTAATATTATTCAATATATCATATTATATTGAAAATATTAATCAACACTTTGACTGTTGGTTAGTTATTTATTATCAATTACATGTAAAATAACAGTACTACGTGCTGTTAGAAGAAAATGTGAAAAAGCAAAGCCACTGCAGCCAACTCACTAGTAGCTTTTCATTTATTCTTTCAGGTAGGTAAATGATCCCATGAACACTCTTAAATGTTATTAGTAATGTAGTTAGTGGTAATACTTTATATTAAGGTAATGTAGAAAGCGCTAATTAATGCTTAATAAGCACAAATTAACAGTTAATGAGTACTTATAAGAAAACATAAGATGCTTATTAACATCAATAAGACTAGACTAGTGTTTATTACAGCATAACCGACTGAGTTATTATTGCTTATAGGAGTATTATAAGCACTTCATAGAAACTTTGGTAAATGGTTTATAAACCTATACTAAATATTAATAAGTTGTCTATTTACATCAATTATAATTTATAATGGTTAATTATAGAATAATTACCACATTTATTACTGGTTTATAAGACACTATAAGACCCTATAAGATGAAATTAATAAGGTGTTTATTAATATTAATGAGACTATAAGAAGTTAATATATATATGCCATACTACGTTTAATAAATGCTTAATTATGCACTTATTAATAGTGAATAATGATCCTTTGCAGCTACCGGATCTAAAGTGGGAAGTGTCATATAATAAACTATTAATATGCACTTATTAACAGCTCATAATGCATCTTTGCAGCTACTGGATCCAAAGTGGGAACAGTGTCTTGTTGACATTCATAAACTCTTTATTATGCACTCACTGAAGTTAATAATTCTATTAATTATGCATCTATTGCAACATCCAGATATCAATCATTATTTCAACATTAAAGAATTCTGATGCGTTCTTTTCAGTCTAGCATGTTATTATTTTCTTTAGCAAAGGATCATGGGAATCGCATATTAAGACACACATGAGTTATTTGAACTTAAAAATGTGAGCAGATTGATTCAGAGTTAGCTGCTTTATTCACTCGTGATGAGAATTCAGCTTACCAATGGTGGTGAAAACACAACATAAGGACATATTTCATTTTCATATTGATCTTTAATGCAACCAAGAACAAAACAGGAAAAAAGGATTAGAAACCCTAATAGTTGAGTTCTGAAAAAAATGACAGATCTGAGTTCATTTGGCTTTTTCAAAATTTTGTTACTTAGATTGACTGTTCATGAATACAGTGTTCAACATCAGCCAGGCCAAAGATGGCCAGGTCAGTGATGTCTTCAGGCCAGTTGTCTGGGTCAAACATGGTGGCAGCAGCCTTCATCTGTTCTGTACGACATCTATTGCACGTCTGTCCATCCTGGGATCCCTCCTCAGTTGCTCTTCCTGAGGTTTCTACCGTTTTTTTCCCCCGTTAAAGGTTTTTTTGGGGGGAGTTTTTCCTTATCTGCTGTGAGGGCCCTAAGAACAGAGGGATGTCATATGCTGTAAAGCCCTGTGAGGCAAACTGTGATATTGGGATTTCTAAATAAAATCAATTAATTGATTGATTCAAGACACCCTCATCAAGGTTGCCAAACCATGTGGTAAGGTCACAGAAGCCATTGAATAGTTTATCTTTCACTTTGTGGAAGTCATCATCATCCACTTGTTTCCTGTTGAGTTTTACACCAGAGAAGGTGCTTCCAGGAAAAGGTCCAACTTCATCCAGGAACTGCTTCAGATGCTGAGCTGGGACTGTCTGAAATACAGAAGAAAAAAAACTTTCACTGTCACGATTACTAAACATACACCGTAGCATATTAATTCCTCTCTAGGGAGTTTATTTTGTTGTACTTGCCTTGTACCTGCATGGCTACAAGAGCCAAATTTAGAAACATGACTGGCTGCTAGTTCAAGTATGACCTTCATCTCTGTAGCTAAAGTTGCTAGCCTAAGTATTACTGACTGAATGAACCGAGTACACCTCTTCTGATTAACTGTAACGTTACCATCATTATCATAAACATCAACATTTAGAACACACAGTCACATTTTATAACTTTGTAAGGCCATCATGTTCATGATTAGCGATTTGCTAGTGTTAGCTATCGCAAAAAACTAGAACTAGCTAAAAATCAACAAACTAACGTTAGCCTATAGCCTACTTTAACAAACTAACTTACCACAGGGGCAGAAACAGATGAAACATCGTCTTCAGAGTCCTGAAGCGAAGTGTCACATCCTACTCCAACTGGGCCCATGTCATTGGTCCGACAGCCCATTAGTTCGACATCCCGTTAGTCCGACTGTCTGCGGTGCTGAACGGCTCGCGGCGGACGTATGGTGTGCCGCGACCGGCTCTGGGTCATCTGGGAAAGGCTTGAGGTGGAGCAGGCTCATGGCTTATGTGTCTGTCACTTTCTTTTTCATTTTAACCCACACCATGATCTTTTCCTGACAACCTAACCAGACCTTAACCACAGGGCATCATGATGATTTCGGAACGAACTTCGGAACAATGGGTTTAATGTGGTCGGAACAATGGGATGTCGGACCAATGGGCAGTTTCCACTCCAACTGGAGCGGCATTGGAGGGGCTTGCATCAGTTTATTCAACCATCTCAGCATTGCTAGGTTCTGTGCTATGTGGAGTGGCGAGCATAGCTGGCGAGTGGCACCCAGCATGACCGTCATGCAGTGAGTTGAGTTCCTTGGGTGTGCATGTGCGCATGTGTAGAGCCAGATCAGGTGCAGCAAAAGCCACTGTATTTTTGCTTTTCATAAGTTTTTATTGACATTATTCAAGTGACAAAAGCGACATTCACATACCCATATGTAATGACATTGTAAATAACACCCATTTCAATATTGTTTGACTTTTTTTTTTTTTTTTTGGCTGTCCCAGAATTGTCCCAGACACATCATCTTTGTGTCCAATCTTTGTGTGCAATTTTTATAGTCCCCGGGACGTCGGGAAACCGTTAGTTTCAAGCCTTGAGAGCATATTAATAATTTATTAACCTTTATACAACACTGTTCCCACTTTAGATCCAGTAGCTGCAAAGGATCATGATTAACTATTAATAACACCTTATTAATTTAATCTGATAGGGGCTTATAGTGTCTTATAAACCAGTAATAAATGTGGTTATTGTTCTATAACTAACCCTTATAAATCATAATTAATGTAAATAGACATCTTATTAATTAACATTTAGGATAGCTTTATAAACTGTTATCAAGTTTCTATTAAGTGCTTATAATGCTCCTATATGCAATAATAACTGTGTTAATTATGTTATAATTAACACTTAAATAGTCCTATTAATGGTAATAAACATCTTATTCTGTCTTATAAGTGCTCATTAACGTTAATTGGTATTTATTAAGCATTAATTAACGCTTATTACAGCACATTAATATAAAGTGTTACCTAGTTCGTCTGTCTTTAACGTTAAATTATTGTTTTTCGTGGTGTTTTTGAAGTAAATGACAGCACTACTGCGATGTTAGATCCTCATTTATGCTAATATAGCTCCCCAGTGATTTAAGCTATTATTTTTCTCATTTTGACGATATAACTTCTGCAAAATGGCTAAGGTCCTGAGGGGTATGACTGTTGAAAGTTGTAATTAGTTTTCTTCACATCTTCACATTTTATGGTAAATGGACCTGCATTTGTATAGTGCCTTTCTAGTCATCCAGTGACCACTCAAAGCGCTTTTTACACGACGAGTCACGTTCACCCATTCACACATACATTCATATCAGGGACGTAGCCAGAAATTATGAATAGGGTGGGCCTGAAGAAAAGTGGGCGGGCCAACTTTTGCCAGAGGAAAAATCAATATAATATCCAATAATGCCTAGCAGAAACAACCTTAAGGTTAATTATTCTATGACCTATTTAAGTGAAACAGCGCACCCTGCTGTCCTCAAGTGCACACTGACACAGTGGACTGACTACTACAGTACATCATTATATTTCTATAGTGTAGCTGTGCTTGTAATATTAATACAAAATTAAGCATTGTTGATTTGCAAACACATTTCCTCCATTAAAAAAAGACAACTGGTGTTTAATATTCCCCCTGGTACAGCTAATGTCAAAAGAACTGCAAAGGCAGAGGTAAAGATACAACACATTTATTGTCAAATATAAAATTTGAATTGATGAAAATGAGAACATCTCAAAATATAGGCCTAATGACAACATAGCCTAAAATTATTAAAACAGGTCCTATATTCCCCCTGGTAGAGAATTAGCAAGGGCAGGAGTAATGATACAAAACATTAACTGTCAAACATAAAAAATTTGAATTTCATTAAAACTGAGAACATAAATATAAAACATAAATAAATAAACATAAATAAAAACAAATATAGAAAAGTATTCAAACTTGTGCTGCTGTCTTGTTCTCTTGTTCGAAACAGCTCTTTTTATTCTGCTCTCTTTCTATTCTGTTCTGTTTTTTTTCTTCTCAATAGTTCTGCTCTTTAGTTGTTGTGCTCTGCTGTTATATTCTACATTGCTCTTTTCTATTCTGCTCTGTATATGTCCTGCTGTTCTCTTCTACTCTATTCTATTCTGCTCTGCTACATTGGCCTAATATTCTTCTCTATTCTATTCTGTTCTCTTCTGCACTGCTCATGTCCCGCTGTTCCATTCTACTCTACTCTTCTGCTATATTCACGTTCTGCTGTTTTACTCTACTTGGTTCTCTTCTGCTCTGTTCTCCTAAAGAGTTAAACAAGGCGCAAACGCCTGGGTTTGCGGTTGAAAATTGTGATGATCTCATCATAATCCAAAGAGTCGCTAATTTCCCTTTCAAATGACAAGAGGGACAAGTGGTTGAGACGGTCAGTGTTCATCTTTGATCTAAGGTAATTTTTGATGCGGCCCACAGTTGAGAAAAGTCTTTCTACACTGCACGAGGTTATAGGAAGGGTTAGGATGACTTGAAGGACTCTGTTCAGGTTTGGGAATATGTCTGCTGGACAGATGTCCAGTACCTCCATCAGTGAAGGAAAGTTTTCCTTTAAGGCTTTCCTTTTCAGTTGCTCGTAGAATACTGCCAACTCTGCATCCCTGACTGAAATGTTGTAGTGATTACATACAGAGTGCAGAGATTCCTTCTCGCCAAAGGTTTGTGACTGTGGTAGGAAAGCTGCTGCAGCTTTCATGATGCCGTACTGGTCCTCCTGGAACCGGGTATCAAGCTCGGTCAGCTGCCTGTCGGAAAAAGAAAAAGAATAGTTTATCAAATGCAGGCTAAAGTAGGCTATGCATGCCATAGGCCACAGCAAAAGAAAAATAATGATGATGAATACAGTACGCCTAAGGAGTAAAAGGAAATTAGGGACAAGGGAACTCAAATTATTATATAGATATATATTTCATTATGAATTGTCTTGGCCTAATGAAAGAAGTGGTATGCTGTTATTGGTTATTACATTAGTTATTACTTTAGGCTAACTTAGTACCAGAATGTTCTATAAATTTGCTAATCTGGCCTAGATAAACAACATGGACAAGACTGCCCTCAATTGCACATACTGAAAACAACTTTAGGCCCAGTCTATGGCATTCTACACTCTACTTCAGTTGACACAATAGGTTATATAAATCAATGACATTGTTCTGCAGGACCTGAAGAATATAACACAATCAAAACAATGCATAGCCTTCAATAAATGCAAGTCAATATACACAGCCTATCAGCCTATGTTACCTGTCAAGTATGTCATTCCAGATGTGTCTCAGGTCGTCATCATTCCTCACAGCTGTTGCTTTTCCCAGAGTTGTCGAGACCACAGAATCAGTGAGCCTGGAAGGGAGGTTCCTCTTTCTGGTCCCCACTGTGATATCCCAGCTTGCGATTTCATATTTCCGCACAAGGTCTTCGGTTAGCTTCATCACTTGTTGGAAAACACACTCTGGCTTGTCTCTAAACTCTGCAAAACTGTATTTCAGTCCCTCGATTAAGTCAATGCATCCAGTGACTGACAGGGTTGGACTTTGTAATCCCTTTGTGGCAAAAGAACTTGTTTCAAACAATTTACCAAATGTTACAAGCAGAAATAGGAACTTCTTTGTTTGTATCTGTTGGAGCAGGGACTGGGCATCGACTTTCGTTTGACCACTGCTTTCTGCACACTCAGCCAGCACTTCAAGTATTACATCAAATAATGTCAGTATTTTGTCCACTGATCCAGCTTTGGAGCTCCAGCGTGTATCCACAGAACGCTCAAGTTCAAGGCAGGGCCGTCCTGGGTGCATCTCTTTCTGCATTTCTATAAAGCGTGTGTGTCTGCTTGACCCTGTCATGAACGTGTGCAAAATGTTTACTGTTTCAAAGAATGTGCTAACGTGTCCAGACGCTTTTGTTACTGCACTGAGAACCAAATTTAATCGGTGTGAACTGCAGTGCACGTAAACAGCATGGGGAAATGTCTCTTTTAAAATAACCTGCACACCTCCTTTATGGCCTGACATTACTGAAGCCCCATCAAAGCTGAATCCAACGCACAGAGATGGGTCAAGACCCAGTGGTTCAATGATCTCTAATATCTTGGCTGAAATCCCCTGCGCACTCATGTCCTTGCTGGTGTCCACAAAGCCGACTGCGCGCTCTTTTATTTTTCCTCCATGGATGTATCTCACACATACAGCGACAAGTTCACGCTTGGAAACATCTTTATACTCGTCTGCCATGATGGCAAAATATGTACCAGGTACTTCCTTGATTTCATCCTTTATTTTACGCAGCAGTAAGGAGGCAGCTGACTCTAGCATCTCATTTTGTATGTCAGGGCTCATAAGGGTTGCATTTTTGGGCAGCTGCTCTAAACGTGCTTTGATCTCCGGGTCATATTTGCAGACCCATTTAAAGATTTCTAGAAAGTTACCTCTGTTGAGATCTGCCTCCGTTTCCCTGCGCCCTCTCAAACTTAAATCCTGTTTGGCACAAAGCATGACAATATCCAGGACGACTTTGATATGCTCCCTATTCCTTTCAACAAACGCTTTGTCCCGCGCATCCAGGTCCATCTGATCAATGACGTTTCCCCTTCCAGATGTTTTGGTTTCCCTGTAGGCCTCAAACTTGGATAAGGAAATTGAGTGCTGCTCACTTTTTTCATGTCTCTCTAAAGAATAGCGTAGGTGTTTCCAGTCAGTGTAGCCGTCCCGTGAAAACGCACGTTCAGCTCTCGCGCTGGGGAAATGTCTGCACATTTTACAAAAAAGTGCGTCCCTGCACACACTGTATTCCACCCAGGGAAATTCATCATACCACTTCAATGAGAAGCACCGTGCTTTCCCATGACTCACAGTGTAGGGGAACTTCTTCGGTTTTGGCTGGGCAGGTGGTTCATCTAGTTGCGACAAATCACTGGGTGGGCCTTCATGCTGGCGACCGGGGGGAGGAACAGGACCCTCCGATGTCGGCAGCCCGGCTGGGGAGGCGCGGGCGGGGGGCGGCGTGCTGCTAGTCTCTGGAGTGGGAGTCCACGTCGATGGAGTAGCAGGAGTAGGAACGACGGTGATGCTGCTAGAAGGTTGTGGCTCATTTTCTAGTCTAACCCTTTTAAAGCCAAATTTACTCAGTTTACTCTGAGTCATGAATGCTAACTAACTTAGCTAATTATGTACGCTGTCTGACAACAAAATTAAGCAGCGGCGCAGCGCGCACATCTCAGTGTTCCCCGGAAAATCATTGCTAAAGTTAGTTCCGTTGTAACAGTTGACAGAGAATAAAACGTTTTTATTATTAATACATTTGTATACGTTTTGGTTTGAATGTCAATGTTAAGCATATTTTTAATGAGTGAATAAAAAATATCAATAATAAAAAAAAATAGTGAGAAAAATCATGCAAGCTTTCTCAGGGCGGGCCAGGCCCTGGGCCAATCAAAAAAGTGGGCGGGCCTAGGACCGCCCTGGCCCTAATATGCCTACGTCCCTGATTCATATACTGGTGGCCAAGGCTACCATACAAGGTGCCACCTGCTACTCTGTTTTAACACACACACACCGATGGAACAGCCATCGGGAGCAATTTGGGGTTCAGTATCTTGCTCAGTATCTCGCCTGGGATTGAACCGCTGATCTTTCGATTGGTGGACGACCCACTCTACCTCTGAGCCACACAGCCGCCCCTTTTATGGCTCAGCATCTATAACAAACTAAGCTCAGCTAACAAGGGTTACTGTCAGCTGGAGGAATGGTTAACATTCAGGTAGTGGGCAAGCCACATTGTAAATATGAATAAGATATAATGCATAGAATGACAACACATAAGCCTAATACATTTTGATATACTTGAATCTATAGTTTCTGATAGCATATTATTTCTCAACTTTGTTGGGAAAATTAAATTAAAGTATAAAAACCATCTGAGGAATATATACATTAAGCCAATTAACAAAACAACAAATTACCAATAATACTACCAAGAAAAAAATTGATAAAATTACAGGTCATGAACGAGGAGATGGTAATCTCATTCTTCTCTGGTCATGATGAACAAAGCCATGATCTGTTTGGAGACTGATAAGGAAAACAACACATTTGGATAAATACCATCAGTCAACATCACATAATGTGTTTTTTAATTTTGTGGAAGAATTTTTCAGTCAAAGGTCAAAGAACAGAGATATGATGGTTATAGTGTGATTTGCCGTGCCTGCCCCATTGACTTCAATTACAGCAGCACCAGTCAAGGTTGATCCAAGCTTGCAAAGTTAAGCAATGTTCCGTGACGAAAAGATAAAAGGAGAAAAAAAAAGAAAAAGAAAACGATATTTTCTCTGCCTTTTTTATACTTTGTAAATTTGTGACTTTGGTCCCAGAGAATCTTCAGGTCTTCAGTTTTTCCTCACAAATGCATGACTTTATAATCTCTCAGCATATCCACATATGTAGCTAATAATGTTAGGACTTTAATCATGGAATTCTGAGTTGCTTTTTTCTCTCCCTTTCTTTTTCGATATATTATCCCTATCCCCAAGCTCTGTATTTTATTTATTTATTTATTTTACCTAAAATGGCCCTTTTATGCCACTGTATAATACAGAATCAATTTGGAAACTACTGACTCTGTAGGAGAGAGAAACTTGGTTTATTGAAGAAAACCTGCCAGTGAGCAGGTTTGGTTCACAGAGTTAGTAGCGATGGCCACTGACACAGAGTTTGATTTACTTCTCTATGGACCGTTTCATTGCTATTCTGTTGCTAGGGCAACAGCTTTGGTCCCTGTTTATTTCCTGTCAGCTTCTGCATTAACATACATTCAAACAGGAAATACAAAGGGACCCATTTAGAATATTTATGTTGTCCGGTTTGAAACGGTCTATATGGAACTGAAAACCCAGAGTTTCCCTTATCTCGGGGTTAACTAACTCAGAGTTCACTAAATCTACTCTCTAAAACAGGCCCCTGATGTCTCCATCCTAAATATCAAGTAACCAAAGTAACGGCTACGCCTCTCATCTTTGTTGAATCCAGGTTGGCCAAAATGTTGCCTGAAGCTCCACATTTTTAATTATAATAGCCTACAGGTAGAAGTGTGGCTATGATGAGTAGCATGACATTACAGAGAAATAATCAACTCTGAGGCATCTATGTGTTTCATATCATTCATTGTCCAACCTGAATCTTGCATTGTTTCTAATTAAACAAAAGCCCATAGTTAATTATGTAGAGTGATCGTAGAGCATTCTGGTGCAACTGAGAAAGCTAAGCTGTCTAAACTGGTGGTTGGATAGGCTTGTATTATCTCTTAATCTTTTTCATTGGTCATTCTCCCCTCTCTAGATTCCCATGCATTTTAAAATCATTCTTACCATATGTATATTTATCATACTGTTATCCATCAGTCTCAATAACAGCAGAACAATACAGAGAGGGGAACTGCACCTGGACTGCTGACATGTGCCTCCTGGTTGGTATTGGTGCGCGCTGCAGGTACTACAGGATAAATTATTTCAACACCCTCAATGACGCCACAGTATTTCTGCGGCATTACCATGATAATCACATCAACTGATATGAGAAACATCATAGGATTGAAGGGAGGGGAGGTAAAATACATAAAGGACTTTCATCTAGAAGACTGGTGTCTATGTCCTGTGTGAAGCCAGGTGTCAATGCCAAGTTATTTTAACAATGTAATGTAGTATGTTGTATGGCAAGTGATGTACATGATGTATGTCACATGAAATACGTCACTTTAGAAGATGTGCTTATTCAGACAAGCTGTGCCGCTATCAGCAGTACAGCACAAGGCAAGGCAGAGACCTGTGCGTGTGTGTGTGTGTGTGTGTGTGTGTGTGTGTGTGTGTATGTGTGTGTCTAGAGCCCTGTCCTTCAACTGTCAGCTGAGAACTGAAGTGACAGCCGATATTTGACCTCTCCCAACCCATAGTTGGTTCAGTTCCTCTTCCAAAGCCATTTATTTGGCAGCTTAGTATGTTTTTAGTTCTGGCACATTTCCTGTGTCACTGTTCCACTTTGTATGCAAACATCTCAGAAACTGAAGGATCTTATTCACTTTACTCTTGGAGTGATGTGTGTAGTTTTGATGTTTTAGCATGAACAGTGATTTGTTTTGTATATGGGACCAACATACAATGTCTCAAACTGTAGCAGAATAATAAGCCAACAATGGCCTAAAGATGCTATGCTGAGCCAAAACTACTGACCTTATACCATGTGTCATAGTGTATTATTTGACCATCAGGGGTGCTAAAGCGAGACATTTCAAAATTCTACAAAAATCAATGAATAGGTCTGTGACTTTAACAATCACAGTAGAAATAAAAATAAGTTCATACATTTCCCTTAACACCCCACCACCACAATGATTTAGCTCCCTGATTTGTTGGCTAACCTTCCAACAATCTGCTAGTTTAGTCTGCCATCAAGACATACATCTCCGTTTCTACAAATGTGTAAATCCACTGTCTCCAACAGTTACACAACATGTGTTGTGGCTCATGGCATTGGTCAAGGCGACATGCAGCAGCAGTGTGAGAGTGTGCTGTCTGCGTCTGGGAAACTATGGTTTTTTAACTCGTATTAACTGTTCTTACCTGCATTTTTAACCAGTTTTAGAACTGTCGTGTCTGTCCTGTTTTTTATTGTCACTATTAATTTCAATTTCAATTTTATTTATAAAGCCCAATATCACAAATCACAATTTTCCTCACAGGGCTTTACAGCATACGACTTCCCTCTGTCCTTTGGACCCTCAAAGTGGATAAGGAAAAACTCCTCCAAAAATACCCTTGACTTGGCATATCCTTGATACAGTGCAGGAATGACATATTTCACATTTTGTATCACTTCCTCTTTCCACTTGAGGGAGTTAGAGAGCGCCCTAATTATACATCATGTTTTTGTACATCAAATATACACCACAGCATGTAACTTTCAGATAAATCGAAAGATAAGTGTTTGATGAGACCTAATTCCTGTCACCACTAGGTGGGTCTGTGAGCATCAAGCAATATGGTAATAAAAATGTGTTCATGGTGGGACTAATATGAATCATGTGAAGTTTGATGGAGACAGGACCATTTATGCCAGAGCTACAGCAATTTTGTTTTTCATTGCGAGACCTCAAGATGCAACTCTCCGCAGCGGGCGCACCATTCAACATTGGGCAAATCCAGTGATAACTTTTGGTCACAACGTAGTCAGGCTTACATACACCACGTTTGAAGCCAATCTAATTCAATCTATAGGACAAGTTCGTTAATGTACAAGCCCTGAAAATGGGCAAACATGCACAAAAGTGGCACAAGTAAATTCAAAATGGCAGACTTCCTGTTGGGTTTGGAGCATGGCTCCAAGAAGCTTTTTTGTACATGATAGAGTGTTACAGGTGCTTACCAAGTTTCATACATGCAGTACCAAGTTTCATACATGCAGGTCAAACCAGCTTTGGGGGCTGCTTAATTGAAATATTCTAGGGGGCGCTGTTGAGCCATCTTGGTGCATCAAAGCACAAAAATCACGTCAAACAACAGGACTTGTGACCTGTGATGTGTATGCCAGGTTTAGTTTTCAAGCATCCCCTGTCCCTTCAAAACAACATTGTGTTTGATGGCAAACAAGGTGGTGCTACGGTGACAGTGTTTGATGAAAACTCAAAAGCTTCATTTTTAAGTATCATCAAGGTCTAAGGACTTAGACCAGCAAGTTTGAGGTGGGTCTGATTAACCTGCTAGAAGAGAGACATCAAAGAATGTATAAAGTAACTTTCTGTTGCCAGTAGGTGGCACGATGACAGTGATCCAAAATTCCTCTGTAGATGTCTTCAGTGTTGGACTGTCATCATATGTGTGAAGTTTTGGCAAGATAATCCCACGTGGAGTCAAGTTACAGCAATGTTTATCATCATGGCAAAACATCAAAGTTTGCCGCCAGGCCATGCCCACGCCCTTCAACGAAAACTCAGTTTCTACAATAAAGCGTCAACAACATCTTATGACTCTTTTAATCAAGTTTGAGATGGATCTGGTCAATTCAGTAGGAGATGTAAATTAAAGTCTAAAACATAACATTTCCTGTTGCCAGTAGGGGGCGCTATATTTATCTCTAATTATTGACATGGAGATGTGTTCAGGATGGGACTGGCATCAATCCTGTGAAGTCTGGGCAAGATTGGACCATGTATGCTGGAGTTATAAACTACTTCCTGTTTAGTGGCAAGACCCCTAACTTTGATGCCATCCCACAGTCACACTCATTGACGAAAACTCAAGCTTTTGATAACTTTTCATCTTCAAGGTCTTGGGATGGGACAGACCAAGGTTTGAAGTCGATCGGATGAAATTTGTAGGAGCAGTTCGTTCATTTATGACCCCTGGAAATAGCCAAAAATGCATCAAAATTGCACAGTAAATTCAAAATGGCTGACTTCTGTTGGGTTTACAGCATGCCTCCAGGAGGCTTTTTTGTAGGTCGTGGAGTGTTACATAAGCCCACCAAGTTTCATACACATAGGTTAAACAGGCTTCAGGGGCTGTTTCCTCAAATTTTTGTAGGGGGCCCTTCGGAGCCATTTTTTGGAACCCGAGCATGCGACCCTTAAAATATCAAATTTTCACTCAATTATGAGAAGTATGCAAAGTTTCATGAATTTTCACGCATGTTTAAGCCCTGAAAAGTCCAATTCATTTGGCAGAATAAAAAAAATAAAAATAAAAAATAATAATGATAGTAATTAAAGCTGCAAGCAGCTGTGATCGGGCCCTCGCTCCCTCACGTAACCGTGTGGCCTGAGGCAGGCGGGATCTGTGGTGCGAAGCCAGAAGGGAGAAAAAACCTGGCAGGAGCGTAAAAAAAAAATGCAGTGTTTCGTTCATCCACCAGGTGGCACTACAAGTGTAACCAGATGTGGCCAGGTGCATCCAGGGGTGGACCCTCATCACACATGTCAAATTTCTAGCAAATAGGACAATGCATGAAGGATTTATACCAAGTTGATGTGCAGTGGCGAAGGATGAAAAGTTGCCACCGCCGCAGCGGCATCCTGCAACATGACAGGACACGTGCTTCACTGTGGAGATTCATCCACTTGATCGTCATGTGGCCACAAAATGTAGTTGGTGTTTGTCAGTGTAAAAGATGGCATTTCCTGTTTCCATAAGGGGGCAGCATGAGCCAGATTGCCTACGAGCATATGGAGGCGTTGAGGGTGGGACTCTTATCATGTACAGAAATTTCGAAGCAGTTTGGATAAATTATGTGGGAGAGAGAGCTGCTTGAATATGCATGTCGATGGATCAAAAATGGCAGCACCATAGCAGCCACGTCCTTTGACCTACAGACATGCAGAGCACAACTTCTGATCAGCATAGTGTCTGGATGATCTGTAAAAAATTTGAAGTCAATTGGATGAAAAAGGCACACGAGGGCTGTGGCGCGAAGCAAGAAGGGAGAAAAAACCTGGCAGGAGCGAAAAAAAAATGCAGTGTTTCGTTCATCCACCAGGTGGCGCTACGAGCAAAACCAGATGTGGCCAGGTGCGTTCAGGGGTGGACCCTCATCACACATGAAATTTCGAGCAAATCGGACAATGCATGAACGATTTATACCAAGTTGATGTTCCGTGACGAAGGATGAAGAGTTGCCGCCGCTGCCGAGGCAGCCTGCTACATGACAGGACACGTGTGTCACTGTGGAGATTCATCAACTTGATCGTCATGTGGCCACAAAATGTAGTTGGTGTTTGTCAGTGTAAAAGATGGCATTTCCTGTTTCCACAAGGGGGGCGCCATGAGCGAGATTGCCTACAAGCATATGGAGGCGTTGAGGGCGGGGCTCTTATCATGTACAGACATTTTGAAGCAGTTTGGATGAATTATGTGGGAGAGAGAGCTGCTTGAATATGCATGTTGATGGATCAAAAATGGCAGAACCATAGCAGCCACACCCTTTGACCTACAGACATGCAGAGCACAACTTCTGATCAGCATGGTGTCTGGATGATCTTTAAAAAAACTGAAGTCAATTGGATGAAATCCCAATGACTAGTTTGTTAAAATACAACATGTGGAAATCACACCAAAATGACAAGTCAAAATCAAAATGGCCGACTTCCTGTTTGGAGTAGACCATTGGTGCCAGAGACTTTTATGTGCGTCTGGACAACATACACGTGTCCCAATGTTTATGTTCCAACTCCAAAAGAAAACCCTATGGGTAGGGGTTTTTGAAAATTTCAAGGGGGCGCTATAGAGGCATTTTGTCCCCTCCATGGATGACACCCCTATCAGATGTAAGAGCTCGCCATTCTTGACCTGTATATCAATTTTCATGAGGAGATGAGCTCGGTGAAGCCATCAAAATGCCAAACGTATTTAGTGGCGAGGGATCGATAGTCGCCATGCCGCCACATAGACACCATGAGATGTTGCTTCACAGCATTTATAAGGTAGCTTCACCAACTTGTTCTGCATGCATTAGAAGTGGAATGAAGTTGTTGCGGTCAAGTTTGTGGCATTATTACATGTTAAAGTAAAAACTGGTCACTTCCTGTTACCACCGGGGGGTGCTATGATTAAGGTGGGATATTAACATGTCGGGGTGTTCAGGGCGGAGCCATCATCATATCCAGCAAGTTTGAAGCTGCTGAGATCAAGTATGTGGGTGGGAAAGCTGTTCGAAATTCGATGGCAAGAAAACGAAAAGTCATTCAAAGTTCATTCAAATTTAAGTTGTGGAAATCAACGTAATGAAAAAATTAAAATAAAAATGGTTGAATTCCTGTGGGATTTTACCATGATGTCAAGAGACTTTTTTGTGCGTCTGGGTATGATACATGTGCGTACCAAATTTCGTTTGCCTTCGACTAACCAACCCCAATGGGGCGGGGTTTTTGAACATTTGTGGGGGCGCTATTTCAGCATTTCGTGTCGACCATGTGCAACCACCCAAAAATGTCGAATTTCGGATGCGGTCAGACGAATGTGGAAAGTTAGAAGCATTTTGAAATTTAGGAGAGGGGAGAAATTGGGGCACAAAATATTGCAAGAATAATAACAATTAAAGCTACAAGCAGCTGTGATCGGGCCCTCGCTCCCCCATGCAATCCCGTGGCGAAGGATGAAACGTCGCTGCCGCGGCAGCCTGCAACATGACAGGACATGTGTGTCACTGTGGAGATTCATCAACTTGATCGTCATGTGGCCACAAAATGTAGTTGGTGTTTGTCAGTGTAAAAGATGGCATTTCCTGTTTCCACAAGGGGGCGCCATGAGCAAGATTGCCTTCGAGCATATGGAGGTGTTGAGGGCGGCGCTCGAATGTGCTTGAATATGCATGGCGATGGATCACAAATGACAGCGCCACATCAGCCACACCCTTTGGGACACAAATTTGAATTTGAATTTATTAAAGGATAGCGCCTTGAGATGTAGCATCTCATTTTCAAGGGGGTCCCAAGACAAACATGTACATAGAACACAAGACAACATTACACTCCATTACATTATAGACATACATAACATATAACAAATACAAACTACAAACCTCTTGCTCACCACTCCACACACAACCTCTACCCACTTAGATCTAACATAGAAAATAGACAAATTGAATAACAAATTGAATAACAAGGATCAATGATGTGACATAAGAAGCATAAAGGAAAAAAAAATTTAAAACATGAGCAATTTGTTTTGAGATGGGAGTGTAGTGATGTCCTGAAACAATGAAAAGAGGTACTAGAACGCAAAAAATGAGGGAGGTTATTCCAATCCGATGGGGCGTTATAGTGGAATGACCTTTTGCCAGCTTCTTTTGAGATTATAGGAACAAAGAAAAATGGGCAGTTCATATGTCAAAGTGAGTATGGAGAATTGTATGGAGTCATAAGTTCTTTTAAATATGGAGGACAATGGAAATAAACACATTTAAAAAGGAACTGAAGCCAATGAAAATGGCGTCTTGATTTGGGTTGTAGCCAGTTCAACGAGTCAAACATAAAACAATGATGTGTTCTAAAAGGACATCTCAAAACAAATCTACATAAAGAATTAAATAATACAGTCAGAGATTTAAGATGAGTGTCTGAAGTGCTTTGGTAAATGATATCTGCATAGTCAACAAGTGGTAGTATCAGCTGTGAGATTAGCCTTTTTCTGACATGGAATGTAAAACAACTGATTGAACAGTAAAGTGAAGCAAGACAGCCATATGCTTTTTTAATGTAATCAATATAATGTTTAAAGGATGGTTCCGGGTTAATCCAAAGTCCAAGATATTTAAATGTGTCAACTTTATCGACAGGAGATCCATCAGAAAAATAAATATGAAAATACATGATCGAAGGTGACATGTACCGAAAATCATACTGCATGACTTCTTTTTGTTCAATACAAGTTTGTTCTTACAAAACTAGTCTTGAACCATATCAAAATCAAACTGTAAAGAGTTCTGGATTTGAGATATATCGGAGTTTGAGGTGTATATAACAGTGTCATCAGCATATAAGTGGGTATGGCAATTTGAATAAATATTAGGTAGATCATTGATAAAAACAGAAAAAAGAAGCGGACCCAGTGTGGAGCCTTGTGGAACACCCTTTTCAATAATTAAAAAGTCAGACTGATGACCCTGAAAAACAACACATTGACGACGATTGTGGAGATAAGCGTTAAACCAGAGAAGAGCATTTTGATCAAGACCAATAGCATAAAGTTTATCAAGAAGTAAATAGTGGTCAACCAGATCAAAATCTTTAGACAAATCAATGAAGATTGCACCAGTTAACTGACCCTTATCAAAGGAAGAGAACGCATCATTTGTGAATTTCAGCAGAGCTGTGGTAGTGGAAAAATTTGGTCTGAATCCTGATTGAAATGGCGATATATTATTCCATGAACTTAAGTGCTGTGACAATTGGTTAAAAATAAGTTTTTCAAAAATTTTTGCAATTGTGCAAATAATAGAAATAGGAAGACAGTTATTTAAGTCAGAGGAATCTCCACCTTTGAAAAGGGGGGTAACCTTAGCACATTTCCATATCTTGGGGATTGAACAGGTAGACAGAGACAAATTAAACAGATCAGCAAGGGGATACATCAGAACATGTGTGACAAGTTTGATAAATTTAACTTCAAGGACATCTGGATCAGCACTAGTGTTATCTTTCAATTGACATAAAGCAAGAAAAATGTCATGAGGCAAGATTTTTTTTAAAGGAAAATGAGTGGTCAGAGAGAGTACTATATGAGGGACTGGCAGTCCAATAAGAGTCAAAGTAATAGGAGCTACAGATGGAAGAGAAATGATGATTAAAGCATGAGAAATAAGTGATGGATCAGAAATAGACTCATGATTAAATTGAATCTGGTTTAGAACATTTTCGTTATTTCTGTTAAGAGTATGATTCAATCGATTCCAAAACTGTCTTGGATTGTGAAAATTTTGGGACAAGCTATCTTTGTAGTAATTAGACTTTGCATTCCTGGTTTTGATTGTACATTCATTTCTCAGTGATCTGTAAGTATCCCAGTCAGTGGAGTCTCTAGATGAGCAATATCTAGCCCATGCTTTATCCCTCTGTTTAAAAAGATTTATGAGTTCTGAACTGATCCAGGGCAAGTGTCTTCCTTTGACTCTAAGAGTCTTCATTGGAGCATGTTTGTCAATAATTTTGTTTACTTCAGAATAAAAGAAGTTCCATGCTTCCTCAGCATAGGGAATTAACTGAAATCTATCCTAATTAATGGAAATCAAATCATAAATGAAGTTGTCTTCATTAATGTTTTTACTTTGTCTGAATGTCAAATTTGGGAGGAGAATGAGAAACTTTTATTTTCCAGACACAGAATATAATAGAATGATCACTTAAACAGTCTGACATAACACCAGATTTAACTATTCTGTCAGGATTTGAGACAAGGATCCAATCAAGCAGAGATGAAGATCTATAATCAACTCAGGTTCATTAATGAGCTGCGTGAGGTGTACACTATCAAATAAGTTTCTGTCATTATGAGAAGAACGATCAAGCCAGTTACTGTTGAAGTCACTAAGAATAATTAATCCATTATGCCTCCCAAGAGAATTAATAGTAGATAGAATGCACATGGTAGAATCAGCAGGGGTTGAGGGAGGCCTGTAAATGTTGACAAAAAGACATTCAAAATTAATTGGCTCAACAACAGGAATAATGTGGTCAGAAGCTAAATTTGCTGCAACATAGGTAGCTACCCCACCACCTCTAGAGGACCTATCAGCTCTATATAACACAAAATTTAAATTCCATTGGGGCAGGAATAATGAAAAGAACAGCAGTCAGTAGTTGACAGTTATCAGCAAAAGTCCGCTTTGCGACAGCATCACCACAGTATCAGCTGGAACCTGGTAACAATGATGCCACGGCGGAGCAGTATACGGCAAACAAACAGTGGAAGCTCACACACAGTGATGACCAGTAGATCACTTGGCAAAAGATGATTTTACGGGTAACAAAACACAGAAGCAGTAAACCAGAAGGCATCAATGAAGAGCAAAGACTCAACAAAGTTCCGGTTAGAGCTGTCATGGAGACGGACTAAGGGAATCGCTGAAGTAAGTCTCTGCTTCTTCGGCACTTCTGAAGAACTTTGGCTTTCCATCCACAATCACTCTTAGCGTAAAGGGATAGCGAAGAGAATATGATGTCAGCAGAGCGAAGTTTCTTTCTGACAGTATCAAACTGCTGGCGCTTATTGATCAGAGCAGCGCTGAAGTCAGGAAAGATGTGGATTTGAGCTCCCAAAAAGGTGAGCTCTCCTTTCTCACGTGACAGACGTAGGATCCCCAGTTTATCCTGGAAATGTAAAAACTTCACAAGGATGGGCCGAGGAGAAGATCGTGAGCTGGAGCTGAAGGTGGGAGAAGGGTGCGCCCTTTCAATAATGGGCACAGCGGAGAAGTTCTCTTTGCCCAAAAGTTGTGGAATGAGTTGATTCAGGAACATTATCATATCCTTACCCTCACTTTTCTCAAGGACATTAAGAAAACGAAGATTTGAGGAGCGGCTTCTGTTCTCGGCGTCATCAACTTTGACCTTCAGGTAGGCATTCTCCTTCTCAAGTATTTGCACACGTTTAGTCAGATCCTTGTAGTCATCCTGAGTTGAGCCCACTCTTTGTTCAAGCTGTGATACTTGGTCACCCAGTGTGGATAAAGATCCTTGTATTTTGTCAAGTCCACGTTGAATTGACTCAATTTTTGTAGTAAAATGAGTCATCAGTTCACCTTTGTTACGTTCAATGACATCCCAGATTGTTTGCAGAGACACTAAAGCACCAGCCATTGCAGAGAGAAAAAGTGCTTTATATCAACACTTCTCAGTTCATTGGATTACCGACCTTTTTCAGATCAAAAAAGGAGTAGATCAGCCACTTCGATTAGTCACAATTGGACCATTTATTGAGGCAATCTAAGACCAGACACAGACCTTCAGGCTACAGAAGCCATCTTTGTTTTTTTGCCTTTGCCAAAGGGAAATTGGGACATAAAGTCGGGTAAAGAATAATAATAATAATAATAATAATAATAAACAGCGCGATTCAATTCAATAGGGTCCTCCACGAATGACTTCATTGTCGCTCGGGCCCTAATAATAATAATAATATAAAAAATAAAAAATCATAATAATAATAATAATAAACAGCGTGACTTCAATAGGGTCCTCCACGGACAACTTTGTCGTCACTCGGGCCCTAATAAACGGCAGGATTTCAATAGGGTCCTCTGGGTTGCATGGAGGGCCCTCGCTCCCCCATGCAACCGCGGGGGGCCTGACGCACGCAGGGGCGGTGGCGCGAAGCAAGAAGGGAGAAAAAGCCTGACAGGAGTGAAAAAAAGCAATGTTTTGTTTATGCATCAGGTGGCACTACGAGTGTCACCAGTTGTGGGCAGGTGCATTCAAGGGTGGACCCTCATCACACGTGAAATTTCGTGCAAATCGGACAATGCATGAAGGATTTATACCAAGTTGATGTTCCATGGCAAAGGATGAAAAGTGGCCGCCACGGCAGCCTGCAACATGACAGGGCACGTGTGTCACTGTGGAGATTCATCAACTTGATCGTCATGTGGCCACAAAATGTAGCTGATCAGGTCAGGAGCTTGAGGTTGGTGTTTGTCAGTGTAAAAGATGGCATTTCCTGTTTCCACAAGGGGGTGCCATGAGCAAGATTGCCTACAAGCATATGGAGACGTTGAGGGCGGCGCTCTTTTCATGTACAGAAATTTTGAAGCAGTTTGGATGAATTATGTGGGCTGCTTGAATACGCATGGCGATGGATCAAAAATGGCAGCGTCATAGCAGCCACGCCCTTTGGGACACAAAGGGAAATTGGGACAAAGTTGGGTAAAAAACAATAATAATAATAAAAATAATAATAATAATAATAATAATTATAATAAACAGCACAATTTCAATGGGCTCCTCCTTGCACGACTTCGTCATGGCTCGGGTCCTAATGATAAAAAATCCTTGCATTTCAATAGGGTCCTCGCACCGCTAGGTACTCTGGCCCTAATAATAATAAACAGCTCGATTTCAATAGAGTCCTCCGCGGACGACTTTGTTGTCGCTCGGGCCCTAATAAACAGCACAATTACAATAGGGTTCTCATGGACGACTTTGTCGTCGCTCGGGCCCTAAAAAATAATAAACAGCACAATTTCAATAGGGTCCTCCAGACGACTTGTAGTTGTCACTCGGGCCCTAATAAAAATCTGAACAAAAACAATAGGTTTCCCAGCACTAGAACTGACTAGCTAGAACTGACTAACTAGAACTGCAAGCAGTTATGAACGGGGCCCAAGCCTACCCGCGCAACTCGGCCTCCAAGCCCCATGGAGCCCACGATTGTCGGCCCCAAAGGACGACGGGCTTGGGGTGAGCGTCAGGACACAGGCCAATGTGTGAGATGCAGTATTCACCGTAATGGGAAGTGCATTGGTAGTTCTATAGGCTGAATGTGTTTGTTGCAATAAGTCACGCCCACATTTGACCAATCATCACCAAGTTTTGCGGCTGGCCTCAGGACTGTCCCGACATCATGCTCATCAATTTTCGTACAAATCTGATCAACTTTTATGAAACGTGATATTTCTGGGTTTACAGCGTCAACTAGTGGCCAATTTGAGCTAAATTTGGCACCGAGCCTCTGAACTAACCTCTGAACCCTAATAAATAAAAAATAGATCAACACCACAAGACATTGTTGACATTTAACAAACAATGTAGCCTTTCCTTTTCAGTTATTTTAGTAGTGTCAGTGCCAGCCTGGTGCTGCTGTTTCCTGGGACCAACAGAGGGGGACAAGAAACCACACACAATATTGTACAACTGTTTAAACAAGCAATAGTCCATCCATGGCTCCAATTTCACTAACTGTGCCCAAAACAATGCCATCAGTGCTCTTTACTTAAGCAGTAAGAGTGTAAACCAAATAACAATATCACTCTCAAAAAAACAGAGCAGAAAACAAATAGTCAGTTAACTAAAGTGATCGCTACTTTTCCTACCCTTCCTGTGTGTCTGCAGTCTGCATGCTGGCCTGGTGGATTGATAGTAAGTGCTGGAGCGGATCACTGGAATGGACTGCTTGAATCGCGGAGCGCTGGGCTGGCCGGAAAACCTGGATCGGAGTCCGTGAAAAAACTGGATCGGAGTTCTTGGATCGGCATTTTTCCATGCAGTCCGATCTGATGCCAATGCACATTTTTTGCTAATATTGGCAGCTGATACCAATCCGAATATCGGATCGGGACTTGCCTAGTTAAAATCTCTATGAGTTTGAAAAACTAGGTTTTGCATTTTTTGCAATTTTTGGCAGGAAAAAAGTTAGGTGGAAGTGGGCATGGCCATGGTCACATGACGCAGCTCCATTCAGGGAATTCATGGATGTAAGACTTTTGAATGTGCGACATAAGGTGTGGCCTTGATTGTAGCACCCCCTACAGGTGCATATGTCTTATTTCTAACGTCTTAGGTCCCTGCAGGGGTCTGGACCAACCCTCTAAATTGCACTGCCCTCCCTTACACAGTGTAGCCTGCAGCACCACTTTTACTTACGGAAAAATAAGATGTATAATAATCGCTGGTCCTGGGAAACACGTCCGCTTGCATACGTGTTCCCCAGGCCCCGTGGGCTTGGACCCCTAATAATAATAATGATAAAAATCCAAACAAAAACAATAGGGTTCCCAGCACCACTGGTCCTGGGAAATGTGTCTGCTTGCATACGCGTTCCCCAGGCCCCGTGGGTTTGGACCTCTAACTAGAATTACTGTCTTGCAATGTAAGCTCCATAAACCAGTCAAGCTGCACTTCCAGTTTCCATCGATGTCTGTGAAAACATAGATGTTTCACACACATCAAGCACAGAAGATCTGTACTATCAGCACAGTTTCAAGGAGGACACCCAAGATTAGAGTCACCAATTCAGTATCTGACCAAATGTCTCCCTTCCTCTTTCTGAGTTACGACGTTTTAATGGCCAGTAAAGTGTCTTTGCAAAACATTATGTAAAGATGACCGTTGACCTTTTGGATATAAATGTAATTACTTAATCATTATAGCCTGTTAGACATTTATGTGAAATACATACCTTTTTGATATATTGTGGTCAGAGGAATGAGACAGACACAAATTTACAGTGACCATGGCTTTGAGTACCAAAATCTGCTCAGTTCATCGAGTCCAAGTAAACCTTTGTAAAAAATCTGAAGAAATGACGTCAAGGTGTTAAGCTATCGCTTTCATCAGAATGAGATGGATGCCAGGTCACACTGACCTTGTCCGTTGACCACCGAAATCTCATCAGTTCATTTTTGAGTCCAAGTGAACATTTGTGCCAAATTTGAACAAATTCCCTCTATGTCTTCTTGAGATATCAGGTTCATGAGAATTAGAAAGATGCCAGGTCACGGTACCTTTGACCAATGAAATCTATTCAGTTCACTGATGTGTTCAAGTGAGCATTTGTGCTAAATTTGACAAAATGCCCCCATTGTGTTCTTGAGATATTGCTTTCATGGGAATGAGACAGATGCAAGGTCCCAGTGACCTCAACCTTTGACCACTACAATCTATTCAGTCCATTCTGTAATTTAAGTTTAAGTTAAGTTTGAGTTTATTTACTTTATTAATCCCCCTGAGGGGAAATTCAATGTTTTCACTCTTGCTTGTCAATTACACACACGCACAAACAGGACCTATACATGCACAAAGTGGAGAGATGTCAGAGTGAGGGCACTGCCCTTGGTGAGGCGCCCCGAGCAGTTGGGGGGTTCGGTGCCTTGCTCAAGGGCACCTCGGCAGTGCCCAGGGGGTGAACTGGCACCTCTCCAGCCACCAGTCCACGCTCTATATTTTGGTCCAGACGGGGGCTCGAATGGGCGACCCTCCGGTTCCCAACCCAAGTCTACCCTCCAGTTCCCAACCCAAGCTACTGCCGCCCCAGTCCAAGTGAGTGTTTGTGTCAAAGTTGAAAAAATTCCCTCCTGGTGTTGTTGAGATGTCTATTTCACAAGATTGAGAAAGACGAGGTCACAGTGACCTTGACCGTTGACCTATATCCACCGAAATCCAATCACTTTATTGTTGAGTTAAAGTGGATGTTTGTGCAAAATTTGGAGAAATTTCCCCCGGGGCATTCTTAAGATATCATGTTCACTAGAATGAGACGGACAGATGTACAGACTAAAAGACAGATAGAGAGATGGACAGACTGACAACAGAAAACATAATGCCTCCAAAAACCGCTGTCACCGGCACAGCGGAATAATAACAACCACATAAAAATGCACAAAGAGTACAAAAGTATGCGTCCAATCTTTCTGACCTGGCCATGGCGCGTATGCAGCAGCGGGACATGTTGATGAAAGACGAGGAGGAGGCTCTGGTCTGTAGGGTGGTCTCAATGCCCCTTAGCAGGTCATTGGTTTTAAGCAGCAATAGCATCTGTCGGGGCACACGATTCAACAGCTCGCTGATCTGGGGCAGGTATAGGGCTGCATTGGTCCGTATCTCAACATCCTGCCAAGGGAGACAGACACGAAGACAAGCTATGTCTTTACTGGTTAGATTGCGTACAAGTCAGAGGCCCTGCACACCCTTACTGATGTTTTCACTGATTGTGACTGAGTAGATCTCTTCTGGGTGGATGCACAAGGCCAACTTTATTGACTCTTTAAATTCCATTGGGGCAGGACAACCTACTGTTTGCTTTTGTGCGTTCTATTGCTATATAGTGTGATGAGTTTGTGTGTTGATGGATGATAAGTGTGGGGAGTTCAGAGTCTGAAAAGAATTCTCTTCTTCTGTCATAATTCTAGCTTACAGGAGGGGGGGAGCACAGGGAACTTTTAAAATGTACAATTTTAACTAAACTGTAACGGGTATGGTTTAGACCCAAAAGCAGTACAACAGAGAACGAGAACAGTTGGTAATGACTTTTATTGTCACGACAGCAAACAGGGAGCGGAGCAGAATGAGTCAATTCAGTGCACAGTTCTTTCTTCGGGCGGAGTGCCCTCACACAGTCTCTGAGGCCGTGGAACCGAGGGGAAGCACCAAAGCCCCTGGACCCGTACAGTTCAGTTCTCTCACAGCATGACGTGAAGGGAAGGAGCTTACTTCAGCCACTGATGACGGAACGAGGAGTCCATAGCCTGAAGAACCAGCTGATCGTGCAGAGGTGCCGATGAGGAGAGAGCAGAGGAGCAGTCAGAGACAGGCGAGCGGGTCAAAGCCAGGTGAGCAGTCCGCGGAGGCAGAACACGTGGTCAGAGACGGAAGGCAAGTGAGTTTACCAGAAGGCAGGCGAGGGGAGCAGGTCAGGGACAGGCAGAGTCGGCAACGGGTGATCAGGCAGGTGAAGAACGTTGGAAAGTCTTGCATAATGCTTAAGAACAACCCGGCAACTGGTGAGTGTGGGACTGAGGCTTTTATGATGGCTTGATTGCTGGGGATGAGATGCAGGTGTGGATGATCAGGAGAGTGAGAGCAGGTGTGGGTGATCAGGAGAGCGAGAGCAGGTGTGGCTGATCAGGAGAGTGAAGCATAGGGAGGGAGAGTGGAAAATCACTGCAGCAGAGTGACAGGGGGGGAATGGGAGACAGAGACTGTGACATAAACAATGTTAATAATGTCTGACAATCAAATTAAGATTGCCATTATGTTAAACTTTATTCAGTCTAACATCATGTGCATGTTTTGAGGGGTGTTGAAGATTGAAGGCATTGTCATAGCAATTAATGAGTTTCATGCAGTTGAGGGAGAGACAAGCTGTGAGACCAGGCAGATTGAGATGGCTTTAAGATGTCTCGAACTCCTCCCTTTAATTCCCAAACCGTGGGTCCAGTCGTCAATCTGATCATACCAGCAGAGAGATACTCTTGTCGTGAATGCAGACATATAGTTTTAATGTATGGGGAGTCAAAAATGTGATCTTGGTCTAAGTTAAAGATGTGTTGGCCCTCATTGTTTCTTCAAAGATCGTCATGAGGTTTTGTGTCATGTCACTTTTGAGCGCTTATAAAATCCAAATCATTCGAGTAATGACAAAGATATTCAGAAAAAAAATCCTTTAACGGGGAAAAAAACAGTAGAAACCTCAGGAAGAGCAACTGAGGAGGGATCCCTCTTCCAGGACGGATAGACGTGCAATAGATGTTGTACAGATCAAAATAAACATAATAAATTAACAGTAATTCATATGACACAATGAGACAGAAAGAGAGAGAGACAGAGACAGAGAGAGATGCAGGACAGACGGTAATGACAGTAGCTTACAACAACAATAATAAAAATACTAACATTATAATTAATAATAATATATTAATATCTGATGTTATACATGTGTGACAATAATCATATGTGTATAATAACAGCAGTATGACTAATGATGCAGCAGCAGCAGGAGGCATCTGGCAGGACCACGGCAGCAGCACAACCGCACACGTCACACTATCCAGGCAAAGTTGCAATACGAGTTAACCTGAGAGACAATGGAGCACAAAGGCTCCGAAAAAGAAGCCAAGCAAGATGCAGTAATAGGACATGAGAGAGAGAGAGAGAGAGAGAGAGAGAGAGAGAGAAGGTGCCCGGTGTATTATAGGGAGTCCTCCGGCAGACTAGGCCTAAGTCAGCAAGTACAAGGCAAGCCTGAGCCAGCCCTAACTATAAGCTTTATCAAAAAGGAAAGTCTTAAGTCTAGTCTTAAATGTGGCGACGGTGTCTGCCTCCCAGACTGCAACAGGAAGATGATTCCACAGGATAGGAGCCTGATAGCTGAAGGCTCTGGCTCCTGATCTACTTTTGGAGACTTTAGGGACCACGAGTAACCCTGGACTCTCAGAGCGCAGAGTTCTGGTGGGATAATATGGCACTATGAGTAGTAGCACTATGAGTTAGCTGGGGAATTTTTAAGGTCTTACTAGAGCTACCTGATAATAGAGAGTTACAGTAATCCAGCCTTGAGGTAACAAAAGCATGGACCAATTTTTCTGCATCTTTTCGGGTCAGGATAGGCCTAATTTTCACAATATTACGCAGATGAAAAAATGCAGTCCGTGAGGTTTGTTTTAAATGAGAATTAAAAGACAGATCTTGATCAAATGTTACTCCGAGGTTTCATACGGTAGTGCTAGAGGCCAGAGCAATGCCATCTAGAGAAGCTATGTCATCAGATAAAGAGTCTCTGAGTTGTTTGGCGCTAAGAACAATAACTTCAGTTTTGTCTGACTTTAACATCTGGAAATTAGTTCTCATCCAGGTTTTTATGTCTTTAAGGCAATTATGAATTTTAATTAATTGACTACTTTCTTCTGGTTTCATAGATAAATACAACTGTGTATCATCCGCATAACAATGGAAATTTACAGAGTGATTTCTAATGATGTCACCTAAAGGAAGCACATATAGAGTAAATAGGACTGGTCCAAGCACAGAACCTTGCAGAACTCCAAAACAAACTTTAGTACGTAAGGATGATTCATTATGAACAGGAACAAACTGAAAACGATCAGATAAATAAGATTTAAACCAACTTAGTGCAGAACCTTTTAGGCCAATTAAGTGTTCCAGTCTCTGTAACAGAATTTGATGGTCAATTGTGTCAAACGCCGCACTAAGATCTAATAAAACAAGTACAGTCCTTTGTTTGAAGCAATCAGAAGGTCATTTGAGTTTGTAGCCAATACAATAACCGGTGTTTTGAAAAATGACATCTTACTTTGAAAGGGCAAATATCTCACTTCCTGTTGGATTTAGGTCAGGGGTGTCAGTACATGAGTTGCAGGTCTCGATGAGACGAACAAGACAGTTTTGATGTTTCTACAACATTCCTACAGGCTGCAGCAGCCATTTAAGTTTGTCTAGATTGTGCTAGAGAGCCCATATTGGCACTTCAGGGGTTAATTTTTTCATTTATCAATTTTTTTGCCAGTCCTGACATGCTCGCCAATTTTGGTGAGTTTTTGAGCATGTTTAGGGGGTCAAATTTGGGTTCAAACAGACGGCGGGAGAAAGGAGAAAAAAAATAAATGCCACAAAAACAATAGGGACTTTGTCCTTCAACCGAGGCCCCTAATAAATACAACACTAGAATTGCTGAACATATCAAAGATGGGGATGGTGACTAGTAGTGATGATATCTGGCACCAGGCATCAATAATGTGAACAAGTCTGGGTCAAAATGTAGCATATAGCGGGACCATGCATGTAACACTACAGAGCTTTTAATTTGAAACTAGAACTTTAATTTGAAACAGGAAATGGCAGCACTAAGTCAGAGACTTTCCATGTAACAGCGCTGGCCCCACTGTCGTGGTCCAGACCAAAAATTAATGTACATCCATGTTTAAGTACACTTAAACATAGTCACACAGCAGAAGGGACCTGCTTTCTCTGGGGCTGTGTCCACTGATAAAGCTCTTTTTTGCTTGTTTTCACACAACCCTCCCCTATTTAAATCCAGTCAGGGATATATTTCCCTGCATGACTGATGGAGGCTGTGCAGCAGTCAAATTTCACAGATAACGGTAGTTTGTAAAACCTTGTATTGGTGCTGTTACCAAAAGGAGTAACTTGTTATTGTGGCAGCACCAGTTCAGACATTGTAACACGTAATAATCACTTTAATTTCGATATTCAATGAAAACAGAAGGTTACAGTCCTAAAGGGAGACAGACAGCTTGTTAACATCCTAATGCAGATAAACTCTGTCTCTGTTCTTTGTCTCTGTGTCATGCCCAAAGGAAGTGATGTGACCACACAACACTGAGGCAGCAAACAAATAGCATTTAGAAGTTCAGAAAGTCCAGTGTGACTCCTGAAGCTGGACAGAGCACCCAGTGAGTGAACCATTAATCACTATTGTCAAACAACATCCATGAGGCAGGCATCAAAGCCTGCTCTAAGCCTTGTAATATTATTAATAGAGAAATGACCACCAGTGGTGAAGCAGTGAACCATAAGAAAAAATGTATTGGCCCAGCATTTCTGGAGAGAAATTGCTTTATGTACGGGAATAAATTAGAGCCAGGATTTCTTGAAGTCAGCATCTAACAGCCTTCAATAGTGCTGGATATTGTAGTGATTCCTCACTGTCTTTATCCTGTAGTCATTTTAGATGCCACTTGGGTCTTACTGTAAATTACTCAATATAAATGTGACTCTCCTTCCTGTATAGGCGGTGAGCATTGCCCTTAAATATAATTGGCAAATGCAGAACGGTTTCGTCCCTTGGTTACTTCACACGTCTCTAAATTTAATCTTCATTTAATTGAAAAAAAAAACAACAAAAAAACAAAAAAAAAGTTATCAGGTTAAAGATATAAACCTGCAACATAATACTTGAGCCCGCTGCGCCCAAATAAAAGGGGTCTGCTGAGTCCTTCTTTGGGAATAACAATTAGTAGCAATTATAGTAGGTTGGTTAGTAGGATTCACAGCTGTCAGCAGGGCGCATAGAAGGCAACAGTGCTCTCATTTGCATTTGAATGCTTCAATGAGGACTTATTATATTGTGAGTGGTGCGATAATAGGCCATGCAAAAGGCAAAGGGAATGGGATTGGGGGGATGGGGAGGTGTATGCGCCAGTGATTCTACTTTTCTTCTCAGTGTAATAGAGAGCTGGCAGGATGATTTCATACAGAAGACATTAGAAAATGGGAGAAGAATGTCAGAATCTAGTGTATGATCTGCTATCACTGATGCAATTTTTACTCTTCACAGAAGCCAAATACATCTGTAGTCAGGATAGTAAATGAATTGTGCTAAAAAAAAAAAAAGCACATTGACTACTAGGTAGTCCATTTTTTTAAAGTTTAGACTCTCTCAGAAATGTGTGAGGTGATGTCAGTAAAGTAAATGTTTGCTTTGGTTAAGGGGTGAGGGGTGGGGGAGGTCAATGTTCAGCTCCATTACAGATGAAACAGTTTTTCTTCGACCATTCTTACTAAAGGGTCAGTATGCTTCAGACACAGTGGATGTTGGATTGTTGAACAGCATCTGAAAACCCCTCTCCCCACACCCATCCAATCTCTGCTTTTTACAAACAGAATAAAGGAGTTTGTGCCAATTTGGTATTATTAGGGTTCGAGCGATGACAAAGTCGTCCGTAGGACAGGGTTCCTACACATTTGGAATTTCAAAATTCCATACTTTTCCATACCCTAATTTCCAGACATCTCTGCGTTTTTTTTGTTTTGTTTTGTTTTTTTCAGGGAATATGCGACATCTGAGTAAATATATTAGTGTATTATATTTCACATCATATTTAATTATTCTTAATAGGCGATTATAGACAAGTACCATAATGGCATGCAAATAAAAACTCAGGTAAGTTCAATGTCTGGGTTGAGGCAAAAAGGCTGTGGCTCTGGGTGCAAGCAATGCGGTAACGAGACATCGGTGTTTTTTCCATTGATGTGGCTCAGAATCGCCTTCTCCCCCAAGCTGGCAATGTCAAACAATTTCACACAAAGCTTGCATCTAGCTCTGTGTGTGAATTGGGAATCCTTGGCCAACCAGTATTTATATACGGTATTGTCAAGCCATCCATCCAAAAACTTGCATCTACCCATTGTGAACCATGTTAAACTCGTCTTCTTGTCGAAGGTACAGTGTTGGAATGAAACTTGATGCCTGGAGGGCTGGAGGAGGGTCATGGGGCAGCAGACTGGACATAACACTTGTCAATCAGGTAAAAGGGGCGGTATGTTTTCTGAGACGTTTGCTCTCACACAAACTGTGCTTGGCCTGGCATAAAACACGTTCCGGATTGATTAAATTATTTTTGGAAATACCTAATTTTCTATTTTAGAACAGTGGTAATAGTCTGGAAACATAAATATTTTTCCATACTTTATTTTTCATTTTCCATACTTTTTAATACCTGGAAATTGATCAAATTTATTTCCATACTTTCCATAAGATCATCGTGAGAACATGCTGATGAAAAGTTATCAAAAGCTTTTCTCTATGTCAAGGGGTGTGGCCGCTAGGGCGTGACAAATTTTGGCGACTTTTCGTTTTCTCACCATCGAATTTCGAACGGCTCTCAAGCCCATATACTTGATCTCAGCAGCTTGCTGAACATGATGATGGCTCTGCCCCGAATGCCCCAATATGTTAATATCCCACCTTACTCAAAGCGCCCCCCGGTGGTAACAGGAAGGGATTGATTTTTACTTCTAATGGTGTCCGTGTGGCAATGTGGCGACTATTGATCCCTTGCCACTAAATAGATTTGGCTTTTTGATGGCTTCACCGACCTCATATCCTCATGAAAATTGATACACAGGTCAAGAATGACGAGCTCTTACATCTGATAGAGGCGTCACCCATGGGGGGGACAAAATGCGTCTAAAGCGCCCCCTTGAAATTTTCAAAAACCCCTACCCATAGTGTTTTTTTTTTGGAGTAGGAATATGAAAATTGGTACATATGTGTATGTTGCCCAGACGCACAAAAAAGTCTCTGCCACCAGTGGTCTACACCAAACGGGAAGTCACCCATTTTGATTTAAACTTTTCATTTTGGTGGCGATTTTGTGATTTCCACAACTTTGTATTTTAACGAACTCCGTCTACAGATTTTGTCCAGTCAACTACAGATTTGGTAAAGATTATCCTGAGACCATGCTGATCAAAAGTTATTAAAAGTTTTTCTCTATGTTAAGGGGCGTGGCCGATATGGCGCCTCCCTTGCCACCTGATACGTGTGGCTTTTTGATGGCTTCAACAACCTCACATCCTCATGAAAATTGATGCACAGGTCAAGAATGGCGAGCTCTTAAATCTGATAGGGGCGTTGCCCATGGAGGGGACAAAATGCCTCTATAGCGCCCCCTTGGACTTTTCAAAAAACCCTCCACATAGGGGGTTTTTATGGAGTAAGAAGATGAAACGTCACACCACATCAGGGTTAACTTACTCTGAGTTTTCACATAACCGCTTAAGTTATGCGTGCTGCTGGCCCCCCGTGGTGGCGTGGGAGAGCGAGGGCCCGATCACAGCTGCTTGCAGCTTGTAATCGCACTGTTTATTAGGGCCCAAGTGACGACGAAGTCGTCCTTGAGGACCCTATTGAAATCATGCTGTTTATTATTATTTATTATTATTAGGGCCCGAGCAACGACAAAGTCGTCCGCGGAGGCTTAACATACACCAAACCTCATGAAACTCTGCAGATTTATCAGAACTGGTGAAAAAATTCATATTTTAAGGGTCGCATGCCTGGGTTCCAAAAAATGGCTCAGGAGCACCCCCTACAAAACTTTGAGGAAACAGCCCCTGAAGCTACTTTAACCTATGTGTATGAAACTTGGTACAAATATGTACCACTCCAGGACCTACAAAAAAGCCTCTTGGAGGCATGTTCTAAACCCAACAGGAAGTCGGCCATTTTGATGTTAATGTGCAATTTTGGTGCATTTTTGGCCATTTCCAGGGGTCCTAAATGAACGAACTAGTCCTAGAGATTTCATCCGATTGACTTCAAACCTTGGTCTGCCCCACCCCAAGACCTTGAAGATGAAAAGTTATCAAAAGCTTGAGTTTTCGTCAAGACATATGACTGTGGGATGGTGTCAAATTTAGCAGTCTCGCCACTTAACAGGAGTACGGTTTTAGACTTTAATGTACATCTCCGACAGAACTGAACAGATCCACCTCAAACTTGGTGAAAAAAATCCATACGATGTTCGTGATGCTTTATTGTGGAAACTGTGAGTTTTCGTCGAAGGGCATGGCCATGGCCTGGCGGCGAACTTTGATGTTTCACCGTGATGATAAACATTGCTGTAACCTGACTCCACGTTGGAATATCTTGCAAAAACTTCACACATATGATGACAGTCCAGCCCTGAACACATCTACAGAGGAATTTTGAATCACCACCATAGTGCCACCTACTGGCAACAGAAAGTTACTTTATACATTCTTTGATATCCCTCTTCTAGCAGGTTAATCAGACCCACCTCAAATTTACTGGTCTAAGTCCTTAGACGTTGATGATACTTAAAAATGAATCTTTTGAGTTTTCATCAAACGCTGTCACTGTGGCACCGCCTTGTTCACCATCAAACACGATGTTGTTTGTCCAGTTGTCTGATGTGATTTTTGTGCTTTGATGCAACAAGATGGCTCAACAGCGTCCCCTAGAATATTTCAATTAAGCAGCCCCCAAAGCTGGTTTGACCTGCATGTATGAAACTTGGTAGGCACCTGTAACACCCTATCACGTACAAAAAAAAGCCTCTTGGAGCAATGCTTCAAACCCAACAGGAAGTCAGCCATTTTTAATTTACTTGTGCCACTTTTGTGCATTTTTGCTAAATTTCCAGGGCTTGTAAATTGACGAACTTGTCCTACAGATTTCATCAGATTGGCTCCAGACTTGGTGTATGTAAGTGTGACTACGTTGTGACCAAAGGTTATTACAGGATCTGCCCAATGTTGAATGGCACGCCTGCTGCCGAGGTCTCTCTTGAGGTCTCACCATGAAAAACGAAATTGCTGCAGCTTTGGCATAAATGGTCCGATATCTACCAAACTTCACATGATTCATACGAGTCCTGCCCTGAACACATTTTCATTGCCATATTTCCTGATACACATAGCGCCACCTAGTGATGACTGGAAGTACTTCTTATCAGACACTTATCTTTCGATTTATCTGAAAGTTACACACTGCGGTGTATATTTGATGTATATAAACATGATGTATAATTAGTGTGCTCTCCAACTCCCTCTAGAGAAAAGAGGAAGTGAGGCAAGTGAGGGGCAAGTGTCAACAAATATATTATAATAAATGGTGCAAGTGAGCATGGCCTACGTAGCATTTTATGCTAGATTATGCCTTTGGTCAAATTACAGTGATCCTGAAAACGAGATATGAAACTTGGCAATGATGTTTTATTACTTTATATAAAATTTGATCTCTGTCAATCTGATGGTGGTGCTACAACTGATAGCTGAAAAAAAAAAACTTTTACAGGCCACACCCCTCAGAGTTGGATTGACTTGACATTTGAAACACATCTACAACTAAATGTGCTTTACAAAAAGCTTCTTGGACAATTAAGGCCACCATAATGGAATCCCTGCCCATTTGCATAATGTGAAAAAAGCTAAATGAATAGACTGTTTTAAACTTTAACACTATAAACAGAAAAATTTGCCACGTGGCCTGAGACATACATTTCTGTTATAAGTGGGCAAAATCAGTCTGAGCCCAACCAATAGGAGGCGCCACGAATACCACATATGTGTACCTCAAAAAAGTTTGGACAGAATTTTACCAAATTTGGTGCACATGATATGGGGACAAATATTAACCAAGATCTTGTCATAATCCCAAAGGAGAAAAACTCCTCATCCATCAATCAGTTCCGCCAGATAAGTCTCCTGAATGTGGAAGGAAAAATGTTCTTCAGTGTTCTTGTCCAAAGGATTTCAGCCTTCTTGTTGAAAAACAATTTCATTGACACCACAGTACAGAAGGCTGGGATCGGTGGCTTCTCTGGATGTCTGGAACATGCAAACATCACCTGGCACCAGATACAAACAGCCAAGAAGGAAAAGAAAGACCTGCATGTGGTTTTCCTAGACCTGGCCAATGCTTTTGGGTCAGTGCCACATGAAGTACTTTGGACGACGTTTAACTTCTTCCACATTCCAGAGGGCATAACAAAGCTGGTCAAGGCATACTTCCAAGATCTCCAGTTCTGCGTCTCAACGCAGGACTGCACCACTGCCTGGCAACATCTGGAGACTGGAATAATGGCAGGCTGCACTATTTCTCCCTTGGCTTTCGCCATGGCAATGGAGTTGATTATCCGGGCCTCACGGTGGGTGGTTGGAGGAGAACCTTTGGAGAATGGGCTGCGTCTTCCCCCAATCAGGGCATATATGGACGACATGTCAACCATAACAACAACAAAGCCATGCACCAAACGTCTGCTCAATAAGCTCCAGGAAAACATCAGCTGGGCTCGAATGGAGATTAAGTCCTGCAAATTCCGCAGCATCTCCCTCATTAAAGGCCAACTCACCAATGAGAGGTTCTACATCGGTGGGGAGCCAATACCAACTATCCTGGAGAAACCCATCAAAAGTCTTGGACGCTGGTATAATGCAACCCTCAAGGATGCGGAACAGGTGGAACAACTTAAGCAAGATGCAATATATGGCCTCAACCAAATCAATCGCACTGCTCTCCCAGGGAAACTGAAGGTGTGGTGTTTCCAGTTCGGCCTCCTGCCCCGTCTCATGTGGCCCATTACAATCTACTAGGTGACATTATCCCATGCTAAGCGTCTGGATCCTCTGGTGCAAGGCACTGCTCCCACCCTGGCAACAGGGAGGAAATGGAAGCCACAGGCTGCAGTGGTGGACGCACAGGCTGCCCTCAAACACCGGGACATCGTGGGTCACGTCCAGCATGGCAGAGGAGGGTTTGGACTGGGAACAACAACACCCACATGGCAGATGGCTACTCCAGTCGAACGGAGGAAAATGGTGGTGGCAGAAGTGCGAAATCAGGAGGAAGCAGCCAGATGTGCCAGAGCCGTCTCCCAGGCACAGCAAGGCCGGTGGATGAGGTGGGACGGCATAGAGAGGAGGAAAATCACCTGGAGCGAGCTGTGGAATATGGAGTCCAACAGGCTAAGTTTCATCATCAGGGCTACTTATGATGTTCTTCCTTCTCCAGCAAACTTACATCTCTGGTTTGGAGAAGACCCAGCATGTCTCCTGTGCGCAGCTCCAGCAAGGAAGGTACACCTGGCGGCACAACCAAGTGCTGAAGTGCCTAGCTTCTGTAATTGAGCACAGGAGAACCACAGCAAATGCCATCTTGCAATCGGCTCAGACTGCCTTCCCACAAACAACAGCCTTCATCCGGGTAGGGGAGAAACAACGGACCAACGCCTCCATGTCAGACCCAAGCCCACTAAATGCAGCCAGGGACTGGGAAATGCGCGTCGACCTAAGCCAGAAACTCACCTTCCCCCCAGAGATCGCAGTGACCAACCTGCGGCCAGATCTCGTGCTCTGGTCAAAGTTCTGCCGCCGTGTCTTCATCATCGAGCTGACGGTTCCTTGGGAAGATGCCATCGACGAGGCTCATGAAAGGAAAAAGCTGTGCTATGCCAACCTCACAGCTGAGGCAGAAGATCATGGCTGGAGCGTGAAGGTACACCCAGTAGAGGCGGGCTGCAGGAGCTTCGTTGCCAACTCTACAGCAAGGCTCCTGAAGCAAGTTGGCATAAGAGGGCAGACCTTGAGGAAGACCATCAATGAGCTCACCACAGCTGCAGAGAAGAGCAGTCACTGGCTGCGGCTAAGAAGAAAAGAGACAGTGTGGGGAGTTAAATGACCACCTAGTCCCATGCAGCACACACCCAGGTCTGATCAGCCTGTGGTGGGCCTGCCTCAGCTGAGGGTGTCTTGTGATAAATGGCCGAAACACCCAGTGAAGCTGAGGTACACAACTGAAGATGTGCTGCATGGGAAGAAACATCACTAAGTGGTCATCATCAAGCTCAACCCAACCCAGAGAACATCTCTCTCTCAACCCACTCAGGTAAAGCATCGAACTGAATCATTAGGGATTGTAACACCTAATCCTGCTAAGAATTCATAATGAATTATGTATGTGGGCGTGACCTAGTTAGCATTATATACTATACTACCCCTTTGCTCAATTTATCATACACTGGAATGAGCTAGAGACATGAAACTGAAAACCCTCTCCCTGCTGCTTGCAACTTTGCAATTGAGCTGTTGTGGCAATATTTATGATTATACAACACTTAATTCCAAGCAGGTAATTTGAATGGACAAGAGGAACTCCATAAGTGCTGATAGGGCGGCAGTAGCTCCGGAGGGTCGCCTGTTAAACGCCCCGTCCCTATAATATGGAGTGTGGACTGGTAGCTGGAGAGGTTCACCTCCTGGGCACTGCCAAGGTGCCCTTGAGCAAGGCACCGACCCCCTCCACCGCTCGGAGCGCCTGTCATGGGCAGCCCCACTCTGACTCCACTCTGTTCGGACCTGTGTAATTGACAACAGAGTGAAAAAATTTAATTTCCCCTTGGGGATTAATAAAGTGTATAAAATAAAAATAAATAAACACCTGTGAAATTTGTTGTCTTCAATTGCAACTCAAATTACTATGAGCTGAAATGAACTAGAAATAACAAACTTGGCCCAGAAACTGGAATTGATATGCAAATGCTTCCAAAGGAATATGCCTTAAAAAGATGACATGGTGGTGCTGTAATTAAGGCCAATTTTTGAAAGGCCATGCTCCTCACACCATGGTGACTGACTTTAAATTGATTGACTTGAAAGTGAAATACATCTACAACTCAATGTGTTTTACAAAAAAAAGACTATTGGTCAATTCGGGCAACTATAAAGGATTCTCTGCTAATCTGCATAATGTAAAAAAAAAAACCTACAACAAAATGAAGAGCCTGAATCAGCACAAAATTTGCTACAAGGCCTTGTCAGACAAAAACACACATTTCTATCATAAATGAGCAAGGTCATAAAACATGGTGGCCATCAACCAAAAAGTTTTAACAAAGGGCAGGACTTAAGGGAAAATTGCCATAAGTCATTAAGGATTTTTTCAAGTGACCACAAGTACAATCACATGCACTAAGCAAATGTTGAGTGCTTTTAAAGCTTTGGCTTTTCACTGTTTTTTTTTCCACATGCAGAGGGTTGGGGCAGTGGCGGCGAAGGCTCGGTCCCCCAAGGTTCGGTGCTTGGTTCGAGTGATGGGGGTCAGGAGGTTGGAGTTAGTAGAGCGAAGTCAGCGGGTGGGCAAATGGCGGTGGAGGAGGTCAGTGAGATAAGAGGGGGCAAGGTTATTGAGGGCTTTGTAGGTGATGAGGAGGAGTTTGTACTGGATGCAGTATTGGACAGGGAGCCAATGAAGCTGTTTGAGGACAGGGGTGATGTGGTCCCTGCAGGTGGTGCCGGTGAGTAACTAGGCAGCAGAGTTCTGTATGTGTGGCAGTTTTTGAAGGCTGGTAAAGGAAAGACAATAGAGAATGCTATGACAGTAGTCGAGTCTGAAGGTTATGAAGGCGTGGATGAGTATTTCTGCAGTGGAGTGGGTGAGGGAGGTGTGGAGACAGGCAATGTTGCGGCGATGGAAGAATGATGTCCTTGTGATGTTGCGGATATGGGGTTTGAAGGAGAAAGTGGGGTCAATTATGATACCAAGGTTTCGCACTGAGGGGGAGGAAGTGACATTGTGAACGTCAATGTGGAGGGAGAAGCCCTGAGGAGAGGGTAGGAGAGCTTTGGGTCCAGTAATGATGTTGTTTAGTTTCAGGAAGTTGTTGTTCATCCAGGATCTGATGTCAGTCAGGCAGTTTTTGATGGTGGAAAGAATGACTTCAGTGATGGATTTGGTGGAGATGTATAGCTGGGTGTCGTCGGCGTAACAGTGGAAGTGTAGTCCGTGGCGGCGTATGATATTTCCAAGGGGTAACATGTAGAGGATGAAGAGGAGGGGGCCAAGCACCGAGTCTTGAGAGACACTGTGGGTGACTGGCGTGATGTGGGACTTGCAGTTGCTGATGGATACACATTGAAAACAACGTAATTACACAAAAATATAACCAGGTGGTGTACAATACAAAACCCAGAGGGAGCGCCACAAGTACTACAAATCTGCACCTCAAAACACTTTTAAATTTTGAATTTTACCAAATACAGTGCCCATGTTGTGGAGGCAAGTATTAACCAAGATATGAAGTCTCATAGTAATTGGTAGATGTGAGCGTGACCTATTTAGAATTATATTCTCGAACCTAGCTCAAACCATGTTCTTTCAGTTCAGCCTACTTCTCAGGACCTACCTTACTCTTTGTAGGTATTTGGCTGTGGCTGACTTCCTTGCGGCCTCCACATAGTTCCCGTTTGCCTGTGGGCAAATCTGAACATCTGCAATGCTGCCTTCTGGTAATTAAACCCCCTTGGTTCTAATCATCTTCCCCCTCTTTGACACCATCTGACCACAATAATCTAGTCCGAATAACATTCCGATGGTTCAGACCTATGCAGAACAGTAGTGGAGACCGTGCATCACCTTGGTATATGGCACACTTAATAGTAACTTGTGCAGTTAGCTCTGAGTTGGCCTCCAGAGTCATTTTTCCATAGCCCCACTGAGTTCTTGATGAAGGCTCTTAGTGTCCTTTTGATGTACATTTCCAAGCATTCCAGTATCCATGTGTGTGGCATTGAGTCATAGGCTTTCTTGTAGTCGATCCAGTTAGTGCACAGGTCAGTCTGCCTGGTTTTGCAGTCTTGGATGACTGCTCTATTGACCAGTAGCTGGTGCTTGGCTCCCCTGGTATTACTACCAATTCCTTTCTGAGCCTTCCGTCATTCATCTTAGCCGCTATGATGTCTGAAAGGAGCTTCCATGTTACACTATGGCCGGGAGTTGGATGGGACCACACCCTTCTGGGGATCCTTCATGATGAGGACTATCTGTCCTTGGGTCAACCACTCTGGATGGATCCCTTCCATCAGCACCTGGTTCATTTGTGTTGCCAGGCATTTATGGAGTGCAGTTAGTTTCTTTAGCTAGTAGGCGTGGATCATGTCAGGGCCTCCTACTCCATGGAGGATAATGCTCTTTATGGCTCGTGGTCTCCAGGATCACTGCTGCTGTGGTGTATATCAGCTGATTCATCCCAGTTATATTCGTAGTGGGGATTCACATCATCTTGCAGACTTTCAGAGGGTACTTTGTCACTTAGCCTTGGTAATCGGCTTTGGGGGTGGTGGGATTCCAGCTTATTCATTATTCTCAATCTCAGCTCATTTGCCCTTGCTGTAAGGGAATAAGTGTTGTTAGGGCTTGGGGCTTGGTACCCAATGTCAGAGAGTGCCAATGATAAAATTCCCACTTTGACCTGTCGTCTTGGCTCCTCCTTGTCGTAGCATGTTTGTTGTACCTCATCAATCTCTAGGTGCAATAGCAGTTGCCGTTTGTGGATGTTGGAACACTGGGCTACAAAATGTTTTTTGTCAGCCTCGATGTTGGGTTTTGAAGCATCCACATAGCCCACATCCTCTGCATGTAGCCCCTCTTGCCAGGGTTACTTGTATAGTAGCATTCCAACAGTTACATATTCTTTGTTGTAGTACATCTATGTCTTGTTCCAGTAGTCCTGGCTCCAGATACTGACGTGCTGACGTACTGCGCTAAGCGTGTTGTGTCATTTCCGGTGTTTGTGCTGCACTGTCTCTCAGGTTAACTCGTATTGCAGCGGTGCCTCGATAGTGTGACGTGTGTGGTTGTGCTGCTGCCGTGGTCCTACCAGATGCCTCCCGCTGCTGCTGCTGCTGCTGCCATCATTAGTCATTAGTCATACTTCTACTGTTATTATACGCATGATTATTATCATACATGTATACTGCCAGATACTAATATATACTTTCAACATATTGTACCACAGTAGCCAGAACTATAACGACAATATTATTACTTTCATGAATGTTGTTGTAAGCTACTGTCATTACCGAGGATGTCATACAGATTATTGTATTGTGTCATACACAGATTACTGTTAATTTGTTATGCTGATCTGTTCTGTACGACATCTATTGCACGTCTGTCCGTCCTGGAAGAGGGATCCCTCCTCAGTTGCTCTTCCTGAGGTTTCTACCATTTTTTTTTCCCCGGTAAAGGGTTTTTTTTGGGGAGTTTTTCCTTATCCGCTGTGAGGGTCCAAAGGACAGAGGGATGTCGTATGCTGTAAAGCCCTGTGAGGCAAATTGTATTTGTGATATTGGGCTTTATAAATAAAATTGATTGATTGATTGATTGATAGCGTCTCTGTGCTGCTCTAGCAAACTCCTACCAGCAAGTTCTCTGGTTTTCCTCACTTCAGCTGCTTAACATCTACTTCAGGTCTTAACCCACACTTGTTCTGTTTAAGCACTGATAGCTCTCCTCTTTATAACGACTTTCTTGCTAATCTTAGCCTTGCTAGCTAGATTATCTTAACAGTTAGCGATAGCTTCTCCTTCTCCTGCTCTCTCTTGCTCTGTGTGCCAGATATTTAGTCATTCCTCTGCTTCCTTTAGCGACAGTGGTAGTTGAAACAAATGTAGTTTATTTGCTGCATTGGAGGCAAGGCTTAGTGAATTGGAATCGCGGCTCTGCACCATGGAAAATCACTCGATAGCTGTGGTAGTTAGTCAGCCACCTGTAGTCGACGTGGAGCCACTTAGCATAGCCTCTGCTAGTGGGCCCCGGCAACCCCCATGCAGCCGGGAGGTTGGGTAACTGTCTGGGAGAAGCGTAGTACCAAGCCAAAGCCCACGGTTCACCACCAGCCTGTTCATTTTTCTAATCACTTTTCCCCACTCAGTGACACACCCGCTGAAGAGAAAACTCTGATCAGTGGCAGCTCTATTCTGAGAAACGTGAAGAATCTGTTTGTGAACAGTATTAGCAAACTAAACACTTAGCTTTGGCGAAGCCAACAATGACCTAACTGCCAACAATCACAACAATAACTCAGTGGACAGCATCAAATCACATACAAGTCAAACAGTCTTGCTTAGCCTGTAAAGCTGTGATAAGCTATGCCCAGTTGTTACATTACCAATCCTTGAATGGATGGAAGAAAGAGTCACTTGGTGGTGCTGCTTTGTTAGCTGGCAGAAGAAGGCTGGGAAGATGGTTCCAGATGCAGTCTTTGTTGGGTCCTTTGTTCCAAAGGTCCTGATCCAAGGAAGCTGGCTGCTTAGGGTCCTTGCAGAGTTAGACGCTGGGTGCTAAGTCACTTAGTTCTTTGTTGTTGGAATGCTGGTTGCAAACCTTGTGTTTGCAAGAGAGTCTGTGATCAGTTGCCCTCCCTTTAGTGATTTGGGCTATGGAGCCAGGGTTTGGGCCTTTGCTGTTCCAGGCCCAACCGAGAAGAGGGGTGAGCTGCTGAAGCAGCTGGGGCAAGAAAGAGGAAGTTCTGTGGAAGGGAGCAGATTTTGTACAACCTGTGACATCACAGAGTCACATGTCACTGTAAAAGGTCTTGTCCAATCAAGTTTTGGTACTTGAGTCTCACTGAGGTGTGAGGTGAGACCTCCTGTGGAGATGGGTGTCACCTAGCTGTCTTTGTTTGAAGACAAAGAGCATGCAGAGATAAAAGCCTTGAAATCAGTGATGATTTTACCAAATGATAAATCATCTGTGGTCCTGTGAATCCCAACAGAAACAATGCCAATGTAAAGTCAGTTAGGATCCATTGTCGTGGTGGACACACATATTCCCTGATTCAACGACGTCAGGTCAACCTCGTTTTCCTCAATAATATCTTTAACATTCCTGTATGCACACAAAAACACAAAAGTGTCCTCGATAAATAAATGTATTTTGCCAGCTTTTGATAGCGTAGGGCTTTAAAAGCATTGTGCTGTGGGCGGATGGGGCGCGTCCGACTACTGTTTTGTAGCTACTGTCTGCTGTCTGTGGGCCTCATTCCATTTTAAATTGCCATCCGTCTGCCATAACCGAATCCAAACGGCACTAGTAAATAAATAAGAAGAAAAAAATGAGGCTGAGCACGGAAGAACCAGAGAGGAAACACCATCATATGAGGCTGTCCGCATCGGGAGGCGGCCGCCGCCGGTGCAGGCGGCTCCCACTGAGGAAACACTGAAGCATATATATACACTTAAATATTAAGAAGTAGGCCTAACATAAAATAGTATATATGTACTTAAATATTAAGAAGTAAGCCTAACATAAAATAAATTTGTTATTAAAACATATAGCCTACAGTAGGTAAAAGTAGAACATGCTAAAAGTAACTACAATAATAGGCTAAATGGTATCCAAGCAATAATTAAGTGTCTAAACAATAATAAATAGTATCTAAGTGATATATTAGGCTATCATTCCACTCTGTAAATAGATTTTAAAATTTCAGTATAATTTTAATATTTTTGCTTATTTCATTATTGTTGTAATTGGTTTACCTTTTAGTAGTACTGTATTCTTGGAGGATGACTCATTTTAGTAACTATTTACAGTAAAAAAGAAAAAAAAAAAAACAAGCAAAGAAACAAAAATCATTTTATACACTGGGCCTTCAAAGTGATCTCTGAAACTAGACCTGGCATGGCTTGTGTGCAAAAAATCAAAACTTTGTCATAGAGCTAAACCAAATACATAATTGGAAAGGTCTCAACCTGGAGAGTAACATATGTCAGTATGAAGGTTCTAACTCAGCAACAAAAGGGGGCACAGACATGGGACCAACTGTTATAGAGAGCTCTTGACCTCAACTATCATGTGACTGCAGTCAACAACTGTGGGTGCTGTCAGATATGGGTAAAATATGGATACAATTAATGTTTACCCATTTAGAAATTAGATCTAATGGAAATGAATTTCAACTTTCTTTTCCCAAATAATACAATGTATAAATAGTAACCAAACCTTACCAGAATCAATGTATCAGTCTCTAATAACTGTTATTTTAAAACCAGGAAAAAAGGGAGACACACCTGCAGACTATAGACCAATAAGCCTGACAAACTGCGACAATAAAATACTTGCAAAAGTTTTCTGCAATAGAATAGCGAAGACCCTTCCAAACATTATACACCATGATCAAACAGGTTTCAATAAGAATAGATCTCTCCATACAAACATAAGGAACTGTCTCAGTATCATCAATATGCAAAAAAAAAAAACAATATAAAAATGGCAATACTAGCCGTAGATGCAGAAAAAGCCTTTGATCGAGTAGAATGGAGTTTTCTCTCTAAAACCTTAGAAATACTCAAAATACCACAAGAACTTGTAAACCTCATCTGAACACTGTACAAAAGAAGGCAAGAATTCATACCAATGGAACACTATCTAACCCATTCCAGCTTACACGAGGAACCAAACAAGGTTGCCCACTGTCTCCATTATTTATCGAGCCATTAACAACAAGGATTAGACAGAATAAGAACATATCAGGAGTAATTATAAACAACAAAGAATATAAATTAAATCTATTTGCAGATGATTTGATTCTGTATTTAACACAGTACGATAAAACTGTACCCAAACTATTAGATTTGATATCCAAATTCTCACAAATATCAGGTTATAAGATCAATATAGATAAAACAGAGATAATGCCCATTAACAAAACAATAAAAGATATTCCAGTCAGGTGTGACCCCGAATAGTCGATGATTCGGTGATTCGATTCAGAGAAGTCTGATTGGACTGCCAGTCTCGCCGTGGAATCGTCGCAAAATGTGGTTATGAAACAAGACCGTACCATTCTGACTATATATATAGATATATATACACTGCTACTGAACATCTTGATTTGACATAGAATGTATTTGTTTTCTAGTAATTCATGAGATATAGCCAATTTTGATACAAACATCAGTTTGTCCAATTTCTGTTAATAAAAAACTGAAAATGACCCATGCCTTTAATCAGTAGGCATAATCATGACAACGCATGAATAAATCACCCAGTTGCTCGATCCAACAAGCTGAGGTGAGTGAGTACGCTGCAGGACCATCAGAGCAGCAGGAGAGGGGGATTTCAGCACCATGGACAGCGTGCGTAAAAAGACTTGACAAGCGTCTCCTTTGAAATGTGTTTGCTGCTAGCGAAATTATACATAATAAATGTAAACAGTGACATATTTTCAATAAAAAACAATGAGTTGAACGTTAATTTCAAACATTTGTAGTACAACGAATTTCAGAATTGTGTGTGTGTGCAGCCAGAGAGCGGGCGGCAGTGTTTGATGCATGAAACTCGATATGGACTTAAAAATCAGTTTTGGAGTGGGGGGTTTCAGTGTTGGGGTGGTTTGGAATGGCGGTGGTTCGGAATGGAGGGCTGTCCCTGGCTGGCCAGCGCATCTGTGCTCATCTAGAGCATCATACCTTGATGAAATGAAAGGAATAAAGATAAAGATAAAATGATAACCCTTTTACTTTTATTATTATTATTTAAATTTCTTTATTTGGGTGTTTTAGCTCTTTTCTCTGAAGTGGAAACTGATGCAAATGAGCTCATTAATCAATGAGGGGGAAAACAACATGGTTCGACGATTAGTCGCCTAAAGGAAAAATCTGTCAAATCAGATTCGACTATGAAAATTTTTAGTCGGGGACACCCCTATTCCAGACTCTCTTAAATCCTTTAAATGGTCAAAGAAAGGATTTAAATATTTAGGTTGTAACATAAGATTATCCAAAAACCAACTATACAAAGACAATTTAGAAAACAGTATTAAAAGAGATAACAAATGGCCTAGCAAAATGGAGAAATCTCCCAATTAATTTAGTAGGTCGGATTAATTTATTTAGAATGGTAAGTCTTCCTAAACTTTTATTTATCTTTTCAATTACCCCAATGCTACCACCAAAGAAATTCTTTAAATCATGTCAATCAATCAATCAATCAATTTTATTTATAAAGCCAAAAATCACAAAAAGAGGAGGCGGAACTGCTTCAGTCACTAAAAACTCACTGCACTCTACTGAAGTTTCTTTTAACAGCTACTCATCATTTGAGTATTATGCCTTTGTTTTTAGCAGTCCTCCTATTCTTTGCATCACAGTTTACAGACCACCCCACCATTCCACCTCTTTTATCACTGATTTTTCAGAACTACAAACAATCATACACACCACCTATAACAGAATTTCAATAACTGGTAATTTTAATTTACATGTTGATAATACCTCGGATACAATGTCCAGATAATTTTTAAACCTTTTAACCTGCATGGATTTTAAACAGCACGTCACACAGCCAACTCACAACTGAGGACACACCCTGGACCTGGTCATAACCTATGGCCTGTCCACTGGTGTGTCTTCTGTTGGTGACCTGGCTGTGTCTGACCACTACTGTGTGTATTTTAACATCACTAGTTTTAGCCATCAGGAGGCCCGGTGAGAAGGGTAAGGAAACGCTACCTAACTTCTGAAGTGGCTGCAAATTTTATTGAGCTTTTACAGAGCACTCCTGCTGAAATTTTACCTGCACCCTGTGATTTTACTGTGGACAATTTTAACATTAAATTAAAATCAACACTTGACTCAGTAGCTCCACTTTTAATCAAAACAATAAAAACAAAACCTACACCCCCGTGGAGAAATGATAACATCAAAAGACTGAAAAGAAAATGTAGGAGTGCAGAGAGGAGGTGGAGAAAAACCAAATTGACAGTCCATTTTGAAATATTACGTAAACAACTCAAATCTTACAATAAAACAGTCAAACAGGCAAGAATATCCCACTTTTCAAAACTCATTTCCGATCATAAAAACAATCTCAAATTTCTTTTCTCCACCTTTGATCTTTTAACCAGCACCAATTTTAATAAACCATCCAACATATCAACAGACGCCCTCTGCGAGGACTTTGCAGACCACTTCATAAGTAAAATTGATGATATCAGGTCCAGTCTCTTATCCCAACAGAATGTAATTTTTAACACACCTGGATCATTGCTTTTACCTGAGGAAACACTGGAGAGTTTTGCCCTGGTTGATGCAAGGACACTTGGTCGAGTTTTCTCCCCAGTAAAGCCCACAACCTGCCTTTTAGATCCGATTCCCACATCACTTTTAAAAACATTTATGTATATATATATATATATATTTATATATATATATATATATATATATATATATATATATATATATATATATATATATATATATATATAGAACGCCCCTAGAGACCTGTGTGAAAACCAGTTGCAATGCTTCATTTGTCCACGGGGAGGAGCAATTATTATCACCTAAATACTGTAATATCTGCTGGTCCATGGCCACTATTTAGCCTAGTAGCATTTTATGACTAGGTTGAATTACAACTACTGTATGCAACCCATATTTTTTTAAAATAATATTACCATGTGAAAGCCAAAAGGATGCTCTCTTTTTATCTTTCAAAACATATACTTGTCCCTGTGTTTCCCGTAAATTAGGCTACCCCAGTGTAATTAAATGATTCAATCTGAGGTATTTGGAGAGGATCCAAGAAATAAATAACATCGATCCGTACGAGCTACCTGCAGCTGGAGCAGTGAGACGTGTTGCCACCCTGCACCTAGGCCTACATGCAGTTAGTTCACAACTTAGTTTTCGCCATTAGTTACTATACAGGAATTTAAAAGCCTAAAATCACTGGACACTCCCACTAAGACATGGCATAATGGTTATGTGTGTTCTGTGCGTAAAAGGCAGCCGTGGACCACACTTTGCCACGATGACACACACACTCACTCACTTACAAGGTGAAACAACCCGATCTCACAGAAATACGTGACCACGACCTCTTAACACCGCATTCCGTGGTGGCAGCACGTAATGAGTTGAAATTACGTGCCGGTAACAGTCAGTCTGACATCACTTCCATTGAAGGCGATTTTACTCGGGGGAGGGAATTTGATTTTTTTCCCTAACCAATCAGTAGAGCTCAATGACTCACCCAGAATCTGATGTCATTAGTATCTATGCCTCGGGGGTGCAGAAAACAAGCGAGTATTGCCCGTTTAAAATGTCTCTGTCGTCGTGCACGTCCAGCTGCATCGCCATTAAATCCAGTTTAGCAGTTTCCTTAATTTGGTCCTCCATTAACGCGAGTACTTGGCAAAATACCTCAATAGCATCGTTAATGTGGTCTGTAGGATCTGCAGCGGTGCCCATTGTAGCTATCCTCACCAGTTACCCACCGGCATACAGCTTGACATCAGCGTGGCGCTGATTGGCTAATCGCTAGACCCCCAGCGTTCATTGGTCTGTCCATTGTTTGGACGAGATAAATCTAAAATCTGATTGCGCAAGTGTGTTTACCATCCTCTTAAAGTCCACAGTGTACTCTCAATTCAGTATTTACAACTTCCAAATCTAGGAAAAACACTTATATTTTAAAAAAAAACTACAATTCCCTGGGACCACGCCATGCAGCTTTATACATAGTTGCAACATAGTTGTAGTTATTCTGATTTGCAAAGTAGGGCTCTAAATAGGGTTGTAAAAAGAGCCATCTACTGAATATATCTAATATCTAATAAAGCCGAACTAGTTATTACACTGCACCTAGATGAACTATGTTCAGAAAAATAGCAAGGATGTTGGCAAATTTCAGATATTTTCATACTCTAAAAACGGCGTTTTGGGGACGGTAGGTTTTTTGCGGCTTGTTGTAAAATAGAGTCATAAAAGATAGATCTACTGATTATATGAAATGTCTAGTAAAGATGAACTATCATGTCATTATTATTGTTATTATTAGTAGTATTATTATTATTAGTAGTAGTAGTACTATTATCATTATTATTATTATTATTATTATTATTATTATTATTGTTATCATTATTAGGCTATTATGGTGGGAAATTATAACAGAGGAATATATTTGCTGTTTTAATATCAAGAACACTTTCGTGTTTTTGTGTGTATACAGGACGTTGTTGAATCGGGGAATTCGTGTGTCCACCATGAAAAAGGATCCTAGTTGACTTTTCATTGGCATTGTTTCCGTGGTACCGGCACGTAATTTCAACTCATTACGTGCTGCACCACGGAATGCGGTGTTAAGAGGTCGTGGTCATTTCACGTATTTCTGTGAGATCAGGTTGAGGTGAAAACAATACCAGGCGTTGTGGTGTGTCACGGCTGGTAAAAATATTATTTAATAACTTCACCAGCAATTTGTCTTAGTAGAAAGAGTGTCCCTGGTACTCTGGATAATCCACAGACCTCACTGTCAAGATTTTTTTGTCATAGGGACCTCAGCTGAAAGCACTTAAGGAAAACTAATAACACCAGGTCACTGTTTCTGAAAAGATGTGTTGCTTTTGAATCTGTTAAATCTGTTAAATGTAAATGCCTTCCACCGTATTGGAGGGTGGAGGCATCAATATCAGATATCTCAAAATAAATCCAACATGATCCGCATGGCGAGATAGCTGTGGTCAGCCAGGATACGCATCTCTACTGTGTAGCTCCTGCTCAGACGCAGGCAGCATATATTTCCCTCTCTGCACAGAGATGCATTTATTTATAGTAACCACGTTTTATAGTGAGCAGCATATACATGTCCTCTACAAATCCCGACCAATTTTGGACGCACGCAATCTGACAGGAAACGAAGGCTGCTCATCGGTCCGGTGCGCCTTTGTATGCAAGACGCACGGAGCGAAAGGATCCATGGTACAATTAACCACAAAACACGTAAATAACTTCATATTACTGGTGTGTAACACTCATTAATGCTTAAGCTGAGTCCTCTACAGTTTCACCACAAAGTATGACTTTCTTGACCTTAAAATTTATGTTTTAAATTCATTAATGACATATTTAGATTTCATGTCACAACTCAAACGGGAGCAAAAGGTAATATTTCTCTCCTCATTCACTGCCATTCACATTTTTTACAATCTAAGGTCCCATGAGCTTCACCGGAAAGGGGCATGACTTCAGCACTCTATACAGAGGGAACTTGTTTAGATGAGTCATTTGTGAGCACACCTGTTGAAACAATAAGGGTACTTGGCTTGCATTGTTCAAAAAATTCCAGGATTAAAAGGTTACCTCCTCATCTTTCATTATCTTTGGTGGTTTATGCAAACTGCTTTTACCTCCATTTGCAATCCTTTTCATCCAACATAAAAATTAATTCAGTGAATTCCTGCTGTATAAATCTGTGTAAATTCTCAGTCATCCAGGTCATGATAAATCTCAAACAGGCATAAAATATGGCAACTGGACTAACCTCGTGAGAGTAGAAGACGTTTCGCCTCTCATCCAAGAGGCTTCCTCAGTTCCTGCTGTATGTTAGTGTGTTGGCTTTTTATCCATGAAAGCCAGGGACACTTGTCTCCAACACACATTCAAGAACTTGTCATCACGTCACTTCAAAAATTAAATGCGTTTATTTTACAATATCAGAATAATTAATTTAATAAAGCTACGAAACGAAAAATCACAAAATCATCGAAAAACTCCATATAGCCTAAAAAGACTCAGTGTAGAAATGTCTTCTCTTTCTCTCCACATTCCAAATAACCCAGTAAGCAAACACAAACAAAAGGTTAAACATAGTTGTGCTAAATCACTGGCAATGGAGGGGGGAAGGAAGCTCACAGCACACACATTCCGGCAGCCGACATGAGCCAATAACATTCAATACGTGTAAACCAGAGGGGATCCTGCCTGTTAGCGTAGTATGCGGCTGAATGTGCATTATCCCTTTTTAATTACACAACGGATCTTATTGCTCAGCATCCCCTTTAATAATTGTTTCTATTCTCTTGCCCAAAATAGCAAAAACAACTGTGCCGGGCAGCTTTATTTGTTTTTATTTTGACTGTCCGCCGTCAAGGGGTCTTTGTACTGTATGTGAAAACTTATTATTCAGCCTACAAGTAAAGTCTTATCATAGGGCATACTGTGTATTGACCAGATCTATACAGTTAGGCTACTGTACAAGATTGTATTCAAGACGTTGAAGAGACTTATTGACAGATGTCTTTCATGCAGTCGCCAGTGGCTGGTTTTAGATCATAAGGCAAGTCGCCTGTTTCAACTGCCAATCAGCTCGTAGCAGAGTCAGCTGGTCACGTGGGGCACAATTACAATTTTGGACAGAGAGAAGAGAGAAAAGAAAGAAAAAGAGGATCACCTCACCAATTTGTTTGAGGAACAGCTCCACGGCTCTGCGAGTGTGCAAAAGCATACAGTAGGCTACCATCAATTGATTATTTTTGCCCCCTCAGTTGAAATTAAAAAATTAAAAAGTTAAAAAAAAAAAAGAAAAACCCACACCACTCCACCAACTGACGTGTAGCGCCGGTACCCGGTCTATTTCGGCTGTCAGAACTGTGTCAATTAAACGTGATGACGGCTCAACAAACGTTAAACGTTAAACATCAGTGCACAGGACACAAGGACAGGACTGCTGCTTCATTCATGGGTTTTTTACGCGCATCCGAGCGCCTGTGCCGTGCATAATTCAACTGGGAAGGCGCAGCAGAGCCAGCGAGATTTGTTCACTAGAACACAAATAAAATAAGATATTACACACAGTTTTACACACATTATATCCTCTAAAACTCTCAATATCCTCATTTAATTGCCTTTTGCTGACAACAATCCCATGCAAAGCAGCAAGTGCAGAGTGAATGACTGAATGAATGAATGAGGATTCAAATTAATTAAAACGTGCGCACAATGTATATTTTTTCCTCTCACGGCCACTGCCGGGCTCCGTAATTTATTACAAAAAGGTCAACAAAACAGGTTTCCAAATTCAAAATAACTTGTAAACAAACGAAATCTTCAGTATGACACCTTTTCGTTATTTTTTACTCGGACATTTTTTGAAGATGTGATCTCACTGATTAACTGAAAACAATTATACAGTAACGAAAAAAAATAATATCCTAACGAAAATAGAAGTCTAATCAAGTAAATAGCCTTCAGAAAGCCCAGTTCTTTTTTTTTTTTTTTCTTAAAGATTATTTTTTGGGCTTTTTGCCTTTATTGAACAGGACAGAATGAAATGGGGTGAGAGAGAGAGAGAGAGAGAGGGGGTTGACATGCAGCAAAGGGTTGCAAGCCGGAGTCAGACCTGCGACCGCTGCAGCGAGGCATCACCTCTACACATGGGGCGCTGGCACTAACCACTACGCTACCGACGCCCCAGAAAGCCCAGTTCTATACGGCTGCCCGCTGCTGACACGCGCAGTGTGCGACTGAAATGTTTGCACTGCAGCACAGCAGCTGTGCCATATTCCACAATATCCAAACTTCAGAATGGCAGATCCTTTTTTAAAAAAAGAGGAAGGGTCGACATTTCAAATAATAAAGGCAGGAATTTTCGTAATGGTGGGACTTATGAAAAAAAGGTGAAGGACCACCAGTCCAAATAATAATAATAATAATAATAAATAATAATAAATAATAATAATGGAAGGAGCCATCTCATGGTGATATCCTGCAATTGAACGAGTGGGCGTGTCTAGGATTAGAATAGGAGAGGGAGGTGGGGTAGAGCCAGCACGGCAGCTGGCTGGCAACAGGCTGGAACTTGGCTGGGATTTGGCTGGGATTCGACAGGCAGTCGGCTGACAGCCGGCTGGGAAGGGGAACTTTTGAGTGGCTCCTACTGTACCCCCGACGCTCGGCTCTTTGTCACGGCGCAGCGGCCACCCCTCCCTCACCAACCCGCACATAGTGTACCGACCCTGCAGTGAATGTTCTGTTGTGCTGTTAATATTCTGTGAGTTAATGGCATGTTTTGGATTGAATGAGTATGGGTAGGGGGGTGGGGTGCGAGTGGGACGGGAATGAGGGCTGTGTGGGTGCGCGTGCTTGTGTGTGTGTGTGTGCAAGCTGGAGGATAGAGCAGGAGTACATGTTTTGTGAGATAACGTTATGTTCTTGTCTCTTTTTTTTTTTGTGTGGTTACAGCCAACAGTAACTTGTACTGTGAAGCAATAAATGGTGGGTTGCCGAATAACCGCGCCATCATTCTACATGTCCTGGTGGACGCTACAATATACTCCCGAGCCTCAGCACCTCTCTTTGACCAACTAACCTAAATACTATAAACACACTACTAACTGTAAACCTACAGTAAAATACACTATGCTAACAATACAATGCGACAAATTACTAGCTATTCTCTATGCTCTACTACTCTCTCTGCTCTGATCCAACCTACTTGCTATCAGTTTGGTAACTGCGGACAGAATGGTTTTATAGTAAGGGGAGGAGTAAAGGGAGGAGGGCGCCTCAAAAAAGAATCATTCGCCTCCAATGTAATGCAATGTAAATTCAAATGTAGTAACCAGGTTTCAAGCTGTAGAGGGCAGTCCACACCACATTTTTAAAATAAAATGTAGATTTTCAACAGTTTACACTAAACTGTTAAGTTTTTGAGCAGGATCAGTCAGTAACACTACTTCACGACCAGAAACAATGATTATCAGCTGAAAAAAATGGTTTTAGGGTTTAGTTACTTTTTAAAGCCACAGTGTGTAGGAATTTCTCCCATCTAACGCCAAAATCATATATTGCATTCAAACAGATGGCGCACTCTAGCGCCTCACTGTTTCAAACAGGTATTGCAACAACTGTAGCCGCTGTGTACCAAAAAGCTATGATAACACTGATGAAACCATGTCAACCAATACTACATGGAGTATTAATTCAGGCTCCTACACAGACACACGCGACGCAAGTTGACAAACCCCCTCCTCACCATGCTGGCTGTGTTTACAACGTAGGACTGTTGGGGCGGATGTAAATTGAAACAGCTATTAGTGGCCAGCGGCACTACTGCCGCATAACAAAGTCCCACTCTTTGAGCATAATGCAGGATCATGTATTATGCAGCATCACGGGAGACGGAATCCTTGTCACCAAGAAAGTGCAAAAGGGAATCAAAAAGTCAGCGTGACCAGCGAATTAAAAAAAACAAGGGTCAGCACTGGGGTTGCCTTTCCCAGGTGGAGAGAGCTGCTGAGGGAGAATGGTAATGCAATCACAGGCCAGCGCCGCTGTTGGCTGTTAGCCCGTGTTAGCGGCCAGTCGCTAACAGCGGCTAACGGCTAACAGCGGCGCAGTGATGCGAGGAGAGGGATTAGGCTGTTAGCGACTGGCCTCTAACAGCGGCTAACAGCGGCGCAGTGATGTGAGGAGAGGGATGAAGCTGTTAGCGACTGGCTGCTAACAGCGGCTAACAGCTAACAGTGGCGCTGGTCTGTGATTGCATTACCATCCTCGCTCAGCAGCTCTCTCTACCTGGGAAAGGCTAACCCGATGTGGGCCTTCGTTTTTTTAAATTTGCCGGTCACGCTGCCTTTTCTATTCCCTTTTGCGCTTTCTTGGCGACAAGGATTCCGTCTCCCATGATGCTGCATATGCATGATCCTGCATTATGCTCAAAGAGTGGGACTTTGTTTCAAATTTCCCAGGGTAGTAGCAAAGCGCCTCTTGCTCCTCTCCTTCGGCTCCTCAGTCACGCAGTGCTGGCCTGGTTCTCAATGAAAACGCAAAGGCGGTGCTGTATGTCCCGTGCTAGCGGGTGTATTCTCAAGATGGCGAAACGTAATGGAACCCCACAGACGACTTACCCGCACAATGTACAAACAAATCCGAAATTCTCCTTTTACAAGAATAAGTCAGATTATTGGTGGAGGTAATAATACACCTGTGATGACATATTTATGAATGCAGACATTAATTTTTGCCAATAAACAACTGAAAATGTTACACAATGTCCCTTTAAACAAGATAATAAGCACCTGGGAAAAAGATCTACGTAGTAATCTCACAAACAGCTGACGAGAAGCATGGAAAGTCACACGTGAATTAACAAACAATGAAAACCTATGCCCAATACAATATAAAGTGATAATGAGAATTTATTATACAAGAGACAAAATACATACATTTAATAAAAATATATCAAGTAACTGTATAAAATGTAAAATAAAGAAGGACTCCATGATCCATGCCTTCTGGGAATACAATAAAATAAAACCCTTAAGGGCAGAACTACATAAATGGCTTGAAGTGACTTGTAAGGTAAGTATCAAATTAACTCCATCACTTTGTCTCATTAATGACGTGCACGGTGAGCCATAATTACATTATGAGTTGCTGCAGCCTGGATTGTTCTACTTTCATCACTGTTTTTTAAAAAAAATTAATACTGTTGCACTGGAAAGACACTAGACCTCCCTACTTTAACCACTGGAAGCAGTATAGCGGTATCAGATTTTTATTATTTTCTATTTTTATTTTTCTCCCGGTAAAAGTGGTGCTGCAGGCTAAACCATGCAAGGGAGGGTGGTGCAATTTGGAGGGTTGGTCCAGACCCCTGCATGTACCTCAGACATAAAATTTGACATATGTCCGCCAGCAGGGTGCGCTATAACCAAGGTCAACATGTTTGGGGCTATAACTCCCACACCATATGTCGCACATTCAAAAACCTCATATCCACAGATTCCCTGAGAAGGGATGAATCACCTGGGCTTGGCCAAGACCCTTTCCGCCTCAAATTTTTTTTTGCTAAATTGCCCAAACTGGAAAACCTACTTTTTGCAACTCCTCCTTGGGGTTTCGTTCATCAGTGTGAAACTTGGCAGGTACAGTCTTCATCCAAACTGCTTCAAAATTTCTGTACATGATAAGAGCCCCACCCTCAACGCCTCCACATGCTCATAGGCAATGTTGCTCATGGCGCCCCCTTGTGGAAACAGGAAATGCCATCTTTTACACTGACAAACACCAATCTCAAGCTCCTGACCTGATCAACTACATTTTGTGGCCACATGACGATCAAGTGGATGAATCTCCACAGTGACACACGTGTCCTGTCATGTAGCAGGGTGCCGCAGCGGTGGTGGCGACTTTTCATCCTTCGCCACTGAACATCAACTTGGTATAAATCCTTCATGAATTGTCCGATTTGCTCGAAATTTGACATGTGTGATGAGGGTCCACCCCTGCACGCACCTGGCCACATCTGGTTACGCTCGTAGCGCCACCTGGTGGATGAACGAAACATTGCGTTTTTTCACTCCTGCCAGGTTTTTTGTCCCTTCTCCCTTTGTGCGACAGCTCCCACTTGCCTTAGGCCCCAACGGTTGCATGGGGGAGCGAGGGCCCGATCACAGCTGCTTGCAGCTTTAATTATTATTATTATTATTATTGATATTGTTTACCCGACTTTGTGCCCCAATTTCGCCCCTTTTCCAAATTTCAAAATGCTTCTAACTTTCCACATTTGTCCGGCCACATCCGAAATGTGATATTTTTGGGTGGTTGCACATGGTTGACGCAAAATGCCAAAATAGCGCCCCCTACAAATTTTCAAAAGCCCCTCCCCATTGGGGTTAGTTTGTCGTAGGCACACGAAATTTGGTACACACATATCATACCCAGATGCACAAAAAAGTCTCTTAACATCATGTAAAATCCCAACAGGAAGTCGGCCATTTTGTTTTGAATTTTTTCATTACTGCAATTTCCACAAGTTAAATTTGAACGAACTCCTCCTAGGGATTTCGTCTGATTGACTTCAAATTTGGTACAGATCATCCTGACAACATGCTGATCAAATGTTATTAAAAACTTTTCTCTAAGTCAAGGGGCGTGGCCGCTAGGGCATGACAAACTTTGGCGGCTTTTCGTTTTCTTGCCATCGAATTTCGAATGGACCTCATGCCCACATACTTGATCTTAGCAGCTTCAAACTTGCTGGACATGATGATGGCTCCGCCCTTAATGGCCAAATATATTAATATCCCACCTTCCTCATAGCGCCCCCCGGTGGTAATGGGAAGTGACCAGTTTTTACTTTAACATGTACTAATGACACAAACTTGACCACGTCAACTTCATTCCACTTCTAATGCATGCGGAACAAATTGGTGAAGCTACGTTATGAACGCTGTGAAGCTACGTCTAATGGTGTCCCTGTGGTGGCGTGGCGACTTTCGATCCTTCGCCACCAAATACATTTGGCTTTTTGATGGTTTCAGCAACCTCATAGCCTCATGAAAATTGATGCACAGGTCAAGAATAGCGAGCTCTTGCATCTGATAGGGGCGTCTCCCATGGGGGGTTCAAAATGTCTCAATAGCGCCCCCTGAAATTGTCAACAAAAAAAAAACCTCCCGTTTGGGGTTTTTTTGGAGCTGGAACATAAAAATTGGTACACACGTGTATGTTGTCCAGAAGCACATAAAGTCTCTGGCATCAATAATCTACTCCAAAATGTAAGTTGGCCATTTTGATTTTGACTTGTCATTTTGCTGTGATTTCCACGTTGTATTTTAACGAACTAGTCATTGGGATTTCATACAATCGACTTCAAGTTTTTTTTACAGATCATCCGGAGACAATGCTGTTCAAAAGTTGCGCTCTGCATGTCTGTGAGTCAAAGGGCGTGGCTGCTATGGTGCTGTCATTTTTGATCCATTGCCATGCATATTCAAGCAGCTCTCTCTGCCACATAATTCATCCAAACTGCTTCAAAATTTCTGTACATAATTCTGTGATAACAGCCCCGCCTTCAACGCCTCCATATGCTCATAGACAATCTCGCTCATGGCACCACCTTGTGGAAACAGGAAATGCCATCTTTTACACTGACAAACACCAACTACATTTTGCGGCTACATGACAATCAAGTGGATGAATCTCCACAGTTAGACATGTGTCCTGTCATGTTGCAGGCTTCCGCCGCGGCGGTGGCAACTTTTGATCCTTCACCATGGAACATCAACTTGGTGTAAATCCTTCATGCATAGTCCGATTTGCTCGAAATTTGACGTGTGATGAGGGTCCACCCCTGTGGATGAGCGAAACATTGCAGGGTTTTTTTCGCTCCTGCCAGGTTTTTTCTTCCTTCTCGCTTCACGCCACAGCCCCCACGTGCCTCAGGTCCCGCGGTTGCATGGGGGAGCGAGGGCCCATCACACATCTTTAATTATTACTATTATTATTGTTATTATGAACATGTAATCCCCAATTTGGCCCCTTTCCCAAATTCAAAAACTCACCAAAATTGACACGTGTTTGGTCTGTTGAAAAATTTTGATATTTCAGCAGTGTTGTATGTGGACGGGGCCAAATGGCAACATAGCACCCCCTAGAAAATTTCGTGCCTTGAGCCCCGCCTGTGAGCTCTACTGGGCAGTCATGACACCAACGAAAGAGGAAATTACTGGACCTGGCGTCGGACTTCTCTGTCCGGTAAGCCGTTATCTCTTGCGCCATAGAGCATATGAGCCTCTGCCTTATTAGGGGCTGGGCATCCTAAGCTGCCAGGACCCTATTGTTCTGCTGCATGTTCTTCTTCTTCTTCTGTTTCTTCTTTCTCTTCCGAGGAAATCCTACTTCCCAATGCACGAAAAATGACCAAACTTTGCACAAAGGTCCAGTCCCATGCCAGATTGCCACAGCTGCAAAAACAGGCCAATAGTCCTGATAGTGGCGCTACAGCAAGCCTCTGAAGTTCAATTGGCACCAATCTTACTACAGCGCATCTTCAGACTGTCCTGAACAAACGATCCACACAGATTTTTGATTTATCAAAAATTGAACCTACAGTGCATCAAAATGTTTGACTGTAACCGGTACTGTAAACATATACTTGCAAATTCTTGCATTTCAATGTTCATTAAAAAAAAATGACAAAATTTTGGTGTCATGGTAGATGATGTTTGGAAAATATCAGAATTTTACCTCAAAATGCTGTAAAAAACTGAATTTTTTACAGCATTTTGAATTTTGCTCTCATGCCAACAATTGGAGTCAATGCAAAAATGGCATTTTTAAACATCAGTTTTTCACATTTGCAATTTTACAAATAGGCCTATCTCTGCTATGAATCATTTCATTATTGATTAGCATTCCAGTTATTTTCTATATTAAATGTTTGTCTATAAAATCATGTAAAATTCATATTACCTTTCCCCAATTCCAATCTGGCATCCACAAACATCTCGCATTGTCTGACTAAAGGTCCAAAACCATGATAAAGCAAGATTTGAGGAGGATATCCTCAAACCTGTGAAGGTAACTCCAACACTGATGCCTGAAACAATCAATCCATCATGAAATAGTTGTGGATTAATTATGTGTTTGACTTACTGATTTATTGACTAATCACTGCAACTGTAGAATTCCTATAATGAGCTAGAAGAAGTTTTAAACATATATACCACAGAGTTGTCTCTTGCTAATTAGCTCAGTGAGATAGAGCATAGTCTCTTATGCTTAGAATGCCGCCTTTTTTTCATCCTCCTACACTCTGCTTGTTGCTCAGAATTGACTTATTTTGCCTAAAATTGCCCGGCCCTGACCATTGCTGCGCAGCAGCTATAATTCCTGTCTGTGATCCCCATTCAACCGTCCCTGATCAGTGCAGGGCAAACCCACTACACTCACATTGAATGATCGCTTTATGAGGTCCACATCCACCGATGCCCAGGCTGTTCGGACCCAGCTCACGATGATGCCTTGGTCAGCTGCTCTCATGTTCCCTCCTTTTGTGAAGGCCTTGTTGCCCTCCTCTGCAAACCAGGTGTCATATGCCTCGTGGTGTATTTCCCCGACATTTGTTTGGAATATTTCAAAACTTCTAGCTTTGAATTAACACTGAAGTTGCGTCTTGTCGCCATCTTATCTGTTTACAATCAGCTGAGAGTGTGCAGCTGCGCATGTGCCTGGATGATGGTTTATTTGTGTGTGTGGATGTGCGTCTCTGTGTATGTGTGTGTAATCTGGGTCTAGCGCTCTATAAATGCCAAAACGTCAAATAAACACCTCCAGCTTATGAAAGAGGCCGACGTCTATTTTTTTTTTTTTAAATTTTAGACCTGGTTACTAAAAGAGGCCGGCTGCTAATAGGGGCCCGGTTGTAAATTGAGGAAATACAATATGTTGATGGTGGGATGAGATGAGAGTACGCCTCAAAATAATCACCGGAACACGGGGAGAACATGTTAACTCCACACTCATAAATCACTCCTGAGGGAACAACAACATAAAATGTTCCCTAGCAGTCTGTTTATTCCCAACAATGAGAACTAATGCCAGTCACTTCACTATATGCTCTGGACAAGCACTTATCCATAACATAACCACAACATTTGCATTTTAGCTGAGCAAAATACACAACGATCACTGACCATGTCTGCTCGTTTTGTGATGCCGACAGATGGTACGACGGTATCTTTCAAGAAAAGCGTTTGAACCATTCCTGAGCTTCTACGCTCCATCCTCTCACAGTAGTCCTCCAGTAAAACATGGCAGGAGCAAACAAACATTTTCCGGACCGTTTCCACAGGCGTGTGGGGGTCGATGTCCACCACAAATAGCCATTGTTTCATCCTGTTCCTATTTTTGGTTGGTATTACGTGAAACGTCACTCTGCTCCATGTCTTCAGCTTGTTCTCAACCTTTGACAATACATGTGTAAACCATGATTTACAACAGCACTCTGTAAACTTTTCTCAAACTTTCTGCTGCGTCCAGCTGCCAATACCGCAAATGCAAGGCTGCAAGCAATAACTACGGCATTGTCTCACCTGTGCACTGTGTCACTCTGCCCAATGGTTTACTCAGGAAAGTAGTTACGAGTATTTGCTTTATGTGTCGTAATGTTACTTAATTATACATTATTATTTCATAGCGTGGGGAATGTGGAAGCCATCTGTTTTCTACTAGAGCGTTTTGGAATCATTTGATGGTGTATTTGATTAGTTTTGAGGGAGAGAGTGGGCTGTACCATTCACCTCCATTTTGTGCGCTGAGCAGTAGGCAGTGTTCGGATCTTTTTCAATTTTAGCCCTTCAAAAAGGCTCGACAGGCAGCACACAAAGTTATAACTCTAACCCAGGTCATAAACCTGAAACAATAAGAAACAGATGCAAAATGTTATATGTAATGTCAAATGTAAAATCGTGATTACTGAACAGCTGTTTCCACTTTCCACACAATAAATAGAACATAAGCCTTTAAGCTGGTTAATTATTTCTCCATCAGCTATCATTCTAAACAAGACTGTTGCCATACATATAACATGAATCTACCCACATATTATTTAAATATTTAACAATGTCAAACACAACACAGTAGACCCAAAGCAACCACATTGACTACATCTCTAGAAAGCCCAGCGCTCTGGGATCATGTGCGAAGCAGTCTCTAGACAGCAGCTCGGACATGTCAAGACACGGTCTGTGTTTACCTAGTGCACGTGCCGCCTTCAAGTTACAAAGCCACGAAACACAACACAATGCTCTACAACAGACCACAGAGTCAAAGTCGACATTGACCACGCCATCGTCCACATTGGCTCACCGAGTGTTCAACCACCGGCATGTCTCGGCTAACACTGATCACCGAGAATGTTCCCGGGAGTTAGCCGAGTGCTAGCCGAGAGAGATGCGCTACACATACATTAGAAGCTGAACGCTGATAACGCTTAAAAACCACAAATTATAAGTTACCTAAAGCACGTCGGGATAGTGTGGTGAACGTCAACACACAACCATTGATTTAGAATGCAACCGTCGTTAGCAGGCTGTTTGCAGCTAGCAGTTGTCACTCTGCTTACCAGCGGACTGTGTGTGCTCCTGCCGAAGGTCTGAATACAATGAGCCGTCACTGTGAAAACAAGCACACCTACTTATGCACCCACGATTAACCCCTTAAAGGGTGTCAGGCGTACAACACAACAAAAATGAATGTTTTAACCAAACAATTTACATGACAGGTATCTCTGTTAAAGGAAGAGAGTAGCTGCAGCAGCTCAATAAATTATTCACAAGTTGTATCAGTAAACATAACTTATTCTGGGTGACATACATATACAGTACAGGCCAAAAGTTTGGACACACCTTCTCATTCAATGCGTTTTCTTTATTTTCATGACTATTTACATTGTAGATTCTCACTGAAGGGATCAAAACTATGAATGAACACATGTGGAGTTATGTACTTAACAAAAAAAGGTGAAATAACTGAAAACATGTTTTATATTCTAGTTTCTTCAAAATAGCCACCCTTTGCTCTGATTACTGCTTTGCACACTCTTGGCATTCTCTCGATGAGCTTCAAGAGGTAGTCACCTGAAATGGTTTTCACTTCACAGGTGTGCCTTATCAGGGTTAATTAGTGGAATTCCTTGCTTTATCAATGGGGTTGGGACCATCAGTTGTGTTGTGCAGAAGTCAGGTTAATACACAGCCGACAGCCCTATTGGACAACTGTTAAAATTCGTATTATGGCAAGAACCAATCAGCTAACTAAAGAAAAACGAGTGGCCATCATTACTTTAAGAAATGAAGGTCAGTCAGTCCGCAAAACTGCAAAAACTTTAAATGTGTCCCCAAGTGGAGTCGCAAAAACCATCAAGCGCTACAACGAAACTGGCACACATGAGGACCGACCCAGGAAGGGAAGACCAAGAGTCACCTCTGCTTCTGAGGATAAATTCATCCGAGTCACCAGCCTCAGAAATCGCAAGTTAACAGCAGCTCAGATCAGAGACCAGATGAATGCCACACAGAGTTGTAGCAGCAGACCCATCTCTAGAACAACTGTTAAGAGGAGACTGCGCGAATCAGGCCTTCATGGTCAAATAGCTGCTAGGAAACCACTGCTAAGGAGAAGCAACAAGCAGAAGAGATTTGTTTGGGCCAAGAAACACAAGGAATGGACATTAGACCAGTGGAAATCTGTGCTTTGGTCTGATGAGTCCAAATTTGAGATCTTTGGTTCCAACTGCTGTGTCTTTGTGAGACACAGAAAAGGTGAACGGATGGATTCCACATGCCTGGTTCCCACTGTGAAGCATGGAGGAGGAGGTGTGATGGTGTGGGGGTGTTTTGCTGGTGACACTGTTGGGGATTTATTCAAAATTGAAGGCACACTGAACCAGCATGGCTACCACAGCATCCTGCAGCGACATGCCATCCCATCCGGTTTGCGTTTAGTTGGACGATCATTTATTTTTCAACAGGACAATGACCCCAAACACACCTCCAGGCTGTGTAAGGGCTATTTGATCAAGAAGGAGAGTGATGGAGTGCTGCGGCAGATGACCTGGCCTCCACAGTCACCGGACCAGAACCCAATCGAGACGGTTTGGGGTGAGCAGGACCGCAGAGTGAAGGCGAAGGGGCCAACAAGTGCTAAACACCTCTGGGAACTCCTTCAAGACTGTTGGAAAACCATTTCAGGTGACTGCTCTGATTGCTGCTTTGCACACTCTCGATGAGCTTCAAGAGGTAAAGGGTGGCTATTTTGAAGAAACTAGAATATAAAACATGTTTTCAGTTATTTCACCTTTTTTTGTTAAGTACATAACTCCACATGTGTTCATTCATAGTTTTGATGCCTTCAGTGAGAATCTACAATGTAAATAGTCATGAAAATACAGAAAACGCATTGAATGAGAAGGTGTGTCCAAACTTTTGGCCTGTACTGTATGTACCAATTTTCATCTTCCTACTCAAAAAAAACCCCAATAGGGAGGCGTTTTTTGAAAATTTCAAGGGGGCGCTATAGAGGCATTTTGTCCCCCCCCCCCCATGGCCGACACCCTTTCATATGTAAGAGCTTGCCATTCTTGACCTGTGTATCAATTTTAATGAGGAGATGAGGTTGTTGAAGCCATCAAAAAGCCATAAGGTTGATTCACCAACTTGTTCTGCATGCATTAGAAGTGGAATGAAGTTGATGCAGTCAAGTTTGTGTTATCAGTACATGTTAAAGTAAAAACTGGTCACTTCCTGTTACCACCGGGGGGTGCTATGAGTAAGGTGGGATATTAATATATCTGGCCCTTCAGGCCGGAGCCATCATCATGTCCAGCAAGTTTGAAGCTGCTGAGATCAAGTATGTGGGCATGAGATCCGTTCAAAATTTGATGGCGAGAAAACGAAAAGTCACCAAAATTTGTCATGCCCTACCGGCCACGCCCCTTGACATAAAGATAAGGTTTTAATAACTTTTGATCAGCATGTTCTCAAGATGATCTGAGCTAATCTGAAGTCGATTGGACGAAATCCCTAGGGGGAGTTTATTCAAACATGTCAAAAATTCAAATCATATGAAGTTTGGTGGACATCGGACCCTCAGGTTAATCCAAAGATAAGTGTCTGATAAGAAGTATTTCCTTTCGACACTAGGTGGCGCTATGATTATCAGGCAATATGGTAATGAAAATGTGTTCAGGGTGGGACTAATATAAATCATGTCAAGTTTGGTGGACATCGGACCATTTACTCCAAATTTACAGCAATTTCCTGTTTCATGGCGAGACATCAAGATTAAACCCTCTGCAGCACACATAGACACTAATGATATGTCATGTTTGTGAACATCAAATATAGACCACAGCATTGAAATTTCAGGTTAATCGAAAGATAAGTGTCTGATAAGAAGTATTTTCTTTCGACACTAGGTGGCGCTTTGATTATCAGGCAATATGGTAATGAAAATGTGTTCAGGGCGGGACTAATATGAATCATGTGAAGTTTGGTGGAGATTAGACCATTTATGCCAGAGCTACAGCAATTTCGTTTTTCATGGTGAGACCTCAAGACTCAATACTCAGCAGCAGGCGTGCCATTCAACATTGGGCAAATCCTGTGATAACTTTTGGTCACAACATAGTCACGCTTACATACACCATGTTTGGAGCCAATCTGATTAAATCTGTAGGACAAGGTTCGTTAATTTACAAGCCCTGGAAATGGGCAAAAATGAACAAAAGTGGCACAAGTAAATTCAAAATGGCTGACTTCCTGTTGGGTTTGGAGCATGGCTCCAAGAGGCTTTTTTGTACATAATAGAGTGTTACAGGTGCCTACCAAGTTTCATACATGCAGGTCAAACCAGCTTTGGGGGCTGCTTAATTGAAATATTGTAGGGGGCGCTGTTGAGCCATCTTGGTGCATCAAAGCACAAAAATCACATCAGACAACAGGACTTGTGACCTGTGAGGTGTATGCCACGTTTGGTGAGTTTTCAAGCATCCCTTGTCCCTTCAAAACAACATCATGTTTGATGGCGAACAAAGTGGTGCCACGGTGACAGCGTTTGATGAAGACTCAAAAGCTTCATTTTTAAGTATCATCAACGTCTAAGGACTTAGACCAGCAAGTTTGAGGTGGGTCTGATTAACCTGCTAGAAGCGGGACATCAAAGAATGTATAAAGTAGCTTTCTGTTGCCAGAAGGTGGTGCTATGGTGGTGATCCAAAATTCCTCTGAAGATGTGTTCAGGGCTGGACTGTCATCATATGTGTGAAGTTTTGGCAAGATATTCCCATGTGGAGTCAAGTTACAGCAATGTTTATCATCACGGCGAAACATCAAAGTTCGCCGCCAGGCCGTGGCCACGCCCTTCGACGAAAACTCACACTAAAGTGTCATTAACATCTTATGACTTTTTTCACGAAGTCTGAAGTGGATCTGGTCAAGTCTGTAGGAGATGTACATTAAAGTCTAAAACATGACATTTCCCGTTGCCAGTAGGGGGCGCTATGTTTATCTCTAATTTTTGACATGAAGATGTGTTCAGGGCGGGGCTGTCATCAATGCTATGAAGTCCGGGCAAGATTGGACCATGTATGCTGGAGTTATAAACTACTTCCTGTTTAGTGGCGAGACTCCTAACTTTGATGCCATCCCACGGTCACACGCATTGACGAAAACTCAAGCTTTTGATAACTTTTCATCTTCAAGGTCTTGGGATGGGACAGACCAAGGTTTGAAGTCGATCGGATGAAATCTCTAGGACAAGTTTGTTCATTTATGACCCCTGGAAATGGCCAAAAATGCATCAAAATTGCACAGTAAATTCAAAATGGCTGACTTCCTGTTGGGTTGAGAGCATGCCTCCAAGAGGCTTTTTTTGTACGTCTCAGAGGGTTACATAAGCCTGCCAAGTTTCATACATGTAGGTTAAACTAGCTTCAGGGTTAGGGGTCTGGACCAACCCTCCAAATTGCACCACCCTCCCTTGCACGGTTTAGCCTGCAGCACCACTTTTACTGGGAGAAAAATAAAAATAGAAAATAATAATCATAATAATAATAATAATAATACTAAAAAGCCGAACAAAAACAATACGGTTCCCAGCACCGCTGGTCCTGGGAAACGCGTCTGCTTGCATACGCGTTCCCCAAGCCCCGTGGGCTTGGCCCCCTAATAAAAATCCGAACAAAAACAATAGGGTTCCCAGCACCGCTGGTCCTGGGAAACACGTCTGCTTGCATATGCGTTCCCCAAGCCCCGCGGGCTTGGCCCCCTAACTGGAACTGCAAGCAGTTATGAACGGGGGCCAAGCCTCCCTGCGCGACTCGGCCCCCGGGTGTCGCGGAGCCCTTGGAAGTCGGCCCGACCAGACAACACTCAGCTTTACGGCTGGCCTCAGGAGTGACTCCACATCATGCTCACCAAATTTCGTGCGAATCTGATCAACTTTCATGTCACTTGATATTTTTCTGTTTATAGCACACTCTATTGGCCGATTTATGCCAAATTTGGCACACAGCCTGTGGGTGACCTCTGAAATAATTGATTCGAGTTTGACGTTGATAGCTTTTACTTTGACAAAAATATGCAACGGTATGTGTTTTTTAGCTAGCAGAAAAAATCATTTATTTATAACGGCCGCATTTTTTGGAGTAGCAAAATTCTTTTGATAACTTTTGATCAAGCAACTGTGGAGATTGTATGTGCCAAGTTTTGTGCAGATGGAGCTTAAACACTAGGAGGAGTTCGAAAAAGTAGGTTTTTGATGTGTAGTGACTTACAAAGAGAAATATGCAGTGGGAGTGGGCGTGGCCTATGTCAGAAGATGTGACTCTATTCAGGAAACACGTGGATATAAAGTTTACAAAGATCTGAATTAAAATGTGGAAGTTTCAGGCCAAAATGCGTTTGCATCTGTTATAGCGCCACCTATGGGTGGTCTGTGTGCTATTCTATATATACCTTGTAAATTCCACAGCCCTCAGCATAACACTTTGGCAGAAATAAATGTTTGTTGTTTATCTGGTAATAAGCCACGCCCACTTTGACCAGTTGTGATTAACTTCAAGATATGGGCTCAGGAGTGACCCAGCATCATACCCACCAAATTTCGTAAAAATCGGTGAAGTCATTTAAGAGATATAAATTTCCCATATTTGCAGCACCCCCTTGTGGCCAACATTAGCCAAATTTGGCTCAAACCCTCACAGTCACATGCCAACCAAGGCTGAGATTTGGTGTTGTTAGCGTTAATTTTGACCGAGATATGCAACAGTTCGCGTTTTTATAGCTAGCTAGAAAAAGTTATTGGTTAATAATTTTTGCATATTTTGACCGAACAAAATTCTTTTGATACTTTACATCAGGTCCAGCTGAAGACTGTACGTGCCAAGTTTCATGCTGATCGGACGAAATCCCAAGAAGTTCGAAAAAGTAGGTTTTCGAGATTTCGCGATTTTGTGCAAAAAAATTATTGGCAGAAATGGGCGTGGCCTAGCCCACGTGATTTAGCGCTATTCAGGGAATCTGGGGATAAGAGGTTTTTGAAGGTGCAACATACGGTGTGGGAGTTATAGCCCAAAACGTGTTGACCTTGTTTATAGCGCCCCCTGCTGGCGGACATATGCCATTTTTTGCGTCTGAGGTACGTGCAGGGGTCTGGACCAACCCTCCAAATTGCACCGCCCTCCCTTGCATGGTTTAGCCTGCAGCACCACTTTTAGCAGAGAAGAATAAAAATAGAGAATAATAATAAAAATCCGAACAAAAACAATAGGGTTCCCAGCACCGCTGGTCCTGGGAAATGCGTCTGCTTGCATACGCGTTCCCTAAGCCTCGCGGGCTTGGCCCCCTAATAATAATGATAATAACAATAATGATAATAATAATAATAATAAAAATCCAAACAAAAACAATAGGGTTCCCAGCACCACTGGTCCTGGGAAATGCGTCTGCTTGCATACGCGTTCCCTAAGCCCCGCGGGCTTGGCCCCCTAATAATAAAAAGTCCTTGCATTTCAATAGGGTCCTCGCACCGCTAGGTGCTCGGGCCCTAATAATAATAATAAATCCTTGCATTTCAACAGGGTCCTCGCCAGACCCGGCTCCACAAACAAATTAAAGGGGGGGCATTACATTTTTTCAGGGGGGCACACTTTTTCAAACTATTTCAGGCTGAACAAAGGCTCTGTGATTCACCAACTTCTTTCACTATGTGCTCTCTTACTAAAGCACTCATCACATTAAGTTGTTTTGAATGTCATGACTTGTGTATGTTGCATTGCGAGGAATAGTTTTTGCTATCTTTGCTAATTCAGCATCTTTCCTTAATGCAAACTCAAATAGAGACAAAAATAGTCCACAACCATCCTCATTCATTTCACTGTATGCATCGTGGTTACCTCTGAAGGGCAGTTGGTTCACAGCAAGAAACTCCACAACATCAATAAGTGCAGAATATCTGTTGCACTGCAGTTGATCGGTGTTAATCAATGTTGAGATTTCCTTGCTTGTGTGAATTCGTCTTTCCTTGTCCCTCCACAAGGCCTCACAAGTCAGGTGCTCTTTGGATGCAGCGTGCTTGTTAAGTCCCTTTCCAGTTTCCACTGCTTGCTTCCAGTCGTGGAAACCAGTTACACTGAAGGTTACATCACTGTGTCTGGCTCCCCGTCCCTGAAACATTCTGCATGGGTAGCAGTATGCAGCATCTGCTTGAACTGAATACTCCAGCCAGGGGAAGCATCCATGCCAGGAACTGCAGAATGACCTTTTTTTCCCTGAGAAAAGACGCCAAGGAAAGCTCTGCATGAGTGGTCTTTGGGGCTTTTCTGTGCTGAGGTCACGAGGCAGCGGCAAAGGACTGCTGCTGTTCCTCGTAGCTGCAATGTTACCGTGAACCTGTGTGGTGTTGTTGTTGTTGTCGTTGTTAATTTCATCACTCACGCTTCTTCCATGCAGATGAGTCACACTGCTTTGTGCTGCTCCTTGTTCTCCCTAGCTGCTGTAGCTAACCCTCCTAGCATGAATGTTTACTTCAGTGTTGCTGTTGACTTCAGTGCTTATGTTTCCAATAGAAAAGGTCAATGGTCCCGCTTCCTGCTCGCCCCCGTTCACGTTGTCATTTCTCTTTTTTTGGAAATAATTTCGGATATCCATAGCGGCGATGCTAACTAACGACAGTGTCCATGAATGAATGAGTCAGCGACCTGCCCCCCTCTGTCTGTAATTGGCTAGAAAGTTGACTTCATTCGTTGGTTGGATTGGTTGAATTGTATGATCAACAAAACGAGATAGGAATAAGAGAAAGTTGGCCACTCCGAGTTAAAAAACAAAAACCCAAATAAAATAAACAGCTTCCAGTCAAGGGTGGGCACGGCTGACTCTGTGGGCGGGCACAGTCCCCAATGCCCGCCCATGCCGCCAGGACTGGTCCTTGCACCGCTAGGTGCTCGGGCCCTAATAATAAAAAATCCTTGCATTTCAATAGGGTCCTCGCACTGCTAGGTGCTGTGCCCTAATAAAAAAATCCTTGCGTTTCAATAGGGTCCTCGCACCACTAGGTGCTCAGGCCCTAATAATAAAAAATCCTTGCATTTCAATAGGGTCCTCGCACCGCTAGGTGCTCGGGCCCTAATAATAAACGTAATAAAAAATCCTTGCATTTCAATAGGGTCCTCGCACCGCTAGGCGCTCGGGCCCTAACATTAATATTAATAATAATAATGATAACGATAATGAAAAATCCTTGCATTTCAATAGGGTCCTCGCAACGCTAGGTGCTCGGGTCCTCATGGTCCTCGTCGTCGCTTGGGCCCTAATAATAAACAGCGCGATTACAATAGGGTCCTCACGGGCGACTTTGTCGTCGCTCGGGCCCTAATAATAATAATTAAAAAATAATAATAATAATAATAATAATATTAATAATAATAAACACCGTGATTACAATAGGGTCCTACGCGGACGACTTTGTTGTCGCTCGGGCCCTAAAAATAAGTAGGTTGTGTGTGACTTATGCACTGATTAAGTGGTGGGTGATCGATTTGCCTGACATCGATTGATTCAGTTTCAGCACTGCCGTAATGGCCAGCTTCTGTTAAGATATAAACGGAATGAAAGTGGACAAGGTAATTACAGAACTTGTCTTGAGAAATAGCTTTCAAATTGACTCATGCATTTTCAATAGAGACAACTTTTTAAATTAGGCTATTGCTTTCTTTTCACTTTCTGCATCCATTTAAGATTTTACGTGAGATCGATCAGCGGGAGCTGAACAACTTCCCTGACCTCCCATCAAAGTCCATGAATCTGCTTGAGCTGCTGACTTTCATCCATGAGAAAGAGCTCGCAAAAATGTACCCCAATCTGTGGACTGCACTCAGAATTGGTCTGACCCTTCTGGTGACAGTAGGTGAAGCAGGAAGAGTTTTTCCAAGCTGAAGCTTATTAAAACATACTTGAGATCCACTATGTCACAGGAGCTTCTCTCTGGACTTGCCATCATCAGCATCAATCATACAACTGCACAACAGATTTCGTATGATGATGTAATTGATGATTTTGCACCAAAGAAGGCTAGAAAGGTTTTAGATTGCACTTTACACCTGTACTTTCATGTGGTCAAGCCCTACCCGTCCCGATAGCAACCAAATCACCCAGAACATGTTAAAGGATAACTTCTGTATTTTTCAACCTGGGCCCTATTTCCTCATGTGTATGTGTGCGTATGATTCATAGGTACAACTCGTTTTAAAATTGGTTCAGTATTGAGGGAGATGGATGCAGCCAGCAGCCGCAAACGAGCTAAAACGATAACGGCAAATGTCCTGTCCCGTCCTGTATAAGTTTGTGCATTAAAAGTGCTTTTTTTCGCTACTGCCAGTTCAGATCGCCAGTGCTATCTCTGTAAATAGCATACCAAGCGTTTCCCTGACCCTTCACCTCCTCCCGGCTGTGACGTCATCTCGTGAGAGGTTTGCTTGCATGGCGCTGGTTGTCCCGGAGTACAGTTGAGAGTTTTACTGCATCGGTATTATGGCTGCACATTTACCCGATTTCGAGAATGAGGATGAGCCGTTTTATTCCAATGGCCGCCCGTACTTATTTGAGCCCAAGTATACGGACAAGGAGCTCCTACAAACTGAAGAGCAGACGAGGATAGAGAGCGAGGGCCAACGAGCAAACGAGGGTGAAGTAGCGGCTGCACAAATGTGAATCTCTGAGGACTGGTGGTGCTCCTGTGGTTGATGTGACTCCATGCCCACAGAGGAAGAATGTCTGTGTTGCAACGAGTGGGACCCGTTGCCCAATATTCAAGGTCTCGATGTGTCCTGGGATGATACAGAAACTACCAAACACTGTGTAACTATGTTAGAGGATTTCCCCCCTCTGATCAACAGGTCAGTCCTGGATACCTTTTTTCATGTGGCCAAAATAAATTGGAGGAGGCGTCCAAAACCACAGGGACCAAATGGTCAACTATTTATCGAGTAAGTATAACTATTATGTCTTTAAGCATGTAATACTGATACCTAGAATTGTCTCCAAGACGCACATTTACTTTTGCATATTTTGCCCTCGTATATATCGTACCCGGTTTTCTTCCTGCAACAAGCAAAGCTCTCGCGAGATGACGTCACAGGCGGGAAGAGGTGAAGGGTCAGGGAAGCGCTTAGTATGCTATTTGCAGAGATAGCACTGGCGAACTGAACCGGTCAGTGGTGAAAAAAAGCACTTTTAATGCGCAAACTTGTACGGGATGCATTTGCCCCTATATCTACTTCACGGCTGCCGGCTCCCTCAATACTGAACCAATTTCAGAATGAGTTGTACCTATGAATCATACGCACACATACACATGGGGAAATAGGGCCCAGGTTGAAAAATACCGAAGTTGTCATTTAATGCCAGGGGTAAACAGGGTGAAAGACCCAGGTTGAAAAATCTGCTACAGTCTGAGCACTGAATTTAGATTACGTTAATTATCTGCTGTTTCTGTATATACAAAACTGGCACATGATCATTTGATATGTGTTATCATGACTGGAACAGTTCAGACACTATTAATAAGATGATGCAAAACAAAACTCGTATGTATTACGAAATACGAAATAGTTTATGAATGAACCTCTTTTTTTTGCTCCATAGAGAAGCCTTTTTTTTTTTTTTGCTTTTTAGAAGAACGCCTTCTTTGGGGATTTTTCAAGCATGGGTATTAGATCCTCAGATTCAAATATTCAAATTATCTATGCTTATCCATGTCTCAAATAATATTTTTTATTTAATTAATTTATTTTATTCATTTCATTTTTTTCGAGGGATGGTTTGCCCAGGGCGTAAAACTAGCCAGGACCGCCTCTGGCTACTGCCAACGAAACACAACACTTTCTGTAGATGTTTTATATTAAAGGCCCGCCACAAATGAGAGGGATTATACCCTTTGATCTGCTGGAATTTTGCTTCAAATGTTAAACTACTGTGCAATAAATGAGAATGTACATTACGCTGAATATATCAAGGCAACAGATAAACATGGAGGAAGTATCAAGATTGGGCAGATCAGAAAACATAACACAATATGCTTGACTTGTCAAAACACCACCTGGTTACATTTTTGTGTAATTACTTTGTTTTCAATGCTTAGTAGAGAAACATTCATTAAAAAAGATAACTATCCCTGCATGTGGAAAAAAAAAAAAAACAGCGAAAAGCCACAGCTCTAAAAGCATTCAACATTTGCTTAGTGCATGTGGTTGCATTAACACTAATGGAATGCATCATCAGTTGTTAAAAGCAGGACTTAAAAAAAGATCCATACATAACAGAGTGGATAGAGAGGAACAAAAAAGAGAGAGAGGACAACAAAGAACAAAGTGAGGAGATGACAAAGCAAAACAGATGAGTGGCTGTGGCACAAGACATGTCTCAAAATGCCTTAAATCCAGAGTGCTACACAATCAACAAGTGTGTTCAAGTGGAGGGCACTAGCGGGGAGTCTGCCTAATGGTGTGTGTGTGTGTGTGTGTGTGTGTGTGTGTGCGTGTGTGTGTGTGTGCCTGTGTGCCTGTGTGTGTCTCCCACTGTAAGTGGGAGACAGAGGGAGGGAGAACAGTAAGTCTTCCTTCCTCACATGTACACACTGAATGAATCCTTTGCAAAGACACTAGGAATTTGTATTCCTCTGTAGCTACCTTCTAAAAGGCTTGGTATGATAACAATTTATCAATATAGCAAGCAGCAATCCCGGGTCTGAGACCTTTCTTGGCCAACAGAAGGAAGCAGCTCAATTGCCCAAAATTTAACAACAGCAACAACAGCAAGCAGGTTTTGAGCTTCAAGAAAGTGTACAAAGTCATTTTAGTACTTCAGGAATGAGACCAAATTAGGGCTGTGTGTGACTCAGAATTATGCCAGTTGAATCAGATTTGGTCATTTAATACAAATTAATTAATTTTTAAATACATTTTTAAAGCCTGAACGGGCTCTGCAGGACATTCAGTGTGACAGTAGCAATCACGTAATATAGTCAACTAGCTAATGGCGAAAACTATGGGTTGCAAATGTGCAACAACATTTTTTGCTGACACTTCATATCAAACAAAATCCAGAGACTGTGTCATATTATCATTATCTGTGAGCTGTAAATTCACCAATTTTAGAGAGAAAATAATGTTATCTCTGAGCCTTTTGGTGCAAAGCCTCTCTTCCTCTGTGCAGCTTCCTGCGTGTCTGCAGCTCCTTGTACCGAGGAACAGAGTGAAAGCTAACAACGCTCACATTACAGCAAAATCTGGAGACCAAAATCCCCCCAGAAGTTCACTGCATAGCACAATAACTAGCCAAAAAAACCTCAAAAACCTACTACTAGTCGGGGGCAGCCCTAGACCAATCACACACTTGTTTCATCATCACAATGTTTGCAGCGTGTCAATAATTGCACACTCAAAGTTCATCCTCCTGTTCCCCATTTGTCATATGTGAACAAAACTTGGTTGTATCTAAGTCCCACAAGGTGGTAAACCAAGTTTGGTATTGAAAGAGTAAAGATTCTGAAAAAGTTATTGTTGCTGTTTTTCAGGCATCCTTTATATACACATACGACTAATGGACTTTGTGGTCCCTAGTATAGTGGTCAGAGCACTCATCTTCCATGCGCAAGGTCATGGGTTTGAATCCTGCTTAGGTGGACGTCAGCAAAGGCATGCTGTCGCAAGTGGTTCCCACCACCGATTCACACGGGATCAGCTTAATCTGAGCCAAGTAGTCAACCCAGGTGCGTCTCGAGAGACTCTCACGTCTCCAGACGTAAAAAGTAGATTCAGTCCTAAAAGGCCTTGTAGCAACTATTGATATTGTTAAAATCAAAATCCAAAAAAGCAATTTTACTCTTCACGCTATACGTAAATTAGCAAACAAAATCCATCATAGCTATGGTCTAGTAGGATTTGTTTGTAGATCACATTGAGCTGGATATTTGTGTCAAATTGTGAGTCAACTGGACCTACTTTGTGAGGGGTGTGGTCTTTCCAAATTTGCTTTTTTGGGTGTTAATAACAGCACCATCATGTGGCTGATGGGGTCATATTTCTTGGCAAGCATTTGCATATTATTTCCAGTTAATGAACAAAGTTTCATGTCTGTAGCTCAGTCCACCTCACAGGAAATGCACACAAGAGTAGATTACTGACAAACAACCCACAATATAGCTGCAAGGAAGTAGCTCAGTTGCTTTAAGACAGTGGTTCCCAGTGTTTTTCCTGAAGACATGCCTTTTCTATCATTGAGTAAACTCAGGACCCCTGACTAAGGGACAGTTTATGGATATTTCAAAATATATTTGATGCATACCTGACAACCTTTACAATTAACCCAAATAGTGAACACAATAATTGCAGGATGTGTTTGTACATCACAAGCAATTTGGATACATTTTGAAAGATTATTTCCCATTGAATATTGCATTAGAGATGAGTTCTCCTGATGTTCTCGGGGTTTTTTTTAACATAAAAAAATTTAATTCAGTGTTTTATTCTCCCTGATACTTGGTCATTTTTCTATTAACTCTTTGGTTGTTTTAACTGTGTGCTTGTCTAATGCAGAATGAGGCTGCTTTGCACCGACTCATGGTGTGAGGTGCAAGGCCTGTTAAGGTTTTCACTTTTTTGGCAGTCAGTTATAGCACCACCGTCAGCCCGATTGGGGAAAAAATATTTGAAGCATTAGGATGTAATTTCCAGGTATAGTGCTAGGTTTTGTTTCTGCAGCTCCTTCCAGCTTACAGCAAATTGAGCAAAAGCATAATACACCACATAATACTAAATAATCCACGCCCACATACATTAATCATCATGACATTTCAGATCTTGGTTAATACTTGCCCCTTGAGCATGTGCACCAAATTTGGTGTAATTCTGTCCACCTGGTTTTGAAGTACACATTTGTGATATTTATGATGCCTCCTGTGGTTGGGCTCAAAATGCTTTGGTAGGCCAACTTTCCAACATGACTTAAGAAATCTGAAGCAATCTACCAGATGTGTCTACCAATTTGTGTTATGGGATAAACTGTAAATGAGTTGTGGCTATTTTTGTGCCCTTTTTTTGTATTTTGGTATTGTATGACAAGCAGGTTTTCCTACGCAAGTAAGGAAAGTATGGAAAGTATGGAAATAAATTTGATCAATTTCTAGGTATTAAAAAGTATGGAAAATGAAAAATAAAGTATGGAAAAATATGTATGTTTCCAGTCTATTACCACTGTTCTAAAATACTGTTTTCTAAAATAGAAAATTAGGTATTTCCAAAAATAATTTAATCAATCCAGATCGTGTTTTATGCCAGGCCAAGCACAGTTTGTGTGAGAGCAAAGGTCTCAGAAAACATACCGCCCCTTTTACCTGATTGACAAGTGGTATGTCCATTCTGCTGCCCCATGACATTCCTCCAGCCCCCTAGGCATCAAGTTTCACTCCAACACTGCAGCTTTGACAAGAAGACGAGTTTCACGTGGTTCACAATGGGTAGATGCAAGTTTTTGGATGGATGGCTTGACAATACTGTATATAAATACTGGTTGGCCGAGGATTCCCAATTCACACACAGAGCTAGACTCAAGCTTTGTGTGAAATTGTTTGACATCTCCAACTTGGGGGAGAAGGCGATTCTGAGCCGATGTCTCGTTACTGCATCGCTTGCATCCAGAGTCCCAACCTTTTTGCCTCAGCCCAGACATTGAACTTACCTGAGTTTTTATTTGCATGGCATTATGGTGCTTGTCTACAATCGCCTATTAAGAATAATTAAATATGATGTGAAATATAATACACTGATATATTTACTCAGATGTCACATATTCCCTGAAAAAAAAAAAAACAAAACGCAGAGAAGTCTGGAAATTAGGGTATGGAAAAGTATGGAATTTTGAAATTCCAAATGTGTAGGAACCCTGGACAAGACAAGTATGGCTTCCATTTATATGCCTCATAGTTTGCCATTCAGTACTTAAAAAAAAATACAGCTCCCAAGAGGTGGAGCTTCTACCATCAGGGTTGTGCACAGGTGTGTTACATACTGCTGATGATAACACTTACTGTTACCTGCCTGTCCATTGTTGCCTCATGCATGCTCTGATGAAGGTCTAACAGACCAAAAGCTCAACAATAAAGTGAAACGCTGCATAGATGAAAGTGTGCGGATATCTTTTCTACCAGCTGTAAATGGCCCTAAAAGATTTTTTAAAAAATTGAACTCGAGCAGCAACTTACAGCAGTAGCTGCAGTAGCAGCCACAGGTGGGAGCAGCAGCAGCTAACCGCTTACGGTTTCCACACAGTGTTTCTTCAGGAAGTGCACATTCTAATTATTTACTATATAATATTTCACCATAATTTTGTGTCTATCTACTTCTGAACTGTTTGCACATTATTATTATTATTACTGTGAGAGCTGGCGACATCGTATTCTAACATGTATAAGTGATTTTATATAATTTTTCAAAGTTCAAAAAGTCATGTTGGCAGTCTAAAGGAATTATGTTCAAATATTCACCTGTTCATTTTTTGTCAGGTCATTATTTGATCTGCCTCTATTTCTGCTGGACTGGACCTCTCTCTCTCTCTCCTAACAATCAGGGCCCCGTTTCCCAGAGGCTTTGCAGCGCTATGTGCATCATAAGTTCTATCTTAAGATCTCCCTTAAGCTTACGGGCTGTTTCCCAGTCTCCTTAGTTAAGATATATCTTCTGAAAGGTAAATCTTAAGAAGGGCAGTCTGAAGCACTTGTAAGCTGACCTTTAGTGATGCGCTCCATTCATCCTGTCACAGTTTTAGCTTTGTTAGGCCAAAATTATACTCTTTCAATGGACAGTTGCAGTATAATTCACATCTAGACTCCTTGCAAAATACATCATTAGTTTAAAATTAACTTCATGAAAAACAATAATGAATACTGAATATTATCAATACATAGGTTTATTTATTTAGTCATTCATTCATTCATTCATTTATTTAACGGAACTAACTAACTGAGGATATGTTTTTTCTGACGAAGCTACAGGCTGTACCCTACCACTAGATACTGAATATCTAACAGATACTTGACAAATTGATCAAACTGAAGTCTAATGAGGCTGGCTGGAAGCGGGCGGCACCAGCTATATGGGCAATCAAGCGCGTTGCCTCTGCTTGCTTCATTGTAGATGAGATTATGGCTGCATTACAGCGTATCGTTGCGCTCAATCAACTGTACCAAAGGCGTCGCCATCCGTGTAGCCCACTTGGTTCATGTTAATCATTTTATGAGGACAAACATCAGTCTGCTTGATATCAGCTGCCATGTGAGGAGATCCTGAATCTGCTTGCACTTGTGTCTCTGCACGTTTCCAGAGCTACAAAATGTAACTTGGATGTGGCATACACACACACAAACGCGCCCATACACACACACACACACACACGCATTGTGAGGGGTGAAACGTATCAGCGAACACACACACTGCATTCACTGCGTACTTGACACGTGTACATTACCTGTGCAACCATCACCGGGTACTTGCTTCACGTGCACTGCGCGTGCATTCACCATGTACTTATTACACATGCAATGCGCGTGCAATGCCTGCACATGCCTAGATGTGTGGTTATTAGACGTGTGTGCGTTGACACGTCATGTGATCGCAGGGGTCAAAAGTGTCAGCTCGAAGCAACAAAGCGTCTTGTGACAGGTAGCAGCTCATACGAAAATTAATATAAATTTCAATAGAACAAACTTGCCTTATTAACTGAAAACAATTATACAATAACGAAAAAAATAATAGCCTATCGAAAATATAAGTCAAGTCAAGTAAAGTGATCATCTGAAAAAAGCCTATTTTACTGCGCTGAGACTCACAGCGAGCAATTGACTCTGAAGTGCTCCAAAATGCGTGTGACAGATCATCTGTTATAATATTGCAGCTTTATATCAAGGAAAAAATGTGTCTCATGAAATTGTTATATTTTTAATGTAAACTGTAAATGTATGTCTATTAAATGTTTAGAGTGATTCCAGCATATGGTAGTCTGAGTAGAGTGTTAGCATTGTGACTGAAAACATTTCCCAATAATTTACATGGAGTATTAGATTTTTAAAAGGTATCAAACTATTTGAATGCATTGCAGAGTAAAGAGTTTCACCCTCCTGGTCATAGGTTGAGGTGGATTAAAATCAGGTGTGTTAATTCAGCACCATGGACAGCTCCACGGATTTGGGTCATTCAATTTTAATTATTAATTCATAGTGTAATAGAGTACGGGCGGATTAAAACCAGCGGACTTTTGTGTTATACTTTCCCAAACTATAAGCTTTATTGTGTGTAGAACCAATTTCTACAGGTGGCAGCTGGCTTAACTCGCCAATAATGCACTGAGAAAAATGTCTGAAGTCCAAAAAAAGTAATTTATTACAAAAAAAGTCAACAAAACAGGTTTCAAAATTCAAATTATACTTTCTTCAAACGAAATCTTCAATATGACACCTTATCTTTGGTTAATTTTCTGTCAAACATTTTTTTAAAGATGTGCATTCCACAGACAGAAAGCATCGCACGGAGCGAGGTTTTTGAGTGTGCTCAGCTTTCAGTTATAACTGACAGGACTGCAAATATAACACAAACACTTAAGATGTCATACTTTAAAACAAACTGTTAACTGGCCGGATCAACGAGACCCTCCCCCGGGGTTGAGGCTTGTGGCGCTGGTCCGGCAGTGCAGTGGAGGTTCCAGCGCTGGAACACCGAGCGGCTGACAGCTTGACAGACGCCCGCACACACAAAGCTGGAAAGCGGGAGAACACTCCTAATTCCCCGATCCTTAACTAACCTCCACCCTACCCCCGGAACTTTTCCACCTATGCTGGCTGTCTTTGTACCCCCTCCCTGCCGTGAATGCAATAAAGGTGGCTTCGTCGGGCACTTTACAGCAGCTCCACTTCCCGGAGCCAAACTGTCGCTCCTCGCTCGGATCTCCTTTCTCAGTTCATGCCCTGCAATCAGGTCCAGCTGTGTACGATTAGTCCAGAGTCTCTGTCAGATCCACAGGTGAACGCATTGTCTTTGATTAATTGTCGCCATAGCAACCACTCCGCTCAACCCCAGTTCATTAGCCTGCAATATGACTAAATATTAGACGTGATTAGAAATTCCTCCAACATGGTGTAGGGAAACTATTTTTCGGGTCGACCCAGGAGCAGTAGCATCGCTATGCTAACTAGCTCACTATGCTAATCAGACGTAAGTGTCAGGTCTTGAAGCAGCAACGCGTCGTGTTACAGACGGGTGACACGTAGCATTGTTATGCTAACTAGCTTGTTATGAATTTCTTCACAAACTGTCAGAAACCGTCTCAGGGAAGCTCATCTGCATGCTCGTCGTCCTCATCGGGGTCTCGCCCTGACTGCAGTTCGTCGTCGTAACTGGCTTGAGAGGGCAAATGCTCACATTCGATGGCGTCTGGCACATTGGAGAGGTGTTCTCTTCACAGATGAATCTCGGTTTTCACTGTTCAGGGCAGATGGCAGACAGCGTGTGTGGCATCGTGTGGGTGAGTGGTTTGCTGATGTCAACGTTGTGGATCGAGTGGCCCATGATGGCGGTGGGGTTATGGTATGGGCAGGCGTATGTTATGGACAACAAACGCATGTGCATTTTATTGATGGCATTTTGAATGCCATCAATACCGTGACGAGATCCTGAGGCCCATTGATGTGCCATTCATCCACAACCATCACCTCATGTTGCAGTATGATAATGCACAGCCCCATGTTGCAAGGATCTGTACACAATTCCTGGAAGCTGAAAGCATCCCAGTTCTTGCATGCCCAGCATACTCACCAGACATGTCACCCATTGAGCATGTCTGGGATGCTCTGGATCGGCGTATACGACAGTGTGTTCCAGTTCTTGCCAATATCCAGCAACTTTGCACAGCCCTTGAAGAGGAGTGGACCAACATTCCACAGGCCACAATCAACAACCTTATCAACTCTATGCGAAGGAGATGTGTTGCACTGCGTAAGGCAAATGGTGGTCACACCAGATACTGACTGGTTTTCTGACCCCCCCAGACCCCCCCAATAAAGCAAAACTGAACATTTCAGAGTGGCCTTTTATTGTGGCCAGCCTGAGGTACACCTGTGCAATATTCATGCCGTCTGATCAGCATCTTGATATGCCACGCCTGTGAGGTGGGATGGATTATCTCGGCAAAGGAGAAGTGCTCACTAACACAGCTTTAGACGTCTCTTCTTCTTGAGAAAGCTTCGCAGACTCCAGGTTCATCAGTCAGTCCTGACAGCTTTTTACAAATGCTTCATTGAATCTGTAATCACCTTCAACATATCAGCCTGGTTCGGTTCACTATCTAACATCCATCGCAATCCACTAAACAAAATCATAACAATGAACAGTAAAATAATCAGACTGGAGCAGGAATCACTCATCAACATTTACAACAGATGGGTTAAACTAAAAGGTAAACACATAGTCTCAGATATCATTCACACACTGCACAGCCACTACAGTCTCCTACCTTCAGGCCAACGATATAGATCACTTGCATTCAGGACTAAGAGAGCCATGTCAAGCTTTGTACCCACATCTATCCGGCTCATGAATGCCTGACTTATGTGTGTATATGTGTATGTATGTGTACATGTAATTTGTATGTATATATATGTACATGGATCATGAATGCCTGATTTATGTATGTACATGGTTGTTTACACCACTCCTTTAACTTGACCATGGATTGCTTTTATTTATTTATTTACTATCTATATTTTTAACAATTGTTTTTATCATTACCTATTCATCATGTACTTATTGTGCTAGCAAGCTTTCTTCTCTCCAATTTTGACTGTTAATTGATGGTTGACTGTTGGTATTTGCGTAATGCATGCGGTATATTCTGTTGTGTTGCTGGTTATGTGAACTGTACACGCACTGATGCTCTGCACAAATAAAGTTCCTAACGGATAAATAAAGTTCTTTGAATTGAATTGAATTGAATTGAATTGAATTTGTGAACAATATTTGGGGGAAATGGTCTTTTGTGTATATAGAAAATGTTTTAGATCTTTGAGTTCAGCTCATGAAAAATAGGAGCAAAAATTAAAGTGTTGCATTTATATTTTTGTTCTGTGTATCTTTTTATTTTCTTTCCTTCTTCAGGCACTATTTTTAACACTTGTACAACAGATCATTTGTTAGCCTATAATAATAGGATACTTGCAGCTTTATATCAAGGGGAACAAATTGTGTCTCATGAAATTGTTATATCACTTATTATACCTACTTATGCATACTTATTTCCACAGCAGTTGGGGTGCTGTGTGTTGTTGCCTGTTCCTGCCACAAGGTGGAGTCTGGGGTTTGTGAGTGCCATAATACCAGAGTGTATGGAGATTTAATTTTTATTTTGAATAAAAATGAAATCTCACATTTCCAAAGGATGGTTTGACTTCAGATTGATAGTAGACCACCTCAGAATGTCACACACTAAATTTCATTTGATTCTGATGTAGAATTTCAAAATAAGACCTTCTTAAAAAGTCAAATATGAGAAAACACCTCATATTTGACTTTTTAGAAGGCTCTTATTTTAAAATAGCTATTTGTTTTTAGAAAATGCACTTACATTAATTCCACTGCCACTGTAGCTGCTTAATAATTAAGCCCGCTCTTCTGCAACTTCTCTTTCCTCTAGAGTTCCTCCGGACATTTCCCCACTACTTTCTGTTTAACATAGCCTAACTCACCAGAAAATGCTGGCAGCAGGGATATCTTTTCATTATTGTGTAATTGTTTTTTTCCCTCCAATTTTATTTTAATTCATGAACATGAATGTAAATAAAAAAAAAAAATATACAAAGTCATGAGTACATTCAAGTTATAGAGAGGATTTTAAGGCTTCATGAACATTCAAAGTCCTGATGGCTTTCATATTGGTCAGTTCATATTTTAACTGGTGTATATTGTGTTTCCTTTCCATCCACTTGCTTTTGTGGATATGAAACTTTCCATCTAAAATACGATGGTTTAAAAATAAAAGATGTCTTCTGTCTATATTGTTTTTCTCCAAATGAAAAGTAATGTCCTTTTTTTTCTTTTTTCTTTTTTTTAGCAAATTAATCTTAATCCCACATAAAGAATCAAATTGTCAACATCAATCCAAAATAATTGAACATAAATACATTCATAAAATAAATGAACAATAGTTTCTCTGTCAGTCTGCAGAATACACAGGATTCAGACAGAAGGTCTGTACATTTTAAGAATTTCTTTTGTTGGATAAATTAAATGTATATCTTTAAAATAAACATCACCACCTTTATGATTGACGATATATTTTTTGTAGTAAGTCAAACCACTCTCCAGTTAGTGTAACTGTTTAACTGAGGTTGTCTGGAATCTGTCAATATCAATGTGCTGTTGATTAAAAGCCGAATCTCTCAAAAATACTTTGGTTGATCTACTGTTTATTTATGATATGCAGCAAGTCAAAAAGTGATATGAACTTTTTAATTCATACAATGGAGAGACAAGTCTGTGATAATAGTTAAATGGGAAAATTAGTAAACCACAGGCTACTTTGCAGAATAAGTTTGATCTGTCCTCATAACGTGTGAAAATATTTGAGTAGCATCATCACAAAGCTGCTTCAGTTCTTCCTCCATTTGTTTCATATCTGTGCAAACGAGTTCATAAGTTATGTGAAAAAGTAGGCTAGCCCGTGCAGGCAAATGTGTGTGCAGACGATTTCTGTTACATTAATTCAATGCTGTATTTCTCAGCACTGGGATGTCACTCCAACAAGCAACTCACAGCTATGGAAGTTCAACTCTTCTAGTTTCTTTCAATGTCCACCCTATCTTGCAGTGAAGGCTATTTCATGAGCAACTGCCCACATCAGCCTCATAGCGTTAACAATTTGATTGAAGATATTGAGGTAGGCCTAACTCACATTTATACATTTAATGATGAACTCATACATTAATTCACCACTAACCAGTAACTGAAACCAACCGTGGCAGTTTTTATGGCAGAGCGAGCTTCAGCAGCAGAGAAATTCTCATGGACGAGGTATATTACTGAAGTTATATTCACTTTATATTTCACTTTGTGCAAATGGAGTCCGTCAGCCAGTGTAGCAGCCCGAGTCGATCTGTTACCCACACCAGATCGTCAAACTCCGATCTAACTATCAGTAGTAACGGCTGACCAAACGTCCTCTTTTGCCCGGACATGTCCACTTTTCACGTCCCGTCCGGGGTGTCCGGGTTTTTTTTAATAAACTGATTATAATGTTCGGTTTTCCGTGTGTTAAAGTCATGGCTCTCTTTTTTAGCGACTGTCTTGCTAACTTCAGTTATTTACACTCTATTCAGAAATGCTACTTACTTTAGCTGAGCGGTTAGCAATCTGCTAGTTATTTGAGCAAACTGCTAGTTACTTAGCTTTATAGTTAGCGATGGCCTCTCCCTCTCTGCTGCTCTCTCTTGCTCAGTGCATCTTATTTTAGCTATTCCTCTGCCTCTTTTAAAAATGCAGTTCATTTACAGGTGGGCATCAGCTCAGCATTATAGAAACCTATTGTTAACGTTAGATGTTGTGGTTAGCCAGCCTCCGCTCCACACTGCTCCGCAGCGCTGGTGCCCCGGCGGGCAGCAGTGCTTGCAATACACTGGTAGAAATTATTAATATTTTAATAACATCAGCCAGATGTTTGCTTACCTGTCTAGTAGAACACACGCGAGGTCGGCATCGAATTGTAGTCCTAGATGTTCACGAAGCTCTCTCCATCTCCGAAAGGCCACACCAATATTTATGCTTGATATATATATATATATCCTTAGCTCTCTTCTTATCCCAAATTCTTCTGGGATCGCTTGGTTGACCCGTACGTTTCCGTTTTACCAGGTTGTTTACCGGGACAGCTTCGGTGTCAGAAGGTGCAGCAACCGTCAATGCATAACCATGATCCATGACGAGTTAGTTTAGCCTAGCAACAGTAACATTCATTCTCTGATGTCTCAGCCGGTCTGCTTCTTCTTCTTCTCCTTCATTTAATGTCTATGTAACTGGAGTTATGCCGCCATTGTGAGCTAATGACACGGTCCGTAACTGTTATTAATATTTCATATTTATCTGGGTTTGAAAAATTGTTGGAAACATTTCTGATAATCAAAGTACTCAACTAAATAAAATATATAATATTGGTTTAGTCATTTTTGGAAATTTTTATGTGGAAAAACCACATATTATACCTTTAACATGTATGCTGTAACAAATGCATGATCAGTGAGCAGCAATCACGTTTCTCTGCTTCATCATTAGTCTCTTTGTTTATAACGGGATACATATTTTTTAATGTGATATGCTTCAGGCATACTAGGATGGATATTTTTCCTGAAACAGTGCCAAAATGCTCATCTGCACTGAAATTTAGTTTTAAAGCGCTGCTTTTAAAATACCTGTGTATGTGTGGACTAGGCTTCAAATAGATGAGCAGATGTTCTATAAAAGGCATAGCATTATTTATGATATAATATTTGATGGAGGTAAAATTATTAAATAATTAAATAATTATTTTATATTACAACGTCATTTATTTACCTTTATATGAGATCAATCGATGCGTGCAGCATCGATTAATACAGTTTCAGCACTGTGGTGAAGGACAGCTCCAACTTACGATGCACCTTAGCAGCTCCTCTTACGAGCACCCGCTAATAGGACAGTTTGGGAAACACTCATAGGAAAAGAATTTCCTTAGCTAAGGTATATCTTAGAGCGCCAAGGTACATCGAAACTGGGAAACGGGACCCAGACCATTACATAGTGTAGTGATTACAGCACATGGTACAATTCAATGAAGCACAGGGTCAACAGTTACAATTATATATTAGACAATGTTTTATGCATTTAAAAAAACAGCCACCTTTTGTTTTTACATAATAGTATATCAGAGTAGCCCATTAGTTCAATCTTGCCACTTATGTGCACCTTTAGATCCAAAGGTTGTGAGTTCTGCTAAGGGCATGGTAAACAAATTCAGCGAAGCTATTCAGATAGAGATACAGAACGAGTCTGTAGTGTTTGATACAATTTCACCTGTAGCTGGAACTAAAAGATTTAAAAAAATGAATGTTGTAGCAGCAGCAGCAGCAGCTGTAGCTGCAGCCGGCAGCAGGAGCAGCAGCAGCTAACAGCTTCCAGCTCACACACATACTAGTCTCCACTTTTCAAGTCTGTTTTCTTCAAACTACTGTAACTATATTGATTGGGCTGATTGCTACTTTTACTACACATCCAGCGTGACAAGAAAGCTTTGTTCATATGTTCCTTAACCCATTCAAGACTTTATACAGTGGGGTGAGCATTCAGATTTGTAAGCTTTAAATGTCTCTTTGTCCTGTTAATGTTTGTAATGTTTTGCTGTTTTAATGTTTCTTTTTTATTTTGATTTGGATGTTAAAAATACTACCTGATTCTCTTTATGAACCTCTGTGAAACACTTTGTAATATAATAAAGTTCATCATTAGAATAAATACTATGTACATACGTGTGTGAGGTCATACCTCAGAGTGTGTGACAGGCACAGAGCTGATGCCAGCATTGATGGCAGTCCAGGAGCGAGCAGTGAGCACACAGGCGAACAATGGGTACAGATCTCCAGCACCCAGTCTGAGGCTGTAACGCTTTACCCCGGACATGTCACCATTAATCAGAGCCTGCCACAGCCGACAGTAGTCCAACCGAAATTCTGGCTGCAGGACCTGAAGCAGAGGGGATTATAGATGTCTTTTGTTAGAATTTCATCTACATTAATAATTTATGGTATATTGTTAATGGTAAATTTAATTGTTTGCGAACTGCTGTATTGTTTTATACGTTATGTTAACATTCAATGTTTTCCACAAAAACACATTCAATCAATCAATCTTTATTTATAAAGCACTTTTCATACAATAAAATGTAGCACAAAGTGCTTTACGTGTTAAAAGCAGAGCCCCCCCATCCCCAACAGACCCCCTCACCTCCCTCACCCCCATCCCGATGTGATTTAAAAGAAAAGAAGAAAAATAGAAAGAATAACTAAATAAATAAATAATAAGAGAGAAAAAAATAAGGCTGAGCACAGAAGAAGAACTCAGCCGCCAACAGAAACCTGCATCCCGGCCCAGGCAGGGGAAGAGCTCAGCATCACCGCCAAAAGGCAATGGTCTGGACCCTCCACCCCACCAGGAGAGAGTGGACCCCACAGCACACAGCCACAGCAGCCTGAACCAGCTCTCAGATTCTCTGGCAGGCTATTACATAATGCCTAGGTTTTTTACTTGGTCGGATGGATTCAATGACATGCAATGCATTTAATTTTGACAAATGTTTTTCTTAACCTCAGAACTAAAACTTCAGTTTCGTACTGGTTGAGTTGTAAAAAGTTCTCTGCCATCCAGGATTTGATATCTAAGATACAGTTAAAAAGGGCACCAATTGGCCCTGTGTCATCAGGAGACATGGCGATGTATAGCTGTGTATTATCGGCATAACTATGAAAATTGATGCCATGTCTCTTGATGACATTCCCAAGTGGGAGCATATATAAATTAAAATGCATGGGGCCTAAGACTGAGCCTTGGGGCACACCACATTTTATGTCATGGACCCCTGAGGAGCATGTATTCATATCTTACCATAAATTTTCTGTCTATGAGATAGGAGTTGAACCATTTGAAAGCAGTGCCAGAGAGGCCATCCAGGTGTCTAAGTCTGTTTAAAAGAATAGGGTGTTCTACTTTATCAAAGGCTGCACTTAGATCCAGTAGCACCAGGACTGAAATCTTGTGTGAGTCTAAACTGCACCTGAGATCATTTACAATCTTTATCAAGGCTGTCTCTGTACTGTGGTTCGTCCTAAAAACAGATTGATATTTCTCAAAAATGTTGTTTTTAGTTAAAAAGTCATTCAACTGAATAAAAACAAGCTTCTTTAAAATTTTGCTAAAGAATGGCAAGTTGGATACTGGTCTGTAGTTAAATTGCTCTTCTTCAGGAGGGGCTTCACAATTGCCGTTTTAAAGGCCGCAGGAAAAGTGCCTGTCTGAAGAGAGCAATTCACAATGTTTAAAAGCTCACTTTCAAAGGATCTTAAAAATGTTTTAAAAAGTGATGTGAGGATTGGATCTAAGAGGCAGGTGGTTGGATTTATTTGGGAGAAAAGTCTACCAAGCGTCTTAGCATCAACTAGAGCAATGTGTTGCTCGGTTACGAGCATTTGTACAACTTGGAGGAGAGTTCACACTGCGTTTGGCTGTCTGATCGGAATATGGTGTTTGATGTGGATGCTTTTTGTGTATTTTTGTGTTGACACAGGAGTTTGTGTGCACTTACTTTGGGCTTGGCGAGGGAGATTTTGGCTGCGTTCAGACTGCAGGCCTTAATGCCCAGTTCCGATTTATTGCCCAAATCCGATTTTTTGTTTGGCTGTTCACATTACATTTTAAAATGTGGCCTATCTACGGACTGATGTGTGAACAGCTCACGCTCCTGAACTGACCCGCATGCGCAGTTCATAGTTGATTCACTTTGCGCTGGCACTGCAACCAGGTCCTTCTATGGCCCCGTTCGGACATTTCTTTAGAAATTTCTTCAAAAACAGACCTGTTACGGTAAGAACCTTCAAGTTTTACTTGGACCGAGGTGTCCCCCCAAATACCTATGAGGTCTAAAACCTCGCTATCTCTCCACTGGCCACCTGCATCCATGCTGTCCTCCATGTTTGTTTTCATTCTGTTCCGCTCCCGCCTACTCTCCCCGCCTAGGACACTTTTTTTTCAATCAACTTTATTTACAAAACAGGCAGTGTGGGTCATAATGGCGTCAAAGTCGCATTCAATGCGACCTGGCTGTTCAGACTGCGGTCGCATTCAAAAAAATCCGATATGTATCGGATTCAGTACCACATTTGAAAGTGGCCTGAATCTGATTCGAAAATGTCAGATTCAATGTGACTTGTGCTGTTCACACTGTCAAAAGCAAATCAGATATGGGTCACATTTGAGTGAAAAAATCGGATTCATGTCACTTGCAACTGCAGTCTGAACGCAGCCTTTGTATCCTTGGGCCAGTCTCTTTGTTTATGACGGTGTCAGGTGGCCAGGTGGCCAGGTGGCAGGGGTAGTTCCTCAATGTGTGTGGGGGTGAGTAACAGTGTGGGGTTCCCCTTGTAGGCTTAGTGGCGTTCCCCTTTGGGTGTGTTGCATGGGAGTGGTGTGAATGCACAGTCAGGCTTATCAGCTCGTACCTGAGGCATATCGCCACGATTTCCAATCATGGGAAAAGAGAAGTGGCCAAACATATGTTGAATTTGGTCGTGATCTAACTGCACATTTTAAACGTTGGTTGGCTGCATTTGAGGTTACCACTTTTGATGATTTGTGCAAGTTGATTATTTTGGAGCAGTTTAAAAACATGTTGCCTGGTTGAATTGCTACATATGTCAACGAACACAAGGTTACTTCTGCGGCTGATGCGGCTGTGTCAGCAGATGAGTATGTGCTGCTCCATAAGGGCGGTTTCAGAGATCGCACACCCAGCCGCGATGATGTTGGCTGGAGTGTGAGCAGTCGCGGTGCTGCGGTGGCTGACCAGAGGTGTTCTGGGAAGCCTGGTTCATTTTAATTTGTGCCTAACTCACGAAGCAGTTTTGACAGCAGTGAAAATTGTCATTACTGTCATGAGAAAGACCATTGGAAGGCCGATTGTCCGGTGTTATGGTCTAAACATAGAGGAGGAAACTCTAATGTTAAGCCTGCAGTGGCTGTTGCACCTGCTGTTACTGGCAGTGTTTCTGAGCTGGTTTCTGATGTGGTTTCTCCTGTCTATGATCCGCATGTTTTGGAGGCATATGCTCCGTTCATTAGGAGTGGGTTTGTGTCACTGGTGGGTAGTGATGTCAAAGTCCTGGTTGCCATCTTGAGAGACACAGGGGCCTTTGACTCCTTTATGGTCGAGTCAGTGCTGCCTTTGTCCACCGAGATTGACAGCGGTGACTTTGTCCTCAGTCGCAGGATCAGGATGACTGTTTTACCCGTTCCTTTGCATAAAGTGGTGCTTGATTGTGAGCTGGTGCAGGGTGAGGTAGCTGTGGGGGTGCGGCCGGCATTGCCTATTGAGTGGGTTCATTTTATTTTGGGCTACGGTCTGGCTGGTAAGAGAGTTTGGGCTGACATCCCACCCTCACTTGTTGTTACCCCGTGTCCGGTTGATAATGTTTCTGACGTGAGCTCCAGTGAGGTGCCTGATGCGCTGCCAGCCTGTGTGGTTATGCGTGCAATAAGTAAGGCTGAGCCGGAGTTATCTGACGGAAAGATTGGTGACGCTGATTTCGAGGCTCCGTCTTTGTTTGATTTTCCACTGTCACTGCGCACTGTCAGTGTTCTGCAGGCTGCGGAGATAAACAGTGCAGCCGGTGGCTGGTTGCAGGATGGACTGTTATTTCGGAAATGGGCTGTTGTGGGTGGTGACTGTGTGGGGGATGCTGTTGTTCAGTTGGCTGTGCCAGCTAAATTTCGTCCCCTTGTCCTGAAAGTTAAAAGGTAACTGGGTGGAGGCTGAGCCGCTGAAAAACTTGATTGAAAAAGATTGATTTTGTCAATGGGTTTCAGCATTGCTTGTTTGTAGCCGGTGGTATGACATGCAATAAGTTGCAGTTGTCTCAGAGTAAGATGACGAAACTTCATGATCGCTGGTGGTTCAGTCCTGGAGACCGGGTTTTGGCATTGGTGCCTGTTTTGGGGTCACTCTTTCAGGCCGAGTGCACTGGTCCATGTGCTGTCGCTGAGAGGCTTTCAGACTTAGGTTGTTTCGTTGTGATGCCAGGTCGGAGAGAGTCTAGATAGCTGTGTCATGTTGGTCTTTTGGAGCCATGTTGCGGCTGTGATTGTGAGTCCTGTCAGGCTGGTGGTGGGGCGTGTCCAGCTCTGTTTGCTAGTACAGTGGCTGTTACGCATGAGGATGGGGTGCCTGGGCCTGAAGTGTGTGGCCGCGTGAGGGATTGGAAGTCTTTGCATTGCTTGGACAGGCTGCTTGTTCATTTGCCTGACTCCGAGCGTGCTGAGCTGTCTCACTTAATCCAAAAGTTTCCTTGTCTGGTTGGGACAGATATAAACAGTGCTGGTTGACACCGTGCTCTCTCTCTCTCTCTCTCTCTCTCTCTCTCTCTCGAATCTTCGCCAGCGCCTGTACTTTTGTTTGGCCTCTCTATTTCTTTTAGGTTATCTCCACAACACCACACCTCACATGCTCCACACATCCACATGTACACTACTGATCACACTGACTAACACTCCCCATACCTGCATTATGTTTACTGACGTTGCTTTACTTAAATACACCAAGCCTGAAAAGCCTCCTTCCTTAGCCCTACAGTCTTAGCAGCAGCCTCCACATAGAGGTTTTTAACATGGCCCATTCAGATTCCATGTCCCTAACCCCGTGAGATGCACAGAAAATTCTTCCTGAGGTAGGAGTCTACAGGGCGGACCCACCACCATTTTTCAAAAACATTTTACGTCTTGGTGTGTTAACATTAAGTAAGTAAGTAAACTTTTATTTATATAACACGTGTGTGTGGAGCACTATTTTAGCTGTGCTCTGGTTGTGTGTGAAAGGTCGCAGAAAGGGTTGGATTATGGGGTTTATGTTAATGTGATAGATTACATATTGAATAGGCATAGGTTGTGGTTGAGGACAGGAGATTTAGTAATTTATAAGGAAAAATATTTTGTCTTTAGTGTTAAAACATATGAGCCTCAAAAAGAGGACTTTATAAATATTGATTAAAACTTATGAGCCTTTGAGGGGACTTTGATAAAAAGCTATGAGCCTCTTTCGAGGGGACGTTTCAATCTGTTAAGAATATATGAGCCCCGAGAAGGACGTTTATGAGTTTATGAGAGAAGTGTAAAGATAAGTGAGGATATTCTCAGTGGGTCTGTGTGAGTGAGTGAGTGTATGTTCCGGCCGGGGAGAGGTGTGTGTGTTCTGTGTGTCTGACCTTGTACCTTGCTATATGGAGTCTATTTGATCTTTAGGACACAGGGCTAGATGTTCCTTCTGTGAGAGCTAGAATATATATATACTGGAAGTTTTGCTAATTTAAAGAGTGGAGCAAGGGGGGATGCCCCATATAGAACACAAATAAGATTGATCTTCCTAATAAGGGGAGTCCTGAGGGTGGTCCCTTCCCTTTTTCCTTGTAAGGTACAAGCAAAAAAAAAAAAAAAAAAAAAGAGGTTAAAACATTATAACTTAATTTTAATAGCTTGACAGTTTTTAGGATATTTGAATTAAAATAGAAGATTTAAGATGTTATTGGAGTGAAACTAAACTAACATTTCTAAATTGATAATGTATTGTATGTAATTATGCTTTTGCAGTTGTTAATAGTTGAACGTTTAAAAGGTGAAAAGTATTTGTTGTGGATAAAAATGACCTAAGTGTTGGCAGATAATGTGCGCAAATCACTCTGAATAATTTATTGCATTGTTTATGAGGACCTAGTGGGTTCATAAGATACTGAACTCTTGTCTGTTTTCTCTTTTTCTTCCCTTATCCACCTGGGGTGTGTGAGAGTTTGGGGAGGAGACAGAGGAGACGGAGTGCGTCTGAATTGGGATCTTCCAAAGCGCAGACGAGAAGGCGGCTGGCCAGTGTGTCACATGGATTGAGGATTGCTGACGACAGTGTGGGCAGCTCCTGAATCCAGTCTGATCAAGGCCAGTGCTGTTTTATCCACAAACTCAAACAAAAAGCCTGCATTTAAATGAATGTGTGTACACTCATTTATAGCCATTATTGTTGATACACTTTTAGTTTGCTTTCACTTATAGATTATCATAAGAATATTTTATAATTTGGGGATAACAGAGTACATTCATTCATCCATATATGCATAAGATGTTATACACTATAGTTATTTACAAGAGAGGCTTGGCAACGGATTGACCAGTTGGTGCATTTAGTTGATTAATGAAAGATAGTTATTTGGTTTAAATACTGAGGAGAGTTCCGGATGTGAGTTTTATTGTCTGTGTGTGGTTTAGTTTGCTTTCAGCTGCATTAGGGGTTCAATAGTGGGATTATTTTGATGACCTTAAGGTGATTAAGTGTGAGTATTGGATGATAATTAGATAACTGTCCTGTTGTGAATACATTTGGTGATAGTTTGTCCCTTGTGGGAGCTCGCAACCTCTTTTGAGTTTTCATATAGGATTGATTTTTTATTTGCAGGTATTTGGGGAAATTTTACTTAAAATTTCATAGATTGTTTGTGTAGTATATGTGGATTTAGTGTTGTGATATTACTGAGTTTTTGATTCCTTTGGAGTTGGCAAATCTATTTCATTTTCATTTACTGACTGTGGCAAACCAGTGGCTTATAAAGAATTTACATAATTTTTAATTAATCTTACTCTTAGTGATAAGTTTTAATTTACAATAAGGAAAGAGGGGAGCCATTACAATGCTGAGAAAGGATACTAAAATTCTGAAAGGAATTACTCCTGTTGATGTTGTACAGAAGAATAATCCTTTAGTTAAAGGTATCGCAAAGATATCGGAGAAATGGAGCGAGCGTTGGCCTGAAATTGACCAGCCATGGCCAGAGGAGGGGACCCTTAACCCAGATGTAATTAAAACAATGCAGGTGCTTGTGTCCACTTACAAAGCTGATCAAAAGAAAGGGAAAAAGAGGGAAAAACGTGAAGAAAAGAGACAAACAGAGCTTGGTATTCTTCAGTTGTTTGAAAATGAGGGACAGAAATTGATAAGGGCTGCAAAAGATAGGAGAGATAGAGGTGCCGAGGAAATAGAAAAATTAATGTCAAAAGTTAATGCACCATTCTCACATGTGGACACAGTACAGAGACCCCCACCTTATAAGAAGGAGGAGAAGTTTAAGGAAATTTATCCCCAGCTCCCAGTGATCAGTCAAGAGGGTAAATATCACATCAAAGATGAAAATGAGCGAGTAATAGAAGTGGGACAAGCAGAAACACCTATAAAGATGTATCCAAGCTCCAAAAGTAAGAAGAAAACAGCACATCTGGAAACTAAGGGTGAACTAAAGATCAAGAGGATGGCATGTGGAGATAATGATGATCAGAGTGATCTGGAGGAGATCATGGGAGGATATCACCCTGCAATCAGACGGATACTGGCCAGAGCGGAAAAGAGAGGAGTTAAAAACTGGAGGGAAAAGGATCCAGGAGATGACAGCTCTAATGAAAGTGAGAAGGGAGACAGTGATGGAGACTCGGAAAATGAGGGTCCTTTGCTTCCAAGAGGGTTTTCTCCGATGACATCCAGTACCAGAGTAGAAGAGGATAGAAGATGGGCTTTACGAGAGGTTGAAAGAAGTATAGAACAATGCCTTTCATACTGGGATAAATCTACCAGTCCAGAAAGCCGTAGAGCACTGGAGAACCAATTAGAGAAGCTCCATATACAGAAGAAAGAGCTGCGCGAAGAAGGCTCCCGAAAACCGGACTTGAAATATGCATTGCGCTCAAGAAAAGGAAAGAAACTTGACAAGATGTGTCCAGTGATCACCCGGGGACAGAATTTGGAGTACAAGCCTTGGCAGAGTACAGATATGTCAGATGTACTTGAGAAGTTACCTACTCTTCAAGATGGAGCACATCCTTGGATTTCGAAGTTGGAAGAGATTATGGTGGGAACGCAGCCTGCCATGGGGGACACGAAGAGACTTTTGGCCAACCTCCTGGGGGTTCCAGCTATGGAAGAGATTCTACAGAAAGCTGGACTCAATCGATATGTGGAGACTGCTGTGAATGATCCGGAACTGTTTGCTGCAAATAGAGGACGAGTGTGGAGAGTACTGAGAGATACATTTCCGACAAATGTACATCCTGATAATATTTTTATTGAACCACTGGGACAGGAAGAAAATCCGAGGGCCTATGTGTCAAGAGCCCATCAAGTGTGGAGAAATGTCACAGGAAATGATCCGGATTTGAATCAAATGGAGCAGTCCATTTTACGAGCCAAAATACAGAAGGGGTTGCCCTTACCAGTGAGGAGCAAACTGGCAGAGGTGGTTGGTCTTGGAAGCATGGCAAAGGGTGTTTATACAGATCATATAGCCCATCAAGTGGAGCTATATAGGAAAAAGGAGCCTGACCAGAAAGAGCAGGACCAAGAGACCCTCAGAAAACTCAATCAAATACAGTTGGTGGATAACAAGAAGAAGGAAAAGAAGCAGGCTCTGGTTATACAGAGCCAGTCTCTACTAAATCAACCATTACCACAACTGCAACCGAACCAGGTCCAGCTTCAATCGTCCCAGCCACCATCAGTGGTTCTAGTTGTTTCCTGCCCACAGCCAGTTTTTGGTCAAGCGCAGATTTGGAGAGGAAGAGGCTGAGGAAATTTAGGAAGAGGAAGAGGAGGAAATTTTAATCCAAATTTTCAACAGTCTTGATTGTGGACAGTTTGGCCACTTTGCCCGTGAATGCAACAAGCTAGGAGGAAATTTCAGAGGAAACTTAAGAGGAAACTTCAGGGGAGGATTTAGGGGCCAACCAAGGCCATCCCGGGGACCGGTGAACCCTTACAGGAGCCCGGAGCCAGAATTCTAGAGGTGCCCAGAGGATCAGAGAGGGGGATGTCAGCTGGTAGTGTCAGGGCCGGAGAGAGATCCAACAATAGTGGTGAAAGTAAATAATCAACCATTGGAAGTAATGGTGGATAGCGGAGCTGCTTTTACCTGTATTCGGCCTGAAGATGCTATACATCTCCCCATGTCTGGTCAATTGATTCGAACAATCGGGTTTGAAGAAGTAAAACAGCTGATTCCTCTAACAGAACCAATTGAGCTCTGCTATAAAAAACTGAAGACTACAATACCCATACTGGTATCAGAACATACACCTATTGCACTTTTGGGAAGAGATGCCTTGTGTAGACTGAACTGTACAATAAAGTGTACACCGGACGGCTGTCTGGTGGAAGTGCCAAATGATGTTGTTCACCAATACTGATGACAACGGAGACTGAAGCTTCTTCAGTATTCTGGATTGGAAATCTTAGTGCAGATTTTTTGGAGCCAGCTAAATTGTGGGAGAAGTTCATTGTAGCAAACATGCCTGATGTGAAACTTCCAGAGTATCCATTTCACTGTACGCTCAAGTATTTCAAGGATGTTGTCCAATCAAACTCAGAGGAATGGTTGAGTCGTCAACCAAAGCAAGTTCAACTCAGTTCATGCTGTATAATTTTGGGACCACAAGGAGCAGCTATGAAGATAAATAGAAATGATTATTTGGATAAAGAGTTTGACATTGAGAAGAGTGTGCCACATGTGACACTGTTAGTGTCTGAAGAATATGAACAGAAGCATATAGGAGAGATGATGGCAGAAGCAGAAGAAGCTGTTTTTGAACCGGTAAAAGGGAATCTTGCCATTTGGAGGAGTAAGGATCAGCGATTCATTAAGATTATGATCTCTGCTCAAGGACAGGGACAGCCACAAGCTGTGCGGATGACACATGAGTCAATTTGCAGTGCTAAGATGGACTTAGATTCTATGAGAGAGGAGATGCTGCAACAAGTTCCAGAATGTTTGTGGTCTCGGCACAGTACCGATATTGGACTTGTGAAGACAGCTCAACCAGTGAAGGTCGAACTCCAACCAGGAACTAAACCTCCTTGGAAGAACCAATATCTGCTGAAAGAAGAGGCAATCCAAGGGATTGAACCACAAATTGAAGGGCTCTTGAAAGCAGGTGTTTTAACAATAACAGAACCCTCAGAGTAACACGCCTTTGTTGCCTGTGAAGAAGCCAGATGAATCTTATCGCCTGGTACATGATTTGAGAGCAGTAAATGAAGTGGTAGCTGATTTTCCAGCAGAAGTGCCGGATCCGCATACTTTGTTAGCCCAAATTCTCCCAGATGCGACACATTTTACAGTGTTAGATTTATGTGGTGCATTTTTCAGTGTTCCACTTAGTATGGAAAGTCAGGGTTTGTTTGGGTTTACATACAATGGACAGTACTATGAGTACAAAAGGTTGCCACGAGGGTTCAAACATAGTCCTCATATTTTCAATAAAGTATTGAGAGATGATTTGGTAGGGATAGATCAGATACTGAAAAACACTGTTGTTCAATATGTGGATGATATTATCATTTGTTCACCAGATGAGGAAACATGTCATAAGGACTCAATTAAATTGCTACAGATGCTGGCAGAGAAGGGAGACAAGGCTTCTCAGAAGAAGCTGCAGTATTGTCAGGAGGAGGTAGTCTATTTGGGTCAGACAATAATGCAGGGACGCAGGAGCATTTCTGACAGTCATTTAGCAGCTATCCGCAAAGCTCCAAAGCCCAGAACAGTCAGAGAGATGATGACATTTCTTGGTATTACTGGTTATTCCTCAGCATGGATAGAGGACTATGCTAGTTTGATGGGACCTTTGAGGGCTATGATTAAAGATACGGGGAATACTCAACTTCATTGTAATCTTTCCTGGACACAGAATGGTCTCTTAGCATTTGAGACGATCAAACAGAGGTTACAAGAGGCTCCAGCGCTAGCGCTACCAGACTACTCCAAGAATTTCTTGCTGTATGTGTCCACTTCTACTGGGGGTAAATATGCATGTGCAGTTCTTTGTCAGCCAACAGGTATGGGGACACATCCTCAACCTATTTCTTACTACTCCACTGCATATTCAGAAGTGGAACTGGGGCTACCACTGTGCTACAGAGCAATGGTGGGAGTTTCTTTAATGTACGATAAGGCATCATCTGTTACGATGGGTTATCCAGTGACAATTCTTACCCATCATAGTCTTAGAAATCTCTTGAATTATGGCAAATATACATTGACTATGCCTAGGCTTAGAGAATATCATAGGCTCTTAGAGCAGGAAGATGTCACCCTAGTGAGGTGTGCCACGGTGAACCCAGCTGAAAATTTGCCAACTCCAGAGGATGGTGAGCCACATGATTGTGTTCAAGAAGCAGAAAAATACTCGAGACTTAGATCAGATTTGCAAGCCCTCCCACTGCGTGAGGCGGATCTAGAGTATTGGACTGATGGATCCTGTTATCGTGTAGGAGATAAATTGAGTGCTGGCTATGCAGTAGTAAAAGCTCAAGGAACTGACTTTGTTGTTGAAAAGGCTGAAGTTGTACCACAGCCTGCATCTGCACAGCTTGCCAAACTTGTGGGGCTAACTGAAGCATGTTTATTGGCTGAGAGCAAGCGAGTGACAATATATACAGACTCTGCATATGCACATAATGTGTGTCACTTATTTGGATCAGTGTGGAAGAACCGAGGGTTTAAGAAAACAGATGGTTCTCCAATACAGCATCATGCCCAAATAATGAAATTGTTGCATGCTGTGATGAAGCCTAAAGAAATAGCAATAGCTAAATGTGCGGCACATAAAGCAGATGTGTCAAGGGTTACACAGGGGAATAAAGCGGCTGATGAAGCTGCAAAGGCCGTCACAGGAGCAGACAAATTGGGCAAAGTTCTTCTGGTTACTCATGAAGTGAACTGGAAGACAAAATTACGTTGAAGGATGTGATTTTGATGCAGGAAGCTGTACTTGACATGGATAAACAGTTGTGGCTAGGCCGAGGTGCCTCCCAAGATTCTACTGGCCTATGGAGAAATCATGAAGGGCTGATAGTAGCACCTCCAGACCTGTTAGGTCTAATGATTCAAGAGGCACATGGGTTAGCTCATGTTGCAAGGGGGGAAGTTAGGAGAAAGATTACCAAGGAATATGGTTTTTGGGCACCATATTTGCTTGAGCAGATTGACTATGTCATAGGCAGGTGTACTATCTGTCTGAAAAACAACGTTCGGAGGGGTGTGATGGTTCCTCCTGGTCACATTCCAACTCCGAGGGGTCTTATGTGTGAGTTAGTTGTGGACTTTGTCGACATGATAAAACCAGTTGGAGGTAAGAGGTATATGCTGGTTGTTGTGGATAGATTTTCGCGATGGCCTGAGGCTTGTTCAACCAAGCGGAAGGATGCTCAGTCTGTTGCCAAGTTCTTGTGCAGAGAGGTCATAGGCAGGTGGGGACTTCCAGATCGGATATCCTCAGACAATGGGAAAGAGTTCGAGGATAAAACGGTGAAATTGATTTTGCAAAAACTAGGAATTAAACAGCGTCTTGGGGCAGTTTATCATCCGCAAAGCCAAGGGATTTGTGAAAAAATGAACAGTGTTTTGAAAAATCGCATCGTTAAAATCTGCCAACACACAGGTCTAAATTGGATAGCAGCACTTCCGTTGGCGCTAATGGTGTGTCGCTCGAGTGAGCTGCGTGATTTGCATATGACACCTCATGAGTTGGTTACGGGAAGACAGATGCCAACACCTTGTTTGCGTACAAGTGGGAAGGGTCCAAGCATGGCCCTTTTGGAAGATGAAATGCGAGCTTATGTTACATATCTGGCGACTCTGCATAAAAGAATATCCACGTATGTTTCTGACAGGCAAAGAAAAGAGGAGGTGCAGGAAAGGCTCGATGAGCAAAAGAGGAGCACAGTGCAACCTGGAGACAAAGTGTTTGTGGTGTTTAGAAGGAAGTGGTATAACGAACGTCGTGAAGGACCATTTGAAGTTGTTCGTAGTACTGGAACTGCGGTCCAGGTAAAAGGGTCTCCAACGTGGTATCATTTATCGCATTGTGCCAAAGCACCAAGAGAAGAGGTGCCACACTCACGGAGTCAAGATGTTGAAGGCTCAAGAGAGCCAGAAGAAAATGTGGAACAATATGCAGAAGGAGACGAGATGCATGAAGATCTCCAGAGTGACAATCCAGAAGAGGAGATTGTCCATGTTGTGGACAATGTTGAGCATCCTGTGCACATTTCTGATGATGCCAGAGATGACTCTGCAATTAATGGACAAGAAAGAAGATTTGGTGACATCGATTTCCAACATGTCCCGGAAGCAGCAGAGTCTATTTCAGTGGAGTGCAAAGCGCCCACAATTACAAAGGGCTGTGATTCCACTGCAGGAGAATCCAGAGATTCAGTTAGACGAAGGAGTCCAAGACCAGTTCAGAAAAGGGTCAGACCAAAACGTTATGAGAACTAGGGTTGAAGTGACCTTAGGGAAGTCAGTTCAGCTCCCATGCCAGTGCATGGGAGAAAATAGTGGTGAAGGGAAATTTAGAGTCCAGTGGGAAGATAACCATGGCAGGGTTCTAGATCTGTCAAGGACATCATCATTGGGAAAATCTGTGTTACTTAACGACAAAAGAAGACTCAAGATTGAGGGAGATTGTAGTCTTTATGTACGTAACACCCAGCAGGAGGATCAAGGTGATTATAGGTGTGCTTTTTATGACCCACAGTTTGAGAGTGAGGGGTTAGAGAAAGGACTCAGAGCGAGTATAGTGACTCTAGTGGTAATAGATGAAACAGTGACGCCTCAGATGATTTCTATGACACAGACTCCTTTGAGGACTGTGATTAGGACTAAGTTAGGAAGAACGGTTCACCTTCCCTGTCAATGTGGAAAATGGAATGTTGGAGGTAACAATCCTGCTGAGTGGAAAAATAGTCGTGGTGACGATGTGTTGTTAGCAGGACCTGAAGTTGATACTGTGCCTCATAATCAAAGAAAGCATCTGTGAAGTAATGATATGAAGTGGTTGAAAGTTAGGGATGATTGTTCACTTATTGTGCGTAATGTTATGAGGGAAGACCAAGGGGAATACACATGCACTTATCTAGATCCAGAGTTTGAATTGGTTCCAGTTCAGAATTATTGGGTAGCGGGTTATATAACTCGTAAGGTGGTACTTATGATAGAAGATTTGAGTCCTACTGAAGGTTTTGTAGGTGCTGAAGGGGTTCAGAAACAATTTACTACGGTAACTACTTTAAGGGTAAATGATGCACAGATGAAGTTTACTACTTTAGCTCCGGAAACGACTAAGATTGTTAATATCTCAACTCAGGCTACTACTCTAGATACAACTTTGAAGGGGATAAGTAATATAACAGCGATGGAGACAACTTCTACTTTCGTCACTTCTGGAAATTTTACAGATGAGGTTGTGACAAGGGCAACCTTTGTTAATAAAACAGTGATGGCATCTTCGATGCCTATGAAATTTGTAAATGTATCTCAGAAGTCTATGTTAAAGATAGAGCTTAGTGAGAACAGTAATAATGAGATTCTCAAATCTAGAGAACAGCTGGTGGAAGAGAATGATGCGGATTCATCAGAGACAGCTCAGAAAACTGTTTTAGATGTGGAAAATGAGACTTTTGACTTAGATTGGACATCAGAAGACATGACTGACCACTACCATGCATTACAGAAGAGAGACACTAAGTGGAAGGCATATGGATTTGATTCCTCGGTGTTACAAATCACAGACCCATGGGCAGGTAGGAACTTATGGTTCCAGCAGTTAACTCATTCTGTAAGATCAGTGAGGAGAATGAATTGTCCATGTGTGGTGAAAGTTCCATCACCAGGCACATGGCTTTCAATTTTAGAGACGGTACCAGAACCACTGGCTACTGTATGCCAATCTTATGCACTATCATGGCTGTTGTATCAGCAGCAATCAGCAGAAGATACAGTGATGGCTTTGCCAGTGAATCTGTTTAAACCTAGACGTAATTGTTCTTGGCTGAGGGAATTACCATATGTGAATTTACTTGATCAGCATGAAAATATGATGACAGCGGTTCCTGATGCAATGGAAGTGAAATCTGTGAGGGCTAAAGATCGTTTTTGTTCAAATGATACCATAATGAGCATGGGATGTTTATGGGAATCTCAGATTGTGACAACTATATGATGAACATGGGTAAGCGTAGACATGAGGCTATTGATGATTTGTATGAAGTGACTTTTTATGAGCCACATCGCAAACAGAATAGAACTTTGATGGTGCAGAACCAAATTTTGCCTGGAAATGTGACTATAGGAAATTTCAAGGATATTTGGTGGGTTTGTGGTGATAAGGCATACATATTTCTACTGTATGGGTGGACAGGATGTTGTTACATGGCAACGCTGAAACTCCCATATGAGGTTCTTGCCGTACAGAAGGGAAACGTATCTGATGAGGTTCAATCTAATGCTGTTCCTGGAAGTAGGAAGAAAAGGGACATGGCACAATTTCACAGTCTGGAGTCCTACCATTGGAGGATAAGTCTAGGAGAGAAGTGGGGTATAGGATTGTTTCCATGGTATGGTGTGACATTTTTGGCAGATCAATCAATCAATCAATTTTATTTATAAAGCCCAATATCACAAATACAATTTGCCTCACAGGGCTTTACAGCATACGACATCCCTCTGTCCTTTAGACCCTCACAGCGGATAAGGAGGCATCTGGCAGGACCACGGCAGCAGCACAACCACACAAATCACACTATCCAGGCACCGCTGCGATATAAGTTAACCTGAGAGACAGTGGAGCACAAAGGCTCCAGAGAAGAAGCCGAGTTAGTGACATCCAGAATGGCCGAGTTAACAGGATACAGTAATAGGATACGCGAGAGAGAGAGAGAGAGAGAGAGAGAGAGAGAGAGAGAGAGAGAGAGAGAGAGAGAGAGAGAAGGTGCCCGGTGCATTATAGGTGGTCCTCTGGCAGACTAGGCCTAAGTCAGCCTAACAAGGGGCTGAGCCAGCCCTAACTATAACCTTTATCAAAGAGGAAAGTCTTAAGTCTAGTCTTAAATGTGGAGACAGTGTCTGCCTCCCGGGCCGCAGCAGGAAGATGATTCCACAGGAGAGGAGCCTGATAGCTGAAGGCTCTGGCTCCTGATCTACTTTTGGAGACTTTAGGGACCACGAGTAACCCTGCGTTCTCAGAGCGCAGAGTTCTGGTGGGATAATATGGCACTATGAGCTCTCTAAGATATGGTGGAGCTTGACCATTTAGAGCTTTATAAGTTAACAGTTAAAGTTAACAGTTCCTGTTAGTACTCGTGCTGCTGCATTCTGAATTAGCTGGAGAGTTTTTAATGATTTACTAGAGCTACCTGATAATCACATTGATAATATAACTTACACCCTACAGGGTTTTGCAAATGAGACAATAAGAGGTTTTGAATACTTGTCAAATACTCAAAGGAGTCACAGACTGACGTTGCTAAAACATGACATGGCTCTTGACTATATTTTGGCTAAACAAGGTGGCCTTTGTGTGGCTTTGAATTTAACTGGGGATGCTTGTTATACTGTGATTCCTGATAGTTCTGATAATATGACCAGTGTCATAGATGCACTGAAGAATATAAGGGATGCTTTTGGCTCATCGGAAGGATCTGGATGGTCTGCAAATGCTTGGTTGCAGGAGAAATTCGGGCTGTTAGGAGTAGTGTTAGTTCAGGTTTTGGTAGCGATTCTTCTATCATTGTATGTGATGTTCTGTTTTTGTACATTACTATTGACCTTTGCGAAGGCTCTGATATTGAGATGGGTTGGAGTTGTGATGCCTGGGGGTCATGTTCAGATGCCATTATTACATAGGACTGACACAGACGTTGACAAGGAAATGGTGATAGGAGATGAACTGGTGGAGAAATATCCATTTTGAATGTCTAATTATAGTTTTGACATCTATTATTTTGTTATTTAGTAGTTTCTTGTTATGGAGTGTTATGATTAAAGGGGGGAAATGGAAATGTGACTTATAATTTTGAATAATGTGAAATCATGATATTGTGAATTGCATTTGATGTTTTAATGAATTTGCATCGGCTGTCTTTGCAAAGATACTGGTTGGTGTTTTCTTTTCTTTCCTCCTAGGACGGTATCGGGGAAGACCACTGTGAGGGTGGTTGATTGTTCAGGGACCCCGACGTTCTGAAGGAATTCAGACACTCAAATATGGACAATAATATGGACTGGAGGGCCCTGAACAAGGATACTGTGATAATATGTCCTGATTAAACACATCATCGATACTACATTGAGAGTCGACGCTGCTGAGGAGTTGCAATGTGATATCTTTTCATGTTTGCTCTTATATATTTTTTGGATTTTGTTCTCATAAATATAAGCTGTGAGATTGATAGAGGATGATTTTATAATAGTGATAATCTTAGTAAGATATAATATTGTGTCTTATTTTTGAGTTTTCTTTTGTTGTATGGATGATACTTAAATGTTATAATATTTCTTGATTGTAATCATTTTAGACTGATGGTTTTTGCTGTTGGATAAATACATTGGGATCTCAGCTGTTTTCTTTTTTTTCCGGGTGTTTAGGGATGTTTCTTGCTAAGCAGGGAAAGGTCCATTGGAAGGTGCGATGGGTCGACCAGCCTGAATTTGGACATTGTTTTGATTTTATTTACTGAGGTTTCCACATGTATTTGTTTAAGTCATATCCTTACATAAAATACCAAATTCCTCCTTTTGAATTGGTCTGGAGTACTATAAGTGGTCGCCTAAGGCAGAGGGACCGTGAGAGAATTTTTCCTGTCTAGATTGTTTGATAGGTATTTCAGGACAGATAGCTCTCGCACTCCATAAAGTTGCTAAATTGTTAAGGTTATGCTGTGGGAGGAACAGCTATTTCTATCACAACTGCAAATATCTATGTATTACTCTTTTATTTTTCGAGACTCTGTGTAGTCTCGAAGGGGGGAAATATGTAGTATATGATGTGCCACGTTGCTTGATGCTCAGAGACTGTAAAAGTGCTCAGTTAGGGGCCCAGGTCAAGATTATGTCACAGCCTAGGTCAAGGACTGATAAGACAGGTTGAAGGGTTGGATTCCTTCTAGATTTTTCTCTGTCACCTGTTTCATTTTGTTTCAAAGTTCATCAGAACAACCAACCTATATAAGCAGAATATTTGGGACTGTGATTCAGAGTGTTTATATTGGCTTCGGACTCTCTCTCAGGCAATCCTAGGTGCTTGATTTGATGCTGTACTTCTTGTAATAAACCTTTCTATATACAAGCAAGACGGTGTCAGCGGAGTCTCCTTCATCACCTTCACATCATCGCTACCTCATAAACAACATCTACTTTTTCAAACTCCTTCTAGAGATTTTGACCAAACTACATGCAACTTGGCACCTACACTCACAAGATGGACTTGATCTAAAGTTATCAAAAGAATTTTGCCCAGTCAAAAAATATATGAATTATTGATGAACACATTTTGGTAGCTAGCTATGAAAACGCAAAGTGTTGGATATCTTTGTCAAATTTAAAGCTATCAAATCCAAACCTAAAATCCTGAGTTAATATGTGACTGTGAGGGTGTGAACCGAAGTTGGTGAACATTGGCCACTAGGGGGCGCTACACAATGGGAAGTTTTTATCTCCTCAATGGATACACCGATTTTCATGAAATTTGGTGGGAATGATGTAGGGCCATTCCTGAGGTAGTCATGACGGGTCAAAGTGGGCATGGCTTATTACAAGATAAATAACAAACATTTATTTCAGCTGAACTATTGCACTGAGGAGTGTGAAACTTATAGAGTACATATAGAATAGGACTGAGACTGACCACACCAAAAACTGCGCAGATACTCCACTAGGTGGCGCTATAACATATGCAAACACATTTTTTCCTGTAACCTTCACATTTTAAATCACATAATCATGAACTTTGTATTCATGTATTCCCTAAATACAGCCAGACTTTCTGACATCCCACTGAGGAAGCTGACGTTGTGACAACATCTTTTAGCCATCATGGTCTGACGTAGAAATGACGTTTCCATGGGGTGCAGAATGAAAGTTTTTACATCTTTTTTGGACGTCTAGTTTTGACTGCTACAGGACGTCAGTACAAGGTTAAAATATGGTCCAAAAATGGTTGGTATGAATGTCCTCTCAACGTCTTATATGGACCAAATTTAAACGTCTTTTTTATGTACAACAATATTTAAAATATTGGTCAAATTATGGTCCATTTACAACCTTGTTTTCCGATGAAAATATTCAGTACAGCATTCAAAATACACTTCAATTGTTGTCTTCCATTGTGAGAACATACAAATACCATTATCTTGGGTGTATTGTAATGTGTATATGTAATGCATTGTGTATGTCCCCCTTGTCCCTATTTTCCCATGAAAAAGTCCAACGTATTTCATTCAAAATACACTTTATTGTTGTCTCTCACAAATTCAAATCTCTCACAAACTTAACTTATTTTGTCTATGTTTAATGTTGTGTATGTTTAATGTTATCTTGTGTATGTTTAATATGTTTTTCTGGATGGAATGCTTAAGGTGTTCCCCAGCATGTTTGCGGACAGCATCCTCAGTCCCCTCTTTAAATGTTTTCAGTACAGCCCCGGAAAAGGTTGGACGACAAAATATGTTATCTCACTGTATGATACTTAATTTCAACACTAGGCGGGGCTGCTGTCAAAGCAGCTTCTCCATACTGACAAAAAATAATAAAATAAAAATTAATAAAATTGATAAAATTCATTTTCACCCATTTAGAAATTAGATATTTAAAATCTAACTACACAAGTGTGTTTATCATCCCCTTAAAGTCCACAGTGTACTCTTAATTCAGTATTTACAACTTCCAAACTTAGGAAAAACGCTTTCATTTTTTAAAAATTACAATTCCCTGGGACTGCGCCATGCAGTCCCAACATAGTTGTAGTTCTAAATAGGGTTCTAAATAGGGTTGTAAAAGATATATATCTACCCAGTATATCTAATATTTAGTAAAGCCGAACTAGTTATTACACTGCATCTAGATGAACTATGTTAAGAAAAAGTAAAGATGTTGGCTAATTTTCAACATTTTAGCTAATACGCTAGAAACAGCGTTTTTGGAGCAGTAGGTTTGTTTGCGGCTTGTTGTAAAATAGGGTCCTAAAAAGATAGATCAGGTTCAGGTTCAGGTTCAATTTATTTCATGTCCCAAAGGGCAATTTGTGTTGCAGCTCATAGGATCACTTAATCTACTTAATATATCTCATATCTAGTAAAGCCGAACTAGTTATTACTAGTCATAACTAGTCATCATTTAATTTGTTCCAGACCTAGATGTAAACGGTAGTCACTGGACTGAAACAAAACTGTTTAATAATTAAAATAGTGAACCGTAGCTGTGCAATAACGTTAGCTAATAACGGTCACTGAAATGGCCCTGACTAAAAGCAAAGCTGGAGATATTCTCTGACGACAATCATGAACACAGTGAAAGTACACAGGAAAAGTAGACGTTAAAAAAATTTGTATTGCTAACATGAAATAAAAGGTAATGTGCTAAATATAGCTACTTACCGATCAATTCAACCTCTCTCTCTGTGTCTGCGACTCCGACCAACTGCAGGCAGCTAAAAATAAACTATAATCGCTATGTAAATTCAAATTTGGCAGGTTCGCGCTTGCGCAGAAGATCCAGCAGGTAACAACCGTTGCTGCTGTGCTAATACCGCATGCACACAGGCACGCACACACACACACACACACACACACACACACACACACACATTGGGAGTCCACATGTGTTAAGGTTTGATTACAGAGGCTGTTTTAAAATTTCATGTGGTGAGTAGAAAAAAAATCGACAACAGCGTTCAAATATTGAACGTCATATCAACGTTCAGATGAAGTCGTAGTACGACGTTCAGATGCACAACCTATCACGGAGGTTGTGTAGATGTACAGATATGGTCCTGGACTGACCGACGCGATATGGACCTGATCTGGCGGTCCAAGCGACGTCAGACGCTTGGTGGGATAGGCCCCGCCCACTTCCGCCACACATTTCCCCCGCTAAGTTGCCACACCTTTTCAAAACCTACTTTTTCGAATCCTCCTACAGATTTTGTTCAAACTGCATGAAACTTCGCACGTCGACTCTCAAGATGGACCTGATCTAAGTTATCAAAAGAATTTTGCCCGGTCAAAAAATGTACGAATTATTAGCAGCAAAACATTTTTGCTAGCTAAAATACACATATTGTTTCATATTTTTGTCAGACTAAATCATATCAACATGACACTTAAAACACTTGTTCCAGAGGTCGTTCAGAGGCTCTGTGCCAAGTTTTGCCCAAATTGGCCGCTAGTGGACGCTGTAAACCCAAAAATACCACATTTCGTAAAAGTTAATCGGATTTATACGACATTTGCTGAGCATGATGTGGGGACAGTCCTGAGGCCAGCAGCAAATGTTTGGTAATGATCAGTCAAAGTTGGCGTGACTCAATGCAACAAATGCATTCAGCCTTTAGTACTTCCAATGCACTTCCCATTACGGTGAATACTGCATCTCAGACATTGGCCTGTGTCCTGATGCTCGCCCGGAGCCCGTCATCCTTTGGGGCCGACTTTCATGGGCTCCATGGGGCGTGGAGGCCGAGTTGCGCGGGGAGGCTTGGACCCCGTTTATAACTGCTTGCAGTTCTAGTTATTATTGTTATTCACCATTGATGTTTGGTGAATATGACGTGCAAGGCACTCTGGGTGCATTGGTTGTTGACGTTCTGGGATGCCTTGTCAACTTCAGCCTGCTACATGCATTGTCTGTTTTCACAGACAATTCACCGGGTTTTCTGTGTTTCACAGGAAATACACAGTTTGCATGTGGTCTCTTTCAAATAAATGCACTATGTTGGTACAATACCGCAAATTGATATTTTTTTTCCTTCAACAATAAATGCACATGGTAAGGTTTAGCCAACACACACACGGTTGGTTTTAGGCAAAAAAGACACGTGGTTGGGTTTTGGAAAAAAGAACAGGGTTTAGCTTTACAAGTTCCTCTGGCGATGTGGCCTCACATGAAAGCTCCTGCTTTTGTAGCCTGTGATTTTCTGGATTACCTGCCATATGATTTTCGTTTAGTTGGTGTTGCAGTCTCTCTTCAGTCTCTCATAATGCTCACACTTTACTTCCTTGATGCCAGCTTTCACTTTCGCTCTGGCAATGCTACATTGTCTCCTGACTGAAAGGTATCTTTTTTGCTCTGGATAGGGCCTTTAGCACTCCATTTATCCAGGCTTTCTGGGGAATGTGTTTATTTTCTTTATGGCCTCCACATCATCAACACATTTGCTAATGTATGGTGTCACTGTTGATGTATATTCCTCCAGACTGATGTAGTTCTCTTGGGTGGCAACATCTCTGAACATTTGCATGACTGTGCACTGAAAACAGTTCTGTAGAGATGCTGTAGCCTCATCTGCCCAGACTTCAACTGCTTTTTTGATGGTCTGACCATTTTAATCAGCTGAGAGAAAGTTGACAGTAGATTTAGGGAAACGTGATCTGATTGTCCCAATGGGTGGGATTTTTAGCTGGATGAATTAGATAATGTAAATAACCCAAGACAGCATTTTGCTATGATAGCTAGCTAGCAATTTGTCCATGTTAGTAAGAAAGCTGACTGTGATCCAGCTAAAACTACACACAATTTACATGTCAGTGTTTCCTCTACTTTTTTTCCCAGCACAGGGTGACACTGAAATTATGGTATGGGGCACTAAATTTGATGTATTTACTGTTTAGCATGGCCAACAGGCCCTCAGCCTCACTCCCCATCACCCCTACTTCCCGCGGAGGAGAGTGGACAGCAGCTTGGACCTTAGCCACTATACCAACTTGAATTCAGCCACTTATGGTGGCAAATCAGTGCTGGGTCTACCCCATAAAATCACAGCAAGAAAGAGTTTGCTGATTCAGCAAGGAGTCCAGGCTGTTAAGTGGGCAGTGCAGGATCAGACCCCTGGCACTTGGGCACTTGGTTACTTGGTTCTGCTCTGGCTAAATCTGAGTTGAAGGTCATTGGTTGATGTTAACAGACTCCATTTCTTAAATAATGTTACCTAGAGTTGCAAGCTGTTAGTGCTGTAGTGGACCTGAAGTTAGTTGGTAACGTGATGTTGACGGAGTGAAAGAGGCAGAACTTAACCAAATGGGCAGTGCAGCACCTAGATAGTCTACAGTGCCGATATGTTAGAGTTAGCCTATTTTGTGAGTCATCCTCATAAAAGGCAGTGCTTGCAAACATATTTTAATCTTATGTCTAAATAATTACATTTGCAAGACAAACAACAGGTTTTGTAGGTGTTTCCCCATACCTTAACACAATATTTTAAGTACAGCAATATCAAAGAACAATACAGTGTATATAATGCTTCGTGATCGAGTATGTGTCTGGCTTTGACTAGACCATGGCTTTAAGGTTCATAATAAAACGTTATGAAAGCAGATGTCTTGGGTTACAAACAACAGGAGGTGATATCATTAATTCACAGGAGGAATCGATAAGGGAATTGATAAAGAATCGGATTGATAAGCGGAATCGATCATGGCATTGATATCAATAAAATCCTATCAATTCCCACCCTTAGTGAGCACAGTCACCAAACTTGATTGGACAAGACTTTTACAGTGACATGTGACTCTGTGATATCACAGGCATATGTAGAAGGTCTGCTCCCTCAAGACAGTCCTCTCTCTTACTCGGGAGCTGCCAAGCTGCCCACACCTCTTCCTGGCTGGGCCTGGATCAACCCAGATGCTCAGACCCTTGCTCCTTGCCCTTAACCATCAAAGGGAGGGCAATTGCTCAAAGACTCTCTTTTTCCTGGACCATGACTTGCCCATGCTCAAGGCACAGGCAAACCAGAACCAGAGCAGTTAGACTTGCAAGCACAAGGTTTGCAACTAGCTTTCTAGCAACAAGGAGAACCAAGTGAGTTAGCACCCAGCATCTAACTCTGTAAAGACCTCGAGTGACCAGCTTCCTAAAGGACACACCAAAGACTGCATCTGGAACCACAGCTCTTTCCAACCTTCCTCTGCCAGCTAACAAAGCAGCACACCACCAAAGCAACTCTTCTTCCCATCCATTCAAGGATTGGTAACGTAACAACTGGGCATAGCTTTATCACAGCTTTACAGGCTAAGCAAGACTGTTCAACTTGTTGTATGTGATTTAATGCTGTTTATTGAGTATTTGTTGTGATTGTTTGCGTTAGGTCATTGATTAGTTGGCTTTGCCAAAGCTAAGTGTTGTGTAGTTTGCTAATACTGTTCACAAACAGATTCTTTCACACAACTAAACAATCTCTGCACTAATCCAGACTGTTTGCAACACAAATCACATTGATATTAACAAATAGGCTTTCAACAGAGCTACACCCAAACAGGCATCTCAAAGTTCCCGCTTCCTTTCCTTTGTCTTTCCCCTGACCTGAAGCCAGATTTGATTCGGCCATCTTGTAGTTCTCTGTTGTCAGCCATTTTGTTTTGTGGGCTTTTTGATCACTCTCTCTCTCACTCACTCACTCACTCACACACACACACACACACACACACACACACACACACACACACACACACACACACACCAAGCTTGTATATAGTTAGTTAGAATTTGTGTGTTTTGGTTTTGCTTTGCTTACTTTGTGAATAAATATAATTCTTTGGAATCATACCTGCTGTCTGTTTAATGTTGCACAAGAGTGAATGAATAGTCAGCCTCTACTGCATCAAGAACTCTATAATCCTTCAGGCTTTACTGTTAATTTTGGTTATTGTGATTGATTTAATTATTAATCAAAACTCCAAATTAATAGTTTAGCCTATTTTATGAAACTGATATTTTTAACCGGCTACAATTATTATTAATAATTATTCATTATTTCCGATAGCCCGTTTACAACTTTAATGGTGTCCCTTTGGTGAGGCCTAATGTTGTTCCCAACATAATTGGTGCCTCCGTGTGACACCCTAATTTATGTTCCCAATATTGGCATGCTGTCACTACTGTTTTTAATTAGTGAAGTGTGGAAGATCTGTCAGTGTGGAAGATTATCTTTTTGTACTTTTCTACATGTTAACGCTGTTGCTGGCTCTCGCCTGTCATACAGTGGAAGGACATGGCGTGTGCAGGAGAGTGACTCTCAGCCAAGAGTTTCTCCTGTCCTTAAAGTCCTCTACAGCCAGCATGGTACCTGTGATTATACCGCTGGAGCTCCGCAGGTTGGCTAGGAAGCCAAGCCATCGGAAACGAGGAAGGAGAGGTGGTATTCAAAGTAGATTAAAGACTCTCCGATTTGTCCACCATTATCACCTCAGACACAGGTTCTCCACAGGGCTGTGTCCTCTCTCCCTTGTTATTTATCATGTACACAGATAGCTGCAGGACTTCCCAAGAGGACAGCTACCTTGTAAAGTTCTAAGACGACACTGTCCTATTATCACTTCTTCAGGGGGCCCAATCAGACGATGGCTGTGTGATGATAACTTCCTGGACCTAAATGTGACAAAAAACTAAGGAGTAGGCCATTGATTTCAGAGGAAAGTGCCCTAATCCAGTAGCCAGCACCATCCACAGAGATGATATTGAGATTGTGGAGAGTTTGATAAAAACACTGAGGCAACAAAGGATCTAATTGCTGCATAAACGGAATTCTCTGAATTCTTCTTCATGTTTCCAAGAACATCTTGTGTATTTTGATAACTTGGTTGAGTAGAAAATATATTTGATTGATGTGGAGTAGGTGAGTAGAGTTTTGTTTGTCAGCTTAATGTGAAGGATTATTAGTAGGTTTTTCCTGTATTATTTTTGTAGAACACAGTAAATAGAGCATGTTAAGCAGTTTTATTAGAATGAGAAGCCTGTAATTGGTGAAATGATGTTTATCCCCAGCTTTAAATATTGGAACAAGTTTTGCTGTTTTCATTTGGCATGAAAATGTACCAGTTTTGAAAGATAAATTGCAGCTGTAGGTCAGTGGTATCAATGATCAATGAATTTCTTCCCTAGAGTGATATTAGTTTCATTGCAATCAGTAGACATTTTCTCTTCTAGTAATGGATCATTGATTTCCTTTGCCAGTTTAGGTCCCACACCAACAAAGAATTTGTTAAACTCACTAACCACATAATTCATGTTATTAATAGTCCCATCATTATCAGTAAAAAACTTTGGATAACTCATAGGTTTTGATCCTTTTCTAACACTACTATTCAATATATTTTAGTTTTTATTCATTCATTCATTCATTCAGGTTCTAACTGCTTCATCCTCTTGGGGGTCGCGGGGGGGCTGGAGCCTATCCCAGCTGACATTGGGCGAGAGGCAGGGTACACCCTGGACAGGTCGCCAGACTATCGCAGGGCTGACACATAGAGACAGACAACCATTCATGCTCACATTCACACCTACGGACAATTTAGAGTTATCAATTAACCTAGTCCCCAAATTGCATGTCTTTGGATTGTGGGAGGAAGCTGGAGTGCCCGGAGAGAACCCACGCTGACACGGGGAGAACATGCAAACTCCGCACAGAAGGGTTCCCACACCCAGGATCAAACCGGGAACCCTCTTGCTGTGAAGCGACAGTGCAAACCACCACCCCACTGTGCCGCCCTTTAATTTTTTTATTAATATATATTCCATCCCATAGATTTTGTTTTGCTATGTTCTCACGATTTACTATAATATTCCTTTGTGCATATCCTCATTATATTAGTTAAATTATTTTCATATTTTTTATATTTATTTTCTGCCTCTCCAGTTCTGTTTATTTTATTTTATTTTATGAATTCTTTAAACAGTGTATTCTTCATTTTGCAAACCCTTAGTGATCCATGGCTTATCTGCATATTCATGCTTCTTGTTTAGTTCTTTTATTAGACAGTTTTGTATGTATCGTGCTATGAATGTATATAGAAATGTGTCATAAGCTCCGTCAATATTATCCTCTTCATACACTTCATTCCAGCTTTTTGTTAGTAGTTCATGTCTTAATGCCTCCATATATTCTTCTGTCCTCACTCTCCTATATTTAATTTTATTATCATCCATATCCCTCACAATATCAAAGTCGTAGATTGCGAAGACTGGAAAATGATCATTAATGTTGTTAATTAATAGCCCAGTAACTGTATTTTTATCTGTATTGTTTGTAAATATGTTATCTATTAAAGTGGCACAGCGTGATGTTGCTCTGCTTGGCTTAGTGATTGTTGGATATAAACTCATTCTGTATGTTGTGTCAGTAAAATCATCCGTAATTTTGTGTTAGTCTGGGTTTTACAAATCAATATAAAAATTCCAGCAAATGAACATTACTTTCTAAGTTATTTTAGCAAACATTTCCTCTATCTAACTTAAAAATGTTTCAATGTTTGATCCAGGGATTCTATACACACAATTACAATTACATTTTTCATTTTTTCTGTTGTATATATTTCTATAGTTCTACATTTTATACATCACCAACAGTAATTGACATGTCTTCCAACACCTTGTAATTGAGGTTTTTATCCACAAAATGTGCTACACCGCCTCCTTTTTTGTTCTCCCTGTTTATGTAATTAATTTCATATCCATCCAACTCCAAATCCACTCCCTTCTCACTGGCTGGTTTCTTGAATTGATACAAATATTATTTTATGTTTAGGCAGTTTACATATAAACTCCTGCTGTTAAAGTGGATAACTGATAACCCATGATCTGTTTTAATGTTTGTTTTAAACTGTATAGTAAGAGCAATTGTTATTTATGCTGTTGAAAAAGTTATTTTCAGGGTCAATGTTTTGTTTAAAGTCATACAAACGAGTTGTATATTCAATAGATTTCAGTTCCAGTTTTTCACATTCTGTAAGGTATACTGATTGATGTTCAGTATCTCCAGGTATGGATGAATGATGTTCGTCAAGTCTCATGAATGTGAAAAGTGTTCATGTGCTGTTTGCAGTCTGACCTGAGTTTGTGTGCTTGTGTAACAGGAGTTGTCTCTGTGTCATCAGTGATTACTGATATTTGTCCAGTTCTTGAATGTCCTTTATGACAAGTACTTTTGCTGCTTCCTGTGAGTCGCTCAGCTTTATGAATACTTTGCAGTTGGATGTCTAGGCTGATTGTAGTTTGTTCTGCTTCCTTAGGATGCGAGCCTGTCTGGTGATGTCTGCCTTTTTCTTTGTCAGCTGTTAATTGATGCACACTTTGGTTCCTCTCAGTTTTCTCCCATTTGAGTAGTGACTGTTTGTGTTTCTTGTTTACAAAACAAATTATTACAGCTGGTTTTTCGCTTTCGCTTTTATTTTTGCGAGGGAGAGGATGACATGCCTCAATGTTGTTGTCCAATGATATTCCTTTGTTGTGGAAGAAGGCAATCACCTGTTGCTCTAGGGAGTCCAGATCAGGTTTGGTGGGCTCTCCACCGTCTGTCGCTGCCGCTCGAGTGTAAAAATGGGACTGAGGATACTGTCATTCATTTGGGTATACTGCTTCAGGTCTTCCACAACAATGTGTAGAGAAGCTCGGGTGACAACACACACTGCAGGTGCATGACTTCATTCTCTGCTCAGGACGCCATTATTCCACTAAATCTTGACAAAGCAAATAGTTGTTTGCTGCTGTATGATGTTCTGACGCATACAAGCACTTCAACAGCATACTTTAAAAGCACATTAAGTTTCCATCACATGACTGAAGCAGTTGTCACAGTGAGTTTCCAGGTTGCTGTGTCACGGTTGTTTTGCAAATTTCGTATCTCTTGTCCTTGGCTTTTTGACTGCACTTATTGGTGAAAGGCAACTGATTTCGGATTTCGGACCTCGGACTACATGCACAGATATTTGGATTTGACCACTGCCTGAATTGTGACACTGATTGAGCCAGCTAGCTTAGCTGGGCTGTTTACAGCAGTGGTGGTCGCTCTGGTTTGTATACCTGTACACTACTGTGCTCGGTCTGCTGCCGGCACAGTGCACAAACAAGCGAAATGCCGCCTAAACCAAACAAGCAAAGCAGTGCAATTCCGGACGAGGAGGTCGAGGACATCAAGAAAGCTCTGGACTTCATGTCGGAGGAAGCCAAAGTGCTGGCCATCCGAGAAATGGAAGAACTGGACAAATACCAGTGACACTAACAACCCCAAGGTAATCACAGCGGACTGACTCCTGTGAAATCTCATAACATCCAAACATGAACACTGACATAGACACTGAGCCGGACAATAATTTCTTTTACAACTTAAGCAATAAATGTTGCTACTACACCGATGAGCAGAATAACAGCAATGTTAATTCAGATCAGGAAATGTCAATTATTCATTTCAACAGTAGAAGCTTACATGCTAATTACCAAGACATAAAAGAATATTTAAGTCAATTGAAAAAAACATTCCATATCATAGCAATATCTGAAACCTGGATCAACTCTGAGAGGGGAGCGGATTTTGAGTTGAAAGGATCTGAATTCAATTACATGAACAGGATGAACAAAAAAGGAGGAGGTGTTGCTCTGTATATAAGTAATAGTCTCAACTATAAGGTTGTGGAGAACATATCATATCAGCATATCAGAAGGTTCATCTGTGGAGATTTTAATATAGACTTACTCAATCCCAACACAAAATGACAGAAATGTGGAAGGGAGAAGGAGGACCACAAAATTAAATATAGAAGGAAAATAACAGAAGAATCATTAAATGCATTCAGAGCTGAATTATTATCACAAAACTGGAACACCATTTATGAAAAAGACAATATTGACACAGCTTATGGAACATTTCTAAAAATATTTCAGTCATTATATGATAAAAACTGTCCAATTATACAATACAACAGCAGAAAAATCACACAGACAAGCCATGAATCACAAAAGGGCTGCAAAGTGCCTGTAAAAAAAGAATAATCTATATAGACAATTCAGAAAATATAGGACTATGGAAGCAGAACATAAATATAAGAGATACAAAAATAAACTAACCAATACTATGACGATATGCAAGAAGGAATATTATACCAAACTATTAGAGAATAATAAAAACAATAATAAAGGGATATGGAACATATTAAACAGTATTATTAGAAATAGTTCAACTAACACAAATTATCCTGAATATTTTACTGACAATGGTAGAACCGTAAATGATATGAACGATGTAGTTAATGGGTTTTGTGATTTTTTTTGTAAAGGTGGGACCAAAGTTGGCAGACAAAATAAATGACACGCATCCAAAGGAGGGGGAGGTTGTTGAAAGTCACATTGCAAGAAATCCAAGCTCAATCTATCTGAAACCAGTAGATCATAGATATAGTTAATAGTTGCAAAAATAAAACATTGACTGACTGGAATGGAATCAATATGACACTAGTCAATAAAGTCATTGATGGTATTGCAAACCCATTAACTTACATAAGTAACTTATCATTCATAACTGGTACATTTCCACATAAAATGAAAACTGCTAAAGTTATCCCGTTATATAAAGCTGGGGATAAACATCATTTCACTAATTACAGGCCTGTATCTCCACTTTGCCAGTTCTCTAAAATATTGGAAAAGCTGTTTATACAAAGGTTAGAAAACTTCATTGAACATTATTAACAGGCAGTCACTACGGATTCAGAGAAAACAGATCAACATCAATGGAAATAATGGAATTAACAGAAGAAATTACCAATAGTCTAGATAACAGGAAGTATACAATAGGGATATTCATAGACTTACAAAAAGCATTCGATACCATTAATCATGACATATTAATTAATAAACTGGAAAGGTATGATATAAGGGGGGTGGCGTTGAAATGGTTGAAAAGCTATATTGAGAACAGACAGCAGTTTCTGCAGATGGGTGATCACAAATCAACACTGTTAAACACTACCTGTGGGGTCCCACAGGGGTCTGTGTTCGAGCCAAAACCCTTTATTTTATACATAAATGACATGTAGGGTATCAGAGACATTAAAGTTTGTTTTATTCGCTGATGATACAAATAGCTTTTGTTCTGGGGAAAATCTGCGGCAGCTTTTGGAGGTGGTCTCGACAGAAATAAAAAAATTAAAACAGTGGTTTGACATAAATTATCATTCAATCTGAACAAAACTAAATTCATGTTATTTGGAAATCGTACAATATCTGTTGACACACAAGCGCAAATAATGATAGATAATGTACATATTGAAAGAGTAAATGAAAATAATTTTTTGGGCGTGATACTGGACCACAAAATCTTCTGGAAACCCCCAATAAGTCAGGTAAGAACAAAACTGGCAAAGAGCGTAGCAATACTGGGGAAAACAAGATATATACTGGACCATAAATCACTGCACATTCTGTATTCTTCACTAGTATTACCGTATCTCAATTACAGTGTGGAAGTTTGGGGTAACACGTACAAAAGCAACTTACAACCATTATTCATTCTACAAAAAAGAGCAATCAGGATAGCACAAAAAAAAAAAGAAATTTTTTTTTTTTCCATGTGTGAGTGATGATGATTCATATATTATCAATTGTACGTTCTTGTACAAAAAGATAATATGTTATCAGAGTGTGGTTTCCTACTGCCTCTCTGCTCTAGACTAAATGTCAGAGCTCCGCTATTAAAGTGCGCATCCAGCCGTGCAGTGTGCATTGCGCATCCACGGAGCTAGGAGCAAGGTGGCTAATAATGTCGCAACAAAGGACATACCCTTCAGGGGCAGAAAAAAAGGAAAAAGAAAGAGGAAAAGGAGAAATGACAACAAGATAAAGGTATGTTTGCATGTCTTGGTAATGTAAAGTTTGGTGTCACGGAGATTTTGAAAAGTTTCCTCAAATTAGGAAAGTCCCTAATTATTGTTGATATTTCATTCCAACTATGTTAGCCTTTAATAGCAAATTAGCTAGCTAACGTTAGTTCAAAGCCAGAGAAACTTCTCTTTTAACTGGAAGGTTAGATAGCTTACTTCTGAAGCTAACGTTTTTGTGTTTGTGTATGAATAAGTTGATTCTTGGTGTATATACAGGCTACATATATATATTCTGGCCCGCTTTTTGGCCTCAAAACAACGTTTTTGATAACGTTTGATAGCAAATGTTTAAAAACAATGAACATTAATTACAGATGCGGTGACGTTTGCTAGCGATGTGTTTTTGCATTAATGAATTAAATGAGTTAACTTATAGTTTGAGATATGTTGTTTGCTGCAGAGCATAGTGATTTATGCGAGTAAATAAACATATTCCTTTTACATCAACTCCCTATTATGCTCATGAGTTATATGAAACTTCCCCAGGAGCACTGTGAAAGTATTTTGGAGGAGGCCCAGGGGCAGTACAGCAGTCCACCTCCTCAGGCTCAGCCAAGGCTAATGAAACAGGTGAGGGAAAAATTGTCACCATATAATTTCTAGTCAAATTATCTCGTTAAGATATACTAATATAACAAGACATAATCACATGAAAAGGGACATGTTTTTCATCTTAGATCCATCTCCATCCTCTGTGCCCACTGTCCCCTCTGTGTCTGCTGCAACCTCAGCTCCAGCTGGTAAGTTAACAATAAAACAGCAAAACAGCCTTTGTAATTGCTCAGTGTACTGCAGAACATTCTGAGATGAATCATTTTGTCCAAAAATATTTATTTAATTTTTTCCCTATATTTTACTGCTTATTTATTTAGAAAATAAGCAGCATAATTTTCAAGTGTAATATGACATCTAACACGGCTAGCTTTTGTTGTTGTTGTTGCTTTTCATCTTAGACCCATCCTCTGTGCCCATTGTCCCCTCTGTGTCTGCTACAACCTCAGCTCTACCTGGTAAGTTGACAACAAAACAGCCTTTGTAATTTTATTTTATTTATAAACCATTTTTGTTACCTTGTTTCAGGTGCCACTGTTCATTTACATCATTATTTAAGTATTTGTTTGATATTTTTTTAATTTTATTTAATGCTGTCTGTTTTTGTACATTTGCTGTTGCAGTTTATTTAACACAAAAAAACAATAAAGCAGATTGTGTTTAAAGTAAAGACTGGTTTATTTTGTTACTTTTAGTTGGCCTTGATGGCATTTGGTATCCCACTTAGTACTATATCACTTTGAATATTAAATGTTGCTACCATTTCAGAAAAAAACATAGATGGGTAAAACATGCCAGGCTGCTCTTTGAGGTTTTATGTATTGTTTCTCTGTGTGACCAGTAGGGGGAGTTGCTGGCTTTGCCAAATATTAATTGAAAGATTTTTCTGCAAATTTGCAAATCTGTTGTGTGCTTCCATGGCCTTAATCACTGTGGGTTACAATCTAACTACAACAAAAAGTTCTCACCTCTAGTTTTACAAGTGATGACCAAGTAGAACATGAAATAACTTATAGTAGGTGTGTGAATGATCAATAATCAGTATTATTGGCAGTAATAGTGGGCCCCAAAATCTAATTTTGCTTAGGGCCCCATGGAGGCTTGGGCCGACCCTGGAGCACACAAACACACTGTTTTTAAAGTCACATGCATTGAAATTCTGGGATCTAGTCAAATTTAAAACTGCACAAATTATGTTTAAAGCAAGAACCAATTCACTTCCAGGTAATATTCAGAAAATGTTTTGTGACAGGGAGGGGGGTTATAATTTAAGAGGAAAATTTAGTTTAAAAAAACATTGTGTTTGTTCAAAAAGGAAAAGTATAAGTATGTCAGTTGGTGGGGTGGATCTGTGGAATTGGTTGCGCGATGGGTTGAAGCAAAGTACAAATATAAATCAATTTGAAAAACGATACAAAAAAGAAATCTTGGGGAGTTATATGGTTGAGGAGGGATTGTGTTAAGGGATGATTTTGTTTATTTGTTAAATTTACTATTTAAAAAAAACCAACACTGGGTGGATATTAGGGTTGTAAATAATTTGATGAATGTGTATATATATTGGATTGTAAATAACTTGGGGATTGTTGTTTGTATGTTTATATTTGGTTGTAAATTGATTTATGAAGCTGTTTAATTTATTAATAGATAAGTAAGAAAGGGGTAGGGTCATATAAGTTTTACTTCTACCTGCTCCTTTTGCACTGTTCTTTTTGTTTGTATTCCATTTTCTGTTTTTAAATTTTATTTTTTTATGTTCGAAATATATAAATTCATTCATTCATTCATTCTACTCGAGCCTTCAGGAAAGCCATTCCCTTTCCCTCTTCGCGTTTTGTCTCCTCAACTCCTTGACTTCTCCCAACAACTCCATTATCATCTTCTGAAAATTTAGGGGCACACCCCTAATCATACTGCAATGCAATTATTCACATTTTTGGCCATTTTAACAATATCATTAACTATATGTAGTCTACTGTATATTAACAGTGGACTGTTTTAATTATTGAAGTATTTAGCTAGCCTGAGTGTCAGACTGAAACTAGCAGAAATTTATTTAGCCTATGTAGTTGAGGGGACAGGTCTGCTCTCCAGCAGCAAACTGATATGATGCTGATTTACATGAGAGTTCATGTCAAATGGAGGTTGAACCATGAACATAAATTACAGAAAGCCTGTAAAACATTTTAATAAACTAATCTATTATCATTAAAACAATTGGCGACTGAGAACAAACTGATATATAAGTCTGATCATATTTTAATGATTGTAATGTATATCAGTAATGCCTGGTTTATTGAGTTACAACCCTGTCCTTATTTACAAACATTTCTGTTTTTGAACACATGTAGATTGTGAAGGTGAACTGGCACCTCTCCAGCCACCAGTCCATGCTCCATATTTGGTTCAGACTGGGACTTGAACACGCGACCCTCCAGTTCCCAATCCAAGAGCTACTGCCACCCCAAAGTTGCCATTACAATGTACATTTTGCATCAGTTGAGGCTTGAACTCACAACCTCTGACAGCAAGGAGCATCCTCTAGCTGACTGAGCTAATTAGTAAGTAAACTTATATGACATATATATGAATATGATAGCAGAAATAGTTGAACGTTTCGAGTGAACCAGTAGAGGGCTGTCTATCAGCCGCTTGCAGTCTCTGCCCTCACAGACTTTACATGATGACAGTGTGTAAATCACACTACGTACTACTGCCACCCTGCGCAGACTCAACACGAGGAAAGCGTCAGGCCCAGATGGCATCCCTGGGCGCAACTGCCTGAACAACTACCACCCAGTGGCTCTCCACCCATCATTGCGAAGTGTTTTGAGAGACTCATCCTCCCCTCCATCAAGTCTGCCATCCTTGTTGACCTTGACCAACATCAGTTTGCATACCGAACTAATAGGTCGACAGAGGATGCTGTCATGATGGCGCTCCACACAGCCCTCACTCACCTGGACCAGAGCAACACCTATGTAAGGATGCTGTTTGTGGATTTTAGCTTGGCATTCAACACAGTCATCCCCCAAAAACTGGTCCTGAAACTGACCAACCTGGGCTGAGGCAGTTCACTGTGCGCATGGATACTGGACTTCCTCAGGAACAGACCTCAGCACTTCAGGATGGGAGACCACACTTCCTCCACACTCATCCTTAACACCGGAACACTACAGGGGTGTGTCCCCAGCCCCCTCCTCTTCTCCCTCTTCACCCATGACTGCTCCCCCATCCACCCCACAAACACCATCATCAAGTTCGCTGACGACACCACCATTGTAGGACTGATTAGGAACAATGATGAGTCAGCCTACAGGGAGGAGGTCGAACGCCTGACAGACTGGTGCCTCCATAACAACCTGGACCTCAACACAGCCAAAACCAAGGAAATTATTGTGGATTTCAGAAAATCCAAAAAGACTGAGCCCCCCCACCCCCCACCCTCTCCATCAAAGGAGAGGAAGTTGAGAGGGTAGAGAGCTTTAAATTCCCTGGTCTCCACATTTCGGTCAACCTGACCTGGTCTGTCCACACCTCTTATCAGGTGAGGAAGGCCCACCAGCAACATTACTTCCTCAGGAAGTTAAAGCAGGCCCACCTCCCCCGCTCACTGCTGGTTAACTTTAACAGGGCCTCCACCGAGTCCATCCTGACCGACTGCTGCACAGTGTGGTTCACCAGCTGCACCGTAGAGGACAGGAAGGACCTACAGCGGGTGGTGAGGACTGCAGAGAAGATCATCGGGACCATACTGGCCCCCCTAAAAGACACTTACACTGGCCGACCTCTCAGGAAGGCCAGAAACCTCAGCACAGACCCCACTCACCCCGGTCATACCCTATTGTCACCCCTCCCCTCTGGAAAGAGATACCGCTCTATTAAAGCCAGAACAGCCAAACCAACAGCTTCTTCCCCCAGGCCGTCAAAGTCATCACCCCACCCATCCCACCCAAACACTGACACTGGAACCACACTAAAATACTGAGTGCAGTTGGTCGCAGTCTAGGGCCTTTATTTGAATAATGTCTGTAAATACCAGTCAAGTCAGGTACAGTTACAATAGCCACAACAGTCTGTAGTACAGCCACAGCTAGACTAGCTAGCCTAGTTAGCCATCTTGCTCACCGGTGTCATCTTTCAGGTCCGTATTCAAAAATCGTCATCATAGCTGGGCAATGGTCAAGAACCAAATGTATCTCAGTCATGTATAATCCGATGTCTGTGATCCAAAATCAGTTGTCTTTGACAAAATACTGTCACAAAGCCAAAGGCAAAAGAAAGTGGAACACCACGGACAGGAAATACAGGAACAAACACTAAAGAGGCTCATGTCAGACCTGTGGATGTCCCCATCAGCCTGCGGGTGTTTGTGTGTGTGCGTAGAACATGAGAGTACTCATATACGCCTGTGGTGCACCAACACAGCATACTGCACTCTACTGAGAACACCATCAAATGAGTTGTTTATCAAAAAGCTTTTATCCTGCTGTAGCAAATAAAGGTGTGTGTCTGCCTGTGGAAGTGTGTGTGGCAAGTTTTTTATGCGCATCTTGACTGTGTATGCTGCTCTACCCATGTACTCTAGGCCTAAGCCAGCAGCATGAAAAATCAGAACAAATGGTATTTTCTTTCTATGCAGGCAGCCTGGAGATTTCTCACCTGATAAAGGCCGTGATCAAGGAGGATAATCTCAGTCTTATTGCTCTGGGTACACTTTCGAACCAACACGTTGCCTGGGTGCGGGTCACAATGAACAAAGCCATGGACAAAGATCATTTCACTGTACATCTTACCCAGGTTCTCTGAGATCTGTTGAGGAGATGAAAGAAAAAAAAGGGAAAAATGCAAAAATGAACAAAACTGAATTTTAAAAGAAAACAGAGCTCAAAAATATAAAAAAACCACCCCAAGTTTAGAATATTTTATCTAATTGCTATAGTCTCACCTTTACTAAATGTGACAATATTGGTTTGTTATTGTATCATTATTAATGATTAATACACTCTGGTAAAAATTTATTTCACATGAAGGAATGTATGATTTCTGCATTATCATGGTTTGGTATTTTGAAAGATGTCAGAGTCCATCACACTGAGCAAACTTTATGTCAGGAGGCCATGGGTGTTCAGAGGTACAGTAAGACTTGACTCCCATGGTAAACATGGATGAGAAACTGTATTGACCGAGGGCTGCATACTGTTTTGCCTCCCTCCTGGTGGCGTGATTATATATGATTCTGTATGATCCGTGACATACTGTATAAAGCTAAGCAAATGTAATGTTAGTCAAAGTTTTTTGTATGTCTGCGGTAGTAAACCTATATTCAAATAACTGAGGTTCGTTAAATTTGTTCCATTATTCATCAAAATGAGGACTGACTGGATGTATTAGTTTTCTATATCACGCCCATCCACCAGGGCAAATTTAACAATTTAAAAAATTTCAAATGTGAAACAGTAAATTTCTTATCCATCACCCATCCATCTCATAGAATAAACACATCTGACTTTTCATATTTGAAATATTGTATATCAGTAAAAACTGATGCATTTTTGAGAATAAAGATTGTTCACAGGCAGCGATTCAAATCACTCAAAGGTAATAACGTAAAAAGGCTGTCAATTTTTTATTTATTTTTTAAACCTGTTCTACCTTTAGACGTAGTAAACAAACAGCTTTAAAATAGGATTCATACTTCTCGGTCAGTAGGTGTCACACTCACACTCACCCGCTCTTGCTCCACTCTTCAATTCTACAGGTTGCCAGGTTCGTACATGACAGACACTGGAGAAAGTTATGTCAAGTGAAGAGTCTTTTGCGGTATAGTAATTAAAAAATAATAATAATAATAAATCATGAATCCTCTCTTGTGCACCCTGTAACACACTGTAACAATCTCTGGAAAGCATTTTTAGCTCTACTCGTCACTAATGCTAACGTAATTAGTCAATTAGGATCCTTTGTCATGGTGGACACACAGATTCCCTGATTCAACAACGTCCTGTATACACAAAAACACAAAAGTGTTCTTGATATTAAAACGGCAAATATATTCCTCAGGTATAATTTACAAACCAGTAACAATAATAATTAAAGCTGCAAGCAGCTGTGGTTAGGTGAACCCTGACATGGTGTGATGATTCATCTTCTTACTCCAAAAAAAAAAACATACGGGGAGGGGTTTTTGAAAATTTCAAGGGGGCACTATAGAGGCATTTTGTCCCAACCCATGGGGACATGTCCCCCTATCAGATGCAACAGCTCGCCATTCTTAACCTGTGTATCAATTTTCATGAGGAGATGAGGTCGCTGAAGCCATCAAAATGCCAAATGTATTTGTGGCGAGGGATCAATAGTTGCCACGCTGCCACATAGACACCATTAGACGTAGCTTCACAGCGTTCATAAGGGAGCTTCACCAACTTGTTCTGCATGCATTAGAAGGTGATGAAGGAATGAAGTTGGTGCGGCCAAGTTAGTGGCATTAGTACATGTTAAAGTAAAAACTGGTCACTTCCTGTTACCACCGGGGGCGCTATGACTAAGGTGTAATATTAACATATCGGGGCATCTGTGGCGGAGCCATCATCATGTCCAGCAAGTTTGAAGCTGCTGAGATCAAGTATGTGAGCGGGAGAGCCGGTCCAAATTCAATGGCAAGAAAATGAAAAGTCGACAAAATTTGTCGTGCGGCAACGCCCCTTGACATAGAGAAAAGCTTTTAATACCTTTTTATCAGCATTTTCTCAGGATGATCTGTAGCTAATTTGAAGTTGATCGGACGAAATCCCAAGGAGGAGTTTGTTCAAACGTGTCAAAAATTCAAATCAAAATGTCCGACTTCCTGTTGGGTTTACGGCATGCGTCCAAAAGGATTTTTTGTGCGTTTTAGCATGTTCTATAAGTCCACCAATTTTCATGCATGTAGGTGAAACTCACAGGCGGGGCTCGAGGCATGAAATATTCTAGGGGGCGCTATGTCACCATTTGGCCCCATCCACATACAACACTGCCAAAATATATAATTTTTCACCAGACCAAACGCATGTGTCAATTTTGGTGAGTTTTTGAATTTGGGAAAGGCCTAATTGGAGATTACATATTCGTAATGATAATAATAATGATAATAATAATAATAATAATAATAATAATGACAATAAAAGTAATGCAAGCAGCTGTGATCGGGCCCTCGCTTCCCCATGCAACCGCGAGGCCTCAGCCACGCGAGGGTGTAGCGAGAAGGGAGAAAAAAACTGGCAGGAGCAGAAAAAAAAGCAATGTTTTGTTCATCCAAAAGGTGGTGCTATGAGTGTAACCAAATGTTGCCAGGTGTGTTCAGGGGTGGACCCTCATCACATATGTCAAATTTCGAGCAAATCAGACAATGCATGAAGGATTTATACCATGTTAATGTTCCATGGCGAAGGATGAAAAGGCGACACCACCGCGGCGGCAGCCTGCAACATGACAGGACACGTGTGTCACTGTGGAGATTCATCCTCTTGATCGTCATGTGGCCACAAAATGTAGTTGGTGTTTGTCAGTGTAAAAGATGGCATTTCCTGTTTCCACAAGGGGGCACCATAAGCGAGATTGCCTACGAGCATATGGAGGCGTTGAGGGCGGGGCTCTTATCATGTACAGAAATTTTGAAGCAGTTTGGATGAATTATGTGGGAGAGAGAGCTGCTTCAATATGCATGGCAATGGATCAAAAATGACAGCGCCATAGGAGCCACGCCCTTTGACCTACAGACATGCAGAGCACAACTTTTGATCAGCATGGTCTTTGGATGATCTGAAAAAAATCTGAAGTCGATTGGATGAAATCCATAGGACTAGTTCGTTAAAATACAACATGTGGAAATCATGCCAAAATGACAAGTCAAAATCAAAATGGCCGACTTCCTGTTTGGAGTAGACCATTGGTGCCAGAGACTTTCATGTGCATCTGGACAACATACAAATGTGTATCAATTTTCATGTTCCAACCCTATGTGAAGGGGTTTTTGAAAATTTCAAGGGGGCGCTATAGAGCCATTTTGTCCCCCCCATGGGTGACGCCCCAATCAGATGCAAGAGATCGCCATTCTTGACCTGTGCATCAATTTTCATGAGGATATGAGGTCGATGAAGCCATCAAAAAGCCAAACGTATTTGGTGGCGAGGGAGGCGCCATCGCAGCCACGCCCCTTGACATAGAGAAAAGCTTTTAATAACTTTTGATCAGCATGATGTCAGGATGATCTGTAAGAAATCTGAAGTTTATTGGACAAAATCTGTAGGAGTTCAAAATGGCCAACATCCTGTTTGGAGTAGACCATTGGTGCCGGAGACTTTTATGTGCGTCTGGACAACATACACATGTGTACCAATTCTCATGTTCCAACCCCAAAAATCCCTATGGGGAGGGGTTTTTGAAAATTTCAAGGGGGCGCTATAGAGGCATTTTGTCCCCCCCATGGTCGACACCCCTATCAGATGTAAGAGCTCACCATTCTTGACCTGTGTATCAATTTTCATGAGGAGATGAGGTCGCTGAAGCCATCAAAAAGTCAAACGTATTTGGTGGCGAGGGCGGCAGCTCTGCCACACATTCTACGTTTACAAAGCTTTTACATTTTCAGCTTTTGTCACAAAGGTGATTATTCTACTTTATTATTGAGATTTAAAAGTGTTCCTAATATTTTGTCCCTTTCAATTAGAGAAAATTAGGAGGCCACCCCAGTACACCACCACCATTCACTATGACCTCAATAATAAACAAAGTGGAATCACCACTTCCTAGACGATGTCAACAATGACCGAAAATTTATAAGCTTCAGGAAAAACATCATGGTATAGCCGTTCTACTGGACTGCATTAGGTTAAGGTGTACACAAAGTGGCCAGTGAATGTATGTTACATACATACCGTATTTCCTAAAATGGTAGCCGGGGCTACTATTAACAAAAAATTAGTTTGGGACCAGGCTACAAATAGGGGCAGGCTCCTATTTGAAGGAGGCTTTCAATAAAAGAAAGAAAAAAAAATCTCACCCAAATTTGAAAATACAAACACTGTATTTTTTTTTTTAATTTAAACAGCAGAAATATTTATGTAAACTTTTCTTTACAGTAAAAATGTATATTTTCTATTTAGTATTACAAATAAGGTATTGTAGTTTTTACAGTAACAAACTTTACTTTAACGGTTAAAATAGTTTTTAGTGTTTTTGTAAATCACCAGCATTTACTATTTACTACAGCACAGTGTACTAGTTGTCCTGCCTTGAAACAGTGAATCATCTCATCTTCTGTCCCATCTGCAGCCACTGTGATGCCACACACCTTACAAGACAACATGCCACAAATTCATTTTAAAACTAGGCTACATTCATAATTCAATCAATCAATCAATCAATTTTATTTATAAAGCCCAATATCACAAATACAATTTGCCTCACAGGGCTTTACAGCATACGACATCCCTCTGTCCTTTAGACCCTCACAGCGGATAAGGAAAAACTCCCCAAAAAACCCCTTTACCGGGGAAAAAAAAAATGGTAGAAACCTCAGGAAGAGCAACTGAGGAGGGATCCCTCTTCCAGGACGGACAGACGTGCAATAGATGTCGTACAGAACAGCTCAGCATAACAAATTAACAGTAATCTGTATGACACAATACAGTAATCTGTATGACATCCTCGGTAATGACAGTAGCTTACAACAACATTCATGAAAGTAATAATATTGTCGTTATAGTTCTGGCTACTGTGGTACAATATGTTGAAAGTATATATTAGTATCTGGCAGTATACATGTATGATAATAATCATATGTGTATAATAACAGTAGAAGTGTTACTAATGATAACAGCAGCAGCAGGAGGCATCTGGCAGGACCTGTGAATTGTGACTTTTTATCTCACAATATTGATTAGGAATCAATATGCCCCTGGCCCAACCCCATGGTACGATACCAGTGAAAGTATCACGGTGTTCTGAGTAGTATCACGATACCACAGCAAGAATGAGGCAGGTGTGCCTTTTGTCATTTAAAAAAAGATAAATCACTTTTCTATAATACACCACTGATATTTCAAAGGAATAAATTACTTACTGACTTATACTTACAAAACAGCATCAATAAGTGATTAACATAAGGGGGATCAAAATAAAATAAAAAAAATAAAATAAAAATCAGCCAGCCACCCTCCTCCCCTGACAAGTAAAGAACAGTCCCTCCATAAGTAAAGAACAGTCCCTAAAGAGGACACTCAGCCGGCCACGACATAGCCTACTTAAATGATACTCGCAGTTTACTCAAATTTTAATATATTTCAAATTTATGTGTATGGATAGAAAATTCAGTGATATTACAAAATAATATCTCTCAAAGACAGAAATTCAGATAGGCCTCTATAGAGGACACATACACACACTAGAGTGTGACGATCCAAGCCCGACGGTACCCGACGGGTCGGGCCAGGTTTGGTCAAAAATGTAGAGCTACATTTTTCATAGCTATATAAACTGTATTGTATATGTATAGCCTTGAAGCGCCACGAAGCAAAGCCAGTTTCCTTTCTTTCAAATTCGAATTTAAAATTGAATTTAGAATATTCATTGACAGCCCTACATGCTATATCTTGTTTTGGTTGTTTTTTTTCAGGACAATCTGGGCTAACCAGATTTGCCATCATTTCATGTCCTACTATGTGCCTGTATTTTATATTCATTTTTATATCATGAAAAAAACAAATACATGTGACAAAATTCTTACATTTTTACATGTATCTCACCATAGCAAGTATTCAAATATTCTGCCATATATGAAAAGGGGAGACTCTCTGGAATCTGGCAATATAAGAACCATGATGGTGGGACATTCTGTCACTTCATAGCTGTCCAAAACATGTGGTTTGTGCCAGGCAGAAAATGATTGCCAGTATTTTTTCATTATTGCAAGAAATTCCATTGACTCATTCACAAGTCAAAAATGTGTTTTATCTGAAAGAAACATGCAATATTTACCTTTAAGATAATGGAAAAATGCCAACCAAGTGCAATGATGTCCTCCAAGATAATATCTGCAACTTTGTTTGCAGTAAAAAAAGTTTGCTGTTGTTTTTCAGTTTCAGTTATCTATTGGGGGGGGGCTTATCAGGCATTGGGGGGACACACATGTCCCCCTCAATGTATATGGTGACTACGGCCCTGTCAGGCATGCATAATTAGGCCTCAGTTGTCTGGGTGCACAAAGGTGAAGTGGCTGGTCTTGTCACACAAAGTTTGACGGAGTGTCAACTGGACAATATGGAGATATTTGCATTGAAAGCCGGACTACAAATGTGGATAGACAGGCAAGCCTAAGATGTGGTAAGATACGATATTCCTCACTATATGAAGTGACTCATAACAAGATCTGTATAATGGGTTGTAAAGAAATTCGTCAGGTTTTTATTTTGTGGACAATTAATCTGTATTTATAGCATGATGGGATGACAGCACAATGATGTATGGTATCATTGGAAAGCTCTGCTCCTGTGCTTTCATGTGATATGCATGGTATTTCTATGCGATGCTGCATTCGCGAGTAATCCATCCAAGAGTAATGTGTGTGCAGAGATGTATGAAAGCTCTGTTATACATAATTTTAGTGTAACTTTATCATTTTTTTTGCTGTGAAAACACTGGACTACCGACAAGTGTCGGAAAGCTATGATTCCGCTGTTTCACGTGATATGCGTGGCTTCTTGCTATGACGGACGGTCACTGAGAAAATACCACAGAGAAGAACAGGTGTGAATTTGGACGCACTATGCGTCGTTCGGGCCCATTGGGTTAAAGAGCATGTAACCATAACAACTGTGTGGCACAAACAAAGTGCTTTGGTCATTAAATAATGTCGGGCTCGGCTCGGGTTCGAACAGAAATATGCGGTCCCTGCCGCACTCTAACACACACACAAACACACGGAAAACAGGACATTATCAGTTTATAAAAAAAAAAAATCCCGGACGCTCCGGACGCCCGGAGAGATGTGAAAAATGGACATGTCCGGGCAAAAGAGTACGTCTGGCCAGCCTAACACCGTTAACGTTACCTAACACAAAGAGAAATGTTAAGGGCTTGTTTCTCCTCTGGCACGCCACTCACCTGTGTGCCTGACGGCTCGGTTGTCTAGGTAGTACTGAGCAGTCATGACACCAACGAAAGAGGAAATTACTGGACCTGGAGTGTGACTTGTCTGTCACCTGTCAGTCGTTATTTTGCGGTTGTCAGCTCTTTTCATGTTCCCTCCTTGTGTGAAGGTCTTGTTGCCATCCTCTGCATACCTCTGTCGCCATCTTATCTGTTTACAATCAGCTGAGAGTGCGCAACTGCGCATGTGCGTGGATGACGGTGAATGTGTCTGTGTGTTTTGAAGAGGATTTGAAGATTTTCCAATTTACTTCCATTCACACTAATAAGACCACCAATTGGCCGATTTGCACCAATTTTTGCACAAACCCTCATCGGGCCATGGAACACAGTTAGCAAAAGTGTTGTGGTAATCTGACTGTATTTGGTTAAGATATGAAAGACTGTTTGTTTTGAAAACAATGTGCAAAAATTTGTTGTTTTATATTTTGGGCGTTTTTTGGACGATCAAAATTCTTTTAATAACTTTTTGTCAGGAGGGTCCACAGATGATTCATGCAAAGTTTGGTGCAAATCAGTCAAATCGCCTAGGAGGAGTTAGAAATAGTAGGTTTTTCATTGTTTGCGAATTTTTGCAAATGGAAATTAATGCAAACGTGGGCGTGCCTTACATCACACAATTCAGCTGAATTCAGGGAACACAGAGATATAAAGTTTCAAAATGTGCGACATGTTATGTGGGAGTTGTGGGCCAAAAACACTTTTGGATTGAAAATAGCGCCACCTGCTGGTCATTTTTGGTGTGTCAGTTACAGGGACCAGACTTTACCAACCCTATCAGTTTCATTTCCATAAGTGTTATAGTGTTGGCACAGTGCCAAATATTAAATTAGACTGCCACTACAGTTAGTGGCAGATTGGTAACTCCTTCATCAGATATCCTCAGGACGGCATTGACAATGATTGTTCTAAGTTTTGTATTAATCCAAGCAACCAATTTGGAGAAATAAAATACTTCAATTTAAAGAGCGCAACCTGGTGGTCATCGCCTGACATTTTGCACAGAGCCTCAGGAGCTCATGGGGAAGTAGTAAACTGAGTTTCATGTCATTCGGATACACCAGTGTGGAGATATGCAACACTTCCTGTTTTATACCGAATCTGCAGGAAGCTGCTATTTAATAACTTCAGTATTCTTTAGAATATCAAAATTCTTTTAATGACTTTTTGTCAGAAGAGTCCACAGATGCTGTGTGCAAAGTTTCATGCAAATCGGTGAGATTGCCAAGGAGGAGTTCGAAAAAGTAGGTTTGATTCATTGTGCGAATTTGTGAAAAAAAATGGAGGAAATGGGCGTGGCCTATATTATGAGATTCAGCACAATTCACTGAACGCGTGGATAATAGGTTTTTGAATGTGCCACAAAGTATATGGGAGTTATGACCCAAAATGCACTTACCTTGATTATAGTGCCACCTAGTGGTGGAAATTTAGGACGACAATAGATTATAAAATTTTCACCAGACCGAACGTATGTGCCAATTTTGGTGAGTTTTTGAATTTGGGGATTAAATGTTCACAATAATAATAATAATAATAATAATGATAATAATGATTAAAGCTGCAAGCAGCGATGAACAGACGCAACTCGAGGGGGTTGGCATGACGCCTTCTGAAACGTCAGTTCATTTCTGTCAAAGTTAGACATCGCATACAGGAGTGACTTGGCATATCCTTGATACAGTGCTGGAATAACATATTTCACATTTTGTATCACTTCCTCTTTCCACAAGAGGGAGTTGGAGAGTGCACTAATTATACAACATGTTTTTATACATCAAATATACACCACACCATTAAACTTTCAGATAAATCAAAAGATAAGAGTTTGATGAGACCTACTTCCTGTCGCCACGAGGTGGCACTATGAGTATCAGGAAATATGGTCATATAAATGCTTTCAGGGCAGGACTAATATGATTCATCTGAAGTTTGATGGAGATCAGACCATTTACACCAATGTTATAGCAATTTCCTTTTTCATGGCAAGACATCAAAATTAAACCCTCTGCAGTGGGCGTAGACACTAATGATATGTCATGTTTGTGTACATCAAATATAGACCACAGCACTGAAATTTCAGGTGTCTGGTAAGAAGTACTTCCTTTCACCACTGGGTGGCGCTATGACTATCACGGAATATTGTCATATAAATGTGCTCAGGGCAGGACCAATATCAATCATGTGAAGTTTGTGGGTATCGGACCATTTACGCCAAAGTTAGAGCACTTTCATTTTTCATGGCGAGACCTCAAAATTCAACACTCCGCAGCAGGCACGCCATTCAACATTGGGCAGATCCTGTAATAACTTTTGGTCACAAAGTAGTCAAGCTCACATAAACCAAGTTTGGAGCAAATCTCATTAAATCTGTAGGACAAGTTTGTTCATTTACAAGCCCTGGAAATGGGCAAAAAAATGGCCACAAAAGTGGCACAAGTAAATTCAAAATGGCGGACTTCCTGTTGGGTTTGGAGCATGGCCCCAAGAGGCTGTTTTGTACGTGATAGAGTGTTACAAATGCTTACCAAGTTTCATACATGCAGGTCAAACCAGCTTTGGGGGCTGCTTAATTAAAATATTCTAGGGTGCGTTATTTAGCCATCTTGGTGCATCAAAGCACAAAGATCACATCAGACAACAGGACTTGCGACCCATGATGTGTATGCCATGTTTGGTGAGTTTGCAAGCATCCTTTGTCCCTTCAAAACAACATCGTGTTTAATGGCAGACAAGGCGGCACCACGGTGACAGCGTTTGATGAAGACTCAAAAGTTTCATTTTTGAGTATCATCAAGGTCTCGTGTTTTCATGCAGTTCGGTCAAAATCTCTAGGAGGGGTTTGAAAAAGTAGATTTTGCAGTTTTTGCCATTTTTGGCAGGAAAAAAAGTTAGGCGGAAGTGGGCGGGGCCATGAACACGTGATGCAGCTCCATTCAGGGAATCCATGGATATAAGTCTTTTGAATGTGCGACATACAGTGTGGGAGATACATGCCAAAAGGCACCGGTCTTGATTGTAGCGCCCCCTGCAGGTGCACATATGTAATTGTGCCCCAAAGGACGATGGGCTCGGGGCGAGCATCAGGACACAGGCCAACGTCTGAGCTGCAGTATTCATCGTAATTGGAAGTGCATTGGAAGTACTAAAAGATGAATGCGGTACCTCATTAACATTTATGCCGTGTTTCTTCATGTAGTCCCTCTCATTGACCTGCCCCCCATCAACGAACTCCATGGTCAGGATCCTCTTTGTGGACAGATCCCAGTGGATCATGGGAACCTGTATGACAAGGTAGGGCAAGTTTATTTATTTAGCACATTTCAGCAACAAGGCAATTCAAAGTGCTATACACAAAACATTAACAGCATTGGGGATAGAGTGCAAAAGAAACTCATTTTAAAAGGACATAATACAGGTAAAAACACTATTCAAGAACAAGAGAATAGACAATCAAAACAAGCTGAAATGTACTACATTTAAAATACAAGAAAAAAGTCTGTTTAAAGAAATGAATAAATATATGGTTTAATAAAAAGGCAGCAGCAAAACAAAGTCTTCAGTGTTGAAGAACTGAGTTTCAGCAGAACCTGCAGTTTTCTGAGAGTTTATTCCAGATATGTAATGCATAGACAAACTAAACGTTGCTCCTGCATGTTTCGTCTTGATTCTGGGAGCAGAAGGCAGACCTGTCCTAGATGACCTGAGAGGTCTGAATGGTTCATACTGTAGCAGAAGATCAGAAATGTTTGTCGTCCCTAAACCATTCAGTGCTTTATAAACCAACAGTAGTTCTTTTAAAATCATTTCTCTGGCAGACAGGAAGCCAGTGTAAAGACATCAGAACTAAAGAGATGTGATCCGCTTTCTTGGTAATTGTAAGGACTCCAGCATCAGAGTCTAAATCAGCTGCAGCTGTCTTACTAATTTTTTAAGGAGACCTTTAAAAACACTATTACAGTTGTCAAGTCTACTGAGGATACATGCATGGACAAATGTTTCCAAATCTTACTGAGACACAAGTCCTTTTATCCATGACATGTTGTCAAGGTGATAGTAGGCTGACTTTGTAATTGTCCTTTGAAATTCAGATCTGAGTCCATGACTACACCAAGATTTCTGGCTTGGTCTGTGGTTTTTAACATTGCCAATAATAACTGTTCACTGACTTTTAATTGTTCCTCCTGACCTCAGTTTTGTCTTTGTTTGACTGAAGAAAATTGTGCCACATTCAATCATTGATCTGATCACTACACTTACTTGGTGAGATGGTTATGTAAATTTGTGTGTGGTCTGCATAATTTTGGTGACATGTTTTGTTGTTTTCCATAATCCGAACCAGTGGAAAAATGAAGAAGAGAAGAGGTCCCAGAATGGGGCCTAGGGGAACTACAGCTCAGATGTATTATTGCTAGGGCTCTCAAACATTTTCTTTTTTAATTACGATTAATTGCTGAATTTCCAATAGCTAATCAAGATAAATTACATTTTTTTATTGCGTGTATAAACTTTTATTGTTTTGCATTTCAAAGCAGTTTTGAGCACACAGCAAATGATGAAATATATCACCAAAAACCAGTGCTGCACAAACTAACAGACCACAGATCAGTTCAGTTCAAAAGGTGTATTCATTTAGCACACAAAGCAATTTTATGTGAGTGTGTGCGAAAAATTGTGCCATAACCCCAAGTGTTCAGTCTACAGAATTTGTTTTTTTTAGTTTCTGATAACCCTTCCCAGTTCAGTCCCAGTCCAGTTTTTAACCAAGAAATGAAAATACAACTCAAAAGTCTGCTCCAGGTTTTACTACGGATAGCCACAAAACAACTCAGGAAATCAAAATACAAAATAGCATCTATATTCGCAGTTCAATGACAACTGGTAGCAGTCAGTCAGTCCGTCAATTAGTCAGTCGGGTTTGCTGCGTCAGACTTAACTCTTTCAAGACTACAACTCCTGGAGAAACTCCGACAGGGACAAACACATCCACATGATGCTCCCACATGCTTTTTCTTTTCTTTTTTAAAGTAGTAAGTAAAATGAGCCATTAAAAAAGTGCAGTGGGGTGGTGCATCGGTGGCTTAGTAGATAGAGCAAGCGCTCCATGTACAAGGCTGTTGCCAGAGCGGCCTGGGTTCAAATCCAGCCTGTGGCCCTTTGCTGCTTGTCATCCCCCCCCCCCCCCTCTCTCGCTTACCTGTCCTGTCCAATAAAGGCAAAAATGCCCTAAAAAATATCTTAATTTTTTTTTTTTTTCGCAATGGTGTCTTTTTTTCATCACTGCGGCAGCAGGAAGCAAGAGTTGCTGTGGTGGCTTGATTAGGGAGCACTGAAGGGACAAAAATATCAGCATGCAATAAATGAGATAAAAAAAAGCACGTTATGACTGAACTTTAACTGTATTGCAACTAACACATTAATGCTCACAGCCTTAATAACTACATAAAGCACAAAACAGTTTCAATAGGAATTAAACCAGTTTAGTACCGTGCCAAAGAGTCCAACCCGGTTTTCAAGTCGGTCTAGTAATATGTTGTGATTAACAATGCAGCGGCATGCATCCAGTAATACTGAGGCTGAAATTCTGCCAATGTCTGTGTTTAAGCAGATGTCATTAAAGACCTTAACAGCAGTCTTAGTAATGTGGTGTGGTTGAAAACCTGACTGGAAGGCATCAAAACTAGTGCCAATAAGTTGTTTAACTGTAGAAAAACTTTATTTTCAATGATTTTACTTAAAAACCAGAGGTTTAAAATGGGCCTATCATTGGCCATTAGAGATGTGTCTAGATTGTTTTTTTAAGAGTTACTTGATGACTGCAGTTTTCAGGGCCTGTGGGAAGACACCTGCGAGAAGAGATGTTATTTACAATTTCTAGATGTTCTGAGGCCACACAATTTGAAGCATTTTTAGAAGAGCCTGTTAGAATATTAAGGCAGAAGGAGAAAGATTCAGTGTTCATTTCATTGAAGAAAACTAGGACTATATTTTATTGTCAACAACCTAAAAGTAGATCTTGATAACAATTAAGAGGAAATCCATGTTTCATTTTGGTTGACGAGTCGAGAAGTGACAAAAATGTTAGTAGTGGACTATCAGACATTGAAAACCATAATTATCTTCAACTGCTGCATAAGTGACAGGGTGGTAAACTCCAGTAAATAGTCTGCATGAGGATGTTGTAGATTAAGAAAGAATTCAGGCTTTAATTAAGTTATTTTTCTGCTTCTTAACAGTGAGATGGATAAGTCAGAGTTTACAATGAAACTGGGTACAAATCCTAGCTGTCTCACATTTGTTATTTGTAGTGTCAAAGTTTTTGAGAGTATAAATAAAGAGGTGTTGAGCTTTTTAAATGATGATCAGCAAGTGTGTGCTTGTAAATCAGCCCTTAAACCTGTCAAAAACTGCTAGAAAAATGACAGTTTGTAAGTATGTAGAAATTATTTGTAGTTGTAGAAAATACTTTTTTTATACAACCTGTCATCTTGATTCTAAGAAATATGTTTTGTCACATACACAGCAGGAGTAATGGCCTGTCAAAATAAAATTCTTCTGTTAATTTTGGACAACCACTCTGGCCAACTAGAGTTTGACAGGATGCATTTCCACAGAATTTTCTTTCATTTTGCCAGGTCGTACATCTTTGTCTGTTGCAATTGAAAAATGCAGAATTGAAAATAGCAAATGAAAGAGAAAAAGACAAAACCAAAGTTCTACCTCTGGGTCTCTGAATATTGACCAAAGAAAGACGACATCTGGAAAAAGAAGTCTAATTCACAATCACTACAGCTAATTAAAGTTCTCAAACATATGCATTAGGAAAAAGGGCACAAGGAAATTAAATAATAATGGACATGAAGTTCAGTCCTGTATATTAAAGAAAATAATATTTGCAGTGTTCTGCATGCCATCCTTTCTCTGTTAGAGCAGACAGGCAGCACAGAGGAAGCTGTCATACACTGTGTGAAATTCTGACCTCCATTAACTGTATTGAGTTCAATTTAAATAAGAGGACCTTAAATTAAAACAGCATGGCTCTTTATTGTATTGTATTCTTTTTCTTTTTTTAAATACTTTATTATTCCACTTTCACTGCACATTTCCTTTGCTAAGTCGCTACACATCCAAAACTTACTTTTTCAAACTCCTCCTACAGATTTTGTCCAAACCATGTGAAACTTGGCACGTAGACTCTCAAGATGGACCTGATCTAAAGTTATCAAAAGAATTTTGCCGGGTCAAAAAATGTGCGAATTATTAACGACAAAAAATATCTGCTAGCTAAATGTCAGACTAAATTATATCAACAAGACACTTAACAGACTTGTTCCAGAGGTCATTCGGAGGCTCAGTGCTACATTTGGCCCAAATTGGCCACTAGTGGATGCTGTAAACCCAGATATATCACGTTTCCTAAAAGTTGATCGGATTTTTACGAAAATTGGTGAGCATGATGTGGGGACAGTCCTGAGGCCAGCCGCAAAGCTTGATAATGATTGGTCATAGTGGGCATGACTTATTGCAACAAACATATTCAGCCTTTCATGTTTCCAATGCATTTCCCATTACGGTGAATACTGCAGCTCAAACGCTGGCTTGTGTCCTGACGCACGCCCCGTGCCTGTCATCCTTTGGGGCCGACTTTCTTGGGCTCCATGGGGCGTGGAGGTTCGGCAGTGTTCTATGTGGACGGGGCCAAATCGCGACAGACGCTACACACATGAAAATGGGTGGGCTCATAGAACACGCCAAGACGCACAAAAAGTCCTCTTGAACCCATGCCGTAAACCCAACAGGAAGTCAGCCATTTTGATTTGAATTTTTTACATGTTTGAACAAACTTCTCCTCGGGATTTCGTCCAATCGACTTCAAAGTTGGTACAGATCATCCTGAGAACATGCTGATCAAAAGGTATTAAAAGCTTTTCTCTATGTCAAGGGGCGTTGCCGCTAGGGCATGATAAATTTTGGCAACTTTTCGTTTTCTTGCTATCGAATTTCAAACGGCTCTCCCGCCCACATACTTGATCTCAGCAGCTTCAAACTTGCTGGACATGATGATGTCTTTGCCCCGAACGCCCCGATATGTTAATATCCCACCTTACTCACAGCGCCCCCCAGTGGTAACAGGAAGTGACCAGTTTTTTACTATAACATGTACTAATGCCACAAACTTGACCGCATCAACTTCATTCCACTTCTAATGCATGCAGAACAAGTTGGTGAAGCTACATTATGAGCGCTGTGAAGCTACGTCTAATGGTGTCCATATGGCAGCGTGGCGACTAACGATCCCTCGCCGCGAAATACGTTTGGCATTTTAATGGCTTCAACAACCTCATCTCATGAAAATTGATACACAGGTCAAGAATGGCGAGCTCTTGCATCTGATAGGAGTGTCGCCCATGGGGGGGTGGGGGGGGGGGGGGGGGTGAAGTTGGAACATGAAAATTGGTACACATGTGTATGTTGTCCAGATGCACATAAAAGTCTGTGGCACCAATGGTCTACTCCAAACAGAAAGTAGGCCATTTTGATTTTGACTTGTCATTTTGGCGTGATTTCCACGTTTGATCAAGATTTGTCATTTAATTCTTATTTAAAACAAACCTCACGGACTGCATTTTTTCATCTGCATAATATTGCGAAAATTAGGCCTATCCTGGCCTGAAAAGATGCAGAAAAATTGGTCCACGCTTTTGTTACCTCAAGGCTGGATTACTGTAACTCTCTATTATCAGGTAGCTCTAATAAGTCCTTAAAAACTCTCCAGCTAATTAAGAATGCAGCACCACGTGTACTAACAGGAACTAAGAAACAAGATCATATTTCTCCTGTTTTAGCTTCTCTGCATTGGCTCCCTGTAAAATCCAGAATTGAATTTAAAATCCTACTGTAAACTTATAAAGCTCTGAATGGTCAAGCTCCATCATATCTGAGAGAGCTCATAGTGGCATATTATCCCACCAGAACACTGCGCTTGGAGAATTCAGGGTTACTCGTGGTCCCTAAAGTCTCCAAAAGTAGATCAGGAGCCAGAGCCTTCACCTATCAGGCTCCTCTCCTGTGGAATCGTCTTCCTGTTGCGGTCCGGGAGGCAGACACCATCCCCACATTTAAGACTAGACTTAAGACTTTCCTCTTTGATAAAGCTTATAGTTAGGGCTGGCTCAGGCTTGCCTTGTACCAGCCCCTCTCTCTCTCTCTCTCTCTCTCTCTCTCTCTCTCTCTCTCTCTATCGTCCCATTACTGCATCTTGCTCCCTCGGCCATTTTGGATGTCACTAACTCGGCTTCTTCTCCGGAGCCTTGTGCTCCACTGTCTCTCAGGTTAACTCGTATTGCAGCTGTGCCTGGGTAGTGTGACGTGTGTGATTGTGCTGCTGCCGTGGTCCTGACAGATGCCTCCTGCTGTTGCTGTTATCATTAGTCATACTTCTACTCTTATTATACACATATCATTATTGTCACATATGTACACTATCAGATATTAATATATACTTTCAACATATTGCACCACAGTAACCAGAACTATAATTATAATGTTATTACTTTCATTAATGTTGTTGTAAGCTACTGTCATTACCGTCTGTCCTGCATCTCTCTCTGTCTCTGTCTCTCTCATGGGCGGATCTACTGGGTGGCATAGGGTGGCAACTGCCACCCTAAAAGAAAGCCATGCCACCCATACTGCCACCCCAGTTGGCAGCAATGAATTCAAAGAAAAGTTATGGCCAATTTGCCGTTTTACGAGCGCAAATCTCCAATATCCGACTGCGCTGAATGCAGCAAGAGATAACACCAGAGCGGCAAGAGACTGCTTTGTTTGGAAAACTGAGTGGAGCCAGAGGGGTAGCCTATTCCAGAAAGACCTCTGAGTATGTTAACCCTGAAATGAGAGAAACTCTGGGGTTTCAGTTCCAGAAAGAGAGGTAAATCAAACTCTGAGTCAATCACCAAGGCAACTGAGTCTGTGAACAGGTTAGGTTTTTCTCTGTCTCCTCCCTCTTGCACGCTGTTTCATTTCCTCATTCATTCAGTCCGTGTCAAAGCTTGTATCGAAGCGCACTCATTAGCGGAGATTTACCATCTGTCACAGTCTAAATCCTGCTGGATATTAGTTTGTTACTCAGGACTGTGTTAAGTTACTGAATTTATGCACATCAATCATTTCTTTGGACATCAGTTTTTGTCTTTACATTCAAATATTACACAGCGAGAATTCACCCTTAGCTCATAATCAAACTTCTGTCCTTTTTATATTTATTATTTTTTATAACACTGTGCACAATGATCAGACTGTCAGTCTGTCAGTCTGCTAGAGCAGCTCCGAAATATTTATTGCACATAATGTGTAGGTCTAATTATTTAAAATTTAAAACTCGGTATGAAACTTTAGACACATAGTATCAATGACTAATGATCTCTATCACTGATATTGGTCGCACTGATGGAACATAATTCCTATAGCCTAATATTGGGGATTATATGTTAATATTTCTGAGGGAGCAATGGTGCCTCATTTCAGCGTCTTTAAATTTACTACATTTGTAGCTAAAATAAAGTCACTGAATGCTGTCGAGTCAAGATACAAATAGATGTCCAACATTTTAAAATCTACTGTATTTTAACTTCATTGCTTTTCGAGTGCAAATCACCAAATATATTATTACTGGGTTAGACTGTGAGTTTACAGTCATGTCTTTATATCTACAGCCTAGCCTATATGTTTTAAATCTTCCTATTTTTCAGTTGCTGCCTCATGTGTTTTTCCCCATCAGATTAAATCTGAACAAGTATATTATTATATATTATTAATATAATGTACTGTATCTACAGCCTGATACACAGTCAGATTTCACCACTTTATCTTCATTAAGGAAATGTAAGTCTGATAAATGATGAATAAACGGACAACACTGAATCAAACTTTTTTATTAACGTCATGGTTAACTTATTTACACTTTCCTCACTCTGACTCAGGCTCTTCTTTTGAAGATAAATGTGCACTGTCTGCTACACATGCATTAATATCTCTACTTCCACTGGATTAAAATGGAGGCGCTGTCTTTTATTTGTGAGTGAACATACTCAGAGTTAACTAACTCAAATCAGTTGTTCTGGAACCACTAACTCAGAGTTTCCCATCTCAGGGTAAATCAACTCAGAGTTCAGGGTTAGACTCAGAGTTTGTTGAACCTCTTTCAACACTTGTTCCTAATATGAACTGTTTCACATGAAACCTCAAATGCAAGACATTGATTGCATGAGATTAAGTTTGTCTGTATGAGTTTGTAAATGGCAGCCCTTGCCCTTATGTAGTGTGAACATACTATTTCTCATCAAACTGTGATAACTGTGATTAAATACGTCTGCCATATGTTGCCACCCCTCAAAAATTCCTGCCCCCCTCTTGCCACCCCATAAATATTTTTCTAGATCCGCCCCTGGTCTCTCTCTCTTTCTGTCTCATTGATTACTGTTAATTTATTATGTTGATCTGTTCTGTATGACATCTATTGCACGTCTGTCCGTCCTGGAAGAGGTTTCCCCCTTAGTTGCTCTTCCTGAGGTTTCTACCGTTTTTTCCCCCCATTAAAGGTTTTTTTGGGGGAGTTTTTCCTTATCCGCTGTGAGGGCCCGAAGGACAGAGGGATGTCATATGCTGTAAAGCCCTGTGAGGCAAATTGTAATTTGTGATATTGGGCTTTATAAATAAAATTGAATTGAATTGACTTGAATGTTGTATTTTAACGAACTAGTCCTAGGGATTTCATCCAGTTGACTTTGAATTTTTTATAGATCATCCAGAGACCATGCTGATCAAAAGTTGTGCTCTGCATGTCTGTAGGTCAAAAGGCGTGGCTGCTATGGCCCTGCCATTTTTGATCCATTGCCATGCATATTCAAGCAGCTCTCTCTCCCACATAATTCATCCAAACTGCTTCAGAATTTCTTTACATGATAAGATCCCCACCTTCCAGGCCTCCACATATGCTCGTAGGCAATCTTGCTCATGGCACCCCCTTGTGGAAACAGGAAATGCCATCTTTTACACTGACAAACACCAACCTCAAGCTCCTGACCTGATCAACTACATTTTGTGGCCACATTGACGATCAAGTTGATGAATCTCCACAGTGACACACGTGTCCTGTCATGTTGCAGGCTGCTGCGGCGGCGGTGGCGACTTTTCATCCTTTGCCACGGAACATCAACTTGGTGTAAATCCTTCACGCATTGTCCACTTTGCTCGAAATTTCACGTGTCATGAGGGTCCACCCCTGAATGCATCTGGCTACATCTGGTTACGCTTGTAGCGCCACCTGGTGGATGAACGAAACATTAGATTTTTACGTTCCTTCAAGATTTTTTCTCCCTCCTCGCTTTGCGCCACAGCCCCCATGTGCCTTAGGCCCCCACAATTGCATGGGGGAGTGAGGGTGCAATCAAAGCTGCTTACAGCTTTAATTATCAGGTCCTGAGCACCTAGTGATGCGAGGACCCTACTGAAATGCAAGGACTTATTTTTATTATTATTATTAGGGCCCGAACACTGACCGAAGGCCAAGTGAAGGCCCTCTTAAAAGTGAAGGAATTATTATTGTTAGAATTATTATTATTATTATTGTTCGGGCCCGAGAACCTAGCGGTGTGAGGACCCTATTGAAATGCAAAGATTTTTTATTATTATTCCTAGGGCCCGAGCACCTAGCGGTGCAAGGACCCTATTGAAATGCAAGGATTTATTCGGGCCCAAGCACCGAAGGTACACTGTAACAAATTGCTGTAAAAATACAGGACATTTTGTACAGTAATGTACCGTTCTTCGTAAATAGAGTTGAATACTGTAAATGCTGATGTCTTTGAGGAACAAAATATTAACAGTAAGCTACAGTATAATCTTACGGTATAATGCAGTATTTGTTTTCTTCTTCAGTTAACTTTAAATCAGACTTGATCTTGAGTCCGTTCATAACTCATCTGAGCAAAGTCAAAAATACACATCAGTGATTTTATTCAAGAATGAGTTAAGAATAACAAGACGAGGAATAATTGTACAAGGTGATTTTCACCCGGACTCTGCCAGCACCAAACTGGACAGAGCATCACCACCTGCTGCTCTCCTCCCGTCTCCTACACGTTTCCTCCTCACCTGCACACCTTCATCCATCCTGATCCTGTGGCTTACTTAAAAAGATAAGTGCAATCTTATTAAAGTCAGCATAACCCTGTTATGTGATTTTGTGTTGGATTAGTATTGTATTGACTGTTTATTGCCGAAAAATGCATAGTCAAAATTACGTGTGTACCGCATGCCGCAAGCTAGCATGACATTAATTTACTTAACGTTAGTTGCAGAGTGTTGAACCACGTAAGTTAATGTTAGCTAGCTTGGTCATTAGCGGTGAACTTATTTCAAGTTCGAATCCTCCACGGATTTGTTGACAGATCTACTTAAGGTACGAAGCTTTATTTTACCGTGTATTGTGGCGCTCTTCCAAGTAAACAGGTTTATAGGAGTTCATAGGGAAACTTGTTTGTTATGCAGGTTGATGCAAATAAGAGCTAAAAAGTTGATTGAAATATGCACTAAAGCTATATAGCTGACAGTTAACTAGCTGACTTTGTTTTGATGTAATATTTGTGTTATCCGTGAGAGAGTAACGTTAGCTTTAAGATTGCGTGTTGGACTAGTGAGATTATTTTGCTGTAAAGGCCTGTAGGTTGTAGTGTAAACATGATAACTTGCAACATATGTGCTAAGACCTGCAGCAATACATTTGCATATGTCAGGCACATGCGAACTCATAGTTGCATGCCTAATGCATCTTTTGAGTGTGGTTTCCCTGAATGCACAAGAGCTTTTTCTAAGTTTGCAGCCTTTCGCTCTCACACTTATCGTCATAAATATGGAAAGAATATGACTAAACTGGATAATGCAGGAGATTTAACATGTCATATTGACTTGTGTAGTACTAAGTGTGAGGATATCCGGGGTCTTCTCTTGCATCTAAAAAGTCATATAACTGAAGGCAAGACAGTTACATGCCCTTTCAGACAATGTGACAAAAAATTTACAGTTAAGTCTACATTCACATCACATGTGTCAAGAAAGCATAAAGATTGCGCTGAAGAAAGTCTAGTTGACTCAATTGCAACTCCAAGCAGTACCAGTGATTGGAATGATGAGTGTTGTGATACACAACTTGAGAATCCCAGTCAGTCCGGTTATGAAGATATGGAGGTCTACCCAGAAAAAGCAGATGAAGGAGAATTTCTCAGACATTTAGCCTTGTTTTATCTGAAACTACAAGCTAAATTGCTCCTTCCCTCCTCTACTATTCAAACAATCATAGAACACTATCAGGAAATACATGACATAAATCAGTCACACCTACTGTCCAAACTGAATGAAAAGTTGACTTCACTTGGACTTTCTGAAGCTGACATAAATACTGTCATATATACCCTAAAACATGAGGATCTCCACAGGGCTAGCAATACCCACACACTCAAAACAGACCATAAGAGAAAAACATTTTTTAAAAGTAGTTTCAATTATGTGGAGCCAGTGTCCATTTGTCTTGGTCAGAATGAGTCCGGCAAAGAATGTTTTGCACAGTATGTTCCGGTGAAAGACACCATTCAGTCTCTCTTGTCCTCAGAGTCAGAGAGGGAGCAACTACAGCAAGAAAAAACTAGAGTACAACCTGATAATATTTTACAGGATTTGTGGGATTGCACAAATATTGAAAAGAACTTGCTGCTCAAGCACACAGACTCTTCATTAGGCTTAATCCTTTATCAGGATTCCTTTGAGGTTGTAAACCCCCTAGGGTCTGGGAGGAAAAAGCACAAAATTTTGGCCGTGTTTCTGACCCTTGCAAATATTTTGCCCTACAACAGATCAAGTATTGATCAGATGCAACTTGTGCTGCTTTGTCGAGAGCAAGACTATAAATATTTTGGACAGGATTTAGTGTTTGGCTCTCCTGTGAATGATTTAAAGGATCTTAAATTGAATGGAGTAACTTTGTCGGATGGTCAGCTCTGCAAGGGAACCCTGTGTGCCATAGCAGGAGACAATTTGGGTTCACACAACATTGGGGGCTTCACTGAAAATTTTAGCAAGAGCTCACATTTTTTGCAGATATTGTGAGATTGATCGGGAAGCATTTCTGGCAGATCCTCTGGCTAAGGCCCCTGACCGCACACCACAATCATATCATAAAAATATTGAGGCTCGGAGTCATAATGTGGAAGCAAGGGACTGTAGTGGTGTTAAATTTGACTCCATTTTCAATGAGCTGACATATTTTCATGTGTGTCAGCCTGGATTACCTCCTTGTCTCGACCATGACCTTTTTGAGGGCATTGTTTCTGCAGATTTGGCATTGTACCTCAACCACCTTGTTTCAAAAGAAAAAGAGTTTACTTATGTTGAACTGAATTGACGCATTAACCAGTTTAAATATCTGGGTAATGATGCCAACAACAAACCTTCTGAGGTGAACCCAGGCGCTGGAAAACTCTCTGGACATGCAGTTCAGAATTGGTGTTTCCTGAGAATGTTGTATGGGCTGAAATATGTGCCACTAGAAACTGAATTTGAATCACATAATTTGAAATTGAATCATTTATATTTGAATTTGAATTTCTAAACTTGAATAATTGCATTGCAAAACTGAATTTGAATCACATAATTTGAAATTGTATTGTTAATTTGAATCATTGCATTGAAAAACTGAATCTGAATAGTATCATTTGAAATTGAATTCATTTCTATATATATTCAAATTCAGTTCTCACAATTCAAATTCAATTTACTGTGACAGACATCCGGGTCGTTTAAGGACAAAGGCAGAGCAATCGAGCGCAGATACACAGTACTCCTCTTCGGCCAATCAGCACCTACGTTTTTGAGCACGTAGGAAGAAGCGCTCACTCGCCTTGGGCCTTGACCGACCCATACTGGCTTGATATCCTTGTTGAAGATGGATGCGGCTGGGGCAAATACGGTAATGTGGCATTTAACCATATATTTTAACGACCTTTTTAACTGTTGTTAATGTTAGAGCTATTTTGTAGGAACGTTTCGTTTCGTCAGCGAGCATAAACAAATCGTGTTTACAATTACATTAGGCGACTAGCACGTTAGCATTGTTTCAGCTATCATTAAAGCAACGCAGCACCGAGCGTCGGAGCTAGTCTACAAACAGCAGTGCATGCAGTAATGCCACATATTTTTTGTACTGTCATTGAATAGCACCGAGTGAAAGTCAACGTTTCACTCGGTGCTATTCGATTATCTATCCAGATAATCCCAAATTAAATATTTCCCCGACGTTGCACACTTGCAAACACAGTAATGTTCGTCACCCCACGTTTCGATGGTAACGTTAGCCTACTAGCTCCAGTAACAACATCTTTGCCTAGTCTTTACTACTACTCGTGATTGATTGTCATTGACACTGTCAGGGTACCGCTTACTGACAGAGGGAGAGAGTAGTAAGCATGTCTGTGTCGCTGTGTTTGGCAGGTGCTTGCATATTTTATGGCCATAAACTTGATGCAGTTACACTATAGCACTAGCATTATTCATTTGAATGGAATGCATAGCTAATTCCGGTTGACTTGAAAACACAAACATAGCACATTTACACTTCGAATTTCGCTTCAGCAATTATATCACAGCTACCCTAGGGTCTAACAAAGATACAAACGTTGTCCGATTTCAATGTAATACATTATTCTGAATTTGGGAGGTCTCGTTTTGGAGGCTATGTTTGTCATTCATTCCTATGGGAAAAGCACTGTTTTTATAACGTTAAGAGTGTTAAGCAAATACTCACTGAAAGTCACTTTGCACTGGAAGTAGTAAGGGCCTATTGTATTGATATTTTGTTTTATATTGGTATAGCTAGCCATTTACTTGAAAATCTTTGTGCAATATATTTCCTATGGAAAACACCCCACTTTGTGATTTTTTTATTTGGTAATATTTAAGTTATTTATATTGTTGTATGGGTTATTAAGTTGATGTTTTGTATGGCTCTTCCAACCTACTGCTCCGTTTTTATACTTTTGACAGGGAGAAAACTCAGAACTTGTCAAATCAGCAAGACACCTCCTTAATTTGCTTGCAAATGCAACACCTTCCCCTGGCCCTGTTGAGCCCAGTGCCCAACACAGAGCCACCCCTGTTGGGCCCAGTGCCCAACAGCAAACTGCCCCAGAGACTTTAAGGTGTTGTGTCTAGTTTCACAACAAATAACACCCACCCATCATCAATTCAATCATTTGACCCCTGAGACATTGTTCCCTGTTCATTTAAATGTTGACTACTCAGCATAAAATAATGTGATGCATCTTCTGAATACGGTCTCATTCTAGCAGGCAGGGAAGGAGTCAGGAAAGAGGGAGAGATGGCCGACCCAGTGTCCACAGTGAATTGTCAAGGTCCTTCACTGTATTTGGTTTCTTTGTCAGACTGACTTGTTCCTTACATTAATCATTTTAATTTTTAAAACTATAGCTAGTGAGATGTGTACTTGTATTGTGTAATGTCAAATCAAATGTCATCTAATTAAAACATTCTCATCATCACAGGTCTTTTCCTGCCCTTTTTGGAGGCAGGGAAAAGCGCCGGTGCTTTCACAGGCCTTCCAACCACACACCAGTCAAAGAGATACAAATGACATTTTACCTCTTACCAAAACTTCTTGAGCGGACTCCCAAAGGCAGTGAAGACATTATTCATCTGCAAGCTGGTTTGGGACGCAGGTCCATGCTGATCCCAGAAAACTACACGCATGATGAGGTGAGGCAACATTGACAAGAAAATCTTTTTTTTTTTTTTTTTTTTTGTCATATAATATTTTAATATAGTTCACTATCAAAACCAATGCTCTTTTATCAATATGATGGTATGATTTATATTACTCTTGAAGGTATGTTCAACCCTCAAAGATCTCTATCCAAAACTGGAAAGTGTGTCTGGGGGCTGGCTGATTTACAAAGCAACAGGTACATAGACCTTACAAAATCATTTGGATCAATATCATGAGTGATGAGTACTGTCACATTTCAGTAGAATTCAACTATTAAATAACTTTTCTTGTTAGGTGGATGGGGTTCTAGAAAACTATATATGGTGTCTCCTGAGGACAGTGGATATACTGGGCTAATACTGAAGACTGCAAGTACCGGCGGAAAGGGTGTCCTATATATTGCTCCAATACAGGATGAACTAGACACTCAACCACTGCCTCCTGACTCCAGGTCCTTCTCCAATATGCCAAAGGCAATGTGCCACTCCTGTCACACCAGCTATCCATTACAAATCCTAGCGCTGCATGTTGAAACATGTAAGCCTTCAGGTACTTATCCACAGGAGGTATGTACAGACCCATTGTATGGATAATGTTGGGAGATCACATTATATTACAAATAGCTGTACTCTGCAAAACACAGAAACGACTGCCGCACACTTTTAAGCTTGCTACTAGATATCTCTAATAGACAACGTGTTGCTCCATCAGGATCTTCCTTGGGTCCAACATTGTGAATGTTGCTTGCATAATACTCACTTCATTGACCGTCTTCATATAATAAATGAGAACTTGCTACTCTCCTTCATCAGATTAGTGATGAAGACCCGGATTACAGGCACCCCAAACCAGATATGGAAGACTTTGAGGTAAACTCAAATCAGAAGGTGAGATAATTGGTACCTTTTCAAGCATCAGGTTAAAAAAGTGTTTGGACAAAGTACAAGGGACATATTACGCAATTACAGACATGACACAAGTCTGTACTCTGGATCATTTCTTTTCATCACTTTTGATTACTGAGATTGTCAGTTGCCATTTTTGTGTAGAATGACCTTTCCTATAGGCCTAGAGAAAATTCTCTCTCAACACATTGACCATCCATGCCAAAAGCAAACATTAAAATGTCAATCTAACCCCATAAGAGTCACTATTCCCCTTGACATGTTGCACCATTAAGCTGTGTTTGTAAATGTATGTAAGAGAACTTAGAGGAGGCTCACCATTACAGTTGGATTTGGTCATAACTTGTATAGTGGCCAGTTCCATCTGATTGGATGTGTATTTTTAAGGTAGTTAAGCTATATTTGCAATGAGGCTGTGTTAATTAATGAACAGTTTATGCAAAAACATCTGTTGAAAGATGAATAACAACAGATATATGCAATCAAGCAAAATGAATATTGCCATCACATCACAGTTTCTTTTTCAAATTTGCCATTCCTCCTGACAGCCTACGGAGGAAGATGTGCTTTTTGTGTCCTCCAAGACAGAGGTATGTTGTGATGTGTTGAGTGTTTATTTTTGAGGTACTATTGTCTCCACCTTTTGTGTTAAACATTTAAGTGATTCCAGTTGCAGACTGTGTGCCCAATCTGTGGCCAGAATTTTCCTCCCAATGAGCTGGAGGAACATGCAAGTGAGTGTGGAGAGAGGTAACAGAATCTTTTGGCACAATTTAGAAAATATGTCAAGATTTGTAGCATTTTAGTCAGGGATATCCCTCCAAGCATCTGTCTTCCCACCAATGGATTAATGTATTGACCAGTTGGACTTAATACTTTTAAATTGACTGAGCTGTTACCATAAAGGCTGATTATGCTGTGTGTGATATACATTTACTTTCAACACTACACAAGATTTTTTGTTCTTTGGTTGTCGCTGTTGCCATATGATTTTTATTGATAAGTTAGTCCTGACCATAACAAAATTACTTTCTCTCAAAAAGTCCACCTTTTAACTTTAACTTTTATATGTGGCTTCTGTGCTGAGTTTATTGTACACCTTTTTACATTTAAGGTCAGAGGATATGGGTTTCACTCTCCACTTCATACTTGTGTTTTGTCATTTCAGCAAAGCTGACTTCATTCCTTCAACTCCAAAACAAAAGATGAGCATCTCTAGGTTTGTATGCTTCTATAGTTTCCTTCAACACTCAATAACTTAAGGCTCTCAAACTTTTGGAGCCAAGTACCGCTTATCATGTCAAAGAATCCAGGGATCACCTGTAAGCTATGACCCTGCAGAAGCAACAAAAAAGTAAATGACACAAATGTGCAAATACTCACACACAATAGAAAAAGCTTAAGTCACATACACGTACATACACCACAGTTTGACAACCTCTGACCTAAAGGAATATACACAGACAATATACGCTTTCCAGAATCACACTGTCTAACAGGCATTTATTTCTCCCCCAGCCTTGATGACATTCTGCAGGCCATCTCTGCTGCTGTTAACAAAGAGGAAGAATTTCCTCTCACTGTTATCAAGATCCCATGTGGTGGAGCGGGGCCTTGCTCAATGGAAGCCACAAAAGAAGGCATCGCCTACCAGTCAGTTAAAAATCCGGTTCATAGGGGAAGCGGGCCTTGATACAGGGGCATTACGGAAGGAGTTCCTCACAGGTACACATATTTAAACTAGAAAAGCACTCGGAAAGCGCAGACCTCCACCAAGCTGCTCAGATTTCCCGGCATTGTATTATTTTATCCACTTTGCTTCAACCAATCACCACCAAAATTTAATCATCTGTTCCTTTTCCCATTATCAACATTTCCTGAAAGTTTCCGAGTTATTTTGCTAACAAACAAACAGACAAATGCCGGCAAAAACCTAACCTCCTTGGCGGAGGTAAATATAACTGAAATTACATTTTTTAAAAAGTTGCCATTGAAATGACAGTAGTTACATGAATGGAGTGATTCTTTGTGTTCAAAGAAATGGTTGCAGGGATTGAGCAGAAGCTGTTTGAGACTGGAAAATGTCCCAAATATTCCATGTTGGATCTTGATCAAGCAAACTTCAGGTATGCCATGTTTGCATATAGTGGGGTCCATAGGTCAAAGTCCTCTAATAAGATTTTGTTTAAATGTTGCAGGGCTGAAAGAATTCAGGCATGGTGCCTGAATTCAGGCCATATATGACAAGAAAAAAAGGAATTGTGTTTGACTTTGAAAATATTTGATCATTTCAGGCACTGACAGTGTTGTTGCTTTCAGCCCTGCATGTTATCATGGCAATGATTTTTTTATGTTCAGTAGGCTTACTTAACTTGAATATAAAGTTTGTGTTATGTGTTACTATGACATCACCAGGTGTGGGCTCTGATTGGCCCATGTGGTCCACTGAGTCTATTTAAATTGCTTCCTTGGTTCACACCGTAACATAACCTGATGAAGCTCCCAGCCACTGAAACATTGTTCTCTGATTAAACTTTTATGCAAGTTAAGACAGTGTGCGGGAGCTTCCTCTGTTTCAGTCTGTTGCCCTTCTGGTCCTCTCCTACGCACCTGTCTGCCTCTGTAGGTGTGCATAAGTTTTGATTGTTTTTTTGTTCAGTAGGCTAAATGTTGTGGCTTGTGATCTTAACACAGTATGTCCTAGTCTCAGGACATGAATATGTTTTTACTAATTTATACTGTTTCTTTCAGGAGTGCTGGTGAAATCTGGGCTGCAAGTCTGGCTCAAAGCGGACCACCACCCTGCTGCCTCAAACTTTGGTGCTACAAGTACTTGTGTGATGGGGAGATACAGATTCAGCACATTTACAAAGAGGATGTCTGTGATGCTCAGTATACATCACTTATCTCCCAGGTAAGAGGTCTTAAGGGTTTTACTGCTGTAAAATGTTTAGCATCACATCTTTGTAATACAGAATTCCCAGCTGTCACAGAATTCATGAAAATCAGGGATTTTTTTAGCAACATCAAAACTGAGACTGTGTCTGTGTGTGTCTTTTTAAGGTTGAGTCAGCCACAGAGGCTACAATGACTGAACTGAATGAGGAAATTTCAAGCTGTGGCTATTATGGACCTGTTAATGTTGAAAAGAGGGAAGATATTGTTCGGTATAATTGTTTTTTCACGATGCTGATCCTTGTCAAGGATGTTAATAATTATGTTTTGCTTTTTTTACATTCAACTTCATATTGAATTTCTTTTTCTTTCCCTTTTTTAGTGCTGTTGTTCTTCATGCCATACTTCGGCTGCTGCCCCTTCTCTCCCAGCTACGTGAAGGTCTGAAACTTTATGGTCTCGCTGATCTAATGAGCCAATACCCAAACATCTGCCAACCACTCTTTGTCCCTGGGGTGGAGTTGAAGATGAGTTAATAAATATAGACTTTAGTAGGGATGTACTGATACCAATTTTAACTACCAACAGTGATTCCAAGTCCTAAACTCAGCTTATTTCAAGTACCAATCATGTCCATTACTTTAACTTTTTAGTATAGACTCAGAGCATTTGTGGGGTCACTGTACATGAATAATAATTAATATATTTAAGTTAAAGGTCCACTATGCAAAATTTTCCTAAAAAACAATGTATAGTGTCATACAAAAGCAATCCTCCCCAATCATCACGTATGACCCACTACAAGTGTGAGGTGGTGTATTTATCTACAGAGATACTGCCTTCCGCCTGTATTTTCTGATTTTCTTATTATTTTGCTGTTTTTGGGACATTTCTGTGTGTCAGCCTTTGGGCAGTGGGTATGTAGTCCATAGCCAGTGTGTGTGAGGTTGGGACTCATAGCATAGCAACCAGGTAATGTCACTGTGTTTTTATGTGCTGCTTCTCCGTCTCTCTCCTCTGCTGTCAGTGTGTCTGTTTTGACTGACACAGTTTATTTCTCTCATTCATTGGCTTTGTTCTCACTAGGGCCGCTTGCTCTATTCATTAACTCTCTAGCTCACTCGGCCACCACCGCTCTCTCTTTCTGGCTAAACTCACAATGATACATCGTTTCTCTCACCAGGCCGATGCTGACTTTGTCTTTGCGGTGTGCCATCCTTAGTTCAGTGAGAAGGGCTCCAATAAGAACAGGTGGAAGTGAGCGTTATGAACCATGTACAGGACTTCTTGCAGGAGCTGGAAGCATGTAATTGCTCATTTATTTTTCTTCTTGTAAATTCTCAGTGTACTTAGCTTCTCTGTCTTACACATCTCATGATGTTTCCATGTAGATTACATTATCATTATAAGTACACTTATATCAGATATAAGGTGTCCAAATTCTACCTCTGAGCTGGTGCAGGTAAACCATGTCCAATATTTATTTTACATGATTGTTTGCTTTGTGTCTGAAAAGGTGAACATCCAGAGGTGGGTGACTATCCAGGTCACCTGTCCCCCAGTACATTTCTCCAGTGGCTCACAGGACAGGGCCACATTCCTGTCTTACCAGAAGAGAAGAGAAATTCAAAGTCTTTGTGCAGTTCGATCACACCTGTGACATCCAGTATGGTGTACATACAGTTTGCTACCCAACAGTCTCTGCATGTAGTAATACAATCCGCCTGCCTGTTAAGCATTTGCAAACTTATACTGAGTTCAAACAAGTTATGACAGAGGCCTTCCACCTAGGGCAGGCATTTCATCAGGTTTAGGTGAAATGTTGCAGTTTTAAATATGCAGTGCTAATTAGACTACTGAATGTTTTTCTTTAATGGTTCATGTAGTAATACATTGGGTTAGGATGTCTGTGCAGTCTTTTTTTTTTTGTAAAATCCAGTTTGTATCTGTTCACCCAATTCTCTGTTCGTTGGTGTATTTAATGACCCAGTGTGCATGGCTAATTGATTGATTGACATTTTAGAAAGTATACATCATTACATTGAATGTTACACTTCAAACAGCATTTCCATATGGGCATTGCACCATTACAATGTTTTCATCAGAGAAGATGTCCTTCACTGCATTCTTTCCCTCCTCCCTGTGGCTGTGTCAGCTTGACAGAATGAATGTGAGGGTGTCCAATCAAAAAGTAAGGAAGCAAAATACAAAAATTTTTGTGGCATTTTGTTATTTATTTTCAATGGGTTTGCTGTGAATGGAAGGTGGACTATAAGGTGCCTGGATACATGGGGACCTAGACTGGACTTGTGCAATCATGACTCATCGTGAATTATTAAAGCTGTTCGTCTTCTGATTGGCACAGACACGACTGTCAATGATGGCAAAGTAGGTGCAAAGCATGTGCGAGTGTGGTCAAATAAATGTCTCTTCCAAAACTATTTGAATGAGAAAGGGGATCAATGGTAAGGCGAAGAGTTTCAATGTCCTCTGTCTTCAATGGACATTCCATTTCTGGCACAGTAACACCTGGGTTGGCAGAGTTATCATGAGAGAGCACTGAGCTCTCCCAATCAATATCCTCAATTTGGAATGCCTAAAACCAACAGAAGATAGTATTATCAGTATGTGGATTGAGAAAATCATATTTAGAGGCAGGACAACAATATCATTAGCATTATTACTCAACTGCCACATTTTCCTCAGACATCTCTGGCTCTCTGATGGGGTGCTGCAGCATCCCAAGCTCCCACAGCTGGTTTGGGGAGAGGAAGCCCTCTGTCCTGATAGGATGGTCATTCCATCCAGCAGAAAACTGAGCACAGAAGAGATGAAGATTATCCGAGATGTCGAGGAATCCATCTTCCTCCAGGCCGTGTAATACATCATAGTAGACGTGTGTAACTCCTGTCCAAACGTCCCTCCATAGACGTTCAATTCTACAATTCATACATAGAAAAGGGTCGATCAAACTATGTAAAAGAATAGCCAAACAGCGATTCAACTATCACACTGAAGGGCACACAAACAATAACAAGACATGTCATGTGCCTACTTGGATCTTGAGGTAATTTGATAATAATACAAAGGGAATACTGCACCTCTGGTTGTGCACGCTTTTTCCACTTATAAAGCTTCCATGTCCTGTGCCTCTCACAGTGAACATCATCTCAGCAATGCGGACATTTCAACACCCTGGTCACCTCTTACCCTGTAACACATCAGATTTTGAAATTAGTATCCATATGTAACCCAGCCCCTGAGAGATTGCGTCTCTCCACACCCGGAGACTCTGTGTTGTGTTATGCCCTGTTTACTCATGGCCAGCTATTTTCATAAACGGACATTTCACCATCTCCATTTTGAAAAATAACATTGTGCACACCTGTCCATTTTCAAAAAAATCTTCATTTACACCAACCTGTGTATAAATGCTGTCAAGAGCATGCCAAACCTGTAGGTGGCAGTGTAACAAGAAGCTCAAGCCCACGTTAACCAATCAGAATCCATAAAATAGCAACAACAAGCATTTCCAAAAGTGGACCTTCTCTCATATTGACCTACTGATGAATATTTTAAGCGCTCTCTGAACAGAGATACATTTATTTATAGGACACACATTTTATAGCGAGCAGCATACATATGTCCCCTACAAATCCCAACCATGTTTACAAAGTTTGAATGAACGAGACGGATGCAATCAGAAAGGAAACGCAGGTTCACCACCTGGCTCCTAAAATAAACACCTGTTTTATTACATATTCATGCTTCCGTGTTGCGCCATTCTTTAAGATCCCATATTTCTGTCATTCAAATAACAAGAATTGTGGTTTAATACTCTTAATTATAACAGCCAACTTATTGAAGAATGTCGGATGTCTGCGATGTGAGGGACGAGTCGGACACACGGATGGTCAAGACTGTGCGAATAACTGAAAACACGGTGTCCAGTAAAGGACAAACAGCAGCAATTGCATAACACATGAGGGCATAAAAAAACACAACAGCGCCACCGTCTGACCTATTTAGGCCACTGCTTACACATGCAACTGAATCCACAAGAAACTTTACAAAAAATACTGGATCATTTCCTCACACAGGTTCATGAAAACTAAATGCAGCATTGACTAAATCCTGATAATTTCATGTTTCATAAACGGCTGACAAATCATTTCTATTGCGTAAAAGGATAATACGAGAACCATAATTAAAAATAAATTTACTGCAGCATTACTCACTTGTAAGGCCATCCAAATCTCCTCACTCCATCCAAAAAAAACTGAAGCGCAGTACTCGCTGTGTTGTTGGCTCCAGCATTAAGGTACATGATCTAGAGGGTGGAAAATGGACATGAGTTTTAATAATAATTAAGGGATTGATTGTTATAAGATGGATACCAGCAATATTTTCATGAGTATGTACTTTGTTACAGTAGGAAACTTACCTTCCTAGAGTAGCCATCATTGCCACCGAATATCACCATGTTATATCTAGTGATAAAGAAGCAGAGGATAATTAACCACAAAAAATAATTCCAACGATATCTATTTTAAGTCCTGCTATATTCAAATGTAATATACACACCTAATGAGTTTATGATTGGTGTCTATGTGCTGCAGGAAATGTGGGCCTTGAACACAGTATTTTCGCCGAACAACACAGCCCATCCTTGTCAATCTTGATAGGATGCCCTCTGTATCAACTCTATGCATAGAGGCCTTGAGTCTGGTCCACTGTACATGGTGGCCCTCTGCTTCAAGACACCCCTTGACAATCTGGTATCCAGCATGAGGTAGTCTAGATTTGATGGCTCTCACTTCATTATCCAGAGCATCATCAGTCATGGTGGAATACAGGCTCCTAACTGACATATTGTACTCCTGCATCCTCCTGTATATGGTTCTTCTTGAGACTCCAAGAATGTCTGCTACACATGTGGCAGGTAGACCTAGATGAAGAAGACTTTGGAGGTGGTCCTCCGTGACCTGTAGTCTAAAACGTCCATAGGGACCTATACTCCTCACCACAGATTTTGAGGGGGGAGGTTTATTCCGCAGGTCTAACAAACTGCTCAGGTGATGGAGGGCTTCACCGATCTCATTAGGCAGAGCTACATTCTCCATTGCATTTATGAAGGTCTTCTCTTGGGTCACTATGTATTCCAAATAATCAAGATCAGGAGGGTTGTTGTTGAGGGCACACTGCAGTCTTTCCTTCAGTCTGGCTAAGCACTCCTGAATGACAATGTTCTGCAAAAACAATGAAATGAATTGTTAACATACATCATCTAGTAATGCAACCCATTTCATCAGCTGGAGCTATTCTTTTCTCATACCACTGTGAATCACTGACATACTATGTATTAGATGACATTATGTCATACATTAATAGTAGGGTTACTATTAATATTATTTATTGTGGTACTAATAATATTCCAAATAGGATATGTGAGCTACAGAGAGGTAGCTGGTAATATAATAATTTAGAAGTAGTAAAGGTTGAAAGTAGTAGGATCTTTTCATAGCAAAGACATTTCATTGCTTTACCATAAACAGATTCAATTATCACTTGGTCTGAAACCATCCAGACCAGGCGCACTGGAAGATATTTTTGGTAGGGGGGGCTGTAAGTTCAATATAAAATTTGTGAAGCCACGATCTTGTGTAAGGCTGTTGCTATCGTTTCAGAGTGCTCTATAATACCTCAACATGACTATACAGCGATCTCAGGAACCTGATGAATGTACCTACTAAACTTTATAATAGCCCTACAACCACACAGATGCATTGTGGGAAACAATGTTAACAACAATAAATAGGCTATGTTTAGAAGAAATATGGTTGGAAGAGCCGTACAAAACATCAACTTAATAACCCATACAACAATATAAATAACTTAAATATTACCAAATAAAAAAATCACAAAGTGGGGTGTTTTCCATAGGAAATATATTGCACAAAGATATTCAAGTAAATGGCTAGCTATACCAATATAAAACAAAATATCAATACAATAGGCCCTTACTACTTCCAGTGCAAAGGGACTTTCAGTGAGTATTTGCTTAACATTCTTAACGTTATAAAAACAGTGCTTTTCCCATAGGAATGAATGACAAACATAGCCTCCAAAACGAGACCTCCCAAATTCAGAATAATGTATTACATTGAAATCGGACAACGTTTGTATCTTTGTTAGACCCTAGGGTAGCTGTGATATAATTGCTGAAGCGAAATTCGAAGTGTAAATGTGCTATGTTTGTGTTTTCAAGTCAACCGGAATTAGCTATGCATTCCATTCAAATGAATAATGCTAGTGCTATAGTGTAACTGCATCAAGTTTATGGCCATAAAATATGCAAGCACCTGCCAAACACAGCGACACAGACATGCTTACTACTCTCTCCCTCTGTCAGTAAGCGGTACCCTGACAGTGTCAATAACAATCAATCACGAGTAGTAGTAAAGACTAGGCAAAGATGTTGTTACTGGAGCTAGTAGGCTAACGTTACCATCGAAACGTGGGGTGACGAACATTACTGTGTTTGCAAGTGTGCAACGTCTGGGAAATATTTAATTTGGGATTATCTGGATAGATAATCGAATAGCACCGAGTGAAACGTTGACTTTCACTCGGTGCTATTCAATGACAGTACAAAAAATATGTGGCATTACTGCATGCACTGCTGTTTGTAGACTAGCTCCGACGCTCGGTGCTGCGTTGCTTTAATGATAGCTGAAACAATGCTAACGTGCTAGTCGCCTAATGTAATTGTAAACACGATTTGTTTATGCTCGCTGACAAAACGAAACGTTCCTACAAAATAGCTCTAACATTAACAACAGTTAAAAAGGTCGTTAAAATATATGGTTAAATGCCACATTACCGTATTTGCCCCAGCCGCATCCATCTTCAACAAGGATATCAAGCCAGTATGGGTCGGTCAAGGCCCAAGGCGAGTGAGCGCTTCTTCCTACGTGCTCAAAAACGTAGGTGCTGATTGGCCGAAGAGGAGTACTGTGTATCTGCGCTCGATTGCTCTGCCTTTGTCCTTAAATGACCCGGATGTCTGTCACAGTAAATTGAATTTGAATTGTGAGAACTGAATTTGAATATATATAGAAATGAATTCAATTTCAAATGATACTATTCAGATTCAGTTTTTCAATGCAATGATTCAAATTAACAATACAATTTCAAATTATGTGATTCAAATTCAGTTTTGCAATGCAATTATTCAAGTTTAGAAATTCAAATTCAAATATAAATGATTCAATTTCAAATTATGTGATTCAAATTCAGTTTCTAGTAATTCAAATTCAAATATAAATGATTCAATTTCAAATTATGTAATTCAAATTCAGTTTCTAGTTGCACATATTTCAGCCCATAATGTTGCCATTATTAATTGGCGATAAAATAAAAAGCCCTGCAAACAGTGAGGTATGGCAGTAGGGCGGGCCATACTCATGTGAAAACTTGAATCTAAAGGAAATCCTAACATGAGGGGTGTCTAAATCATGTATTTTTTAATGAGGAATTCAAATATGAGTTTATTTTTTTAATTGGATAACTCTAACCTACATCAATTTTGTATTTAAATAACTAATTCTACCCTTTCGAAACCCTTTGTAAGATATAAGAAGATGTTAGGGAAATTAATGGACAAATCCAATTCAAATTTCCATATTTATTAACAGGTTAATGCATGAACATTGTCAGGTTGCACAAGTCCTGCTTTGATTCATTTTTGGACATCAGTCTCCTGCTGGTCTCTTGAGCCCTGATCCCTCCATCCCTCTTTTCCTGTGAGAAGTATTGGCAGAAGCCTCAGTCACCATTTTCACAACCCTCTCAATGCTCTGTGTGTGGCAAGGCCAGTTGGGCACCTTCATGGGGGTGTTGATGAAGTTCTTCACCTCTGAAGTGCTTAGGGAGCAGGTGAGAGGTGGCTCTGATACACCCTCTGACCAGCTGATCAAGTCCCCAATGGTGGAAGCATCACAGTTGATGTCAGGTGTCTTTCTGGTCCTGACAGAGGAGTCCCCCAACTAAGTGTCTGGGTCCCCGTCTCCCCTGATAGCCAGGATTCTCTCCACCCCATCAATCCTCTCCTTCTGATCCTCAGAGCACAACAGTGTCTGGATGAGGGCTTCACTGTGGGCATACCAAGCAGATCTTCACACAGTTGGCATCACAATGTCCAGCACCTCCTTCGTCTGGGACTTGAGGCAGTCCAGCTGAAACAGGATGTGCCTAGGCCCTTCGATCCAGGAGTGATTGACCTTCACTTTGAACCATCATGGATAGTACACTCCAATGATAAATTCCACAATAAATCGCAGATTCTTCAGGTTCTTTCCTTTAAGTCCGTGCTTTGACACCCAGAGCCTGAGAAGTCTGTTCGCTGTGGTGAGCCAACGGTTGTGGTTCACTGGTCCTATCTCCAACAGAGCTAGCCTTGCAGGAAGCACTCCATCCCTGACTGCACGGACAATTTTATACCCATAGTTTTGATCAGTTGAGAGATCTTGAATGACCTTGGCAGTTCAGACACCAACAGCTCCCGCCCGTTGCCAACAAGAATACTCAAATGAGAGCTTGATTTCGACCTTGTTTTAACATGAGCCATTTTTTAAACTACTGCACAACTCAACACAATATGAAATTAAAATGCAATTCTCACTCAGTCCCTCAGTCAGCAATTTGAATGAGTGAGAATGCAAACATCAAATTATTTAAGTGTTTCCCTAGCTGTTCCTTTTTTTGCGTTAACACAAACTCACACACTCACGGGAACATCACTTCTAGTATAACTGTATAACTGTCAGGTGGCTATTATGAGGTAGAAGACTTTTTCCCTCCAGAATTTCCTCTAATCATATAAAATTTAATGTTTCACTTGATAAACCTCCTCAAAATAGTAATTTTCTTACCATTTCTGAGCTAGATGGTATCACAAATACAATTCAAATCATTCCAGAAGAATAGCAAAATAACCCGAAATTTAAAAATAATCAACTGCAAATTGATGTAGGTTAGGGTTATCAGAATTTAAAATTAAATTCAGATTTGTCTTCTACACACCAAAATACATGATTTGAACACCCCTCTTAATTGATTTAAAAAAAAAAATTGAGTATGGCCCGCCCTAGTATGGCAGCTTATTTTACAGCTGAGAGAGATTGTGGAGCTTGTTTGTGCTCCCACCATTTCCACAGGCCAGGTAGCATATTTAAGAGTTCTGATAGAGGAGTATTTGCATTCCAGAATGCAGACTTTTGGGGATCATCCACTAAAGCCCAAGCATCACTACCTAAATCATTATCCAGAACTCACTGTTCACTTTGGGCCACTGATCCGTGTATGGACATTAAGATTTGAAAGTAAGCATACTTATTTCAAGCAGTGCACAAGAAGGCTGCATAACTTCAAAAACCTCTGTGGATCCCTTGCTGAAAGACATCAGCTTTTGCAGTCTTTTCTAAGTGCTGGAACCCTATTTCCACCATCTGTTGTGGTAGAGAAGGGAACTGAATTTATTGTTGGAGACTACAATGATAAGATAAGACAGTCAGTAGCTCATCTTAATTTTGATCCTCTAAATACCCTCATTAGTCATGATGTGACAGTAAAAGGGACAACATATAAGAGTAACATGTTTGCTCTGGTAAGTCATAATGATGATGGCCTCGTTGTGGGAAAAATCAAAAAGGCTGTCATTAATAAGAATTCAGCAGTGTACTTTATCACTGAGTTATATCAGGCTGTTCGTCAACCAGAGATTAATGCTTACCTCACTACACCAATGCAGGAAGCCTACTACTGTGTCAGTCAAGCAGAGCTGCTTGATCACTACCCAATGCCTGAATATTCAGTTTGGGGTATGTCTTTGCTAACTCTTCACCATTCTGTCCCCACATTTTAGATTCATGTCATCCATTGGTGATGAACTAAAGGTCATCATCCTCAAGGCTTTGCCCAATCTCTCTGAGGATACTCAAAAACAGGTCATCACTGCACTTGAAATCTCAGGTGTGGAATCAGTAGCAGACCTCCAATATGTGCAGCAAGATGAAATCAGAGACATCTCGCCTGTTGTCCAGTAAAGGAAACTTCTGGAGGCATTCAAAATGGTAAGTAATATTGATATAGTGTTAGTGGTTTTCCTGTCCAGTTAAAGCTACAGTACTTAGTCAAAAACAAGACTGTTTACACTCAGCTGACATATGAAATGAACACAGAATGTAGTGATTTGGGCTGGCCACAGACTATACACAGTCCTCTCAAAGGCAATTTCTAGTATTGTACTGTGGCTTTAAGTCTCTTCAAAACAATAAATTGAATTCCCATGCAAATTCACAATCTCTAGTGTTTATGATATCAATTTGCATGCATATGGGACAAATATTGTGAAATTGTGATGTACTATATTTTATTTTCATGTGTTTAAGAATTTACTACAGTTACACTTGATCTACAAAGCTTGCCAGATGACTCAACACATACAAATCTGACTTCGCTCTCCAGTCCATTGCCTTCTTCTTCATCTTCACTGTCCGGCTTTTCATCCTTGTCAAGCTCTTCACAAGCATCATCACCTTGTACTTCGCGCAGGGTAAGCCAATCAGCCAACAAAGCCAGCAAATGGCATGAAACCTTTGAAGTACCATGGGATAAAATGCCAGAGGAAGTGCAGTCAGCCATTGCCAACAGCAAGAGACCTGCTCCTGACAAGCGACGCCAGATGATACGAGTCCTTGTTGATGAAATAAGAAAGTATGAGGCTAACCCCACACGCAATGAATGTCTCATCATCTGCCGAAACATCGTTAAGCAGTACCCCAGTAGTTTTGCCGATATGACAACAGGAGGTGTCATCATTGCTGGAGGTTTTACTTCACTGCTTTCTCAAGTGAAAACACGAATTGAGAACGTAAACCGTGCAGGGACAATGAAATGATACAGGACATCAAGACAGTCTGGACAACTGCAGAGGCCATCTGATTCTTACGGATGCACACAATTTCAGCCGGACACTCCACCAGAAGAAACCAATGAGACAGTGGAGCAGAAGCGGCAACAATTGGTGAACATCTATAGACATGAAGGTATTCAAGGTGGTGAGAGGGCAGAAGTGATAAACCTCATGAAAACAGCATTCTGTCTTCAGCGTAAACAAATCAATCAGACTCCAGCACCTTCCATTGAAGATTTAAGAATCCAGTGGCCTTACCTTTTTACCCAAAGGGGTATCTACTGTCACTTTCAGTTGCTAACTGACATTAACGTGTTGCGTGCCTTGGAGCTATCCATTGAAGAATGTGGACAAGGAATAGAGAGCTATTTAAGGACAAAACTGAAGAACAAAGATGTACAGTCTGATATCTCCAATGGTGAAGATGGGGAATTGACTCTTCGCATCATCCAGTTGCTGATGGCCTACTTCAAGGAGAGAACAGAGGGACTGATGCTCCTTGCTGATGTAAGTTTTGTTTAGCATTATTTCTTATGTCTACTATGACTGTACACACAATTTCATTCTTAATTTGGATACTGTTGTCCATGTTCTACAGATGTCTGCCATTGCAGCCGATGTTGAGCGCACCCTGACCTTCCCAACCAGTCCACGACTGATACTGCTGGGTAAGTGTCATATAAGCATGGCATGGAGTATAGAACAAAGTCATTTTGTCTTTCTGTGTCTCCATCCATCTAATTTCTCTTTTTGTATCTGTCTCATAAACTGAAGTTTTATTGTGGTCTCTCATGGATGTAGTTCTCTCATCAATGTTTTTGCCATCTCAAGTCGTGGAAAGTAATGATTTGCAACAGTATAACTTATGATACTTGATATAAACAGTAGAACAGGGAAAAAAAATTGCTCAATATGCTTTTTTTAATAATAATTCTTTCTCTTTACCTCCCACCCCATCTATCTCTTCATTCCTCTCAAACACGAAAGCACCTCAAAGTATAACCCGTTTCCTTTTGGCGGCCATCTTGGGATGGGGCTGTTCAGACTGGCTGTGTCACTGCGTGTGGAGCTCTGCATGAGCCATGTGCCCTTTTCAAACTGCTCCCCTGACATTTCATTTTTCTTGATTTTCTTTTCATATTTTCATCAAATTTTACAATGTCCCATCAGCTGTATTTGTTAGAAATAGCACCACTGCTTTTTCTGAATGGTCAACAGAACACATTAGAAAATACAGTCTGCATTGATACATTATTGGCAGTTCTCTTCTTCCTGTGGAATTTGCTTGTAGCATGCAGAGAAAACTGACTGGGCACTGAAAGTATCGTTGCACCAGCCATGTACAGAGCATCAACCGCGGCACAACCAGTCTGAACAATCCAGTCTACTAACATGGTTCCAAAAAGAGGCAGGCTGTGCTTTGTGGCACTTCCATGTTTGAGAGAAATAAAGAGAGAGAATTTCTGTGTGTGTGTGTGTTTCTTTGTGTTTGTGTGTGTGTGTGTGTCTGTGTGTGTGTGTGTGTGTGTGTGTGTGTGTGTGTGTGTGTGTCTGTCTGTCTGTCTGTCTGTCTCTCTCTCTCTCTCTCTCAATATCATATTCAAATTTAAAATAACTTTGTGTGCATCAAAGTAGTTTTTGTATTGTCAAAGCTCTGCCGAACAAAATATATAAACAGTGTCAAAAAAGTATACCCAATACATGCTAATATATATAGAGTAATACACCTCTCTCCTTGCTCTGTCAGCCTCCATCTACTGCAGGTTCAATACTTCAGTTCATGAAGTAAATAAGGGTGGTCAACAAAATAATTTCTTTATTTAAACTCATTGATTGCAAAATGATTGAATGCAGGCAGCCATTGTCAGTCAATTATCCAAGGTAGATGTGAAACTTTCAACTTTTTGTTCTTTTTTTTAATCTTGGTGTAAAGACTGACAATGGCTACCCAGATTTTGAAATCTATGAGGACAGTTTGGTTGGCCAACCTTATTTAGGTTACATTAACCATGTCAACTGTTTGGAACTGCAGTAGACTTAGGCTGCACTTCTACTATTTTCTCCATAATACTGCAATCAGCAAAATTGTTGTTTTGACAATAGACACCATAATTGAGAAGTCTGAAATACAGTCTTCAAAAATACCAAAATTGGGCTGTAGGGTTGTTTTTAAAAGGATATTTTGTCAGAAGATGAGGCCATTATGACACTCGTTTGATTTGATTTGATTTGATTTCCACCTTGGTGTGAGTAATTGGGATGTATTGATATTTGTATCTACCTGAAGTTTCCAGATCAAAGTCCTAAAATCCCTGCTTACAAAGTGAACTATGTTGAGTCAATGTTGAAATAAACAGTCATAATGGCAACAACTGATATGTTGTAATCCTGAATTTTTTGTTTATTATAACGGTTTCTCAAAATAAGATCATTATCTCATAATTATGAGAGACGGGTCATTATCATGAGAAAACATCTTAAATTTTTATTTGGTGAATGTGATAGGATTCTGTATTAAATCCAAAAAATCTTTACTTACCACACCTAATATCTTATATACACTCTCTACTTTTGCATTTTAGGCGCTTTATTGATATCAATCCCGAGAGGGGAAGAAAGGCCAGCCAGGGGAAGGTGGTGTCAAAGAAGACGGGGTAGCTGGTCCACAAAAAGGCAGCAACTGTAAATCCCCATGTGGCCACCCTCATAAAAAATCTTGTGGACTTTGAGTGGGGCTTTATGTAGCCAGTGTAGTTCAGTCCGTCTGTCTGAAATGTGCCATTCCAGATTTGTTTTTGGACTCACCATTTTTGAGAACCGGTTTCATGTGTTAATTGTTCTTATGGAATGTATTTTATAACAATTTAGTTAGTTTCTAGTTAGTTTTCTTAGCTGCTATGCAATTGATGCGGTTACTTTAACTCCTGTTGTCTTCGGGAAGGAAGAAAGAGGAAGGAAGGAAGGAAGGGAGGAAGGAAAGGAGGAGAAAGAGGGAAGGAAGGAAGAAGGTAGGAAAGAGGGAAGGAAGGGAAGAAGGAAGGAAGGGAGAAGGAAGGAGGGAGGGAAGGGAGGAAAGAAAGGAGGAGGAAGGAAGAGGGAAGGGATGAAGGAAGGGAGGACAGAAGGAAAGGAGGAGGGAAGGAAGAAAGGAAGGGAAAAAGGAGGAAGGAAACAAACTTGTGGTGATGAGTTAAATGAAGTTGAATTGACTGATAATTTGTGCTTTATGCTTTACAGTCAAACCAGACAATACAAAAGGTAATAAATGTAATGTTAGCCATCTGTTGTTGTAGTTCCAGAAAAAAGGAATATGAGATCCTGTTCAGCACAAGTAATGATGTTTTTATGGATTTTGAAAATTTTCAGCTTTAATAAATGCCTAATGTTGTAAGGCTATCTCTTGTCCAAGCGATTTCTGTGGTAGCAACTTTCAGGGGTTTTCATTTTGAAATGTAAAACTTTTAAATAATAAGCTTATATCAGTGTTATACTGTAAAAATCACATTCTACAGTATTTAATATATTTTACAGTAATAAATTGTTTATGGAGAATACAGTAGGAACTGTAAAATAACAGTATAATGGCAACCAAACAGCTGACAGTATTAAATTGTAAAGTGTATTTTCTATACAGCGTGGTACCGTAATTTGTTTTACAGTATTAAACTGTTGTTGTAGATCACAGTAGGTACACTGTAGAATAACAGTTTCAAGCTGGCAACTGTAGCTGCCAGTAGTTTACTGTAATTTAACAGGAAAATTTCTTACAGTGTAGGCCGGCGAAGGCCCTATTGAAACTGCTCCATTTATTATTATTTATTTATTTATTCCACCAAATGAATTGGACTTTTCAAAACTTTTCCAAAAAATGGCTCAGTAGCGCCCCCTACAAAACTTTGAGGAAACAGCCCCTGAAGCCAGTTTAACCTACATGCATGAAACTTGGTAGGTTTATGTAACACTCCAGGACCTACAAAAAAGCCTCTTGGAGGCATATTGTAAACTCAACAGGAAGTCGGCCATTTTGAATTTACTATGCAATTTTGATGCATTTTTGGCCATTTCCAGGGGTCATAAATGAACGAACTAGTCCTAGAGATTTCATCTGATCGACTTCACACCTTGGTCTGTCCCATCCCAAGACCTTGAAGATGAAAAGTTATTAAAAGCTTGAGTTTTCGTCAATGTGCGTGACCGTGGGATGGCGTCAAAGTTAGGGGTCTCGCCACTAAACAGAAAGTAGTTTATAACTCCAGCATACATGGTCCAATCTTGCCCAAACCTCACAGGATTGATGACAGTCCCACCCTGAAAACATCTGCATATCAATAGACTTTTAGACTTTAACCCTCTGCGGTCCAGAACCGCGCCGGCGCGTCAAAATCATGTGACCGATTTGAGACGACGTAGCAGCAAGACGCAGCCTCGCTGAGTCTCTGTTTCATTTTGTGTGGAAAGTGCAAACTTCGAACTTTGTACCACTTTTTAAATCATCTTGATAGGCCATATAAAACCGGACTTATGATAAATAATAAACGCCATGATTTTCCTGAATACTGAATATTGTTTGATCCGTGTTTGATGCAGGAAGAAACGGTAAAAACGGGCCGTTCGGCCTGACGAAAGTGCTGAAGGCAACAGCAAAAAACAAAAAAACAACAAAAAAACAAAACGACATCCCTTTTCCCATTGGTTGAAAAATGCACCAGTCAACCAATCACAAAATTGTATGGCAACACACATCATTTGTTGCTGGAGGAGAGGGGGAAGTTGTGGGAGTGACGGCAGCGAGAGAGACAGCGATCGCGATCACAGATAGAGTTGGGATTTGTGATGTTTAGCGTGTTTGGAGTGTATAGTCAGTGTGTGGTGTGTAGTGTGTTTTGGAAGAGGAGAGAGGAAAATGAGCCTCCGATGACGGCATTGAGCGGTACTCGGAGGTCCGCACAGAGGAGCGGACGGTGTGGCAGGGCACGCCCACCAGGTCCGGATCTCCGTTTGCCCAGGCAGCAGAGCCACACAGTGTGTGTCACTCCTCCTGTTGTCCTCCACCTGTAGTGTGTTGTGGTGGACAGGAACTGTTTTTCAGAGTGGCACAAATAATTTGTGTAAAATCACGTAGGAGAAAAGCAAGCACTCTCAAAATAAATCCCCTAGAAAGGTGCACAGCCAAAAACAGCAACAAACACAGACGTTTCGACAGAAGAAGACTTTCTGTCGAAACGTCTGAGTTTCTGGTACTGCCACCCAAGTTGGTTTATTAAATTTACCAAAAGGACATTTGTGAGTGCTGGCATTTTTCCCTTTGACAAATTATTTTTGTGGCATCTGATTGTTTTGTAAGTAGGCTAGTTGTTCAAAAACGCCTGAGGCATTGCTTGCATTTTAATGTAAATAGTTATGTATAACATTGTTGTTTGCTAAATTAGGACATATGTTTTTGAAGTTTACAATTTATATTTTTATTCTAAGTTACAAAAATGGTTCGTTAGACATGTTTGTGGTTTTCACAGTAAAAAAATCAAACTTTTTCCTACTCGGATTTTATGTTTTTTTGTGATTTTAGGTCCAGTGTGTTAATAGAGTATGTCAAAATGAAAAAATAACTGTAAAGTCACACAGCTGAGGTTGTGCTGAAAAGAATGATACCAAACAAGGCAAGGTAAACAGTTTTTTAAGGTGAAATTTAAAGATAAAATGAAAAGTAGTCAAAAACGGCCAATTACCCCCTAGACCCCAGAGGGTTAATGTACATCTCCTACAGAATTGACCAGATCCACCTCAAACTTGGTCAAAAGAGCCATAAGACGTTGATGACGCTTTATTGTGGAATCTGTGAGTTTTCGCCGAGGGGCATTGCCACGGTATGGTGGCGAACTTTGATGTTTCACCATGATGATAAACATTGCTGTAACTTGACTCCATATTGGAATATCTTGCCAAAACTTCACACATATGATGACAGTCCAGCCCTGAACACATCTTCAGAGGAATTTTGAAACATCGCCATAGTGCCACTTATTGGCAACACAAAGTTACTTTATACATTCTTTGCTGTCCCTCTTCTAGCAGGTTAATCAAACCCACCTCAAACTTCCTGGTCTAAGTCCTTAGACCTTGATGATGCTTAAAAATGAAGCTTTTGAGTTTTCATCAAACACTGTCACTGTGGCGCCACCTTGTTCGCCATCAAACACGATGTTGTTTTGAAGGGACAAGGGATGCTTGAAAACTCACCAAACATGGCATACACATCACAGGTCGCAAGACCTCTTTCCTGATGTCATTTTCGTGCTTTGATGCACCAAGATGGCTCAACAGCGCCCCCTAGAATATTTCAATTAAGCAGCCCCCAAAGCTGGTTTGACCTGCATGTATGAAACTTGGTAGGCTCCTGTAACACTCTACTGCGTACAAAAAAGCTTCTTGGAGCCATTTCCAAACCCAACAGGAAATCCATCATTTTGAATTTACTTTACCCATTTCCAGGGCTTGTAAATTAACAAACTTGTCCTACAGATTTATGCTATTCACGCTAGCTTCAGATTGGCTCCAAACTTGGTTTATGTCAGTATGACTATGTTGTTACCAAAAGTTATCACAAGATTTGCCCAATGTTGAATGGCGTGCCCGCCGCTGAGTGTTGAATCTTGAGGTCTCGCCATGAACAACGAAATTGCTGTAGCTTTGGCATAAACGGTCCAATCTCCACCAAACTTCACATGATCTAGATTAGTCCCGCCCTGAACACATTTTTATTACCATATTTCCTGATAATTATAGCACCACCTAGTGTCGAAAGGAAGTACTTCTCATCAGCCACTTATCTTTGGATTAACCTGAAATTTCAGTGCTGTGGTCTATATTTGATGTTCACAAACATGACGTATCATTAGTGTCTATGTGTGCTGCAGAGGGTTTAATTTTATGTCTTGCCATGAAACAGGAAAATGCTATAACTTTGGAGTAAATGGTCAGATCTCCATCAAACTTCAGATGATTTATATTAGTCCTTCCCTGAAAACATTTATATGACCGTATTTCCTGATACTCATATACCACCTTGTGGCGACAGGAAGTAGATCTAACTTTGACAGAAATGATCTGACGCATCAGAAAGCATCCTGCCTCTAAAAGTATCATGAGTAAATGTGGAGAAATTGACAGTTTATAATGGGTGTGTATTGCACGGAATGCAGTGAGCTAGAGTGAAGAGAGCTCTGAAAATCGTCTAAAACTTTTGTCTTTAACTGGCTGCTATGGCCACAATTTTCACTGTACATACACAATTTATACCAAAAACCGTAGGAAAATTTGTCCTGGTCACAGAATTGTTGACATGAAATATCTCACATGTACACATGTTTGCTGAGTGGCCCCAAAGCGAAGGGAGCACCGATTTTTTTCTCATTCACTCCATGTAAACTGAGAGGAGAAATTTCTGGAAAACACCTGAGGTGCAAAACATTTGTAACTTGTGCGTGTGATCACATTTTTGACTCCGCATGTAGAAAAAATGACATATGCGTTCGGCAGAAGTGTATCTCTCTCACCATCACATTATTTTGATGATTGGAGCAATGGTTTGGGAATGGGAAGAACTTGTTTGAGAAATTTCAAACCCATTATAAACACCCTTTGCTGATCTGCTCTCTCATGAGCTCTCTGTGTGCCCCTCAGGTGTAGGAAAGTCAGTAATCGCTATGACAATGGCTGCACACAAAGAGATGCACACAAGGCCCTCTGTACTCATACTTGAATATTCTCTTCAACTCACTCATACGGCCACAATTTTCACTGAACATACACAATTTATACCAAAAAAACTTTGTACTTTGGAAAATTTGTCCTGGTCACAGAAATGTTGACATGGAATCTGTCACTAGTACACATTTTTGCTGAGTGGCTCCAAAGCAAAGGGAGTGCCATTTTTTTTCTCATTCACTCCCATGTTAACTGAAAGGAGAAATTTCTGGAAACAGCTGAGGCGCAATACATTTGCAACTCGCTCCTGTGACCACATTTTTGACTCTACACATATAAAACATGACACGTGCATTCACGAGAAGTTTATCTCTCTCACCATCGCTTTGTTTTCATGATTGGACCAATGATTTGGGAATGGGAAGAACTTGTTCAAGAAATTTCAAACCCACATTAAACAGAATTTGCTGATCTGCTCTCTCATGAGCTCTTTGTGTGCCCCCCAGGTGCATGCAAGTCATTAATCGCCATGACAACGGCTGCACACACAGACACGCACACACAGTCCTCTGTGTGTGTGTCTCACAATCTTCAAAGGACAGATTACAGCAGCAGAATCTTCACTTGAAACAGCAAATACACATTATTAACCCCTAAATGCCAAAATGGGCTCTCTAGCGCCACATAGGTGCACTAAAATGGCCATTGCAGCCCGTAGGAATGTCGTAGAAAGATCAAACCAAAACTGGCGTATTCGACTTACAAATCACGCGCTGACACCCATGACCTAAATCCAACAGGAAGTGAGCTGTTGGCCCTTTAAAAGTAAGATGTCGTTTTTCAAAAATTCTCTTTCTCAAAAAATATCTACTCCTACACTGTTTATCATATCAGTTTCAAACATGAGCATATGACAGGCCAAGTCCTGCTAAACAATTCCTCTGAACAACTTTGTCAACACTCAAATGGTTTGGATTTTATGCCCTCAAGGTAACATGTCACAAAACCTCTTGATGATTTTTGCGCCACTTAGACACACTGAAATGGCTGCTGCAGCCTGTAGGAATGTCGTAGAAAGATCAAACCAAATCTGCCCTCTTCATCTCCTCGAGACCTACAAAACACTTATTGACAATACTGATCTAAATCCAACAGAAAAAGAAAATGAGCTAGTGTCTCTGAAAGTAACATGAGCAAATGTGTCAGCTGTGAGCTAGACATCTTCAATTTGCGCATAAGATCGCATTTTTTTACTATACAAACATGAAACCTATATGTCTGCGTTCAGAACGAGTTTATCTATGTTGGTATGTTCAGATTGACGACTGGACCTATGGTTTGGGAATTGGAGGGAGGAGTTTGAAAGCCATGTCCATATGCCTGCTCTCCAACTTGTCTCTTTCTCTGTCAGTGGCGGACTCAGGATGTTTGAAGGGCAGGGGTGAAATGGAAAAAAGGGCATCTACTGCATGACATGGAGAAAAAACTAAATTTGACCACCTAGACATGCTCAAAATCTCACCAAAGTTGGCACGCATATCAGGATTGGCAAAACATTTGATACAATGGAAAAATTAACCCCAAAATGGGCTCTCTAGCACCACCTAAACACACTAAAATGGCCACTATGGCCGTAGGAATGTCGTAGAAAGATCAAACCAAAACTGGCTTCTTCATCTCATCGAGACCTACAAATCACGCACTGACACCCCTGACCTAAATCCAACAGGAAGTGAGCTAGTACCTCTTAAAGTAACATAGCAAATGTGGAGAAATTCTCAGCTGTGAGCTAGACATTGTAAACTTGCAACCAAGATCGCATTTTTGACTCCAGAAACATAAAAATTATATGTCTGCATTTGGGACGGGTGTATCTCTCTGCTGGTATGATCAGATTGACAATTGGACCCACAGTTTGGGAACTGAAGGGAGGAGTCTGACACATTTTAAAGCAATCTCAATCTGGCTGCTCTCACAGCTTGTCTCTCACTATCAGTGACAGACTCAGGATGTTTGAAGGGCAGGGGCGAAAAGGAAAAAAGGGCACCTACTGCATGACATTGGGCCCCATTGGTGCACAAAAAAACTAAACTGACCCCCTAAACATGCTCAAAAACTCACCAAAATTGGTACGCATGTCAGGACTTGCAAACTTTGATAACATGAAAATATTAACCCCAAAAGTGCCAAAATGGGCTCTCTAGCACCACAAAGACACACAAAAATGGCCACTGTGGCCTGTAAAAATGTTGTAGGAAGATTAAACCCAAAGTGCCTTGTTCGTCTCATCAAGACCTACAAATCACGCACTGACACCCCTGACCTAAATCCAACAGGAAGTGAGCTAGTACCTCTAAAGTAACATAGCAAATGTGGAGAAATTCTCAGCTGTGAGCTAGACATTGTAAACTTGCAACCAAGATCGCATTTTTGACTACACAAACATAAAAATTATATGTCTGGATTTGGGACGGGTGTATCTCTGCTGGTATGATCAGATTGACAATTGGACCCACAGTTTGGGAATTGAAAGGAGGAGTTTGACACATTTTAAAGCCATCTCAATCTGCCTGATCTCACAGCTTGTCTCTCACTCTCATTGACAGACTCAGGATGTTTGAAGGGCAGGGGCAAAAAGGAAAAAAGGGCACCTACTGTATGACATTGGGCCCCATTGGTGCGCAAAAAAACTAAACTGACCCCCTAAACATGCTCAAAAACTCACCAAAATTGGTACACATGTCAGGACTGGCGAAAACTTTGATAACATGAAAATATTAACCCCAAAAGTGCCAAAATGGGCTCTCTAGCACCATATAGACACACAAAAATGGCCACTGCGGCCCCATAAAAATGTTGTAGAAACATTAAACCCAAAGTGGCTTCTTCGTCTCATCAAGACCTACAAATCACGCACTGACACCCCTGACCTAAATCCAACAGGAATTGAGCTAGTGCCTCTGAAAGTAACATTGCAAATGTGGAGAAATTCTCAGCTGTCAGTTAGAGTGGAGAAGGGTCTTAAACCGTCTAAAACTTTATCTTTATCTGTCTACGTGAGCTGGAGGGCTGAAATGGTCTGAGGTCCCGCCCAACGCTGCTTGCAGCTTTAATTTTTGGATCGTGTCTGATGCTTACTGCAAGGGGCTCAATACACAAAGCAAACGACAGAGAGCTCAGAGGGCAGCCTTGCTGAACACCATGGTACAGATTGAAAGGGTGAGATCTGTCTGAATTAGTGAGGACTAATGCAGTCGGGTGCGCATAAAGCATTTCTACCCATGAACCAAAATTTTCGCAAAGGCCAAATTCTCTGATGGTTAACAGCATGTATTTCCAATCAACTTGATCAAATGCCTTGTGCGCATCAAGCGTAAGTATTGCAGATTGTGACTTATTTTGTTTACTGTAGACAATATTTAGTAATCAACGGACATTGAAAAAGGAAAATCTCCTGGGAATAAACCCCACCTAGTCTGGTTGTATTATAGTTGCTATATGTGTTATTCAATCTATTTGCTGAAATTTTTGTTAACACTTTGAGATCACTGCCGAGAAGGGCGATAGGCCGATGAGATCAGTCAGTCTGATCTTTATCTTTTTTCAAAATTAAAGAAATGTTGGCAGCATGTAATGAATCTGGTAATTTTTTATTGATTCTTTAAACATTCTCCGCAATAGAGGGGCCACATCGTCAATAAATGCTTTGTAGAAATCAATGCCAAAGTCATCAGAGCCAGGTGACTTTCCACTTGGAAATTCATATACGTAATAACCTCCTATAATGTAATTTCAGCATTAAGTTCATTTTGCGCATAGCAATATATTTTAGGAATCGGGACGGAGCACAAAAATTGAAGTATATCCTCTTCTGCAGCAGAACTTTGGGATTTATATACATGTTCATAATATTCCTAAAGCACTTATTTATTTCAACAGCGTCTGTAACAAGAGAGCTTATATGATTTTTAATTTCATGCATAGCTCTGCTAGCCTGCACACTTCATAGCTGCTGTGAGAGCAGAGGGCCAGGTTTATCCCCCAACTCATATTGGTCATGCCTTATTTTCAACAGTAAAGTATTAATTTGCTGAGAGAGAATACTGTTATATTCATGTTTTAAATTAATGTCCTTCAATAACGATGATGCGGCTATAGTCAATTGTATCCCTGGGGCCAGAGCAGGTGACACTGAATCAAATTTAAAACTGCTGGCTAAGGCTAAACGTAGACTTAGTAAGACTGTTATTCACGTCGGCAGCAATGACACCCGGTTACGCCAATCGGAGGTCACTAAAATTAATATTGCCTCGGTGTGTGAATATGCAAAAACGATGTCTCTGGACCCCTCCCAAATCTGACCATTAATGACATGTTTAGCTGCATGTCATCATTTAATCGCTGGCTGTCCAGGTGGTGTCCAGCAAACAATGTGGGTTTCGTTAATAATTGGCAAACTTTCTGGGGAAAACCTGGTCTCATTAGGAGAGACGGCATTCATCCAACTTTGGATGGAGCTGCTCTCATTTTAGGAACCTGGCAAATGTTATTAGGATTCAAATCCCTGACAACCCAGAGTTGAGATTAGGACTCAGAGTCGCAGTCCTATGTGCTTCTCTGAGCTTCTGGTGCAGTTACCCACCCATAGTTTTCATAGTTTTATACAAACGGTGTCTGTCCCCCGACCACCTAAATTATCTAAATCTAAAATTAAACAAAGAGGAGCTGTGCATAACAACCTCAAAAATTAAAACCTCTTCTGTGACAGAAAGACAAAACAGGAGACTCAAATGCGGACTGTTAAATATTAGGTCTCTATTGTCTAAAGCAGTTTGTTAACGAATTAATTTCAGATAATCATATTGATTTACTCAGTCTCACCGAAACCAGGCTGTGTCGAGACGAATATGTCAGTCTAAATGAATCCAGTCCCAGTCATAACAATACCCAAATTCCTCGAGGCAGCGGCCAAGGAGGGGGAGTTGCAGCCATTTTTAACTCTAGTCTGTTAATCAGTCCTAAACCTAAACTAGACCATAATTCATCTGAAAGCCTCATTCTTAGTCTTTTACATCTGACCTGGAAAACCTCGCAGACACTTTTATTTGTTATAATGTACCGTGCTCCTGGCCCATATTCTGAATTTGTTTATGAATTTTCAGAGTTTTTATCCAGTTTAGTTCTTAAATCAGATAATGTTATTATTGTAGGCGATTTTAACATTCACATCAACGTTGATAATGACTCCCTGGCTACCGCGTTTATCTCATTATTAGACTCCATTGGCTTCAGTCAGGGTGTACATGAACCCATTCACTGTTTTAACCATACCCTCGATCTAGTTCTGACATATGGAATTGAAATTGATAACCTAACAGTCTTTCCACAGAAGCCCTCGCTATCAGATCATATTTTGATTACTTCTGATTTCTCTTTACTCGATTACACGCCACTCAGCAACGGTTACTATACTAGATGTTTATCAGATAGTGCTGTCGCAAAATTTAAGGAAATGATTACTCTGTAGTTAAATTAAATACCAAGTCCTACAGTAACAGAGTTTTCCCGTGCCGACTTTAACCTCTCCCGAATTGATCATCTTGTTGATAGTGCCATAGGCTCGCTGCGAACAACACTTGACTCTGTAGCTCCTCTTAAAAAGAAGTTAACAAAGCAAAGAAAGTTCGCTCCTTGGTATAACTCTCAAACCTGTAAGTTAAAACAAATATCGTGAAAATGTGAAAGGGAGTTTATCTAACGTGGGGCAGGTCTGATAAAATGACTGACAACTTGCAAAAACCTTTGCTTTTAATGCAAATACACAATCTCTTCATTTCACAGTCATGCATCCCCGCTCCAGGGTCAGGACAAGGAGCATAAACTGAGCTTAGTAAAGAGGAGCTCCACTGAAGCAAAAACAACCAAGATGGCTCTGGAACTTTCTGCTGAAGTATTATTGTCAAATCTGATGGCAAAAATGACAACACTTGTTCACAGACATGTTGGCAATGCTACACCATGGCAACTATTCTGCATGCTGAATTCTGTTTATATTTGTCCGTTGCTCAGCATTACCTAACTTTTTTTGTTGATCTGATTGGTTGTTGGTCTCTCCATCTGTGGCCAACGATTACACCCCTTGAAAATCAAAAATTAACTGAGGGCTTCCAGACTAATTTGCATTTTCAGATTGGTTTGATGATACATCACTATGTGTTTACCTTGAGAAAGGGGAAGTGGGCAAGCATGTTAGCCATCCTCTCAGCATTTTTTCCTTCATTCAGGAAGTCCAGCTCTAATGGCATGTTCTTCTTTGCCTCTTCCACCAACCACATGAAAGCAAAGTCTGGGAAGAGCCAATGGACCACCCTCAATAGTACCTTCAAAATCACAAATCAGGATGAGTCAAGTACAAGAAAACAAACACGTACATGTGCAGTGATGTCCTGTCAATGGCTGACATTTTATATCAGTGTGTACCAGGATAAATGTACTTGATGGGATTCTGTATTGAAAGGACCTGGAAAGTGAAGTCTGAGGACAGAAAGCTGCTGTTCAACAGCTCTATGTACCGTCCTTTAAGACCTCAAATTGTGTTGTGCTTCTGTCCAAATTGTTCAGATGTGTTTAACCACCTGTGAAAAAGGCATTCCAAATTTTACACATTTGGATCAGTTTGTCAGTCAAGGTTGGTGCCACACAGTCTATGAAAATGGGCATGAAATGTTTTATGTGGCTTGAAGGAGTTTTGTCAAATTTGATGGTGTTTTAAAGGTTGTCTCAGCTTGGGCCTAAAGCAAATTTATTGCCAGACAAAAATGTTGACTTAAGATGATTCCATGAAAACCCTGATTGTGTCAAATCTAAACACTTTAAAAATTCTCATTTTCTACATTATCTTTACATGACAACTAGAGAATGGTTAAAGGACATTTTCATTGTTATTTCACTGTTATACAACACCAGTCAAGTGACAATATGGATAGTTGGGTAGTGACTGAAACAATGAGCTTGCAGATACAAGCAGCTAAAAAGAGTTTCTTTGTGCATCCAACATGCTAGCACACACGACATCATCCAGTTGTGCCGAAGAAGTGAAGACAGTGAACAGTTTATTTTGGGGGGTAACACATTACGTTACAATGTAAACTTAATAAACTAATTGACATCCCATTGGGTAAGCATCACATTTCTTTGCCGGTACTAAAAAGTGGTATATTGCTGTTTGGTTTTGTTTTTTTTTTAAATTTTATCGAGTAATGCAGTGATAACAGAGCAAGTAAAAACATGTGCAGACATGTAGACAATTAAGGAAGAAGATTACATGAAGTAAGAACAAGGGAGATTCAGAGATTCTGTGATTTGAGTTTGTTAATGACTTTATGTATTTAAAATATAAAAGTAACTCACACCAAGATTTATAATGAGGTGCTGATCACTGGCCAAAGACTTGTTTGTAGAAAACAAGTGTCGCACACCCTTGCACCATGTGCACTTCTTTTATTTTGATGACATTTCAGCCTTTGGGCCACCTTCAAGATCAACAAGCATATTGAGACACAGGTACACTTATCTGTTATATGTACCACACCTTTGTTACACACCTGACAGTGATTTGATAATCATGCCACAGCATTAAGCAGAGCAAAGAAACAATTTTGAAGCCCTCAATAAATCAATACCTTTAAACCAAAATGTTGTCAGGAGCTACAGCCAAACACATAAACAGTAATCAAAACAAATGACAACACCCACTACATATGCTACCACATTTCAGTATAATACACAATTTTTTCACCATCTTCATCAATGTTAAAATACAAAACCTATTAAACAGATTATAGATAGATAGCAAAAGTTAATGCATCAGCTCTAAATGAACATCATGAATAACTTTCACTATATATCCAATAATAGGACACACATCACAGAAAACATTTCAAATCATAATCAAATCTAATCATAAAGAAGCAAAAGTCTGAGACTGTCTGAACGCGCAGAGGTGTAGCATGGTAAAACATCAAACAAGAGTGAATCAGGGGTTCACTTTTACTTAAACTAACCAAAGATATCAGATGCCGACACAAGGAAACAATGGCCCAAAGTTCAGAGTTCAGAATCAGATGTAAGTATATGTCAGTGTTTTGTTATTACTCCCTTTACAGTATCTGTTCTGCACCTTTGGAATACTCAGTTGTAAATATTACACAGTTATTTGATTTCCTGTGGGTTTATGTTTTAAGAGATCCAACCTAAATATCTCTTATTTTTGTAGCAGCATAATTTAGGACAGATTTCTTGTATCCTCTTTGTAGAAAATTGTTTTTCATTACCTTCATATTCCTGTCAAAATCACCCCTTTTCAGGCAAATACATTTTAATCTGCAAAACTGAATAAAAGGAAGACTTTTTTTAATGGTAGAGGATGGTCAAAGTCTGCCCTTAGTAAAGTATCTCTAGCAGTGGGTTTCCTGAATACATCTGTATACAAGTGGGTAGTTTCTCTAATGATCCATAAATCAAAAAAATATCAAAAAAAATATATTTTTTGTGATCAAAATCCATAGTATATGACAGAAATTCAGAACATGAGATGAGATACCTTAAAAGATTTCTCTAGCTGAGTCTTAGACCCTTTAAACAGGCAAAACACACAACCACCACTGTGGTTGCTGCAGCCACTGTAACTATACTTATCATTGTCATAGTTTTAAACTTCCCCACACAGGTAAAGAGATCCCCATAAAATTAGTTATTTCATATTCTACTAAATGTGTTATTACTTGCCCTTGTGGTAAGTCGTATGTTGGAAAGACCAGTAGAGCATTAAAAACATTTAATCATCCTATCTCCTCTTTAAGATACACTGGGATTGAGAAGTTAACCCTCCCCCCAAGAGGAGGTCAATTGGATGTGTTACTTTCCAGGAGATGAGCCAAGACAAGACAAGATAAACTGCATTAATCCCACACTTGGGAAATTCACATGTCACAGCAGCTCAAGACTATTTACAATACAGTCATGGAAAAAATTATTAGACCACCCTTGTTGTCTTCAATTTCTTGTTCATTCTAATATCTGGTACCACTAAACGTATAATACAATGAACACAACAAAACATGGCGCTGCTCCGCTGGCGACATGGAGAAGGGCTCCTGTTGCATGTCCTTTGTTCGTTTGTCATGTCCCCGTTTAATGTCTGGCTTCGGTGGATTAAATGCGCAGATTTATTGGAGATGACCGCTCATGCTTTGAGCTGTAGGATGCGTGTATGTGGAGTGAATTGGCGAGGAATTAAGGCACTGGTGTTGGCGTGGATGATCCTGGCCGGACCCGTCACCCAATGCATGGCGGTGGACCCTATCAATAACAGCGGCCTGAGGACATACAGCTGTTCAGAGCTGCTGGGACTGCGGGAGAGCGGCGCACTACCATCGCCTGGTCTTCTGCAGGATGTCCCTGGCGGACTGTGCCGACACCAGGGGGGAAAGTATCGGCGAAGCAGGGCTAGGAAGCGTGGCAGGAGAGGCGGCATCAGACGGCGCATACGATCAGCCACCAAGCTACCGCTACCGCCAATGCTCCTATGCAATCCCCGCTCCCTTAAAAATAAGCTGGATGATCTGCGTCAACAGGTGGGAGCCTGCTATGAATATCGGGAGTCGGGCATTATGGCTTTTACGGAGACTTGGTTTGGTAAGGATGTTCCGGACAATTTTATTCAGATTGAGGGGTTTTCCCACGTACGTTTGGACAGAGACGCAAACTCAGGTAAACTCCGCGGAGGGGGCGTGTGTATCTACATCAATGACAGCTGGTGCCGAAACCTTGCAGTGAGGGACAGAATATGCACCCCTGATTTAGAGCTTCTGTGTGTCACCTTGCGGCCACACTATCTCCCCCGGGAGTTTACCAATTTGTTTGTGTGCGTTGTCTATGTCCCACCCAGCGGTAATGCGGGCAGGGCAGCAAACCTAATCGCAGACTGTGTTCACCGTCATCTCGAAAGCAAGCCTGATGCCCCAATGATGATACTTGGGGATTTTAATCATTGCAGCTTAAATAAAACGCTGCCAGGATTTGACCAATATGTGAAGTGCAGCACCAGGAATAATAATACACTGGACAAATGTTATGGGAATATTAAAGATGCATATACTGCCAGAGCCAGACCTCCGCTTAAAAACTCAGACCACAACGTAATTCAGCTGCTTCCCACATATCGGTCTGTTTTTAAATCTACCAAACCGGTCACTCAGACGGTGAAGGTATGGACTAATGATAAATTGGAGGAGCTGAAGGGATGCTTCCTTTGTACGGATTGGGATATCTTTCTCAAGGATATGGATATAGACAGTGCTACAGAAGCAACTACTGACTACATCAATTTTTGCATTGAGTCTGTCATACCCACAAAGACAATTAAACGGTATCCCAACAATAAATCTTATTTTACCTCTGACATTATGGACTGTATTAAAAGGAAAAAAGGCGCTTTCAAGTTGGGGGATAAAGCGGCGGTCCGAGCGGCCCAAAAGGACCTAAATCTGAAGATAACATCAGCGCGCCATCAACATAAAGAACGGGCAGAGCAAAACCTGGCGGAATGCAATACTAAGAAACTTTGGGACTCAAGACATATGACGAACATGGACGCGAAAAAGAAACCTCTGTTTGCTCATAACGAAATTACCAGGGCAAATGAACTGAACAATTTTTATATGCGTTTTAATGTTGATAATAGTGCAGATTGTGCTGATGTTTTAGAATCTGTGATTTGTGATTTAAATGTGGATAGAATTGAAATTGATCTGGAAACAGTCATTAAAACTTTTAAAACTATTCAGACTAAAAAGGCAACAGGTCCAGACGGCCTGTCAGCTTTTATTTTGAAATCTTTTGCTGAGGAACTGTCCCCGGTCTGGGTGAAACTATTCCAGTTTTCCATGGACACTTATACAGTGCCAAGATTATGGAAAAAATCTATTATACTACCCATACCTAAAAAGGTCAGTCCCCAGGAGGACAATGATTACCGGCCGGTGGCCATCACCTCAAATGTTTTTAAATCATTAGAGAAGATCATGATAGAGAAGCTTCGAACAGCTGTGCAACCAGCGCTTGATAAATATCAATTTGCCTACACCAAAAACCGCAGCACAAATGATGCCATAGCGACTGTAATGCATCTTGTTCTGAAGCACCTAGAAAATCCAGCTGGATATGCTAGACTTCTTTTTGTTGATTTTAGTTCCGCTTTTAATCTCATCCAACCACCCATTCTTTTGAAGAAATTAGTTCAGCTAAATGTCAATCCTTTCTTAATTCGGTGGTACTATTCTTTTTTATCGAATAGGCCACAGCAGGTTAAGTTTAACTCAATTCTGTCTGACCTGGCTGTATGCAGCACTGGTGCCCCCCAGGGGTGTGTTAGTTCACCTTTTCTGTTCACGTTGTATACCAACGACTGTGTCAGTTCTGAGCCAAATGAATTCATAATAAAATTTTCTGATGACACTGTCATACTTAGCCTGCTCACCAAACATACTAATTCGAGTGTTCATCAACTTGCGGTTGACAAGTTTGTCAACTGGTGTGATGCCCACTCGCTGCTCATTAATACAACTAAAACTGTTGAGATGTTGCTGGATCCTAGATCAATGGGAGACCAGAGCCCTGTGGCCGTCCATGGCCAGGACATTGTGCAGGTCAAAACATTTAGGTACCTTGGTGTCCATGTTGACAGCGATTTGAGCTGGGGCATACAGGTGGCCAATGTTTGTGCCAAAATTCACCAACGTCTCCATTTCCTTCGTAGGCTCAGAGTATTTGGAGTTTGCAAAAATATTATGCTAATTTTTTATAGAGCAGCAATTGAATCAATACTCCGCTATGGTATCACCAGCTGGTTTGGTAATCTAACTGTTAAATCTAGAGCTGAAATCTCAAGCCTGGTCAAAACTGCTGGCAAGATTATGGGTATAACACCCCCCCTAAATCCACAGGACCTTTTTGAGCAGGCGACGATCAGACAGGCAAATGCCATTTTAACAGATAGTTCTCATGTGCTGAATAGTGAATATACTCTCCTGAACTCTGGAAAGAGATATAGGCTTCCTTTGTGCAGGCACAATCGATACAAACATTCCTTTGTGCCTGTATCAACCAAGCTTCTCAACAGCAGGAAATGATTGCGATGTCTCTGTATATGTATACGAATATAGGCTATGTGTATATGGAAATGAATGTATTATGAGTCAAACAATGGACGAATGGACATATGTGAGTGAATGGATTAATGTATGCTTGAGGTTATGTGATGCTGATATGAATGTATTTATGATTATAGTTAGAGTAGCGGTGTGGATGCATGTGAATGACGTTCACGTCGGCTTGCTGCATGTGCAGGATTGTCCAGTGGCCTGTTTTACTCCACCAGTCTTTTAACTTGATGTTCTTTTTGTACTATATGTGTTTTTATGTATGCAACATGTTCCCTGTCTCCACGACAAATTTCTCCCTGGTGGAGACTAATAAACTAACCTAACCTAACCTAAAAAATGCAGCTGGTCACATAATACTTTATGGCCTATTTGACATTCTTAAGCTTAATTGATTCCCAGGGTATATAAGAGGCCATTTCATGTCACAAGCAGCACTGCACATGCAAAGGCCTAGAGTGGTTTCCTGCTTACATTCAAGCCGTAGCACAACTCAGAAGTTGTCAGCTCTCACATAATGCCTAAAACAAAAGAATTATGTGAAGCCACAAAGGCAGCCATCTTGGCACTGCTGGAAATTGGCATGAGTGAGAGACAGGTAGCGAAAAAACTGAAGATCTCCAAGACAGCCGTTCATTACAACAAAAAAAAACAAGCTGAACATGGCACTACCAAATTGCTACCTGGCCGTGGCAGGAAACGTCTTTCTACCCCACGAGATGACCGTGCACTCATCCGTTCCTGTGTCAGGAATCGTCGTCAGACCTCCAGGGACCTTAAAAATGAGTGGGCACTGTCGAGAAATGTGACTTGTTCGGCAAGGACAGTTCGAAACCGACTTGTTGAAGCTGGTTTGAAGTCACACAGAGCACGCAAGAAGCCCTTCATCAATGAAAGGCAGAGGAAGGCCCGGTTACTCTTTGCTCGAGACCACAGGGATTGGACTGTTGATGATTGGGCTAAGGTTCTCTTCAGTGATGAATCCAATTTTGAATTGATGCCCACTCCAGCCAACTTACTGGTTAGGAGGAAGCCTGGAGAAGCTTACAACCCAGACTGTCTTGCCCCTACAGTAAAACATGGGGGTGGATCAGTCATGATCTGGGGTTGTTTCAGTCTGAGTGGAACAGGGCAAATGCAATTGTGTGAAGGCCGAATGAACCAGGTCATGTACAGGACTACCCTTGAAAACAGTCTTCTTTCATCAGCTGGAAAACTCTTTCCTGCCTCGAATGACTGGATTTTCCAACAAGACAATGCCCCTTGCCACACGGCAAGGTCAGTTAAAGCCTGGATGGAGAACCACAACATTCGCACCATGCCTTGGCCTGCTCAATCACCAGATCTTAATCCAATTGAAAACCTGTGGAAAATCATCAAACTCAAAATGGGGAACCACAAGCCCAAAAACAAAGAAAATTTGTTTGAATTTGTCCAACAGGAATGGGCTGCTGTGACAGCAGAACAATGTCAGAAGCTGGTGGAGAGCATGCCAAGACGCATGGCTGCAGTCATCAAAAACAATGGTTATGCAATCAAGTATTAACTCTTGTGTGTATCGTGTTTAAAGCAAACAGAAAAGAAAACATGGAATGCTTAAAAGTAGTGTTTTTGGCGGTACAATGCCATAGCTATTGATGTAAGAATTTAAGTAATTTTGGTTATTATCAAGAAAACCATGGAAAATGAATAGTTCTTAGTTCTTAAATTAAACTCTCATGAGCTATTTTTGTTGTTATCATTATAATTGTCCAAACAAATGTACCTTTAGTTGAGCCAGGCATTAAAATTAACAAGAAATTGAAGAAAACAAGGGTGGTCTAATAATTTTTTCCATGACTGTATATATATCGTCATATCGCACAGCCCTAGATGATGCTGGTGTCATGTTGCACCCAGCAGGAGGCATAGTTACTCCATGGGCCTTTTGGCTGGGTGCCACCCTTTTGGAGGTCTGTGCAGCTGCTGCATGGTCAAGTCCATCGACATTTGCCAAATTTTACTGCCTGAATGTGGCTGCTGGCACCTCCTTTGGGAAGCGTGTGCTGGGGGCCACCAAACAGTAGGCCATGTAATTCCATGCTCCTGAGGTGAGGGGAGTGGGTGCCTTGGCCATGCCAGGGTGATGTCATATATTATTGTCAGTGGCATCGCAGCGGGCTGGCCAACTGAGCGGTCTTGCTTGCACCTAACCCTTGCGTCTGGCAGGGTTGGCCATGCTTATGGTTGCGTCTGGTGCCTGGGCATCTGTACAGTGGCACACAGCGTCTGGCTGTGTCACTAACCGTTGAATGTGCAAGATGTTGTCCATTTCTAGTGCAATTCATTGGTGTTTTTTCATACATACAAATTTATTGAGTGTTTTCTGTTGGTAATGCACCTGGTGGCAGGGATGTCACATTCGAATACTTGCATCTGCTCTGTCCCCTGGGGCCCCTCGCAGTGTGTCTTAAAGGGTTCCCATAGTTATAACTACTGGGGAGATCATCTCCTCAGTCAGAGAACCAAGGTTACAGTGTAACTGAATGTCAATTTAGGAGGAAGAAAAGAATTATTCACATACATATATATATATACACATATATATACGTGTATATATACAGTCATGGAAAAAATTATTAGACCACCCTTGTTTTCTTCAATTTCTTGTTAATTTTAATGCCTGGCTCAACTAAAGGTACATTTGTTTGGACAATTATAATGATAACAACAAAAATAGCTCATGAGAGTTTAATTTAAGAACTAAGAACTATTCATTTTCCATGGTTTTCTTGATAATAACCAAAATTACTTAAATTCTTACATCAATAGCTATGGCATTGTACCGCCAAAAACACTACTTTTAAGCATTCCATGTTTTCTTTTCTGTTTGCTTTAAACACATGATACACACAAGAGTTAATACTTGATTGCATAACCATTGTTTTTGATGACTGCAGCCATGCGTCTTGGCATGCTCCACCAGCTTCTGACATTGTTCTGCTGTCACAGCAGCCCATTCCTGTTGGACAAATTCAAACAAGTTTTCTTTGTTTTTGGGCTTGTGGTTCTCCATTTTGAGTTTGATGATTTTCCACAGGTTTTCAATTGGATTAAGATCTGGTGATTGAGCAGGCCAAGGCATGGTGCGAATGTTGTGGTTCTCCATCCAGGCTTTAACTGACCTTGCCGTGTGGCAAGGGGCATTGTCTTGTTGGAAAATCCAGTCATTCGAGGCAGGAAAGAGTTTTCCAGCTGATGAAAGAAGACTGTTTTCAAGGGTAGTCCTGTACATGACCTGGTTCATTCGGCCTTCACACAATTGCATTTGCCCTGTTCCACTCAGACTGAAACACCCCAGATCATGACTGATCCACCCCATGTTTTACTGTAGGGGCAAGACAGTCTGGGTTGTAAGCTTCTCCAGGCTTCCTCCTAACCAGTAAGTTGGCTGGAGTGGGCATCAATTCAAAATTGGATTCATCACTGAAGAGAACCTTAGCCCAGTCATCAACAGTCCAATCCCTGTGGTCTCGAGCAAAGAGTAACCGGGCCTTCCTCTGCCTTTCATTGATGAAGGGCTTCTTGCGTGCTCTGTGTGACTTCAAACCAGCTTCAACAAGTCGGTTTCGAACTGTCCTTGCCGAACAAGTCACATTTCTCGACAGTGCCCACTCATTTTTAAGGTCCCTGGAGGTCTGACGACGATTCCTGACACAGGAACTGATGAGTGCACGGTCATCTCGTGGGGTAGAAAGACGTTTCCTGCCACGGCCAGGTAGCAATTTAGTGCCATGTTCAGCTTGTTTTTTTTTGTTGTAATGAACGGCTGTCTTGGAGATCTTCAGTTTTTTTCGCTACCTGTCTCTCACTCATGCCAATTTCCAGCAGTGCCAAGATGGCTGCCTTTGTGGCTTCACATAATTCTTTTGTTTTAGGCATTATGTGAGAGCTGACAACTTCTGAGTTGTGCTACGGCTTGAATGTAAGCAGGAAACCACTCTAGGCCTTTGCATGTGCAGTGCTGCTTGTGACATGAAATGGCCTCTTATATACCCTGGGAATCAATTAAGCTTAAGAATGTCAAATAGGACATAAAGTATTATGTGACCAGCTGCATTTTTTGTTGTGTTCATTGTATTATACGTTTAGTGGTACCAGATATTAGAATGAACAAGAAATTGAAGACAAGGGTGGTCTAATAATTTTTTCCATGACTGTATATGAATATTCATATATATTTAAGTTGGATGACTTATTGTTGATTTTTTTTTTTTTTTAATTGAGGATGAGTGATATATTGAGTGATGTATTACTGTAATGTCTGTGTCTTCACTGTGACACCACAACATTTAATTTATTTCAGTAGTTCAGTAATTCAGCAGATACAAACTCACCTCCATCACCACTATGTCCTTGGAGCTCTGTCTCTGGACTTTGGGGTGTTGGACCTTGATGGCCACTGTCCTCCCATCATGCAGCACAGCCTTGTGGACCTGGGCTAAGGAGGCTGCACCCTGAGGCTTCTCCTCAAAGGTGACAAATAACTCTGACAGCTGCAGAAGAGAGATAGGGATGCAGAAGAAAAGAGTGGGAGAGAAAAGGTTCTGGAGTTGGGAATGGGATCATCAATCTGACCATCTCTTTACAAGTTATTGTAAGTCACTGTACAGCCACAGAAGACTAAACGCATTACCAGCAGAGAGGTGGACATGAGGACATAAATGTGATTCATTCTTTCAAGTTCTGCTTTGGTCAAGTATGGATTTGTAATGTCATGGCAATAACACAGCAAATCAGCTGAAATGTGATGAGCTGATGATGCAATAATGTAATGATGATCCCTGTATTAGGTTTGTTTTTGAGATAACTGACCTGAAGCAAAACTGAATGAGACTAAGAGGGGACCAAAAATGTGTTAATAATGAGAACAGAGGGGTGAGGGACTGAAACACAGTTTACAACCAGATGATAGGGATTTTCACTGACACTATTGGTGTATCTCAAATCACATGCTTCAGTTAGTACACTTCCATGCAGTATACTATGCGCACTATGTGCTTATTGGCGTAGTGTGCAAATTTCGACAGGGTATTATTGTCTCAAACCAAACACAGCCACTGTGCACTATGCGGAAATGACAACCGCAAAATTCGATCTCTTCTTTTAATGCTTAAATGTAACCAGCCAATGGAGCATTACTGCCACTATTTGCCTGACCTCCAAACAGCAAACTATCATTTGCATTTGCGTTATCGTTCACGGTACCAAATCATTACAGACTGCTAAATTAACCCAATAAACATACTGCTGGCTTATATCCGACAGTATAGTGGTGCTCAGTGAAAAAAGCACATGTGAATTTTCTGTACTAAAACCTCTCTAATATTGTTCTGCTTCACTTTATCAAAATCAACCTTTGCAGAGTTAATGTTCACATATTGTACTATGATTTGATAGAGGTTTAGAGCCGCAGCTGCATCATTCCAAAGGGATACTCATCCTGAAAATGCTTTTCCTTTTAGGCGAACCTCATAATTCATAATTAATAATAATAATTCATTCATAATTCATAATTTCATTTGTGCTGTGTGCCATCTTCATTTATTCTTCACATATAACACATATACTGATATTTACACATCTTAACAAATTTCACAAGTGTTCCCCTTACCATGACACCTAATGTATTCAAATAGACCTTGTGGTTGCAGAGATATATTCATTTCATTATGGATATGCAATTTCCGAATATTTAAAGATAGCACAGTGAGTGCAATAAAAATGTCCTCGAGGAAAAAGCGAATACAGCTGATCAGCAACATGGATACATGTAGAACAGTGATATTTCAATCTGCTCTGTCAGTTTCTCATCCACCACTGCTAATATTATGTTATACACAAGCACAGAGTGCTTATCATCTAATAGCAAATTGTTACTGACAAACTAAAACAACAACTGTTTATGTCCCAGGGTTCTGCTCAATGTGTCTCGTATCTTAAAGCTTACCTGTGGTCATGTGACCTGTGTTTATGTGACCTGCAGGTAGTGACTCTCCTCAGCAGCAGAAACGACAGCTGGACTGATACTGACTGATGTCTGTGTTCCATATTCTTTCTAAACTTCACTCAGTATTGTGATGTCAGTAACATGATTTATTTTATTGACATTTTAGACTTGATTCATGTAAGACTTTGCTGTTTTAATATTACTGTTGCTGCTCTAGAAACAAGATTAAGTTATAATATATTCAGTTTTATTCCTGTTGTAAATTTATTCTTTTTAAATTCTCAGAGAATCTCTTTCACATATTAGCAAAAATTGGGATTGTAACTGAAAAATCTCCAGTCGAATCAATATTGGATCGAAATCGAATCAATTCAGGAAATCAGTAGCGATAATCAAATCACAAATGCGAATTAAAGCTGCAAGCAGCGTTTGGCGCGACCTCGCCTCATGCCCATTTCGGCCTCCAGCGAATTATTTAGAAATATCACACACATTGCCACAAACATCAGAAAATTCTCACAGCTGAACGTTTTGATGTTTGAATGCTTTCTGTAGCTGTAGGTATGTAGAAGTGATATCACAATATGCAAATTAGATGAATGAATTTTCTCCCATCAGATTCCTGTTCCTTAATTTTGAGGATGAGATGACAAAAACAACACACCAACAGGCTGCAGCGGCCATTTTAGTGTGCCTAGGTGGCGCTAGAGAGCCCATTTTGGCACTTTAGGGGGTTAATTTCATGATTGTCTAAAATTTTCACGGGTTCTGATATGCATGCCAATTTTGGTGAGTTTTTGAGCATGTTTAGGGAGTCAAATTCCAGTTCAAAGAGGCGGCGGGAGAAAGAAAGAATAATTGACGGACCAAAAACAATAGGGTCCTCTGCTCTGTGAGCAGTCCTCTGCCTCTAGGCTCGGTCCCTAATTAGTCTGGAACCTCTCAGGTCATTTTCAATTTCCAAGGGTCATTATCAATGTCACGACCCCAACCCCAACTGGCTGTGTGAGTGTGTTTTTTAGGGGCCGAGCCCGAAGGCAGAGGACTGCTCACAGAGCAGTCCTTGCCGAAGGCGAGGACCCTATTGTTTTTGCTGCGTTTATTCTTTCTTCCGCCACCTCTTTGAGCTGGAATTTGACCTCTTAAACATGCTCAAAAACTCACCAAAATTGGCATGCAATTGACATGTCAGACCTGGCGAAAAATTTTAGAAAATCAAAACATTAACCCCTAAAGTGCCAAAATGGGCTCTCTAGCGCCACCTAAGCGCACTAAAATGGCCGCTGCGGCCCGTAGGAATGTCTTAGAAACATCAAACCAAAACTGCCGTGTTTGTCTCGTCAAGATCTACAAATCATGTGCTGACACCCCTGACCTAAATCAAACAGGAAGTGAGATATTTGCCCTTTCATAGTACGATTTTGCCTTAAAACTGCCTTTGCTAAAAAAATCATCTTCTCCTACACCGTTTATCGTAACAAAATTAAGTTATAATATATTCAGTTTTATTCCTGTTGTAAATTTATTCTTTTTAAATTCTCAGAGAATCTCTTTCACATACTAGCAAAAATTGGGATTGTAACTGACAAATCTCCTGTCGAATCAATATTGGATCGAAATCGAATCAATTCAGGAAATCAGTAGCGATAATCAAATCACAAATGTGAATTAAAGCTGCAAGCAGCGTTTGGCGGGACCTCGCCTCGCGCCCATTTCGGCCTCCAGTGAATTATTTAGAAATATCACACACATTGCCACAAACATCAGAAAATTCTCAGAGCTGAATGTTTTGATGTTTGAATGCTTTCTGTAGCTGTAGGTATGTAGAAATGATATCACAATAAGCAAATTGGATGAGTGAATTTTCTCCCATCAGATTCCTGTTCCTTAATTTTGAGGATGAGATGACAAAAACAACACACCAACAGGCTGCAGCGGCCATTTTAGTGTGCCTAGGTGGCGCTAGAGAGCCCATTTTGGCACTTTAGGGGTTAATTTCATGATTGTCTAAAATTTTTCACTGGTTCTGATATGCGTGTCAATTTTGGTGAGTTTTTGAGCATGTTTAGGGAGTCAAATTCCAGTTCAAAGAGGCGGCGGGAGAAAGAAAGAATAATTGACGGACCAAAAACAATAGGGTCCTCTGCTCTGTGAGCAGTCCTCTGCCTCTAGGCTCGGTCCCTAATTAGTCTGGAACCTCTCAGGTCATTTTCAATTTCCAAGGGTCATTATCAATGTCACGACCCCAACTCCATGACATCTTTTGTGGCATCTGACTGGCTGTGTGAGTGTGTTTTTTAGGGGCCGAGCCCGAAGGCAGGGGACCCTATTGTTTTTGCTGCGTTTATTCTTTCTTCCGCCACCTCTTTGAGCTGGAATTTGACCTCTTAAACATGCTCAAAAACTCACCAAAATTGGCATGCAATTGACATGTCAGACCTGGCGAAAAATTTTAGAAAATCAAAACATTAACCCCTAAAGTGCCAAAATGGGCTCTCTGGCGCCACCTAGGCGCACTAAAATCGCTGCTGTGGCCCGTAGGAATGTCTTAGAAACATCAAACCAAAACTGCCGTGTTCGTCTCATCAAGATCTACGAATCATGCACTGACAACCCTGACCTAAATCCAACAGGAAGTGAGATATTTGCCCTTTCAAAGTAAGATTTTGCCTTAAAACTGCCTTTGCTTAAATAATCATCTTCTCCTACGCCGTTTATCGTATCAGCTTCAAACTTGCACACATGACAGATTAACTCATTCTAATCAGATCTTCATCAGATCTAATCAGTAACTTTTTCATTACTCGATTAGTTTGGATTTTATGGGCCCCTAAAGGTGACATGGCACAAAACGTCCTGACAACCTTCGAAAGCTGTCCCATAGGAAATGAATGGCAGCAGGGGGAGAAAGGGACCAATCTTAGGGCTTTTTCTTTGCAGCGTCTCCATACTTTGTGCTACAGACTCCATTCCAATGCTCAAATGTTGCCACAGGTCTCATCTATTCACTCATGTTTTCATCTTTTCCATATCTTTTACCGTTTTTAATCTGTGTCTCTCAAAGTACCATGAGCAAATCTTTAGATTTGTGATGTATATATAATGCGCATGCGCGTTGGCGAACAACAGCGCCGCAACACTGCTAGCTGCTAGCTCCTGCTTTTATCCGGTTTTTAACAGGTTCTTAACGCTTTTATACGTTAAGCTTTAAGCAAACGGTTACTTTTAACTTTTGCTTTTACCGGGTAAAAGGTTTTAGCCATCGGACTTTTGGATTTTACGCTTTTAGCGACAGAGCTACATGGCAACCATGGACGCCATCACTATGGACACTCCCTTACCTGCAGAGGTCGGAAAACAGCTCACGAAAGCCCATAAAAAGATTGCAGACCTTCTGGAGGATATTGGACGGCTGTCCAATGAGCTGCGGAGGAAGGACTCACTGCTGGCCACCTTCAAAACTCGGCTCCCGACGCTGTCCGGCTGGCTGGAGACCTCCCAGACCGGTGAGCTACAACAACATGGCGTCGCTACGACACTGGGGGACACCGTCCTCTGGGAGTCTTCCTCCTCCACCTGTCAGCGGCCCTCCTGCTCTACTCCGAACAACAGGACTCCTTGGACCGAAGTTGTTGTCCGCAGTCGGAAGAGGGCTCCTGGGGGAGCCTCGAGCAGGTCTCCCGCCTCCTCCTTCAGCGTCCCCCTCACCAACAAGTACTCGGCGCTATCCATGACCGTGGAGCCGGTCGGGGTGCTGGAGCAGGGAACTGCCCCTGCCGATCCAAATGCCTCCCCTCCGACGGGTGTCATGCCCCCGCTGACAGACACCACAGCCTTCCCTCCACTCATGGCTGCCTGCGACCCAGCGGATGGACATCCAGCACCGGACCGCTCGCCTTCGTCCCTCCGCTCCTCAGCCCAGCGGAGGCGGCTCCTCAGGGATGCTGTGCGGTGGCACTCCCGACATCCTCCTCACCGGGATACGCAGCACCACCAGGCCGCTAACGGGGACGGTGGTGTCACCAAACCGGCCACCACCCCTGGACAACGGGCTACAACGCTCATCATCGGGGACTCCATCCTCCGGAATGTCCGTCTGAGGAGGGCGCTCACCCTGTCCTTTCCCGGCGCCACCGTTACAGACATAACGGAGAAAATCCCAAGCATTCTGGATTCACACCCCCAGGTAAACCGCGTCATTATTCATGTGGGCACCAACGACACTTCCAGACAACAGTCCGAGATTTTAAAACAGGATTTTACGCAGCTTTTTAACAAACTCCCACAGTCCCAGCTGCATGTTTTTATCTCCGGCCCCACCCCCACCTGTGGCAGGGGCATCGGGCGTTTCAGCAGGCTGCTCAGTTTGAACACCTGACTCTCCTCCACCTGCAGCACCTACAGTGTTGGTTTCATTGACAATTTTGATGTCTTTTGGGAGAGGAGACATCTTTTTGGAAATGATGGCCTTCACCTAAACAGGGCCGGCACCCGCGTGTTGTCCGCCAACCTGGCATACGGTGTGCAACACGCCCACATCACCACACTCTCCTCCCACCACCCCAAATCTGCACAGACTGACCCGTCCGCTACTGATTGATGTCCTCCCTGTCCCAGTTCCTATGTTTTTAGTTCCACCTCTGATCAGAACACACACAATACTGGACTTGGACCTTCCGTTTTCACTAATAATTCACCAATTCCTGTCATCATTACGCAGCGCCAGCAAAGCAGTTTTCTCAATGTTCACTCGGTGAACTTCAATAACCTCAGACCGCTCCCAAAACATCATCGATTCAATTGTACAGTCCGTAAACCACCTGTCACCATCAACATGGCACTTTTAAATGTTTGTTCCCTTGTGAACAAATCTTTTATTATGAATGACCTGATTTTAGACCATAAGTTAGATTGCTTTCTTTTAACAGAGACATGGCTTGGCACTGATGCACCAGTTGTTCTCACCGAGGCCTGCCCACCAGATTTTAACTTTTTATTTTCTACCAGGGGTGGTAAAAGAGGAGGCGGAACTGCTTCGATCTCTAGAAAGACATTAAATTCAAAGGAAGTGTTTTTAAACAGCTACTCATCATTTGAGCTTCATGCCTTTGTCTTTAGCAGTCCTCCTATCCTTTGCATTACTGTTTACAGACCACCCCACCACTCCACTTCTTTTATCAGTGAATTTTCTGAGCTTTTATCAACAATACACACCACCTATAACAGAATTTTAATAACTGGTGATTTTAATCTGCACATTGATAACATCTCCGACCCATTGTCGAGAGAATTTTTAAACCTTTTAAACTGCATGGATTTTAACCAACATGTAACACAGCCAACTCACAACAGAGGACACACCCTGGACCTGGTCATAACCTATGGCCTGTCCACTGGTGTGTCCTCTGTTGTTGACCTGGCTGTATCTGACCACTATTGTGTGTATTTTAACATCACCGGTTTTAATCATCAGGAGGCCCCGGTGAGAACAGTGAGGAAACGCTACCTTACTTCCGAAGTGGTTGCAAATTTTATCGAGATTTTACAGAGCACTCCTGCTGAAATTTTACCCGCACCTTGTGATTTTATTGTTGACAATTTTAACAGTAAATTGAAATCAACATTGGACTCTGTGGCTCCACTTTTAACTAAAACCATAAAAAGTAAACCTAAATCCCCATGGAGAACAGATGAAATCAAAAAATCAAAAGGAAAATGCAGGAGTGCGGAGAGAAGGTGGAGAAAAAGTAAACTCACAGTCCATTATGAAATATTACATGAACAACTCAAATCCTACAATAAAACCGTCAAACAGGCAAGAATTTCCCATTTCTCAAAACTTATCACAGATAATAAAAACAACCCTAAAATTCTTTTCTCCACCTTCGATCTTTTAACAAATCCCAATTTTAAAAAACCTTCAGAGGCACCAACAGACGCTCTCTGCAAGGACTTTGCAAACCACTTCGGAAGTAAAATCGATGACATTAGGTCCAGTCTTTTAACACATCAAAATGTAACTTTTAGCACATCTGGACAGTTGCTTTTATCCGAGGAAACACTGGAGAGTTTTGCCCTGGTTAATGCAAGGACACTTGGTCGAGTTTTTCCCAAGTAAAGCCCACAACCTGCCTTTTAGATCCAATTCCCACATCGCTTTTAAAGACGTTTTATGGTTTCTTCGAGGAACAGATTTTAAATATAGTAAATTGCTCTCTTCAGACGGGCGTTTTCCCCACCTCCTTTAAAACGGCAGTGGTGAGGCCCCTTCTGAAGAAGAGCAATTTAGACCTCAACATTTTTAATAACTACCGTCCTGTATCCAACTTACCATTTTTAAGTAAGATTTTAGAAAAACTGGTTTTTAACCAATTAATTGATTTTTTAAATACAAACAATATTTTAGAGAAATATCAATCTGGTTTTAGAAGGAACCACAGTACAGAGACAGCCCTTTTAAAGATTTTAAACGACTTCAGGTGTAACGCAGACTCACAAAAACTCACAGTCTTGGTACCACTGGATTTAAGTGCTGCCTTTGATACAGTAGATCACCACATTTTATTGAATAGACTGAGAAACCTGGTGGGCCTCTCTGGTACAGTTTTTAACTGGTTTCGCTCTTATCTCACAGATCGATGTTTCTTTGTAAGTATGGATACATGTTCCTCCAGAACACATGAAATTAGGTGTGGGGTGCCTCAAGGGTCAATTTTAGGTCCAGTTCTTTTTAATCTTTACATGCTTCCCTTGGGGGACGTCATCAGGAGACACGGCATCAGCTTCCATAGCTATGCTGACGATACACAGTTGTACATCGCCTTGTCTCATGATGACTCAGAGCCAATTGATGCCCTTTTTAACTGTATTTTAGATATCAAGTCATGGATGGCAGAGAATTTCCTACAGCTCAACCAGGACAAAACAGAGGTTTTAGTTATAGGTCCTGAAGGCCAGAGAGAGAAACTTTTACCAAACCTACAAGATTTTAAACCCGCACAATATGTAAAGAACCTGGGCGTTATTTTTGACTCTGAGCTAACTTTTATTCCACACATAAAAAATATTACAAAGATAGGTTTTTACCATCTTAAGAATATAGCCAGAGTCCGCCCGTTTCTCTCTCAGGCCAGCACGGAGGTGCTGATGCATGCTTTTATCTCCTGTAGATTAGATTATTGTAATGCCCTGCTCTCTGGTCTTCCCAAAAAGAGTATTAATAATCTACAAATTTTACAAAACTCAGCCGCATGCGTGCTGACGAGGACCAGAGGGCGGGAGCACATTACACCAGTTTTAAAATTGCTGCATTGGCTCCCCGTCCGCTTCAGGATCGATTTTAAGATTCTTTTATTAGTTTTTAAATGTCTTAACGGTCTTGGACCATCTTATCTATCTGACCTGCTTTTATCATATCAACCCTCGCGGACCCTGAGGTCCTCTGGCACCGGCCTTTTAACCATACCACGAGTTAAAACAAAAACCCATGGTGAGGCTGCATTCAGCCATTATGGCCCTTATCTGTGGAACAGCCTCCCAGAGAACCTCAGGACCGCAGAGACTGTTGATATTTTTAAAAGGAAGCTCAAAACTTAATTTGGCTTTTAACTGATTTCTTTTACTCTCTTATCTCCCTTATTTTATTACTTCACTTTTTATTGTTGTATGTTTCATTATTTTATTATGTCTTATCTTGTGAAGCACTTTGAGTTGCATTTTTTATGTATGAAAAGTGCTATATAAATAAAGTTTTGATTGATTGATGGTTTGATTGAGAAATGATCAGTTTATAATGGGTGTGTATTGCATGGAATGCTGTGAGCTAGAGTGGAGAGGGCTCTAAAAATCATCTAAAACTTTTGTCTTTAACTCACTGCCATGGCCACAATTTTCACTGTACATACACAATTTATACCAAAAAACATTTGTCCTGGTCACAGATATGTTGACATGTAATCTCTCACACATACACATTTATGCTCAGTGGCTCCAAAGCGAAGGGAGCGCCGATTTTTTCTCATTCACTCCCATGTAAACTGAGAGGAGAAATTTCTGGAAACAGCTGAGGCACAACACATTTGTAACTTGCTCCTGTGACCACATTTTTGACTCTAGAGATATAAAACATGACACGTGCGTTCATGAGAAGTGGCTGTCTCTCACCATCGCTTTATTTTCATTATTGGACCAACGGTTTGGGACTCAGAAGAATTTGTTTGAGGAGTTAAAACACATTATAAACAGCCTTTGCTGATCTGCTCTCTCATGAGCTCTCTGTGTGCCCCTCAGGTGCAGGAAAGTTATTAATCGCCATGGCAACGGCTGCACACACAGACACGCACTCACAGCCCTCTACTCATACTTGAATTTTCTCTTCAACTCCCTCATATGGCCACAATTTACACTGTACATACACAATTTATACCACAAAATGTTGGAAAATTTGTCCTGGTAACAGATAAGTTGACATGGAATCTCTCACATGTACACATTTTTGCTGAGTGGCTCCAAAGCGAAGGGAGCGCAGATTTTTTTCTCATTTACTCTCATGTAAACTGAGAGGAGAAATTTCTGGAAAACAGCTGAGGTGCAACACATTTGCAACTCGCCCCTTTAACCACGTTTTTGACTCTACAAATATAAAACATGACACTTGTGTTCATGAGAAGTTTATCTCTCTCACCATCACTTTATTTTCATTATTGGACCAATGGTTTGAGAATGGGAAGAACTTCTTGGGGAGTTAAATTTCCCCTTAAAGAAGTCTCTTCTCTGTGTTCTGTCCGTCTCTCTCTGCTCTTCTGCCAGTTGCACCTATTTTATTACCATGGCAACCGCTGTGCCACACAAACTGACAGATACATGATGTGTGTGTGTGTCTACATCTTATATGCAGATATGACAGGGGCAGCATCTCCATTTTAACACTTTAGTTGCCAGAGTTTATTGAGGAAAATATTCATTTCAACATTTCAAAAAGCTGTTGCTTGAAAGTGGTGAGCAGGGGCGGATCTAGAAAAATATTTATGGGGTGGCAAGAGGGGGGCAGGAATTTTTGAGGGGTGGCAACATATGGCAGACGTATATATACTGAATTTGATCACAGTTATCACAGTTTGATGAGAAATAGTATGTTCACACTACATAAGGACACGGGCTGCCATTTGCAAACTCACACAGACAAACTTAATCTCATCCAATCAATGTCTTGCATTTGAGGTTTCATATGAAACAGTTCATATTAGGAATAAGTGTTGAGGGAGGTTCAACAAACCGAGTCAAACCCTGAACTCTGAGTTGATTTACCCTGAGATGGGAAACTCTGAGTTAGCAGTTCCAGAACAGCTGATTTGAGTTAGTTCAGTCAACTCTGAGTATGTTCACTCTGAGTTAAGCAGAAAATAAAAAGCCATCATCAATGGAGCTCCGAGTCCACAATTCACCATGGCAACAGGTAAATAAAAGACAGCGCCTCCATTTTAATCCAGTGGATGTAGAAATATTAATGCATGTGTAGCAGACGGTGCACGTTTATCAGACTTACATTTCCTTAATAAAGATAAAGTGGTGGAATCTGACTGTGTATCAGGCTGTCGATACATTACATTAAATTAATAATATATATTAATATATTTGTTCAGATTTAATCTGATGGGGAAAAACACAGGAGGCAGCAACTGAAAAATAGGAAGATTTAAAACATATAGGCTAGGCTATAGATCAAAGACATAAAGACTGTAAACTCACAGTCTGACCAAGTAATAATATGTTTGGTGATTTGCACTTGAAAAGACGTTGAGGTTAAAATACAGTAGATTTTAAAATGTTGGACAGCTATTTGTATCTTGACTCAACAGCATTCAGTGACTTTATTTCAGCTACAAATGTAGTAAATTTAAAGACACTGAAATGCTGCACCATTGCTCACTCAGAAATATTAACATATAATCCCCAATATTAGGCTATAGGAATTATGTTCCATCAGTGCGACCAAAGACATCAGTGATGGAGACCATTAGTCATTGATACTACGTGTCTAAAGCTTCACACCGATTTTTAAAATGTAAATAATTAGACCTACACATTATGTGCAATAAACATGTGGGAGCTGCTCTAACAGACTGACAGTCTGATCCTTGTGCACAGTGTTATAAAAAAATAATAAATAATAAAAGGACAGAGGTTTGATTCTGAGCAGAGGGTGAATTCTCGCTGTGTAATATTTGAATGTAAAGACAAAAACTGATGTCCAAAGAAATGATTGATGTGCATAAACTCAGTAACTTAAGACAGTCCTGAGTAACAAACTAACATCCAGCAGGATTTAGACTGTGACAGACGGTAAATCTCCGCTAATGAATGCGCTTCGATACAAGCTTTGACACGGACTGAATGAATGAGGAAATTAAACAGCGTGTAAGAGGGAGGAGACAGAGAAAAACCTAACCTGTTCACAGACTCAGTTGCCATGGTGACTGACTCAGAGTTTGATTTACGTCTTTCTGGAACTGAAACCCAGAGTTTCCCTCATTTCAGGGTTAACTTACTCAGAGGTCTTCCTGCAATAGGCTGCCCCTCTGGCTCCACTCAGTTTTCCAAACAAAGCAGTCTGTTGCCGCTCTGGCGTTATCTCGTGCTGCATTCACAGCAGTCGGACATTGGAGATTTGCGCTCGTAAATGTCAAATTGGCCATAACTTTTCTGTGAATTCTTTGCTGCCAACTGGGGTGGCAGCTGGGGTGGCAAGGCTTTCTTTTAGGGTGGCAGCTGCCACCCCATGCCACCCCGGTAGATCCGCCCATGGTGGTGAGAGATAAAGGCATACTGTAAATGAGAAAACTAGTCATCATGACCCAAAGTTTGTAATGGAAGTAAATTAACTCGTCTCATTTGCATACTGTGGGGTCACTAGACGGCAGCCATATTGGATTTCATACATCTCAGTAAAACAACATTTTGAACATATTTACACAATAGATTTCTTGTTTTGTGTTGGTTTTTGTCATCTCATCCTCAAAATAAAGGAAGAGGAATCTGATGGAAGTAAATTCGCTCATCTAATTTGCATATTATGACATCACTTCTACATACCCACAGCTACAGAAAGAATTCTAACATCAAAACGTTCAGCTCTGTAAGGATTTTCTGTTTGTGGCAATGTGTTTGATATTTCTAAATAATTCACAATTACGACATAAGCTGGGGGCTGAAACAGGCGCGAGGCGAGGTCCCACCAAACGCTGCTTGCAGCTTTAATTCTCTCTCTCTCTCTCTCTCTCTCTCTCAGTTCAGTTCAAGCTGCTTTATTGGCATGACTGCATTCGAAGAAGAAGCATAAACAATAACAATACATTAATAATAATTGCAATTAAAAAAAAAAAACATGAAGAGCATGAGTGGCTATGGCAAGGTAAAAGTCATAAAGAAATGAATTTATACAACAGATTAATTATCAATATATAACCAATTATCAATTATCACGTGTGATGTGAAGTTGATAGCAGGCTGTTACATATTTTGCCGCCAGTACACAACAGTCCTCCCTCTCTCCCAGTAGGACCGGAGGTTTCTCTAAGTTATTCCAGTGCAAGAACTCTGGGAATAGCTTTACTATTTTTGTAAAAGACTCTTCTCTAATGCATTTATATTTGTCACATTGAGTCAAGAAGTGCAGCTCAGTCTCTACTGTCCCCTGGTCACAGTGAGAACACAACCTCTCCTCTATGGGCAGCCAGGTCTGTTTGCGTCGGCCGACATCTACTGCCAGGTTGTGCTCACTCAGTCTGTACTTAGTCAATGTTTTCCTCATATTCCTATCAGACACTGTGCTCAGGGGTCCATTTCACAAAGCAGGTTCAACAAACTCTGAGTCTAATCCTGAACTCTACGTTGATCTACTCTGAGATAGGAAACTTTGAGTTTCTCGGTTCCAGAACAGCTGATTTGAATCAGTTTAATCAACTCGGAGTAGTTTCACCTGGAGTTAAGCGCGTGCACCACAACTATAAAAAGCCAGCATCAATGGAGCCCCGATTCGACGACTCACCATGGCAACGAGGAAGAGGAGGCCTGCGTTTTTCACCCCACTAGAATTAGAAATCTTAATGCGCTCATACGGAGAGTTTCAACACGTTTTCAAAAAGAAGTGCATAGGCTTTGCAATCACAATAATATAACTAGGGAAAACTGCTGGAATGGTAGCCTAATTTATTTCATTTAGGTGCAATCCCGCGGGGGAGAAGTGCACTTGGCAGCAGTTTTGGATGAAATATAAAAACATTGTTCAGACAGGTAAGACCTCAGCATAATCTCATGGGGATACCTCATTTTGATCACGTTTTACATTGTAAAGTAAATATTAAGTGGCTGTTTGACTGTGCAGTTGTTTTATCCCCAACATAATGCTGTTTTCACACACATAAATGTCTTCTCATCTATATCATGTTCTGTTAAATAATTAAGCCTATTTAAACTAACACAGACTTCTATTCAGCCAACAGAAAGAAGGCAGATGCCTCTAAAACGAGCACACTTTTCTGACCGCCCTGCCTACAGTTGCCTTACTCAAGTGCTCAGCATCTCCGACACTGTACAAAAAACTTCCATTCGCAAAGAAACGCAGTGCAACACACAATATCTGCTGGGATGAGAGCATGACTACGATTGGTAATGTTGTAAATGTAAGCATGGATTAGGTTGTGTAGCTATGTAGACGATGGACTGTGACGTGAAACGGTACAGCTCAAAAAGATAACTGTGTGGAAATGCTAAAACATCTATGCGCAGTCTGATAACCATCTCCCCACAAATATTTAATTCTCTGCGCAGTAATGCTGCACCTTCATCCACGGGATCGTTATCAAAAGGACACGTTAGTGAACAAAGTTGCCACCTACTGTGCCTAACGGACTTCTAATATACTGACTCTGTTTTTCTTAATGATTTTTTTAAATGACAGACGGCAGAACTATGCTACGCCAAAACTCGCCTGCTGACTGAATGAATGAGAAAATCAAACGGAGTGTGTGGCTCTGAAAGAGGGCGGAGACAGAGAGAAACTCGAGGTTCATTGAGAAAGACCTGCTCCCGACCAGGTTAGGTTCATAGAGTCTGTTACTGCGGTAACTGACTGAGAGCTTAAGTTACCTCTGTCTCTGAAACAGGCTAGAGTTACCTCTCTTTCTCTGGTTTGAGTTACCTCCCTTTTTGAAACGGAAAACTCAGAGTTTCCCTCATTTCAGGGTTAACAGACTCTGAGTTTTCACTAAACCTGCTTTGTGAAACGGACCCCAGGTAGGTTGCCACAGAGTACTGTCTGTTGAGGGCTATATACGTTTCCATTTTGCTCTGGGCTTGTTTTTTAATATTTAACAGTAGAGGATATTGGCCTAATTCAGCTCTGCATGCACAGTTTGGAGCTCTTCTCTGCACCTGGAGGAGACCTCTGCAGAACTCTGCATGCAGGATTTCAATTGGATTTTTGTCCCATTTTGTCCAATCTTGCTGAGTTTGTGCACTCCACACCTCGCTGCCATACAATGCAATGGGTTTGATGATTGATTTGAATATTTTGAGCCGTGTTTTCATTGGTAGCTCAGTGTTTATTGATCTCTTGATGGCATAGTAAGCCCTTTTTGCTTTGTCTTTTAGATCATTCACAGCCATGTTAAAATTCCCTGTGTTTGAAATGTTTAGTCCTAAATATGTATAATGGTTTGTTTGTTCAATGAGGTTGTTTCCAATTTTTAAACTGTCATTGTTTCTCTGTAATCTGCATCTTTTCTGAAAAATAAGCACTTTGGTTTTGGGTTGGTTAACTGTCAGGGCCCAGGTTTGACAGTATTTTTCCAGTTCTGATAAGTGTTGCTGTAGCCCCTCTTTTGTTGGAGACAACAGGACCAGGTCATCAGCATAGAGGAGACACTTTATTACAGTCTCTTGTAATTTGAATCCTGGAGAATTTTCTATTTGTTTTGCCAATTCATTGATATATATGATAAATAAGGTGGGGTTGAGGTTACAGCCCTGCCTTACTCCACGTCTCTGGAAGAAAGAATCTGTTTTCTTGGCTCCAATCTTAATTGAGCATTTTCCATTAGTATACATTGATTTTATCAGGTCGTATACTTTTCCTCCAATACCACTTTCAATTAATTTAAAGAAAAGGCCTTTGTGCCAGATTGAGTCAAAGGCTTTTTGAAAATCCACGAAACAAGCATAGATTTTCTCATTATTTTTGTGCACATAACTATCAGTTAAAGTGTGCAGTGTGAAAATATGGTCTGTGGTTCTGAATTTAGGGTGGAATCCGATTTGGCTTTTGCCTAATACTGTCTCCACTTTTAAATGTGGGGGTTATCAGTCCTTCACTCCATGACTCAGGAAAATAGCCAACTCTGAGTACTAACTTGAAGAGTTTCAAAATGGCTGATCTGAATTTGGAGTCTGTGTGTTGAAGCATCACATTTAGAATGCCATCAGGTCCACAGGCTTTTTTTATACTTTAGGGTTTTCAGTTTATGGTCTAATTCTTTTTCAGTAATTTCATAGTCTAATGGGTTTTGGTAGTCTTTGATTATTGTTTTTGTTTTGGCTTAATTTTTCTTCTATTTGGTCTCGTTCAGGTGTGTTACTTGTTTCTTGGTATAATTCTTCAAAGTGCTTTATCCAGATATCTCCATCTTGAATGGCTAGATTGTTATTATTATTATCATAAGCATTATCATTATTATTATTATTATTATTATCATTATTGTTATTATTATAGTTTAAGGTCCTCCAGTGGTCCCAGAAACTGTTTGAGTTTATTGATTCTTCAATTAAGTTCACCTGGTTTTCAAGGTGGTGTTTTCTTTTAGTTCTCAATGTTTGTTTATATTGTTTGAGTGTGTCACTATAGTGTATACGTAGGTCCTGATTTTCTGGAGCCCTGTGCTTTCGGTTAGATAGTTGTCGTAGTTTTTCCCTCATATTTTTGCATTCTTAGTCAAACCATTTTTCTTGTTTTTCCCTTTTTTGTTTTGGTTTTAGGAAGGGTAAGTTAGATTGTTGTGCCACATGATAAAATATATTGCTGATGTGGTTTGGGGCTATATTTACTCCTTCTTTACTGCATGGATATGTATGGGCCAGGAAAGAGTTTAAATACTCTTGAGTTTCATGGCTACTCATTGCTTTCAGGTATTCAGGGAGTCTGTTTTGCTCCCATCTGTAATGAGTTGTTATACTGTATAATTTACTGGGATTGGGGCACGTTTGGTTAGAGTGTGTTCTTTTTAGATATAGTCTGATCTGGTTATGGTAAGAAAAGGGGGTTTGTTGATTAACCGTGAATGCTCTAAAAGAGAAAGGGTCCAAATCAGTTAGTGCATAATCTACTGTGCTACTGCCAAGAGAAGAACTGTAGGTGTAACGGCCAAAGGAGTCCCCTCTTACCCGACCATTGACTATGTACAGACCGAGGGCCCGGCAGAGCTGCAGTAGTTCTTTCCCATTTTTGTTTGTCATTTTATCATAACTATTCCTCGGGGTAAGAGTTAGACAGGTGTTAGTTTTGTTATTCATATATCTGTCTCCCTTTGTATCTACACTATCTGTTTCTTCTGCTGTGCGTGCATTCATATCACCTACTATTAGGACATTTCCTTGAGTTTGGAAATGACTGATGTCACCTTCTAGACCAGCAATTTGATCGTTAAAGTAGGGGGATTCAGCTGGTGGGATATAGATTGCACATAGATAGATGTTTTGGGTGTTGGAGGTCAGGTCTTTCTTTAACTTTAAGCCATATATAATTTTCACTTCTTTAACAAGTTCAATAGAATTTGTATATTCAGCTTTAAACCAGATGAGTATTCCCCCTGAGCTTCTTCCTTGTGTTACTCCAGGAAGCTTTCTTGAATTGACTGTCAGCTCCCCATAGTCTGGGGGACAGCCGGTGGGCAAGTCTCCTCTGTCCCACACCTCCATTAAAATGATATCTCAAGGCAATTGAATCGAACGCAACTGGACTTGGTTTTGTCTTAGAAGACGTGTTACCTCTTATCCAAGAGGCTTCATCAGTTCATGCTTGTCTGACTAGGCTGGAACTAGTCTGACAAACTGGTGTGGAAACAACCCAGGTATTTAACCTCTGGGGAGGCGTTCACAAAGCCAATGATGTCACTTGTTTGTTAGTGCTCCAATGGTGTGTCAACGATGGTTGTTGAAACTGCTGCAACGGTTGTCATTGGAGTTGTTAGAGTCACATGAGGCTATTTGTGAATGACCATTGTTTTTAGAGGTTAAGTTGTTAAACCTCCTGGGCAAGGATGAAAAGACAGCATTATAGGTGGGGGATAGGTGGTGTCGCAGACCTCCTCTTCAGATGGTTTTTCCAATTTCACATAGATGGCTTCTTTTACATCTCTTTCAAACCATCTGTCTTCCCTGTCCAAAATGTGCACATTGCTGTCTTCGAAGGAGTGTACTTTCTCCTTGAGGTGTAAATAGACAGCTGAGTCTTGCCCTGACGAGTTAGCCCTTCTGCCCTATGGCCCAACACAGAGGGGCTAACTCGTCAGGGCAAGACTCAGCTGTCTATTTACAGTGCCATCTGTGTTCTGTTCTCTCTGTTGTTTTGGTGGCCTGATGTGGGGATGCGACCCAGCGCAGCATCTTTCAGTGTTTTGGCAAACACAGAAATGTTTTCCTTTTTGAGGTGTACTTGGTCATAGAGGCTGTCCACACTGATGTTTGGGTGATGGGCCAGATATACATTAGGTTTGAGAGCACAGTCTCTTGATATGATGCCGTTAATTCCTAAATTGTTTTAGGATGGAAGTCTTTTCGTGGGAGCAGAGTGGACATGACAATCTTTGTGTGGGAAAAGTGTTGTTGGCCTTATTGATCATTGCTCTTAGTGATGTTGCAACCTGTTCCTGCTGGGCTCTCAAATCATTGGTGCCTGTATGGATTATGAAGTGGCTCGGGCTGCCAAGATGTTCTTCGATTAGCAAGTCAAGGGCTTTGTTAGTGGTGGGACACCTGAGTTTGGTCACGCTGTGATTTGGAAACAGCCTTTTTTCATCCAAGAATTTCCCATTAGAGTCTATAAGCAGAACAATGTCCGAATTTTGCTGATCAAGGGGAGGTGATGATTGCTCTGATGGGTGTTGCTGCTCGCTGGGGGAATGGAGGTTTGTCTGTGTTTCTGGTGGTTGCTGCAGGTCAGGAGAGGCAGCCAGTGGATTGGTGAGAGTTTGTGATTCATCGAGATGTGGGTTTGGGATAGTAGGATATTGTAGCTGCTCATTGAGCCTGTTGATTGTTGCCTCTTTCTCTCTTAGCTTCTCAGTCATTAAAGATCTCTTTCTTGTTGTTAGTGTTCTCTTGTTGCATTTCTCTCAGCAGTTCGTTTAGTATTCTCAACTCTTTCCTGCATGTTTCTCTGACATCTTGCAGTTCTTTTAGCTGGGTCTGGGTCTGTTCATATTGTGACTTCATTGTTGACAGTTGCAGGTGGAAGTCTTTGATTATTTAAGAGAGTTTGTCAGGAGGGAAATTTCCTGAAGTTGCACTAGTTCACTTTCCATATGTGCAAGCTTATCTATCATTTCATTCATGGTGGTATGTATGAGAGCGGGGGTCTTGCAGGTCAGGTCCTCTGCTAGGCTGCTGTGTGTTGGTTATGGAGGTGATGACGCTGTCTGTGGGAGATCTAGACGAAGAATGACAGCAGGGCCAGGTTTTTCTTTCTGTGCTCCTGCTAATGTTTTCAAGGTTTGAAATTAAAACTGGAAGTTCTTTAAGTTGCCTTGTACCATAATTTTCCCAGTTGTGTAGATGTTGATAGTTGAGATCACTGTATCTGGGTCCACACACTCTTTAATCTGGAGGTTCCATCTATACAGATGCATTTTCTTTCTGCAGAGGGGTGATGTAGAATGATGGCACCATGCCATGCATTGGGGTGTCCAGAAAAAATATTAGGTTGCTAACCTCTCAATTTTATAAAGATCAGCAAACAGAGTCTCATGTTTTTCTTCCAGCAGCTTCTGTTTAAACTCTTTTCTCTGAGATTATTTTTTTTTTTTTTATCTCAGGAGGATAGTGGATTGGGTGGTAGTTACTCACAGTTGAGCAGTGGGGGAGTGTCTCTGATTCATTATGGTGGGGCTGTTTGTATACAGCACTCTGATTGGTCAGAGTGATTGGTGATTACTTCAAGCTTCTTGACTGGTTCTCACTGAGCCTTGTTTGAATGAAATAACTGACAATCGTCGCTGTCGGGCTCAAACCTCCTATGTCCAAAACTGTTACTTTTCAGGAAATGAAAAGAAAAACTGTGTGGTTTTGTAACAACTGGACATAATATTCAAGGGCTCTGGAGGTTTACTCACAGGCGGTTTTAAATACTTTTCATTGGTTAAATATTTGTAAAACCACAGTCAGACATACAGAGTGACCAATAGTACTGATTAATGGAAAAAAAATAAAAATCATAATTTTTGGACATAGGAGGTTTGCGCCTGACAGCGACACAATGCTTATCCCAACTGTTAAATGTTCGAAATGGAATCCTTACTGTTGACTGTCAATGCTAATGTTAGCTCAACTTAGCTAACTGATTAGATTGATCAGAAATGTGTGGGGAGGAAAAAAAAAGAATTTTCAGGATTTTCCAGTTGACATTTTTGTTACAGATACATCCTCTCCATTTAAAAGTGGATGGATGCTCTTCAGTGCTTTAGATGTAGATCACTGCCCAGCAGGGCTAGCAACCTCCTCCTCCTGTCCTTGTATCTGCACTTCTGGTAACTGTTGTCCACTGTAATTCTTGTTTGTCTTTGTTTTTGATGGATTTTCTGGTGAATTGTTGTTCTTCTGAAGTTGTATTTGTTTTCTCCTTTCTTCTTACAGCATATAAGTTTAAAAAATAGCCATTTCACTTTGTTTTAAACAACAAACAGATCAAATAATCAAGGAGCTCTTGTAAAACATGACTCTCTTCTTAGTTGCCAAGCAACTCTCTCCTGGTCCTCTGTCTCCTGTGCTCCTCACACCTGCACTGTATCTGCAATCAAGCACTCCTGGTTTCCATCCACTACTCACCAGCCTACAAGAAGCCAGCTCAACTGCCAGTCGCTGCCAGATTATTATGCCACACGGATTAACCACTATCGCACCAACCCTGCCTGCTATCAAGCCAGCCTGTCTGCTAGTTCCTCACTCAGAGACTCAGCCCAAATCTGGCTCTCTGGATTTTCACCTCCACACCTCAGCCCCAGCCTGTCACAACCTGATTGTTTTCATTAAAGACTCAAGTAACCTTACCTGCTGCCTTGTGTCTTTCTTCTTCCTAACACTAGAGTCTTTAAAGAAATACTGTCAACCAGTTTGTTTAACTCTACACACTAGTTTGTTTCATTCTACACACTAATAACTGTAGGAGTAACTGTGGCAATTGCAGTGGAGTCCGCTGATGAGCCAGGGTATATGCAGGAATCCTGAGGTTAATTTCAATACCTTTTTAAGACTTTTTTAAGACCTTCCAAAAAGCCCTTAAGACCTCATTGCCACTTCAACCTGTCATTAGCAGCAATGCATTTTTAACTTACTAAACAGTTGTAGTTTGCAATTAAATCTATGGAGCACAAACATACAACAGAACTCAGATAAAATGAAAAGGAATAAAGCTTGAAAGAATAAATTAAACCAAAGGCAGGTTTATTAAAATACACCTTAGGTCATAACAAATAACACAACTCTACAGCTCAACATCAGGTATTCAAGGCCAACTTGCTGAAAACAACAACCTTATGGCTAGCCCCCTGCATGTGGGATGTGGGGGTGACCCAAAAAATTCAAAGCTTCGTTCGATGGCACAGGATTCAATTGTGAAGAAAAAAAATTTGAATATTCAGCCTTTTTTCTCTCGTTTTTTGGGGGGACCTTGAACGCAACACTAATCATGCCGTCTGTTTATGGTTGTTTTTTCCCCCTTTAGCCATATGTAAACTCAAAGAATGAGAAACAATGTCTGTTAGGCATATAAGATTTTATGTTCCAGTTCCAGTTTGTGTTTTTAATTGATTGATTGTTTTTGGTTGGTTGACAAATAAAGGCCGGCCCCATTATGCCGACTAAAGAAGTCAGTTGGTCTGATTGTTGCATGAATTGCCAAAAAAAGTTTCACAGTAAATCAGAAAACAGGGATATTATTATTGCCACAGGTTATTTGAGATCGACAAAGGTATTCTTTACTGGTGAGTTGAGGGAGAATAGCTGTCATGTCATATCATATCATCACCTGGCTCTCTGTGAAAAAAAATAAAAATAAATAAAAATCGAATATTCTGCCTTTTTTTTCTCCCGTTTTTTGGAGGGACCATGAACGCAACACCATCTCCGACAAGGAAATAGAAAGCCAGACGTGCAGTGAATGGAGACCTATTATCCTGCTTGAACACAGACAACTAAATTCTTTCAACAATGTGACTCAAAATAATGATAAAATAGATTTAATTAATGTAAAATAATATGCTGATGGTGACATTTTCCACTGGTCCACTGCGCTCTGAGTCTGGTGTCAATGACTCATGCTGCTCTGAATCGCGCATCTGTCTGCTTGCACTGCAGTGCGCCAAGGATTTTAATTTTTAGTGTTAAATCAAAAGTTAAACACTACTTATCAGCAATCAGAAGTGCTTTTTCGTTTGGGAAGATTTTTATCTTAATTCTAGAGTTGCAAGAAACTACCTTTTCGCCATAATTTGTAAGTTATTAACTTTTTTGGACTTTTTTTTTTTTCGCTCAGCACCCCCCACACATACCTGATGGCAGTCCGAGTTTGCCTACCTACACATCGCTGTTTGTAATAGTCGCAAGGAGGAAAATAAATTATACATCCATGGATATTTTTGGTCAAAGCTTGAATGCCAAGAAAATTTAATAAAATCAATTAAGACTTTTTAATACTTTTTAATGGCCTTAATTTTCCGACATTTGATTTATCAACTTTTAATACTTTTTAAGACCCCGTGGACACCCTGTGAGCAGACAGTAGACTGATAAGTTCCTTTTGTGCTGTAAGAGTAATTTCCATGAACAAAATACTAACTAACAAAACAAAGGAAATGGAATTTGACTTTGGAACAACACAAACCCATGACAGTGCTTAAAGGGTAACTTCGGTAAAGGGTAACTTTGGTATTTTTCACCCTGGACATTATTTTCTCATGTTTTTGTATCTAAGTGACTAATGGGAACTACAGTTTTTCAAACTGGTGCAGGATTTTGCAAGAGTGCTGAAGCTGGGCGCGGTGAAACTGTATGCAATGTAACCACTTGGGGCAATTATGCACCATATCTTTACTTCCACTATACCCAGGCTAAAGATAGATCTTTTTGTCAAAGAGTAAGAACCTTTTTGGTTAACTAGAAACAGCTCCAAAATTGCTATCTCCAAACCCACCAGACACTGTAATTTTGTGTTCGTACAGTAAATTAGCAGTGTAAAACACACTTCATTCAGGTCACCAGAAACAACATAAAACTCATTAAGTTGTCTTGGTTCATCTTTCTTTGTTACAACAATTACTAAGTCTGGCTGGGTTGAAATAAACCCTAAATTCACACAGTTAGATGTGAAAATGTGCTGGTTCTATACATGCTAAAAATTACTGTTTTAATTTGGTAAGGGTGGTGATGGCTAATTCAGGGCTGTTTCTGGTTCAACAAAAGGAATCGTACACTTCAACAAAAAGGCCTATCTCTGAAGATAATGCTGTCAGACATTTGGAATAACAATCCAAGCCTGTCAGTAACAAAAACAAACACTGTTATTGGATGTAATTTGACAGTGCACAATTGCTCCAAGTGGTTACATTGCTGCCTGTTTTGCAGCTGCCGGCTGCAAAGCTCTCATTTAATAGCGAACCAATTTCAAAAAGAGTTGTCTTCATTAGTCACTTAGACACAAAAACATGAGAAAATAGGCTCCGAGTTGAAAAATACCAAAGTTATCCTTCAAAGAGACAAACAACACTAGTATATCTATTGGGAACAATGGGAGAAGATTCTGGATCCAGATACAGATCATAGGGACCATGTACTGTGTTTAAAGAACTGCCTAAATAACATCTGCCTTGGTGCTTCAAGAGGCATATTTATCATAACCTCAATATACAAAGACAAGATCAGGGTTTATTGCCTTTTGATATAGTCTGCCCACCCACAAACCTCTATCACAGCACCCAGAGTGTCCTTTGAGCAGAGGTGGTCCCTCATTAGCCTTTACTCATCTCTGTGGACATACAGAACACACACACATACAAATTAAAGTGTGCATTTGAAGGTTAAAGAGACCTCCCTGGGGACCCAGAGTCATTAGAACAGACCTATTGTATGCTTTGGAACATCCACATTGCCCTGAGACTGCCCTGCCTCATGGATACAAACCTGTTAACTGAACAACAAAAGACAACATGCAGGTTCCACTACGGCTCACATATTATATTGCCTTAATACACTTTAAGTATGTGGTGTTCTTAGCACCAGTGATGCTGTGCTAGGGCTTTCTCTACACATACCTCAAAAAGGGGTGCATCTGGCTCATCCTTAACCATTAGGCCTTTTAACACAGACACTGCACTATAGAGCTGCTACAAAGCTATAGCTATAAGCTATAAGCTATAAGCTACCAGTTACTCTACATAAGGGCTGGGTTGAAATAATCGATTCATTCGATTCAAATCAATCTTCACTGGAATGACCCCATATCGATTTTAATATATGCATTTTCCCACAGATGTGTGAAGCTTTAACCCCATTAATCACGCCCATAGTAAGCTGCAGCACTAAGTTATGATCAACCTTAGTACTGAGAAGCTCCGACGTTACCTACTCTTTTATCTGTAACTGTTAGCTTACTTTTTTACATTTGGGTGAAATTTATCATCATTCTGCAGCGTGTCCTACCACTGTCTGTGCATCCTGGAGGCTTTCTACCTTTTTTTTCCCTCGTTAGAGGTTTTTTTGGGGGGAGTTTTTCCTTATCCACTGTGAGGGTCCAAAGGACAGAGGGATGTCGTATGCTGTAAAGCCCTGTAAGGCAAATTGTGATTTGTGATATTGGGCTTTAGAAATAAAATTGATTGATTGATTTTATGCACACACATTGACAGACACAAACACAGAGAAAAAATGCCGCTGGAGACAGAGAGGTAAAGATAACTTGAGTTGACAACTATGCTTGTTACTGTGAGTGCAATAAAACCTCCTTGAGGAAAAAGCCAATACTATATCAATACAGCTGTTTAGCAACATGTAAACTTGTAGAAAAGTGATATTTCAATCTGCTCCATCGGCAGTCTCTAATCCACCGGCACTAATATTATGTTATAAACAAGCACAGAGCGCTTTCCAGCCAATAGAAAATTGTTACTAACAAGCTAAAACAACAACAGATGCAAGATGGTGCCCCCAGTGCGGACGCCTGTTACAGCAGCTCCTGCTCACCGCTGAGCTTTTCTCAATTTTTTTTCTCTTTAACTTTATTACTTTGAGTTTTTTTCAGTTTAGCTAGCTAGTACTTATGTTTTGTTTTGGTATGGAGACGAAGACCGCTTTCTTCATAGCAGTCTTTCTCCTATTTTTCACTGGACATGATTGTGTGCAGGGATCCAGCGCTCAGTCGTGGCTCCGTTGTTTACACCCAGGACCAGCTGTTAGTGTTACGACACACCGCAGTGCGGCCCGAGGAGAGGCACAATATTCCCCGAAGGAGACAGGGATATCGTGCCGGAGCGCAGCGCCGATACCGGAGGAGACTGTACAAACCCTCCAGTCCACTGTTATGGGGAACGTAAGATCGCTCCCCAACAAGATGGATGAGCTGTTGGCGCTGACTCGCCATCAGAGGGAGTACCTGCAGAACAGTGAGCTGGTGTTTACAGAGACATGGCTGAACATGGAAGTACCGGACACGATCACCGCGCTGGACAGATTCCAGCTCATCAGACATGACAGGACAGCGGACAGCGCTAAGAGGAAAGGAGGAGGGTTGGCTGTGTTTGTGAATTATAGGTGGTGTAACTCTGGACACATCACTATCAAGGAACAGCATTGCTGCAGGGACATTGAGCTGCTGGCTGTTGGCATGAGACCATATTATCTACCCAGGGAGTTTTCTCATGTCATTATGGTAGCAGTGTATGTCTCCCTGTCTGCTAAAGCTGAGTCTCCTTGTGACATTCTGCACTCTGTTACGAGTAGGCTGCAAACACAGCACCCTCAGACCCTCCTTCTGATCTCTGGGGACTTGAACCACGCCTGTCCTTCCACCACCCTGTCCACCTTCACCCAGTATGTTTGCTGCCACACCACAGACAATAAAACACTGGATTTATCTTATGCCAACACCAAGGAGGCATACCAGTCATCCCCCCTGCCCCCCCTGGGAAAAGGGTTAGGGTTACTGTGAAGAGGTGATCTGATGAGGCCGAGGAGGCCCTGAGGGACTGCTTCAAGACCACTGTGTGGGAGGTACTCAGCGATTCCCATGGGGAGGACATTGACAGAAAAACGATGAGCAAGATGGCGCCAGTGTTTCAGGCGTGCCGTCAGCCGCTCCGTATGCTGTGTGTGTTTTTACTGTTTGTAACACTTGCTGCACTTAAAGTCAACTCTCTGCTGGTGTATGATCGCCAAACGTTGCTAGATCTGAGAACCTCCATCACAGGTCTGGTCAACTTAGATCATAATGGACACTGAACTCTACCTCCGTTCCACTCGGATATACCGGCACACCCTTGCCGCACGTCAGCGGCACTCCCTCGGCGAAAACGCCACCGCAGGCGCGGTAAGCGTGGCGGCCGTTTGGTAAGGCTGAGGGTCGCGCTGATGCGTCCCGATCGTGTCGGATTTGGAGCGGTGCCTCGCCTCTGTATCTCCCGACGTTGGCTGGATCCTGTCGCGGCCTGTTTGGTACCGCTGGCTGGCCTGGATGACCTGTTCCTCCCCCGCGGCCCCTGCCCTCCTCATCCACGCTGGCGTGGAGCCGACCCAGGGAACCTGCAGCTTCTCCGCGGGGAGCGCCTGTCAACAGCTCGCTCTGACCCACCGGCTCTAGCCAAGTTTGGCCTGGTTAATGCAAGATCGCTTGCTAATAAAACATTCATCCTGAAGGATTTCTTCACATCGCGTGATCTGGACTTCCTTTTTGTCACAGAGACGTGGCTGAGCCTTGGTGAGTCCAGTGCTTTCACAGAACTTTTACCTGCCGACTGTTGCTATTTTAATTCTCCACGGACATCTGGTCGAGGAGGAGGAATTGCAAGTGTCTTTAAAAGCCACTTCAAATGTGAACAAATATCGCTGTCGTCGGCTCCCGCCAGCTTTGAATTAAGCCTGTTTGAGCTGGGATGTCCTCACACGGTGCTGTGTGCTGTCGTCTATCGACCTCCAAAATACAACAGGGATTTTATAACTGACTTTTCTGCGTTCCTGGCTGATATCATGCCGAAATATGACAGAGTTTTGATCGCTGGTGACTGCAATATTCATGTGTGCTGCCCGGAAAACCCCCTGGCGAGGGATTTCTTAAATCTCATTGACTCTTTTAATCTCGTACAATCTGTATTGGGCCCTACACATGTACAGGGACACACACTTGATCTTGTTTTGTCATTTGGTTTGCCTGTCTATAATCTGGAAGTCTGTGAAGCGTATTTCTCTGATCATATGCCTGTACTTTTTGAAACCGCAGTGTGTTTTAACTCTGTTAAACCTCCCGCTGCTGTTCGCAGCTGCCGGGTTGTTAACCCTTCCACTGCCGCTCACTTCTCGTCTGCTTTCAGTCAGATCTGCGCCCCTACTGATCCTGCACACCTTGACACAGAGGCTCTTTGCTCTCAGTTTTTTCACTCTTGCCAGTCTGCCATCGACTCTGCCGCCCCATTAAAGAGCAGGCAGCGTAAAGTTAAACCTGAGCCGTGGTTGAATGAAACAACCCGCAGTGTCAGACAGGAGTGTCGCAAAGCTGAGCGTAAATGGAAAAAAGATAAACTAGAGGTGTCTTTTCAAATATTGAGGGATTGTTGGCGTCGTTATCAATCCTCTGTGAAAGAGGCAAAAAGGAAATATTTCTCTGACATTATTGTCTCTAACTGTCACAAACCTCGTGTGTTGTTCAAAGTGATCAACTCTACCCTGAATGCATCACAGACTGTGGGAGCTGAGCACTCTCCCCCTGTGTGTGAAAACTTTCTGCGATTTTTTATTGATAAAGTTTCTTCTACTAGAGCACTTATTTCACCTTCAGCCTCTGACCCCTCAGTGTTTCTCCCCTGTTCTGCTGTCTTTGACTCATTTGAGCCTGTGACCCTGGCGTTTGTGCAAGAGAATGTGGGGGGTTTAAAACCATCTGGTTCACCCAATGATCCTGTTCCTCCTCAACTTTTTAAAGCGGTTTTCCCCACTCTCGGGCCTTACTTACTCAGTATTATTAACAGCAGTCTGTCATCAGGGGTGGTTCCTGTTCAGTTTAAACATGCAGTTGTGCAGCCACTGATTAAAAAACCTGGACTGGATCCCACTGTTATGGCTAACTTTAGGCCCATTTCCAAACTGCCTTTCGTATCAAAGATCTTAGAGAAGATTGTCTATTCTCAGCTTTTTGACTTTTTTAATGACCACAACATTCTTGAAATTTTCCAATCTGGTTTTAAAACATTGCACAGCACAGAATCAGCACTCTTAAGGGTTTTTAATGACATCTTTTTAGCTACTGATTCTGGTCACTCGGTAATTCTTGTCCTTTTAGATTTAACTGCTGCTTTCGACACAGTGGACCATGATATCCTAATTGCTCGCCTGGAGCAGTGGGTGGGCATCAGGGGTCAGGCGCTGGCTTGGTTCAGGTCCTACCTATCACACCGGTCATTCTGTGTCGGCCTTGGTGACTCTGTGTCCTCCACTGCTCCTCTCTCTTGCGGGGTTCCACAAGGCTCAGTGTTGGGCCCACTTTTATTTTCTTTATACCTTCTTCCACTTGGGTCCATTCTCAGGAAGCACGGCATTTTATTTCATTGTTATGCGGATGACAGCCAGATTTATGTCCCCCTTAAAGAGGCTGATTCTTCTGCACTTAAGCCACTTCTAAATTGTCTGGATGACGTCAAAGCTTGGATGGCTCGAAACTTTTTAAATTTTAATGAGAACAAGACGGAAGTGATTGTCTTTGGTGGCACTTCCGTGACCTCCCCAGTCGACCTGGGTTCCCTGGCGCAGTTTGCCAAACCCACTGTTAATAATCTGGGGGTAAAAGTGGACGCGGAACTAAAGCTCAACAGCCAGATTAAAGCTGTGGTAAAAACCAGCTTCTTCCAGCTAAGACAACTTGCTAAAATTAAACCCTTTCTGCACAGACAGCACTTTGAAACAGTAATACATGCCTTTGTAACCACTCGGCTTGATTACTGCAATGCACTTTACATGGGGGTCAGCGGGTCCTCCATTGCACGTCTGCAACTAGTGCAGAATGCAGCTGCACGTCTCTTAACTGGCACTCGAAAGTCTGAGCACATTACACCGATTTTAGCTTCACTTCAGTGGCTACCCGTCCATTTTAGAATTCATTTTAAAATTCTTTTATTTGCTTTTAAAGCCCAAAATGGCCTTGCTCCAGTGTACCTCTCTGAGCTTCTGCACCCTTACGCACCTACTCGATCCCTCAGGTCGGCTGACCAGCTGCTCCTGAGGGTTCCCAAAACAAGGCGGAAGCTCAGAGGGGACCGAGCGTTTGCTACTGCCGCCCCTAAGCTTTGGAATGAACTGCCGCTGCACATCAGGCAGTCCTCTTCCGTGGCCACTTTTAAATCTCTTCTTAAAACGCACCTCTTTTCCTTGGCTTTTAACACCACCTAGATTGTTTATTTTATGTGCACAGGTTTTTTACCCTTTATTTATTATGTTTTCTGTTTTAATGTCTATTTTATTGTTTATCTTATTGTTTATTTTTAATGTACAGCACTTTGGAAACCTTGAGTTTATTTAAACTGTGCTTTATAAATAAAGATGGATTGGATTGGATTGGATTAGACTGACATCATGCATTACGGATTATATTAACTTCTGTGTGGAGAGCACAGTACCCACCAGGACTGTACACTGCTTCTCCAACACCAAACCCTGGATTACTCCAGATATAAAAGCTCTCCTGAGGGAGAAGCGGAGAGTTTTTAACTCCAGACCTAGGGAGGAGCTGAAGGCCATACAGAGGGAGCTACGGAGAAACATCAGGCGGGGATAGGAAGGATATAAAAAGAAGATGGAGGAACAGCTGCAGCAGAGTGACGTCAGCGGAGTCTGGAGGGGTCTGAAAACCATCTCAGGACACAAACAACCAGACTCCCAGGCCAGAGGCGACCAGAAGTGGGTGAATGATCTGAATCTGTTCTTCAATACATTTGATCAGTCTGCCCCTCCCCTGGCCCAGACATCACGGCTGCAACCCCCACACTCTGCCATAGTCGGCCTCATCACAGATGGAGATGACAGGGAGTACAGAGAACTGAACCAGGACTTTGTGGACTGGTGCCTGAGGAGCCACCTTCAGATCAACGCGGGGAAAACCAAAGAGCTAGTGGTGGATTTCTGCAGGCACAGACTCCTCCCACTAATACTGGTGAGCATCCAGGGAGGATATTGAGATGGTGACATCTTATAAGTACCTGGGTGTTCATCTGAACAATAAACTGGACTGGACTGATCATATAACAGCACTAGGGATCGACCGCTATGTGTTTTTTAGGGCCGATACTGATACCGATTATTAGTAGTCAAGGAAACCAATTTGTGATATCAGGCGTTATAAATAAAATGACTGATTGACTGAATGATTCATTTATTGATAGCTTTAGTATTTATTACTTTTCAGATTTTTTTTTTTTTTTTTACATCAAATAGCATAATTAGTTAATAAATAAAGATTAAACTTTCAGTGGTTACCATACAGAAAAGGCCAAAGCAGACTCCTCAGAGGTCTTTTGGAGTTCAGGGGCCGCTCCTGAAGACCTTCGTTGACACTGTGGTGGCATCAGCCATCTTCTGTGGTCTGCTGGGGCAGCAGCATTTGGTTGCAGATAGGAAGAGACTGGACAAGCTGATCAAGAAGGCCAGCTCTGTCCTGGGATGCTCTCTGGACTCTGTGCAGGTGGTGGGAGAAAGGAGGGTGACAGCCAAGCTGTCATCTCTGAGGACTAACGACTCCCACCACCTGCAAGAGGAGATAAAAGCTCTGTAGAGCTCCTTCAGCGATAGACTGATTCACCCAAATTGTGTGAAGGAACGCTATCGCAGGTCCTTCCTGCTTGCTGCTGTCAGGCTACATAACCAGCACTGCTCACAATAAACTGCACAATGGACACTTTAGGGACACCATAATAAGCATAACTGTCCCCTTTGTTGTTGTTTATTTGCACATACAATATTTACTTTGCACTAAATATGCTCACTTTAATCCATCGCTCACTTTTTATCCACTGCTCATTATTATCATTATTCTTATTTATTGCTGTTTCTTGTTTTTTTTTTTTTTTTACTACTTTTTTTTGCATGCCTAGTTTTTTTAAGTTTTTAAATTTTGAAATCTTTAATGTGACTCTTTCCCTTTGACTGCTGTAACACTGGAATTGTGGGATCAATGAAGGTGTATCTTATCTTATCTTATCTTATCTTGTCTTATCTTAACTGTTTATGTCTCAGGGTTCAGCTCAGTGTAGGTAATGTGACCTGCAGGCAGTGACTTTCCTCAGCAGCAGAGAGGACAGTTGGACTCACACTGACTGAGGTCTTGCCAAGAAAAGCCAATAGCAAAGCAGCAAGCAGAATAAACTTAAGGTTTACTGTATGTGATGTCATAAAGAAGTGCTTACCTGATCTACTCATTCTCAGTTCTATTATCCTCACTTTTACCAAGACCTCCACAGAAAAAAGTCTGCTGCACCTCAGAGCTTGTAACTTTTGTGGGCGCTACCGTGCTACTCGGTCAGTTCATCAGCTTTGCTTCTGAAAAACCATTTGACTTAGAAAGTTTGACATTACCACCACACTACTAAGAAATGCAGTTAAATTATTAATGTTGCTACTTGAAATGACGTTACTTCCCAACACCATGTATGCCTCCTTTGCATTTTTACACAGAATCAAACAGCAGTGGCATCATGTTGCTCCAGTGTGTGATTTTAGACAGCATGCTGCCATCACAGAATCTGAAGAAGCGTGATGGGCTTGACATGTAACACACCAGCGTCAGCCTCTAGTGTGACACAACATATATTTTATAACAATGCATCGGCAGTGCTTTATAAACAATAAAAATGGCTCAACATGGCAATAACAATCATTTACCATCCGTTATACAGTGACTGATCTTGTCCTCTGCTCAGAGAGTAAGAAGCTCCCAAATCTTGTTTTCCAAATTTGTGTACATTTTTGGCCAGTGTTCTTCTTTTTTGAGTTAGCTGCTAACTGCTAGCAGCTGCTTTTTAAATCTCCTACAATGAGTCGCACATGGAACCCGTTGTCATAATGTCACACCCATTGACCTGTTCACTCCTGAACTGCAACTTGTAAACACTGTCAGAAAACAGCAGAGTGTATGGCATAATACTACTGTTAGAGATTCTTACCTTGTGACATGCAGGCAGTCAAAAACTGACCTCATTTAACTACATGTAACTCTGTCCCTGTAGACCCACCCCCTTCCTAATCTGATGTAATGAAGTACTTAGCATTTTTTAGTTTGCTTGCTTTTGGCTGGGAGGAAGACTTTTTTTCATATTCATGCTTCAAACTGTATTGTGGGAGGAATTCCCTGGCTGTTTTCACCTAATGAAACATAAACAGAGGCTAATTTGAACATGAAGTTGGCCCACCAGGTAGAGGCTGAGCATGAGCCCTAAAGAAGATGCCATTGGATAATAAATCATGGTAGCAGCATGGGGAACACGTGGGAACAGCTGACTTACTTATTATGCAAATATACTAAATGGAATGAAATTTTCTGCACCCACCAGCGTCAACCTACTAAATCAAATCAAATCAAACTTTATTTATATAGCACTTTTCATACATTAAAAATGCAGCACAAAGTGCTTCACAGAATAAAAACATACAACAAAAATATTGCATTCATCAAATTAATTGCAATTAAATGCATTAATCAAATTCATCAAATTTGGGAAATCCTACTAAATTTTAAATGTGAACAATTTTTAAAATACAGATAACTTTTAGATTCTGTTGAAAAGGAAAGTTTGCACTAATGGTCCAGCTGCTTTGACAATTATGTGGTTGGGTTTAGGAAAAAAAAAGAACAGGGTTTGGCTTTCCAGCACAGAGTCACTGCTTCTGTTAATCTCTATTGCGGAGTTAATAAACATGGGAATGTATGCACATGGGCCCCTCTCCCAGAAGGCAGATTTGCAGTAACATACCTTCCCTGAAATGAGTTATGGCACAAATAAAATGGCCCCTGAGGCCTCACAGTTGGATGGCAACACATCGTTCTCTGTGTCAGCGTGGCAAGGTGGCTATTTTGGCTATTTTGGCTGGTGGCAGGCCACAGCCCCAGCTGGATGAAGACACATAAATCATTATTACACAGAAGAGAACAAATGAGAGAGAAATTGCTGAAGACACAGACACCAAGCTGAAAATGTTTAAGACACTATAAACCAAATCGAGTGTAAATAAATGGGTCTTGAGTTGCTTTTAAAAATGTTTCCACAGATCTTGAGCTCAATGGGAGAGAGTTAAAGAGTAAGAGAACCACTCCAGAGCTGATAAAGAGATGTCCAGAAAGTGCAATGTGAGCTGTAGCAGGTAAATCCACCCCATTACCCCCATACTGTTGGAAATCTATCCTGGAACATCTGAACGTTACATTCTACAAGTTACTAAAAACTCACCTTTTTTAGTTAGCTAGGATCTTTTTTTTTAACTTGGTGTGTAGGCTGTGTTTAATTGGGATTTTAGAACAGGTCAACCCAGTCTCACTCCTAAGTTGTTGAAAACTGACGCTTGGCCAGTGACTTCCAGCACCAGACACCGTTGAAAAAAGTCCTTTAACGTCAGCATTATACATGGCCAGTCACTGTTATTGTTTAACAGCACCCAGCGGGATCAGGGGAAAATGCAGCGAGACAACAATGAAAGCAAAGAAAGCAGAAGTCAGAGTGGGGCGAGCGGGAGAGGTGGTGGATGGGTTTAACAACCACTAACTTTCACCCTGGAGAGTGGTTTTCGCTTCCCATAAGATTGTAAAGCCAACCCCATTATTTTTTCCGAAATCCAGCCACGTGCTTTTGTTGCCTAGACCCAACCATATGTGTTTGCTGTTGAAGGGAAAAAAATGTCAGTTCATAGTGTGGTACCACCATTTATTTTGGGAAAAAACCCATATGCAGACTGCACATTTCCTGGAACAACAGAAGTGTATTTTGAAAATAGACGAAGCATGTAACAGGCTAAAGTTTACATGATATTCCAGAAGGTCAACAACCAACGCACCCAAGGTACTTTGTACATATCTACAGTTAATCGTGGACTTTCCATGTCCACATATGACATACAAAGGTCAGAGTGAGGATGTGTTGAACAAGTAAGGGGCTGAAAGTACAAGGTGGAGTGGAGTGGCTGAAACCCCCTTGCCTGCTCCAAAATCACTGTGAACCACAGCCTCAAGTGACTCATTGCTTTTATAAAATGGTTCCTAAAATGGTTATTACTATGTTTCATAAAAATAAACACACAGCATCAAGAACTACAATCATTTATTGATAACTAATTATCATTTTTCCACCAAGCAAGGTAGTTCTTCCGCGATATTTACTATAATGGTTGCCAAGCAACAAACAGATGCAGTGAAAAGTGTCACATAATAGGCATATGTTACAAATAAAAACATGCAAGCCAGCTTAAGTTCGATTGTTACCTTACCATATATTGTTGGTGTAGATGGACATAAAAGGCCAGTGGACTGCCGGCACCATAGACAGATATTTCTCCAAATAAGTGACAGGACACAGCAGGTTCCCTGACTGCTCAAATACAAATTTCCAAAGGCTCTTTTTAGCCCCGTTTCCACCAAGCAGTCCAGTATGGTTCAGTTCAGTTCAGTATGCATTTTTTCCGTTTCCACTGTGAAAAGTTGTGGATGGTACCAATGGAACCATTCCTTACCATTCTCATTTTTGGTCACCACTCTGTTGGGGTACCTAGCATACAGATCTGGTACTAAAAGGTGGCGCTAGAAACACTGCAGTCCATTGATTGGTCAATAGTGGATTGTCACTTATGCTCAGGGCTGGGTTGTGGCTGGTTTTGAGGCTTATCAATCAATCAATCAATCAATCAATCAATCAATTTTATTTATAAAGCCCAATATCACAAATACAATTTGCCTCACAGGGCTTTACAGCATACAACATCCCTCTGTCCTTTAGACCCTCACAGCGGATAAGGAAAAACTCCCCAAAAAAAACCCTTATGTAACCACTGTTTATACCGTGTCAAGTCTTACATGAGTAAACTGTAACTACTGTTGCCTAAACCTAACCATTTGCTTTTGTTACCTAAACCTCACCATGTGTTCTTGTTTTTTTTCACTAAACCCCTGCATTTGCCTGAGAAGGACTAAATGCACAAACCCACTATTCTAAATAGCCCATTGAGAGAGACTCTCACTGCAGCCTGTTCTATTTTGTTCTGAAAATGTAAGTGTGCAACCCCATTCTGTGGATGATAAATGAGGTGCAGACTTCTGTCTTTGTCATGGGTGATGAGGAAATACAGCAAGTGCTGGATGGAGCAGTGAGTGACAACAACCCGCCCACATCTAAGAGTACTGTTTGCACTGGAAACACTAAACAGACTGAGGGTCTATGTACCATATCTGAAGCGATACTTTTGGTTCCAAAGGTACTATACTGAGTGTTTGGTGAAAATGGGGCTTTTGTCTTTTTCGTGACATCTTTTTGTTTTTTCCATTCATTAAATAGTGTACTGCCAATGGTTCTCCTCCTAGCGGATAATGAATGATTCAGCTTCAATTGGCGGATGCCCTCTTTAGTTCTGCATCTCATATGACAATAAGTGACTTACTGGCACAGTATTACTGAAATTGTAATGCAGTCACAGCTGTGTATTTAGCTGTGAACACATAGCTGAGTTTTTCATGTGGCTCGGCCAATTATAATTGAGGACTTGAACTATTTGTTCTATAAATCCTCTTTAAGTATCTTGAAAAGCACTCCACTAGTATTAAGGACTGCTGCTAGTCCCACTTGTTTTTCAGATTTCAGCTGTGTATGACACACTGGTGATTTATTTAGATTTTTTTGAAGTATGGACTGTGAAATGTCTTGAAATTTAGATTTAATGTGATAAGTCATGCCCCCTTTAAGCAATAATTTTCAAATTGTGTGCATCGACTGAGACATGACCCTAGATGATACAAACTAAGTTTTGTATAAATATCTCCAGCCGATTATGAGATACAAACTTTTTGCTTGTGTGGCACCCCCTAGTGGTCAATTTCAATCAAACTCACAATATGATTCAGATCCTTATGTCGACATATTCTATGAGTTTTGTGACAACTGGCTCAACAGTTATGGAGTAAAATCCATTTATGTGCTGAGCCACGCTCTGTCTAAAGTTCATTGGTCAGTATCACCAAAATGCAATGACATATCAAAAAGTCTGTGATAAAATTTTACAAAGCTGCATTCCATGATGATCCACAGAACATTTGGTGCCTTAGGAGGAGATGTAAAAATGGTGTTTTTCAAAAAATCCAATATAGCAGACAATCTAGTGGGAGAGACCTTGAGGTTTTTTCTCAGGCTTTCATAGAACTCCTTCACCTGCCCATGTGTGATGAGTTTCAAGTCAATCTGACATACGGTGTGAGGGTGGTGGCCTTTCGAAACCAAATTTTTCTTGACCTTAATCATAGCGCACCCATCTGGCCTACTGGCAATTTAATATCTTGAGCAGCATTTGTACACAGCTTCAAATTACTGGTGACAATTTCATGTCGCTACAATATACCATCTCACAGGAATTTGCGAAAACATTTCTGAATAATAATAGTAATAATAATAATAATAATAATAATAAAACAGCACAAAAAGAAAAGGGTTTCGCCCTTTGGGCATGAACCCCTAATTATAGCCGCAAGCAGCAATACCGGGGTTCAAGCCAGCATGGAAATGTAAAACTTGAGAGCTCGGTAGAATAAAGACCTTTGACAGTTCAGGTTACCTGCATAAAAGATTATCAGCAGGTTTTATGACAATCAGACAGATGCTCATTCATTTATGTCCAAATCTTTATTGGGCCATGCTCTTCTTTGAAAGCACTGTTGTTTCCTATTGGTCAACTGCAGAAACATTTTGGGTTCTTGCTTTAATGGCTTAATTAAAAAAGTGTTTGAAAAAACCCTCAGTATGGTACCAATACTGTATATATAGTATTTCACGGTACTTGAAAAGCTAATGCTACACTACAATGCTGGTTTTAATGTGAAAGAAGAAGAGGAAGTAGTATAAATAGACGTAAAGCTGGAAATGAGCTTAATTAGTATGAATATTATTGGCAAGTTGAATATTACCAATATTGTTGAATATTTCAAGGTCCTTGAAAAGCTGACACTATACTGCAATGCTAGTTTTAATGTGTAAGAAGAAGGTGAAGTAGTAGGAATAGATGGAAAGCTGGGAATGAGCTTAATTCATAGACCACGGTGCCGGGGGGGCCAGGGGGGCCATGGCCCGGGTAAGTTTTGTACTCTGACATAGAGGGCTGCATTGGGACCCAGCGGGACCCAACGCAAATAGTAATAGTCATTTTGATCCACACTCCACCAGTTGGTGATGGTAATGGGCCAATTTGCTGTTTGCCAACCGCCATTAAATAGTAGAAGAAGAAGAAGAAGAAGACAGGATGTCAACACAGGAACTTAGTGCACATGCATGAGCGTTTCCACTCCATATTTATTCATAAATGGACAAATGTGCCCTGAACCAGCTTTCATAGCAATTTGCCGCTTGCTCCACCTGTCTGTCTGTCTGTCTGTCAGCTCCATCTGTCATGAGACAAACATGAAAGAAGACGTGCAGTTTATTGTGTCTCACCGGCGATGAGCTGTCACGCGCGACTATTACGCACAGCTGTGCGCTCCTTATAACTCACTGTGAACCTATTGCATAATAAAGATTTGCCCCCTCGTAATTTTTAACCGCCCCCTCAGTAACTTCATCCTGGCGCCGGGCTTGCCTTAACCTCAATCGCTGTGTGTTTATATAAAGGTAGAAAAATAAATAAATACAGAGGAGGGGAACAGAATATGAAACAGCCTTTATTTCATTAAAAACTAAATGAAAACAACGAAATAGGAGCGCTATTCCTGACCAGTGCATCAAAAGACATGCAGACCAGGGGAACGACGCGTTTTCTCCTGCGGGACGGGAGAAGACACAAAATCAATGCATCTCTATTATTGTGCGGGCATAAATTCTCAGAGTTTTGTGGGAGCAGGCGGGAGCGTAACACACACGTTGCGGTTGCGGGTGGTAATGGTTAGAAATTCAGCGGGAGCGGGCAGGAATGGGATAAAGAAAACAGTCCCCTGCAGGGCTCTACTCTGACAAACTATTTTATATGAATAAAAGCCTAAGTTGTAGCCTATCTGTGTTTTTACGAGCCAAGTCATCACACACCTTCACTCACTCTCACCAACTGCTGCCGATAAAAAACTCCCAGTGACTGCTGCATTTTGATTTGATATTAGTGTACCTATCAAGTGCATTGTTTTTCAATACGTCATGTGTGAGCATCACGAGCTAACGGCGGGCACCTGCGATGGCTGCATCTGGGAAAATGAAGAGACATAAGTCGATATCTGATTTTTTTCAAGTAAACAGAAAAAACAAAATGATCAAATTACTCCAGCTTCCACTGTGGCCTCATCTGTGCATTTATGTGTAAATAGGCTTGGCCTGTTGTGTGTGAATGTTAGAGTGGGATCAGAGGGGTTAATCTGAGCAAGCAAGTGTTCATGTTCATGCGTGTACTGTAGATGTGACTGTGTGGCGTCGGAATAAAAAAAAGTCCTCCGCAACATTATTTAATACATTAGTAATATTGTCCGTTTCAATTCATATGCCCCCCCACCCCCACCCCCTCCGCGTGACTTGAAATTATGCCCCCCCCCCTTGTTCAGATGCGTTCCGCGGTCCATGGCTTAATTAGTATGAATATTATTAGTAAGTTGAATATTACCAATGCTGGTGAATATTTCAAGGTTCTTGAAAAGCTTACACTACACTGCAATGTACAATATATGTGTAAGAAGAAGGTGAAGCAGTAGGAATAGCTGCTGTCGCATTCACACCCAATAAAACAGTACAAAAACAAAAGGGTTTCAGCCCCTCGGGCTTGAACCCCTAATAATTCAAGCTGCAAGCAGCGATGAATGGGCCCTCGCACCTTCACACAACTCGGGGGTGCTGGCAAGATGTTGGCTGACATGGCACTTCATTTCTTTTAAAGTCAGACACTGCATGCAGGTATAAGTTGGCATATGCTTGATACACTGCTGTAATGACATATTTCACATTTTGTACCACTTGCACTAATGATATGTCATGTTTTTCTAAATCGAATATTGACCACAACATTTTAATTTTAGGTAAACAATAAGTGTTTGATAAGACCTACTTCCTGTTGCCATTAGATGGCGCTATGAGGCTCAGGAGATACGGTCATATAAATGTTTTCAGGTAGGACTAATATGAATCATGTGAAGTTTGGTGGAGATCGGACCATTACACCAAAGTTATAGCGATTTTCGTGTTTCATTGCAAGACCTCAAAATTCAACTCTCTGTGGTAGGCGTGCCATTTGACATTGGGCAGACCTTGTTAGAACTTTTGATCACAACATTGTCAGGCTCAGAAAAACCAAGTCTGAAGCCAATCACATTAAATCTGTAGGACAAGTTTGTTAAAATACAACACATGGGAAATACCAAAAATGACCGCAGAATTCAAAATGGCCAACTTCGTGTTGGGTTTAGGCAATGGGTCTAAAAGACCTTTTTTTGTGCATATGGGCATGATACAAGTATGTATCGTTTTCGTGAACTTTAAATGGTGTAGCCAAGCCATTTTGCCAAGCCTATCAAAGAAACTCATATCACATGTCAAAGCCTAGACTATTAAGGAGTGTGTCAAGTTTCAGGGAGATTGAACCAAGTACACTAAGGGCTTGAACCCCTAATAATAATACATTCACACAAACACAACAGTGTTTCCAGCCTTCAAGCTGTGATCCCTGCACATTTAGCCTGGACACCGATTCTGTTTTGTAAGACAACATATTGCACCAGCTGGCCATGAAGCAGTTTCAATGTCGAGGAGGAATGAAAGCCAGAACTACGGCAGATCTCTCCAAATCCATGCACAGTTGGGAATGTATACCTCACCACAAATGGTAAATGTACTACTCACTGCTTGTATTTGAAAATATCAAAGACACATGAGACTGCATACACATTTTAAAAAAGAGGCCAAATGGAGATCATGCTGAAGCTGCACCCCTGACTGGCATGGCTCATCAGTGTCACTTCTTCTCCTGCCACTCCAAAAGGGAGGAAGCTATATTACTGTCTATTCAAGGATAATGACATCCCACACAGATGCAGGAAGAAATCTACTGAATGAACACCTAAAAACATGAGAAAATTCTTACGAAGTGGCTTTAAATTACAGAGAGGCAATTTGAGGTGACTGTGACTGCAGCTCATATTCATCTTATCAGCATGCTCCCAGTTATGAGCCGAGGCTTGTCTGGATAATACTGGATGCTACCTCTTGGCTAAATGTTCTACACATTAGTTATTATTAGTTATCAGTGCAAGTACTTTTTATATGTATTTAAATAAACAGAAATATACCCCCTGTTTGTCTGTGACTGTGTGAGAGCTGCTTTTCCATTTGGCATGAAAATGTGCCTTATCAGGTGTTGGATATTGAGAATCAGAGGCTGCTAGGCCAGCTGAGTATTCGACAATCAGCCCCAAAGGCTGTGATTACATATTCTTAGTGTACACTGAACTAAAATGCCCCATAAGAGAAGGAAAATGTTACCTTGATACAGCAGTTCATTCTTGTCTGAATATTACCTAGATTATTTCACACGATGAGTGAAAATTTCTTATACAGTCATTATTAAAGGGATTTTCATTGTATTTATTTATTTGTTTGTTTGTTTGTTTGTTTACTTGTTTGTTTATTTATTCATTGTTCTATTTATCTATTTATTTGGAGTATACAAATTTACTATTTAATAGGCAATTCATTAACAAGACCACACCAATAGTGTTTCCAGAATGATTTATTGTTGTTTTGTATGATGAGTAGTCATGACTGAGGAGGACAGGGTTGAGGGATGAGGGATGAGGGGATGGGGGTCAAGGGATGAAGGGATGAGGGACAAGGGTCGAGGGATGAGGGATGAAGGCATGGGGGTTGAGGGATTGAGGGGTGAGGGATGAAGGGATGAGGGGGAGAAGGAGTGAAGGTATGAGAGGAGGATGGATGGATGGATGGATGGATGGATGGATGGATGCTGGATGGTAGGAACCGGGAAGTTGAGACTCTGGGTGGGGGAGCCGTCTCTTTGTTCTCTTAGGAACGACCGGGGCCCCCAAGAGAGCTTCCTGAGCAAAGGGTGGCGTGGACATTTCTGAGGTCACCCATATTGCTACAGATATATGTGAGGTATGCAGGAGATGACCAACGCCTGAGAATTTTAATGAGGTGGTCAGAGATTCCCTGTCTTGAGGCGGAAGAGGCGGCTCCAATGCGAGTATAGCTCCGGGAATATTCCTGATCTCGACAGGATTTGGCAGAAGTGGTGGTGAAACCAAAAGCGAGTGGCTAGCCTGCCTGTCTCTGAAATGAAAGGAGGGTCCTGAGGGGAAGCTCGTCCCGCTAGTCTTGAGTTGATGTAGTCGTGTATGGGTTCTTAAGGATTCTAGGAATCTAGTCGAAAGAAGTGAATAGGTTGAGGTAGGCCGGATTGGTTGGTTTTGCTGCATTTGAGATGGAAGATGAGAGCGGTGGGAGAATGAAAGGTGATGTCAGATATGGTCGCGTGTCTGGAAGGTTGGAAGTCGATAGAAGAAGCCGTGAACTCAAAGCAGCGAAAAAGCTGAAGAATGCCAACAGAAACATGGATTCTAGGACTTTGTCCATAGGTGGAGACAGATGCTCGGAGTGTACGAATGCAGCAGGTGAGGAGGTCCGAAGTGAGGGGCAAACGTTTCTGTATAGATTGTGGTTCAGTCTTTTGTAGACCTTTGATGAGCATGGTAATGTGGGAGTGGGTTAAGACTGGACATGGAGCCCCGGAGGAAAATTTCGCCATGAAATTGATTCCACTGATGTAGACTTGTATGGATGAGGATTTGATCTTGAGGATGGAATGGGCATACGTAATGAAGTTGGAGAGGGTAAGGACGTTGAATGAAGGGAATGGAGGGCTAAGGGAGGCGTGGAAAGTTTTGAAGCAATTCCAGCTGGTGAGATAGGAGGAAAGAGTGCGGGGATTGATGCTATTTAGCATAGCATCCTGGGAGATGGTGACCAGGTGTTTTTGCTGCAAAGTCAGTTGAAGATGGTGGCTGAAAATTGTGGGACTGGAGTTGGATCAGGGTTCGAGGATGACATCAATTGTCTGAATCTCTGAAACGAGAGACGAGAAAGTGAGTCAGCAATGGAATTTTTATGACCTGGGATGTGGGAGGCTTGGATGACAAACTGGTGTTGGGCTGAGACCAGGGTGAGCCTCCTCATGAACTACATGATGTGTAGGCAATGCGACCGTCTTTTGTTAATGATGTCTTCTACTGCGGTGTTGTTGGAGTAGATGGCGATGGTCTTCTTTGACCATTCGTGCCCCCAAAGAATGGCTTCAGAGACCACTGGGTACATTTCAGAGATGGCGGAGGAAGGGATTAGGGATGCAAATTCCAGTGACCATTTGGCTGAAAACCACTTGCTGCTGTAGAAGCCACCAAAGCCGATAGACAGGGCTGCATCTGTGAAGAGCTTGATGTCTTCGGCCTTGGTGATGTGGTCTTCGTAAAATAAGGAGATGCCGTTCCATGAGGACAGGAACTGATACCACAATTTCAGCTCCATCTTACATGCTTCATCCAGAGTGACATGGTCATGCAGTGATGGAACGGAAGCGCTGATGGAGATTAAGTGGGACAAGAAGGAACAGCCTTGGGGGGTGATACGAATGGCGTAGTTGAGGTGGATTTTCTCCGTGGGCAGTGATCAAGAATGATACAGAGAAACTCTAGAGATGTGCAGGGGCCTTGTGTTTTTTCTGAGGAGAGGGGAAGTCTGAGTTCATGGAACGTGGAGGTGAGGGTGTTGAGACCGAGAGAGGGGGGTGAAGCGGGTGGCGTGAAGAGGTGCCAGTAGTCTGGGTGGATGGGGAGGACTTTAAAAGCGCTTGTGATATTAGCTTTTGCCAGCCAGGCTCCTTGGCCTGCAAGACAGATAAGGGAGATGATCGATTGTGGCGTACTGCATGGAGAAGTCTGGGCTGGGAATGAGGCCATTAATGCTTGGGACGGTGGAGCCGTGGGGAGAAGAGAAGTCGATGATCAGTCTCTTTTTTCCAGAATATTTCCTAGTGGCTATGCCAATAGGACTGATCCTGAATATGGGCAATGGTGGACTGGGAAATGGGCCGATCATGAATTTCTCTGTGACTTCCTTCTCTAGGAGTTTAATTTTATTTATTTTATTTAACCTTTATTTAATCAGGCAGTCTCATTGAGATCAAGATCTCTTTTTCAAGAGAGACCTGAGAACAAAGCAACATCCATGACAACAAAAACACACAGACACAAGCAGGAACAAAACAACAAGGAATTAATAAAAACAATTACATGAATCATGAAAAACATCGGATAGAGAAACTTTAAAAACTCCAAGAGGAACAAGAGATTCAAGTTTGAGGGTCGATTGTAACTCATTCCATTTAAAAGGTGCTTAGTACCTGAAACCAGATCTACCAACATTTGTGCACATGCAGGGGATATCTAAGGTTAGGTAGTTACTGGATTGTGTACTGTAGTTACTGGATTTGAAGGAGAGAAGAAATGTGAGGTAGTTTGGTAGCTGCAACAGTAGAGCTTTAAAAATGAATAATGTGATGGATATTTCTTCTTGTCTGTAAGGAAGTCCATCCAGCTGTTTGATATAGAGAACAATGATGAGTACAAAATGCATCATTTGTGATAAACCATAACGCATTGTGATACACAGGGTTTAACTGCTGAAGTGTTGATGGAGCAGCATGACAATACAGAATGTCACCATAGTCCAGAACAGACATGAAGGTTGACTGCACAATAGTTTTACGGCTGGAAGAAGACAGACAGCCTTTAATTCTATACAGGAAGCCTAGTTTGATTATTAATTTTTGAGTCAACTGTTGAATATGAGTCTTGAATGTTAGTCGACTGTCAAGTGTAATTCCGAGATATTTGTAGGACTCAACCTGAGTAATATGGCTGCCAGTTAAAGTTTTGATGGCAGGATATTCTGGGTCTCTGGTGGAGGTAGAGAATATCATGAACTTGGTCTTTTCTGCATTTAAAAATAGTCTGTGATTAATGAGTGATTGTTGAAAATCATCAAAGGCAGACTGTAGATGACTCAGAGCCTGGGCTGGAGTGGAGCCCGAAGAATATAAAATAGTATCATCAGCAAAAAAAATGGACATTGAAGTACTGACTAGGAATAACCACATTATTTATGTATAACGTGAACAACAATGGACTGAGGATAGACCCCTGTGGCAACCCGTTTCTGATGACTAGTTGGCTTGACTGGGTACCATCAGCGACCACAGTCTGAGTTCTCTCTGTAAGGTAAGAGTGGAAGCAATCAATTGTGGCTTCATTGAGACCTATGGACTGTAATTTATGGAGAAGGATTTTATGATCTACAGTATCAAAAGCTTTTGAGAGGTTGATGAAGAGGGCGGCTCAAAATTGTTTATTATCCAGGGAGGAGACAATGTTATCAATAACTGAAGCTGCAGCTGTTATGGTGCTGTGACCCGGGTGAAAACCAGACTGTTGTGGCTGTAGTAGGTTGAGAGAGTCAATAAAGGTGCGGATTTGAAAATGAACTAATGATTCAAGAAGTTTCGCTAAGAGAGGTAGTTTAGATATTGGACGGTAGTTGTTAAGATCACAGACATCTCCACTTTTGTGTAATGGTAATACTGTGGCACTTTTCCATGAAGCTGGAATCCTGCCCTTTAAAAAGTTTTGATTAAAAATATGAGCTAGATGAGAGCAGATGAAGGGGGCACTTAAACGCATGAGATATGAGTCAAGATTGTCTGCACCAGTGTTTTTGCATGATGTTAACCTAAGGCGAGCTTTGTGTACATCTACACTACTGACCAGGTTAAAGGAAAATGTGCCCTCAGCAGAGGCAGAGACATTGGTGACTTCCTCTGCTGGACGGACGTGGTAACTGTTCGTAGAGGGACGTGCAGACATATTAAATAAAAGACCAGAGGAGAGGAAATGTTGTTTGTTGTCTGAAGTGTAACCAGTCATCAGGGGTGCCACTGGATCGATCCTTGGACCAGGCTTTGTCTCTACTATGTATTACATCTGAGAGTTGTGGGGAAAACCAAGGACTGTATCTGTTTTTGATTCTATGTTTTTTGAAAGGGGCATGTCTGTCAGCTGTAATGTTAAAGGATTGTGAAAAGATTTCCAGTGCCATGGAGAGATCAGTAATGGAGAAAATATTATTTGTATTAGAGACCAGTAAATCATTTAAAAAGTCCTGAAGATTGAAGTGCTCATAATTTCTTGAGGTGATGATTTGTGATTGAGATTTGGGTAATTTGGTGTCTCTGTTGCAGGCAATGGGACAGTGATCACTAATATTAAGAGCCAAAACTCCAGAGGCAGGGTATTTGTGTGGTCTGTGTGAGTGTTTCGGGCTCTGAAATGGCTGACTGTAAGTTGTGGCATGTGTGAGAGGAATCTGGCATGACCTGTAAACCTGGGTGAAAACCATGTGTAAAACCTTGAATGAGGAAGTGGACAAACTGTCAGTCTGTGTGATTCTTTAAAGCACTGTCTAGGGCGTTTATGTTGATGGGTGTGTTGAGGTACTTACACGAGCTGTGCTGAGTGGGATTGTGGGGGCAGGTGGATCTAACATGGGCTCCGCCGCAGAAGGAGCAAGTGTGGAGGAAACGGCGGCTGGACGCATTGCATCCAAGGTTGCTGAAATTGTTACATGCCATCCTCCCACCCTGATGGAGGATGGGTCTCCCTCTTTTGTCAATGCCCTTGCTGGTTTGGGGCTGCAGGGGGCAGGCTGCAGAAGACTGCAGGATTGCGCTTACTTGGGGCTGGGGAGTGAGGCCATGGGACAGTGAGGGAGCATGCTATGGACTAGAGATGTCCGATATTATCGGCCTACCAATATTATCGGCCGATATTGGCATTAAAATGTAATATTGGAAATTATCGGTATCGGTTTTTACTTTTTTTAATGAAACAACTTTTACACAGCATGCACATATTATATATCAAACTCTTCAGCTACTTCTCCTCTTACTCAAAATGTCAAAAATATGAGAGATGTGGTGTATAGTTTTTGAGATATCTTTGTTTGTTTGTAATATGTGTAAAGTTAGTTACCTAAAATGATTTAGTTTTCTTTTATTTTTTTTTTCTGAGAGGGGGGACCCCGCATATATCGGTATCAGTTGATATCGGTGTCGGAAATTAAGAGTTGGACAATATCGGTATATCGGATATCGGTAAAAAAGCCAATATCGAACATCCCTACTATGGACGGATGGGAAGGTGCGCCGCACAGGTTGCAGGTAAGAGAGGGGCGAGCTGCAAAAACTCTGCAATAGACTTCTGTGTCCAGGGTTCCCCAGTAAGTTCCCTGGTTGAACTGTTGTAAACGGCTAGCAACTTGAGATGCAAAGAGCACATGGCAGGTGTAAAAACCATTGCTACCAAAACGGAGAGCCAGATCGAGAATGAGGGACATGTATTCATCGAGCTCTGGCCTGCAGTTGGGAAAGACAGAGCAAATGATGTTGTGGTACAGGGAAAAAGCAAATGCAAATTCAACTGCTGTCAGTTCTTTGGAGCGAGTGGGAGGTGACTGTTTAAGTTCAATGGGACCAAAGACGGTTTGCAGTTCTCTGGGGATGTGAAAATGGCATGAGGGTGGCTGGATTAATTGAGTGAGGTTGATGTAGTTACCTTTAAGAATCTGTTCTTTGAGTGTGGGTGATACTGGGGAAGGAAGGGCAGAAGCGACTGGGTGTACTGGAGGTAAAGCGGTGGCGAATGAGAAGCTGCTGGGTGGAGGGGGATAAGGGGGAAAAGGGCTGGGGCTGGCAGTAGGTGGAGCTGTGGGAACAAAAGGTGCTTTAAAAGTGGTTACATATGGATTGGGGTGAGGGGGGGTGAGGGTTGGGGGAAGGGAGGGGGAAAAGAAGAAGCAGGAGGAAGCGATGGATTTTGGCCAGTGCCGCTGTGACCACTGTATATTGTGGTCAAGGGAGCAGTCTGTGCAGCTGTGGTGGTTGGTACCGATCTGGGAAGAGCTGAAATGGCCGATGGAGGTGGGACAGGAATGGCTGAATAAGAGAAGAAGAAAGGATGTGGGGATGGAGGGATGCATGTGCACGGGAATTGTGTGAAAACTGAGTAAAATTGAGAGGAGAAGTAGACTGCTCAAAGGGAGTCTGAACAGGATTGAAACAACCTGGCCTTGAGAGAGGGCTGATGCGGTAGGCTGATCTCGCTTGGATGAGGAGTGTGTTGTGACGTCATCGACGTTGCTGTGGATGCGACATTGGGAACCCAGAAGTTGTCTGGAGGCTTGGTGAGGGAGAGTGAAGCGTGTGGAGTTTCGCTCTGACTCCGTGAGCAGTTTGAAGAGTTTCACTTTCTTGTTGGAGTGGTGGAAGGGGATGTTTCGCTGGCTGAGAGCGTGCTTTAGACGAGCGACTGTCCAGTCGGATATGTTTGAAGGACAGGAACGGGTGGAGTGACCAGGTTGTCAGTTGCGGTGACTATGCCGGACGGTGCGGCTGGATCTTGAGCAGGTCGGAGATCGATGCCTGGAAGGGAGTTCATTCTTTGAACGCAGGAGATGAGATCTCTAAAGTTCATTGGTCAATATCACCAAAAAGAAGTAACATATCAAAAAGTCTCTGAAAACGTCACAGAATGTGTGATGCAAATCGGACCTACGCCTTAGGAGAAGATGTAAAAATGGTGTTGTTCACATAATTCAATATGGCGGACAATATTGTGGGCGGATCTTTAAGATCTCCTTTCTAGGCATTCGTAGAACTCCTTCACCTGACCAAGTATGTCTAGTTTCATGTCAATTTGACAAATGGTGCGAGGGTGGTGGCCTTTCAAATCCAAATTTTACTTGACCTTAATTATAGCGCCCCCATCTGGCCTATTGGCAGTTTAAAATCTTGAGCAGAATTTGCACACAACTTCCAATCATTGGTGAAATTTTCATGTCTCTGCGATGTACCATCTCATAGGAATTTGCGAAAACATTTCTGAATAATAATAATAATAATAATAATAATTATAATTAAAGCTGCAAGCAGCAAGGAACGGGCCCCTCACACCTTCACACAACTCGGGGGGGCTGGCAGGATGCCTTATGATGCGTCGGATCATTTCTGTCAAAGTTAGACATCGCATGCCGGAGTGACTTGGCATATCCTTGATACAGTGCTGGAATGACATATTTCACATTTTGTATCACTTCCTCTTTCCACTAGAGGGAGTTGGAGAGCACACTATTATAGATCATGTTTTTATACGTCAAATATATACCACAGCATGTAATTTTTGGATAAATCAAAAGATAAGTGTTTAATGAGACCTACTTCCTGTCGCCACAAGGTGTTATATGAGTATCAGAAAATACCGTCATATAAATGTTTTCAAGGAAGGACTAATATGACTCATCTAAAGTTTGATGGAGATTGGACCATTTACTCCAAAGTTATAGCAATTTCCTGGTTCGTGGTGAGACATCAAAATATGATCAAAATATGATCAAGATCCTTTGCAGCACACGTAGACACGAATGATATGTCATGTTTGTGAACATCAAATATAGACCACAGCAGTGAAATTTCAGGTTAATCCAAAGATGTGTCTGATGAGACCTACTTCCTTTCGACACTAGGTGGGTCTATGAGTATCAGGCAATATGGTAATGAAAATGTGTTCAGGGTGGGACTAATATGAATCATGCGAAGTTTGGTGGAGACAGGACCATTTATGCCAAAGCTACAGCAATTTCGTTTTTCATGGTGAGACATCAGGATTCAACGCTCGGCAGCGGGTGCGCCATTCAACATTGGGCACAACGTAGTCTGGTCACAACGTAGTCAGGCCTACATACACCAAGTTTGGAGCCAATCTGATTAAATCTGTAGGACAAGTTCATTAATTTACAAGCCCTGGAAATGGGCAAAAATGCACAAAAGTGGCACAAGTAAATTCAAAATGGCGGACTTCTTGTTGGGTTTGGAACATGGCTCCAAGAGGCTTTTTTGTACGTGATAGAGTGGTACAGGTGCCTACCAAGTTTCATACATGCAGGTCAAACCAGCTTTGGGGGCTGCTTAATTGAAATATTCTAGGGGGCGCTGTTGAGCCATCTTGGTGCATCAAAGCACAAACATCACGTCAGACAACAGGACTTGTGACCTGTGCTTTGTATCCCACGTTTGGTGAGTTTTCAAGCATCCCTTGTCCCTTCAAAACAACATCATGTTTGATGGCAAACAAGGTGGTGCCATGGTGACAGCGTTTGATGAAAAGTCAAAAGCTTAATTTTTAAGTATCATCAAGGTCTAAGGACTTAGACCAGCAAGTTTGAGGTGGGTCTGATTAACCTGCTAGAAGAGGGACATCAAAAAATGTACAAAGTAACTTTCTGTTGCTAGTAGGTGGCGCTATGACGGTGATTCAAAATTCCTCTGCAGATGTGTTCAGGGCTGGGCTGTCATAATATGTGTGAAGTTTTGGCAAGATATTCCCACGTGGAGTCAAGTTACAGCAATGTTTATCATCACGGCGAAACATCAAAGTTTGCCGCTAGGCCATGGCCATGCCCTTCGACGAAAACCCACAGTATCCACAATAAAGCGTTATCAACGTCTTATGACTTTTTTGACCAAGATTGAGGTGGATCTGGTCAATTCTGTAGGAGATGTACATTAAAGTCTAAAACGTGACATTTCCTGTTGCCAGTAGGGGGCGCTATATTTATCTCTAATTATTGACATGTAGATGTGTTCAGGACAGGACTGGCATCAATCCTGTGAAGTTTGGGCAAGATTGGAACATGTATGCTTTTTGCACAGTAAATTCAAAATGGCCGACTTCCTGTTGGGTTTAGAGCTTTTTTATAGGTCCTGGAGTATTACATAAGGCTACAAAGTTTCATACACGTAGGTTAAACTAGCTTCAGGGGCTGTTTCCTCAAAGTTTTGTAGGGGGTGCTACTGAGACATTTTTTGGAACCCGCACACGAGACCCTTAAAATATAAAATTTTTCACCAGTTCTGATATATCTGCAAAGATTCATGAGTTTTTGGGTATGTTAAACCTGCCAAAAAGGCAAATCATTTGCATGAAAAATATTAATAATAATAATAATAATAACAATAATAATAATAATTAAAGCTGCAAGCAGCTGTGATCGGGCCCTCGCTCCCCAATGCAACCGCGGGGCATGAGGCATGCAGGGGCTGTGGCTTGAAGCGAGAAGAGAGAAAAAACCTGGCAGGAGCGGAAAAAAACCTGCAATGTTTCGTTCATCCACCAGGTGGCGCTACGAGCGTAACCAGATGTGGCCAGGTGCGTTCAGGGGCGGACCCTCATCACAAATGTCAACTTTCGAGCAAACTGGACAATGTATGAAGGATTTATACCAAGTTCATGTTCCGTGGCGAAGGATGAAAAGTCGCCACTGAGGCGGCAGCAGCCAGCAACATGATAGGACATGTGTGTCACTGTGGAGATTCATCAACTTGATTGTCATGTGGCCACAAAATGTAGTTGGTGTTTGTCGGTGTAAAAGATGGTATTTCCTGTTTCCACAAAGGGGTGCCATGAGCAAGATTGCCTACGAGCAAATGGAGGCGTTGAGGGTGGGGCTCTCATCATGTACAGAAATTTTGAAGCAGTTTGGATGAATTATGTGGGAGAGAGAGCTGCTTGAATATGCATGTCGATTGATCAAAAATGACAGCGCCATAGCAGCCACGCCCTTTGACCTACAGACATGAAGAGCACAACTTTTGATCAGCATTGTGTCTGGATGATCTGTAAAAAAACTGAAGTCAATTGGATGAAATAGACACGCGGGGGCTGTGGCGCGAAGCGAGAAGGGAGAAAAAACCCAGGCAGGAGCGGAAAAACCCCCGCAATGTTTTGTTCATCCACTAGGTGGCGCTACAAGCATAACCAGATGTGGCCAGGTGCGTTCAGGGGCGGGACCCTCATCACACATGTCAAATTTCAAGCAAATTGGACAATGCATGAAGGATTTATACCAAGTTGATGTTCCGTGGTGAAGGATGAAAAGTCGCCACCGCCACGGCGGCGGCCTGCAACATGACAGGACACGTGTGTCACTGTGGAGATTCATCAACTTGATCGTCATGTGGCCAGAAAATGTAGTTGGTGTTTGTCAGTGTAAAAGATGGCATTTCCTGTTTCCACAAGGGGGCGCCATGAGCAAGATTGCTTACGAGCATATGGAGGCGTTGAGGGTGGGGCTCTCATGTACAGAAATTCTGAAGCAGTTTGGATGAATTATGTGGGAGAGAGAGCTGCTTGAATATGCATGTTGATTGATAAAAAATGGCAGCGCCATAGCAGCCACGCCCCTTGAGCAACAGACATGCAGAGCACAACTTTTGATCAGCATGGTCTCTGGATGATCTGTAAAAAAATTCAAGTCAATTGGATGAAATCCCTAGGACGAGCTCGTTAAAATACAACATGTGGAAATTACGCCAAATTGACAAGTCAAGATCAAAATGGCCGACTTCCTGTTTGGAGTAGACTATTGATGCCAGAGACTTTTATGTGCGTCTGGACAACATACACATGTGTAACACTTTTCATGTTCAAGCTCCAAAAAAAAGCCTATAGGGAGGGGTTTTTGAAAATTTCAATTGGGCGCTAGAGAAGCATTTTGTCCCCCCCATGGGTGTCACCCCTATCAGATGTAAGAGCTCGCCCTTCTTGACCTGTGGGCGATGCCCCTATCAGATGCAAGAGCTCACCATTCTTGACCTGTGTATCAATTTTCATGAGGATATGAGGTCTCTGAAGCCATCAAAATACCAAACGTACTTGGTGGCAAGGGAGGCGCCATAGCGGCCACGCCGCCTGACATAGAGAAAAGCTTTTAATAACTTTTGATCAGCATGGTCTCTGGATGATCTGTAAAAAAATTCAAGTCAATTGGATGAAATCCCTAGGACTAGCTCGTTAAAATACAACATGTGAAAATCATGCCAAAATGACAAGTAAAAATCAAAATGGCCGACTTCCTGTTTGGAGTAGACCTTTGGTGCCAGAGACTTTTATGTGCATCTGGACAACATACACATGTGTACCAATTTTCATGTTCCAACCCCAAAAAAACCCTCTGGGGAGGGTTTTTTGAAAATTTCAAGGGGGCGCTATAGAGGCATTTTGTCCCCCCATGGGCGACGCCCATATCAGATGCAAGAGCTCGCCATTCTTGACCTGTGTATAAGTTTTCATGAGGAGAGGAGGTCGCTGACGCCATCAAAAAGCCAAATGTGTTTGGTGGTGAGGGAGGCGGCATAGCGGCCACACCCCTTGACATAGAGAAAAGCTTTTAATAACTTTTGACAAGCATGGTCTATGGATGATCTGTAAAAAAAAAACTGAAGTCAATTGGATGAAATCCCTAAGACTAGCTCGTTAAAATACAACGTGGAAATCACGCCAAATTGACAAGTCAAGATCAAAATGGCCGACTTCCTGTTTGGAGTAGACCATTGGTGCCAGAGACTTTTATTTTAAGGATATAAGGTCGTTGAAGCCATCAAAAAGCAAAACGTATTTGGTGGCGAGGGATCGATCGTCATCACACGGCCACACGGACGCCATTTGATGTAGCTTCACAGCGTTCATGAGGTAGCTTTACCAACTTTTTCTGCATGCATTAGAAGTGGAATGAAGTTGATGGGGTCAAGTTTGTGGCATCAGTACATGTTAAAGTAAAAACTGGTCACTTCCTGTGTCCACTGGGGGGGGCGCTACGAGTGAAGTAGGATATTGACATATTGGGGAATTCAGTGTGGAGCCATCATCATGTCCAGCAAGTTTGAAGCTGCTACGATTAAGTATGTGGGTGTGAGAGCCGTTGAAATTTGATGGCAAGAAACTGAAACATCACCAAGATTTGTCACGCCCTAGCAGCAACGCCCTTTGACCTAGACATGCAGAGCACAACTTTTGATCATCATGGTCTCTGGATGATCTATAGCCATGTAGGCAAACAGACGAAATCCCTAGGAGTTAGTTCAAATTTAAGTTGTGGAAATCGCTGTAACGAAAAAATTCAAAACTAAATGGACGACTTCCTGTTGGGATTTTACCAAGACGTCAAGAGACTTTTTTGTGCGTCTGGCAATGATATATGTGTGTACCAAATTTAATTTGCCTACGACAAACTAACCCCAATGAGGAGGGTATTTTGAAAATTTGTAGGGGGCGCTATTTCGGCATTTCGCGCCGACCATGTGCAACCGCCTAAAAATATCGAATTTCAGATGTGGTCGGGTGAATGTGGAAAGTTAGAAGCATTTTCAAATTTGGGAAAGGGGCGAAATTAGGACACGAAATGTTGGAATAATAATAATAATAATAATAATAATAATAATAATAAATAAACAGCATGATTTCAATAGGGACCTCAGACGACTTTGTCGTCGCTCGGGCCCTAATAAATAATAACAATAAAAAACAGCACAATTACAATAGGGTCCTCACGGATGACTTTGGTGTCGCTCTGGCCCTCATAAACAGTGCGATTACAATATGGTTTTCACGGACGACTTCGTCGTTGCTCAGGCTCTAATAAACAGCGCGATTATAATAGGGTCCTACAGGCGACTTCATCATCATCTTCATCATGCCCTTAAGGGTATGTCCTTTTTTGCGACATTATTAGGCCTTCCACCTGCTCCTAGCTTCATGGATGCGCAGTGCACACTGCATGGCTGGATGCACACGATTCTAGCGGAGCTCTAACATTTAGAACAGAGAGAGAGGCACTCTGTTAACATAATATTGTCTTTTTGTACAAGAGCGTTCATTTTTAAGGACAGAGGGATGTCGTACGCTGTAAAGCCCTGTGAGGCAAATTGTATTTGTGATATCGGGCTTTATAAATAAAATTGATTGATTGATTGATTTGATAATATATGAATCATCATCACTAACACATGGAAAAAAATAATTAATTACTTTTTTTTTTTCTCTTTTTAAGTGAATTGCTCTTGGGGGGCCCCTAGTGGTCACGGGGCCCTAAGCAGGTGCTTAGTTTGCTTGTGCCTTGGGCCAGCTCTGTTTGTGTGTGTGTGTGTGTGTGTGTGTGTGTGTGTGTGTGTGTGTGTGCTGTGTTGGTAACACCCTGTCTCCTTCGTGCAACATCGACGAGGAAGTCCAGGTGCGCATCAGCTCAGCCTCAGCAGCTTTTGGAAGGCTCAAGTCCAGGGTATTCCAGAACAAGAATCTTACCATCTCCACCAAATCAGGGCAGTCTGCCGTGTTCCGAGTCTACGGCTCGGAAACCTGGACCCCCTACCAGAGGCACATAAGAACTCTAGAGGCCTTCCATATCCGCTGCCTGCAGAGGATCCTGGGTGTCTCCTGGGAAGACAGGGTGCCATATGTGGACATTTATGAATGGACCCACACACCCAGCATTGCAGTATTCCTTGCGCACAAACATCTCCACTGGGTTGGGAATGTGATCCGCATGCCTGCCCACCGCCTTCCCAGACAGATCTTTTATGGCCAGCTTTTAGAAGGCCACAGGTCTGCTGGGGGCCAGAAGAAGCACTTCAAGGATCACTTCAAAATTCTCCCGAAGAAGTGCAACATCAGTCCACCCGCACTTGAGCCCCTTGCAGCTGCCCGCAACACCTGGCGTGCCACCTGCCAACAGGGAATAGCTCATCCTCAGGAGCAAGACACAGAGAGGAGGATTCAACGGCATGCACAGAGGCAACAACGTGCCACAGGGCCTCCCCCGGCTGGTGCTGGATATCCCTGCCTGTCTTGTGCAAAATCGATCTCCGGATCTCGCATCAGCCTGCACAGCCACATGGCTATGCATAGGCAGAAAGCACCCCAATAACCAGAACTTAATTTTTGGAGCAATGTCATCATCGAAGTCGATGGACTGCCATAAGTAAGTGTGCTGTGAGGAGAAGGTCAGCCCTGACATGCAGAGAGCAGGAGAGAGGCTGCAGAATGCTGCTACATGAAACTAAAACTGTATTAAAAAAAAAAAAAAAATTCTAATCAACCAAAAATGTCATGACCCCTCTGGGGTCGCGGAATCCCTGTTGAAGAATTCTGATTTAGACAGATTATCATTGTTATTATTTAGGGGTAAAGATTACGGACAAACTGTTTTGTGCTTACTTGAATAATAACAGAATCACACCTATTACCATTCTGTTACAAACCCATTCCATTCTAACTTACCTCCTTGCCGAGGTCTTCTCTGATGACCTGCTGAATCTCCTCCATGCTGCTCTGAGGAGCTCGGCTGTGGAGTACCTTCAATGTAGATGTGTACTCCTCAGGCAGCAGGTAGTCCAGAGCACCAAGGTGCTGGCCTACCTTGATGAAAGTACCCCTGTTGGCACAGCACAAGTCTCGAAGACGCTCTGCTGACCTTAGATGCACCTATGGAACAGAAAAGAAAAATTAGAAACAAGATAGAAAGTCTCAAGGACTGCTGGGAAATGGTGTAAGGGTCATTGAAATCAAAACTTTTTTTTCTCTCTTTTTTTTCTCCATCCTAAGGTCAAAATGTCAAAATTACATGCCAGATATCTCATCTGGCATGTAATTTTGACATTTTGACCTTAGGATGGAACCAAACAGTGTCTCTGCAAGGGTTTATCCTCTGAGACTCTGAATGCACTTGGAAAGTTTCATTCAATCTGCCCACTTAGATAACCCTCTCAAGAAGAATATCAGCAATGGTCAATGAACTGCATTAAAACAGCCCTTCTGTAGTCTTTGCCACAACTGAAGGTGCTTTACAACATGAGTACCCCATTCATACAATAGTGGCAGAGGATACCATACAAGGTGTCACCTGCTCATCAGATAAACATTCACACTTTGACACATAGATGATAGGGGTTGTAGGGATTTAATCACCAACAATCTGAATGTTAGACAACAGCTGAACAACAGTGAAACAAAAGAGTGAAAAACTGAAGAGAGAAGGTCAAGGATGGGTCTCTGTAGTTCCACTTTATGAGCCTGGAAAGTTTGTGGTTCATACTCTCCAAAAAGTCACACTTCTCTGACTGAAACTCTTTTCTTTTTCCTTATTCTAATATAACAAAGATTTGAACTGTTGCAGTCATAAATTATGATCGAACAGCTCATATTGTTTTGTAGTCTTTCCAAATCCAGTGTGGGGACATTATTGTCCACTATGACAAAATCGGGAAGTGAACCCTTTAGTGATTTCATGTAACTTGTGTTTCAGCACTAAAAGTCAGGAAAGGGACAAATGGAAACTCTTGACAAAGTTGGAAAAGAGCTTTATTGTCTAAAATATCTTTTTATACTTGAGTATTAACATATAGGATAGGGAAGAGCTATAAATTCAAAAGGAGGAGACAAGACATTTGAAAGAGACTATAAATGTCCATGTTACATATGACAGAATTATTGCCAAGAAAAATACAATACCATCACAGTGCAATATAAATATATGTATGAAAGCTATGTAAATGAGCATTTAAAAAAAGAGGTAGATAATCAAATGAGAGACTATTTTGATGAGGGACCCTGAATGGTATCTGTTTGTGTGTGTGTGTGCCTGTGTCCGTCCCATCCCGTCTGTCCCATTAGAACCAGCTGGAAATGATAATGCTTATAGAGAGCTCCTCTCCTGAGACAAGCACAAATAAAAAGCCATGAAATTAGCTCCCCTTAACCTCTGTAACCCTAACCACATACCTCATGAATAGCCCTAAGCACATGCACATACACAGTGTGTTCCCACTGGACCATTTGACATGAGTGCCATCTGGGCAATGATGACAAAGCAATGGCAGAAACAAGTCACCAGAGATTACCAGATGAGCCCCTCTGCTTAGACATGCAGTAGGAGCCCGTTTATAAAAACCATCATGACACCATCAGAGCAGCGTACTCACGTCTGTGTGTATGAATCTGTAATGGTAAAAGCTTTACCACATGGCTGGCCAAATCATTGATATGGTTTATCACACAAAAAATTTAGTTATACAAATTCAATTTTTAGGTTCAACCTCGAATTTCTAGTCAAACCTAAAGGCCTAGCTCCTAAACATCGACAAAACAAATGTGTCCGCAAAATCAATCCTAACATAAGGACAAAGATAATTAATTCTTATTACTTTTATTACCATTATTACTATGATGATGATTCATGATGATGATGATGATGATGATTGTTATTATTGTTAATTATACGGATAGTTCATAAAACTATGCTACTATATAACTTTTTATTAAGGCCACATGGGAAAAAGGAAATTTCTGAGATTATCAATTATGAACAATTTCTAATTTAATTTATTCCTACAGTGCTGGGAAGGGGTTGTAGAATTTCAAAATTGTGGGAATAGAGAAAAAAATCTGCCCTTGTTCTTAAGAGTTTAAATTAGCAAAACTGACTTCATAAAATAGACTTATCATTCCCTCCAGTTTAACTGAGATTACTTGACTTGAGATCGATTCCAGTTGCAAATTTGAGGACTTCAAACTTGATTGACTAACACTAATAAAAGCAACCCTGTCTGCTAGAAATGACATTTGTTTGTTACCTAACTGCTTTGTTTAGAGCACGGCTTGGGCTTTATTTTCCTGACCGAACCCGACTCCAATCCGAGTCTGAGACAATTATAACCGAGCCCAGCCTGAATCCGACAGACTTTCTGATTTTTAAGTGCGAAACCGGACCCGAGCCCGACACAGTTTTTTATATTGATATTTTTTGGCCATTTTTAGCCTTTATTTGACAGGACAGACAAGTGTGAAGGGGGAGAGAGAGAGGGAGTGACATGCAGCAAAGGGCCACAGGCCGGAGTCGAACCTGGGCCGCTGCGGCAACAGTCTTGTACATGGGGCACCTGCTCTACCACTAAGCCACCAACGCCTCCCCGACACAGTTTTTTACCTGGCATAGTTATTGTCATGGACAGTGCGTAAATGATCATCAAAAGACTGCTGTTACGCACAGTCAAACACGGCGCTCGCACAGCAGCATGTGTTCAGCCTGTGTGCCATTCAGGCATTGTCACGTAAATAACAAATTCCAGCACTTGAATAGGCAATAGCACAACACAGCAGCATGTCAAGTGGGCCGTACCCGACCCTGCTTTTCATTCCTGATTATTATTATTAGTAGTATTATAATTGTTTTATCATTATCATCATCATCATTACTACTATTATTATTATTATTATTATTATTATCATTATTATTATTATTATTATTATTATTATCATCAATTATCTAGTCTGATCCAGGCACCTGCTAAGTTAGACTCCAGGTGGTGCTCAAGCACCTGCCCTGCAAAATGTCTTTCCATGGTACCGGTCTGATCAACAAATCAGTGATTTCAATAGAAAACAACAGCCAGTCAGATGAACTGAAGTCATGTCAGAGCAATTCCTGGCAGAATGTGTTTGGAAGCTGATTGGTGAGGCGGAATGAAAATCTGCTGTCAGTTTGCCCACGGCTCGTATCCTCATCATCAGATTCATCATCACTCCTCTCTCTCCTCTCTTCCAGTAATCAGTATGCTTTGTCCGACGGAGGCGGGCTCACAGCTTGAGGATGACATCACTATGGCAATGCTACTCGCTGACAGCCTGAGGGGTATGCTGCTCTGGGATAGGCTGACGCTGGCCTCCACCCACCATCTCTACACATGTGCTATCCAATCAAATGGACCACTAGTGAATTGGACACACAAGTTAATTTATGGTACGACACAAAGACAAAGAAGCTCAGTGCAGAATGCCTCTGGGTATCTCTGCACTCATCCTCCTCACACAGTTGGCAAGGACAGTACATAAAATGCTGGAGGGGTGTGTGTGTGTTTGCTTTGGAGGTTGGTGTGTAATGGATGACAGAGGATGACAGAATAAAAGAACGATGGTAAGAAGGACCGGTAAGAAACATGGGCAGATCTACCGGGGTGGCATAGAGTGGCAACTGCCACTCTAAAAGAAAGCCATGCCACCCATGCTGCCACCCCAGTTGGCAGCAATGAATTCAAAGAAAAGTGTTGGCCAATTTGCCTTTTTACGAGCGCGAATCTCCAATATTCGACTGCGCTGAATGCAGCACGAGATAACGCCAGAGCGGCAAGAGACTGCTTTGTTTGGAAAACTGAGTGGAGCCAGAGGGGTAGCCTATTCCAGAAAGACCTCTGAGTATGTTAACCCTGAAATGAGAGAAACTCTGGGTTTACAATTCCAGAAAGAGGTAAATCAAACTCTGAGTCAATCACCATGGCAACTGAGTCTGTGAGCAGGTTAGGTTTCTCTCTGTCTCCTCCCTCTTACACGCTGTTTCATTTCCTCATTCATTCAGTCCATGTCAAAGCTTGTATCGAAGCACGTTCATTAGCGGAGATTTACCGTCTGTCACAGTCTAAATCCTGCTGGATATTAGTTTGTTACTCAGGACTGTCTTAAGTTACTGAATTTATGCACATCAATCACTTCTTTGATCATCAGTTTTTGTCTTTACATTCAGCGAGAATTCACCCTCAGCTCAGAATCAAACCTCTGTCCTTTTTATATTTATTATTTTTTATAACACTGCACAAGGATCAGACTGTCAGTCTGTTAAAGCAGCTCCCACATGTTTATTGCACATAACATGTAGGTCTAATTATTTAGGCTACATTTTAAAAATCGGTATGAAGCTTTAGACACGTAGTATCATTGACTAATGATCTCCAACAGTGATGTCATTGGTCGCACTGATGGAACATAATTCCTATAGCCTAATATTGGGGATTATATGTTAATGTTTCTGAGTGAGCAATGGTGCAGCATTTCACTGTCTTTAAATGTACTACATTTGTAGCTGAAATAAAGTCACTGAATGCTGTTGAGTCAAGATACAAATAGATGTTCAACATTTTAAAATCTACTGTATTTTAACCTCAATGTGTTTCAAGTGCAAATCACCAAACATATTATTACTGGGTCAGACTGTGAGTTTACAGTCATGTCTTTATGTCTTTGATCTATAGCCTAGCCTATATGTTTTAAATCTTCCTATTTTTCAGTTGCTGCCTCCTGTGTTTTTCCCCATCAGATTAAATCTGAACAAATATATTATTATATATTATTAATATAATGTAATGTATCTACAGCCTGATACACAGTCAGATTCCACCACTTTATCTTCATTAAGGAAATGTAAGTCTGATAAATGATAAAACACTGAATCAAACTTTTTTATTAACTTTATGGTTAACTTATTTACACTTTCCTCACTCTGACTCAAAACACAAACTGCTACACATGCATTAATATCTCTACATCCACTGAATTAAAATGGAGGCACTGTCTTTTATTTGTTAGTGAACATACTCAGAGTTGACTGAGCTAACTCAAATCAGCTGTTCTGGAACCGCTAACTCAGAGTTTCCCATCTCAGGTAAATCAACTCAGAGTTCAGGGTTAGACTCAGAGTTTGTTGAACCTCCTTCAACAATTATTCCTAATATGAACTGTTTCACATGAAACCTCAAATGCAAGACATTGATTGCATGAGATTAAGTTTGTCTGTATGAGTTTGTAAATGGCAGCCCGTGCCCTTATGTAGTGTGAACATACTATTTCTCATCAAACTGTGATAACTGTGACTAAATACGTCTGCCATATGTTGCCACCCCTCAAAAACTCCTGCCCCCCTCTTGCCACCCCAAAAATATTTTTCTAGATCTGCCCCTGATAAGAGATAAAGCAAAAGGGGAAGTGGGGAAAAGGAAAGGAAATAAGGGATAAGGAGTAAAGGAAACAAAAAAGATAGGAGGGAAGGAGAGAGGGAATTATAACTGGATCAATTCACCTTTCTTGCTAAAACGGCAGTATACAGTTCAGCTTGTAGTGCTGCAGTTGTGCGTGAACAAAGTGGATGACAAATATGTTAGCATAAACTCTGCAGGCAGGTCAACAGCAGTTAATCAGATATGGAGGCCTCTGTAGGACTGGTCATCTTGATTTCAATTATTAAGCTATTTTTTTTAGGCACTATCCATATTATTGGGAAAAAGCAGCTTTTGAGAATATGTCCTCTTTTTCTGCGGAGTCTGTTGCAAAGGTCAAAATAATTTGTGAGCATAGCCACTGGCTGAAGGCTGATGGTAGTGCAGCAATTAAAGATGGAGGACAAATAGATAAAGTCTTTCTTTGAGCGCATCTACAATAACATATCATTATGGAGACAAAAAATAGACAGGGTGTTGGGCAAAAGATCAACCTTTATATTCAGCGCCCAGGTTTGTTGCAAAATGCAGTTTGAGTCTCTGGGGTGATCCAACTTCTGTGCATATTGTACAGTAGCCTGCTGTGCGAGAGTGCTATTTTCCAGTAAGTTAGCTGCACAGCCCCCCTGCTCCCCCAACAATCCTGCACTGAGCAAAGCACCAAGACCAGTCAAGATTTTCTGAACTGCAATGTGAAACAGAACTGTCAGTGATGCTAACTGTTCTTAATGAAGGTCACTTTATGACTAATAAATAAAGGAGAGAAGAGCTGTAATATTTGCAATAGGTGTGGGAATTTCCAGGCACCTCATGATTTGATTTGATTATCATTGTGATTCAGAGGGCAATAATTTGATAAATGATTATCAATGTATCATGATGCATCAATTTTTTTTATTTCTATACATGAGTTATTTTTCTCACTGTGTGACTATTTGCTGCTTTTAAAACATAGCATACTGTATTTGCAGCAATTCATAATTAAATTAACAAATGCAAATGCAAATTTATTTGCATACCATCTAGCTCTTGTCTCCCCTTTACCTTCAACCTTCCAGCCAAAATGTTTCCATACCCAGGCTTTTAAACCAGTCAGATTGTATCCCTCTGCGGATGCACACACTAATCTTTTATAGGATATCTATGTCAGTGTAGAGTCCAGTGATTGCATACTGTAATATTTCAATATAAACAGTATATAACTACATACCATTTAATAACAAATGGTCTGCAACCTTTTTATTTTAAAAAGTAAAATGCATTAATTAATTAAGTTTGTTGCATCCATGAACATTTGTGCAAAATTTGAAAATGTACTTGAAATATTTCGTTCATAAGAATGAGAGACAAGTTCACAGTGACCTTGACCTTTGATCTATGACCACCAAAATCTTATCAGTTCATCCTTGAGTCCAAGTGGGCATTTGTGCGAAATTTAAAGAAATACATAGGACATTATTGAGATATCATGTTCACAAGAATGGGATGGAAGGATGGACGGACAACCCAAAAACATAGTGGCCCATATTTATCAATCTTGCGTGGAAACGGGTGCACATCTGAGCGCAGAATTCATCTTACGATAGGACGCACGTGTGTTTTATGAAACATTCGTATCTGATCAATCCCAGCGTACGAATGATCAGGCCTTGATAAATGCAGCGGCTGAAATTGATCGTCATTAGCATGTCACGCCCTTAAATATTCGTGGTTCAGAGGCCTCGCCCTTTGAGGTCACAACATGGAGAGGAGAAACATTACAAAGAGGAGAAACTTTCCCGAGCTGGAAATCGACACCCTCATGTCTGAGGTGGAGATAAATAAAGACGTGCTTTTTGGAAGTTTAAAAACTGGCATTAAAGGAGCCCATAAAAACGCTGCCTGGAAGAAGAACACGGAAGCAGTCAACAGCGTTGCCGTTGACAAACGGACTTCAGCTGAGGTTTGAATAAAATTCTCAATAAGTAGTCTATGCCTAATGATGATGACAATAAAAAATGAATCTTTTATTCATGCATAATCTAATAGCCTATGCCTGGTAGTTGCTCAAGTCACAATTCTTTATGTTTAGGTCAAGGAAATGTGGTCAGTGGGGTTATAAATAAGGTATTGAGGGAATAACTTTTGTCACATAGAACAAGAACCATACCAAAATGTTAGTCATTTAATAGCCTATTTTGTTTAGATTTATGTCATGCAGTTTACTTATCAAGGAGTTGACTCCGGGTCTGCAGTGCGCCCACGCTACTGTAATGGAATATTAATGAGTCGTGTGTCCCCTCCGGCCACTTGGCTACCACGTTTAGTGATAGCCTGGCATCACAAATTACCTATAAGTTAATAGAGTGGTAATTTTTGTAATTGATGAATGCATAATCATTCATGGCTATTTCATTTCATTTTGTTTTATTTGTTTTGGGAATCCTTTTTTAATATGTACTAAATATGTGGCTGCTTATGCTTAGATGACAAGTTTGAGGTTTGTTTAATAATCATTTTCAGACTTGGATTTTGCTGTGCTGCACCACAAATCCACACTGACTCTTGCATACACGAGCTGAGACCTGACGTGAGATTGGATCGTAGTGTCTGCTCACGTCCAAATTGATAAATACCAAGCCTTGCATGGAAATGGTCCTGCGCACAGTTTTCTGCTGTACGTTTATTTGATAAATGAGGGCCAATGCCTCCTGCCATGTGTTAGATAAAGATGGTTAAGTTACTTCAGTTCTTTAGTGTTTGTTTGTTTTTGTTTGCACATAGAAAACAAAAGAAAATTACACACATAAAATTCACCTATTGCCTGTCAGGCTCTCCACTTGTATCTAGCTGGCAGCTTCCCCTCCCTTTCCTTCCTGTATGTTCTTAATAACTCGAGTGGAGTCAGGTGTGTGGGAACCAGACCACCAGCTGCCAACCATCATCACCACTGTGCACTGCTTCAAATACCTGGTTCCAATGTCAACACTCTGCTTAATCAGTCACCTATCAATCTGCTCAGGTAGATTTTGCAACCTTGTGTTTGCAGAGTGGTAACTCCTGTTTTCCTCTACCCATAGTCCTCAGGCTAATTCCTGCTCCTGTCCTCACTCCCTCCTGCTTTGTCCACCCTCTTGGTTGACTCTGTCTTGAGCCCTGCTCCCAGGACTGTGCTACCCCAGCTTTCCTAACTGGATCCCACACCAAGTCCTAAACTGGCTGCTGATCCAACGTCCCAATGCTTTCCACACTGCTCCAGCTCATACCCCAGCTAAGCCCTATTATCCTTTCAACCCTGGTCCAGTCACTACAGCATCTCAGCCTGCCTCTCAGCCAAGTACTTCCCTTTTTAACAAACTAACTTGTTTATTAAAAAGTTCATTGATCCTGTCTCCTGTCTCTGTGCTCTGCTCGTGGGTTCTCTGCCAGCCATAACAATGTTTGATTATTTCATCCAAGAAATTTCTCATGGTTCACTTAATACATGCACAGATACAGTCTTGCAGTAAAAGAGGTGAATTAAGAGGAATCTTAATCTGTTTTCTTTGGGTGATTTTATGAAGAGCTTGATATTTCAGGTCAATTTGAGGAGTGGATATGTGCTGCACAATTTGTTGTGTCTCACTGTAGCATTGGATGTGCAGTGGTTTGGTCTTGGTCTTGAATTGGTCTCAGTTTAGGTGGTCTTGACTACAACACTGCCATAGTGTATGTGTAAATCTCAGGTCGGCTTAATATATAAAACCTGTGTAATCACAGATCTTTGCAACTCCTGGTGGCAGAAAAGAGAACAGCATGTTTGAGCATACCACATGCTTACTGCAACCAGGTCGCAGTGGAGAAAGCCCCGTTTTCACCAAGCAGCCCAGTTAAGTTCAGTTCAGTTTCCATTGTGAAAAGCTGTGGATGGTACCAACATAACCATTTGATAGCTTCCTCATTTTTGGAACCCCTCTGTTGGAGAACCTAGCACGCAGATCTTTTACTAAAATGTGGAGCTAGAAACACTGCAGTCCATTGATTGGTCAATAAAGGACAATCTCTCTTGGTCAGGGCTGAGCTGTGGCTGGTTTTGTGGCTTGTGTAACCACTGCTCATACTGTGGAAAGTCTTAAATACATTAGTAAACTATAACTACAAAATGAAAGAATGTTTGCTGCCTCTTACTGGACTGCCTAAGCTCTGGACTGAGAAAGAATAATTTAATTCACTGAGCCAACTGCTGGCAGCTACCAGCAACTTTTAAAGTGGAATGTTTACTGTTAATGTTACTCAATGCATGTGTAACCCATGTCACTAGATCTTCAGTGTGAAATTTATGTAAAACACACAAAAAATGATATTATATATTATACTTTTATTGCCATTGGTGTTTTCCCTAAAGAAAATAAATTTAAATCAGAAATGAAGTAGCACTCTGATATCAGAAGAAAAGTAGACATAGATCTATGATACCTAGAAAGGTCTGCCATTTCAAATACGGTCTCTGTGTTTATTTTGAATCATTTGCAAAGTTCAGGTGACACTGGGAATAAAATAGCTATGAAATCAGTGATTTCATGTGGTAATCTCGCAATACTATTTACATACTGCAGTCATACTGCAGTACCTCGCATCCAATCAGAGCCTGTCTAGTACGTTCCTTTCCAGACGTTTCCGTTTCACTGTGCAAGAGGTCAAGGCCAGGCATGTGGTGGAGTGCTAGTGCTAATCTCTCGGTGGACTGTGCTGAAAAGCTTGATAGTTTGCAGAGAATTGTGCTGTGAGAGCTTGATATTCTGTTTGGGTTGAGGATACAACTCTTCATCTGTGGAGAGACTCCTGCCTTGCTGTTGTCCAGCGGTGGATATTCGAGGAGAGACCGGACGAAGAAACTGCCATGTGTGAGCCATGGGGTTTCACCAGCAAGGAGTTGTTGTTTGAACTGAATTTTTCTGGTCGGGTCTTTTGTTTCCTCCCTGTTTCTCCTCTGTTGGATTTGACATCCTTGGATGAGAGTGGATTCTTCTTCTGCTGTCTCTGAGCTGCATTGGGGTAGTGTTGGAGATCAGCAGTTGTGGCGAGCCAATCGAATTCATGAGATGATCCTGAACTCTGAACTCGTGCTTTAAACTGGAATACGGGTAGGACTGGTTATTGCCACAACATGGGAGGATATTTCTCTAAGACTGCATGATTTTCATTATGAACGAGAAAAAAAAATAGACATGGTTCATGTTCTTTTCATCCGTGAATTAAGTTTGATTGAGAAGTGTTTTTGATTTGTAAATGTATATTGAGAAGTGATACATCCTGGTATGAGGATTGTTTTATTTTGACTTTTTTAAGTGGGTAAAGAGTGAAGAGCAATATACCCTGAGGTTTTTCTTTCATTTGCAAAAGTTAAAAAAGAGAGGTGTTGTAGGCACTTGAGTTTTTAGTGAGGTCGTATTGGATCATATAAGAAAAGTGACACATTTGTCGCATTTGATATATTTTTTTTATATTTTTACTGTATATGTTCCTTATTCTCACTTCATACAAACTCAAAAGTAATACCTGTTTCAAACTTACCTGTAGGTTGTCATTACTCTTGCTACTTAAAACACTCAAATTATCCTGAGCCCTACCTACTTCTGATGCTCTGGTCCACGTGATTTTATTTGTTCAGAATTCGGCTTCTGTACCACCAGTATCTTCTTTAATTAGTTAGTGCTGATCCCAGTTACACGTGAGTTGACGATGTGAATCAGTCAACACACCTTGAATTTCAGTACGACAACTCTGACCATTCTATTATTATTTTTTGTCTCTCTTGGATGACACACATTTTTTGTGATGATATGTATGAATTTCAACCACATTATGTGGTCTATGAATATTCAAATCCTCACTTGGGGAAAAAAAAACATGCTGAAGCATCATTCCGGTGCACTCCAGCAGCACGACATCCCTGCTCTTAGCTGAGAAGGACTCAATACACAAACCTGCTGTCTTTAAATATCCCATCGAGAGAGACTCTCACTGCAGCCTGTTCTATTTTTGTTATTAAGATGTTGGTGTGCCAGATGTTGGTGTGTAAACTCCATTCTGTGGACAATAAATGAGGTGCCGATATTCCTCCACATCATGGGTGAAGAGGAAATCCATGGTGCTTCTCAAAGTCAAGGATGCTTCCTTGGTAGGACAGGTCCTTCCAAGTAGGGTCCTAGAGACTATGCAAGATTCCTTCCCAGCATTTGGTAAGCACACATTGGAACAGGCCAGCAGGTACCCTGGTGTACATCACTGAAGCGGTCCTGCCTTCAATTTTGTCAAATTTTGTGCAAAGAATTTTAGGTACTTTATGCCCCCTGAGGATACACACAAAATTCTTTGAAGGAGGGACTCTGTCCTTGGCAGAATTTGAAGGATCTTTGACATTGAAACAGCTCTTCAGCGGGATTCCTTCCTGAATTTCAGCTGTTTAAGAATTTGAGAAGCACCAAAAGTGAAAGCTGGACAGAGCAGTGAGTGACAACAGCCCTGCCTACGTTTAAGAGTACTGTCTGCGGTGGAAACACTAAACCGATCTATTGTTTAGGTACATGTCTGTAGAGGTTCCTTTTGGTTCTAAAGGTACTCTATCAGGAGTTTTTGGTGGAAAGGGGCTAAAGTGGAATACTTTCAAGGGTTATCGCTGTAGCCCCCTACAGTATACATCTCTGTTGGCCAGATCACAAATGTAATTGCAATTAGTTTTATTTTCTCAATGACACTTTAGCATTAGCTAGTTAAATTGAGCATAGCCATTTTTCCTTGCAAATTTCAGTGTCATTTTAGTTATCTGTTATGTTCTGGTCCATTATATGATGACATTAGTTTGCAGTTATCACAAAAACAGAGGAGACAGACCATGGTTGTTTTTGGAAAATCCGACAGAGTGACTGTTTGCACAGAGGGTTTACTGACAGCTTCAATCAAAAAAGATTTTCAACTCTGTTTTGAAACCAGACTTACCACCTCACAGTTGTATGCCTCAGTCAACCAGTTAAAGTTAACATCCATGTCTGTCCAAACTCATATGTAGCCATGACAGCAGACAATGCTTTAAATATGGATGTTGCTGCGAAGAAGCCACAAATTCTAAAACGTGGATGCTTTGAACACATCTTCAACACGCCAGCACAAAGGATCTAAACAATCAGCACAGTTTCAAGGCAGACAACCAAGATTGGTGTCACCAATTAAGTGTCTGACCAAATGTCTCCCCTTCTGTTCCCATTATTATGTTGGATAATGGCCAAAAAAACATTATGGTGTCACAGTGAAGTTGTACTTTGACCTTTTGAATCAAAATCTTCATCACTTCATCACGCCATAGGGGGGTGTCACCCAGGGCGCCATTTAGGCCAGAACCGCCACTGCACCTGACTCCACTCCAGTTATTAAGAACACACAGGAAGCAAAGGGAGGGGAAGAGAAGCTGCCAGTGGAGAGTCTGACAGGCAATGCAGAGGTGAATTTTATATGTGTAATTTTCATTTGTTTTCTATGTGCAAACAAATACAAGAGGAGTTCAAATGGATGTTTGTCCTAAACGTGAAAAAACTTCCTTTATTGGGAAATCCTGCATTTTCGAGAATGAGATGGACATGAGGTCACAGGGATCTTGACCTATGACTACCAAAATCTAATCAGTCAGTCTAATCAACCCAAAAATACTCGTGTGGAGGTATAAAAATACTATAGCTTTATAAAGATTGTTTCAAAGTAGCACTTGGCTTCTTGCCCTTTTTGTTTCTTGAAGTCAGACTCTTTACGTACGTAATTAAAGCGTTGGCCCCAGGGCCAGTTCCCTGTAGTGCAGGTCAGTGGATTGCCTTCCAATGCCATTAAGTACAGATGGCAAATTGTTTTCTCAGAATCACTCTTTCCCTCCCTTTGTGCTTTTTGATTGTGTGTAGATTGAGGATTTAAAGCCTTGTTTTCAATTCACTGAGAAAAAGTTTGAAAAAGCTTTGCATTTGATCATATTACCTTCTAGGGGCTTTTGTTTTGAAATTTCAGCTTTGTCTGGGCCCCGCAGTGAACTAATGTTGACATCTGGGGGCTTTAATTTTTAAAATGCAGCCTTGTCCAAGCCCACCTGGGAAATTTATGTTACAATAGGGGGCTTTTATTTTGAAAGTACAGCTAACACAAGTCTCTCTCCTGTGCACTGTGAGCTCCTGTTACCTGGTTAGTGTGTTACCTAAAGAAGCTAAGCGCTGACAGACACTGCTAGATAAGCTAGTAGCTAAACTGTAATAATGTCAAAGATTGATGTCAGGGAGATTAGTTTTCTTTTCTTTAAAAAAAATATAGATTCACACAAGTAATCCCTCTCAATCAGCACACCAGGACTGTGTGGTGGTGTCTATGTCAGCAGAGAACCTGCCCCCTGCCTGTATTTTCTTATTTTCTTCTTATTTTGGTTTGTTGGAGACATTTCTGTGTCACCGATTTGGTAGTGGTGTGTAGCCCAGCCAATAGCAGTGTAAGGTCATGACTCAACGTAGTGACCAGGTTACACCGCTCATCCATCAATGCAGCACATTTCTGCAGGGTTGGGTGGTGAGTGTGTTCACTTGTGCTTTAGAACATAATCACCACGAAAGAATCATAAGATGAGGCTTCAGTTCGCTGATTCACTGCTCTGTACTTATACACATGGCTCCCTCTCTTCAATCACTTTCTGGCTTGACCACCGCTGCTCTCTCATTATCATTGAGCCAAGGAGGACAGGCAAGTTTGAATGTTGTGTTTACAAAGAGTGAGCAGAAAATCCTGCATAGTAAGTTATACCATGCCATAACCATTTTTACAGACTGAGTTGTTCTAACCATGACAGGTAAACTGGTTTGAATGAAATACAACATTAGTTAAACACATCCCGGCTTGACATCAAGCTGGTTTTTGATTCTCTGTCTTTTTTTTTTTTTTCAAGTTGATTGATACTCCAAATATTTAGCAATATAAAGCAATAGGGTTAGGGTTAGGGTTAAATAATGATGTCTTATTGTGTAGTAAGAGTCAAATGTGTCATTGTGTTGTGTGCTGCTGTAAAGCAGAGCAGGGTGCTATACTGGGAGCCCAGCTGCAGCAGATGTTTTCTGCTGCCACACCAGGGCTAAATGAACGGGATTAGTGGACTATGAACAAGGCCTATATATTATTGGGATACTCATGATTAGCTCGATACTCAACTCACTAAGGCTCATCTAGCCTCCTGTCACAAGGGAAAGGGGGGGCTGTCTGTGGATTTGTGTGTTTCTGTGCAGATTTAAGCCTGCATAGTCAACAGGCCTCATCTACATGTATTATTGCATTGGAGCTTGGGGAGATAGCAAAGCCATTCAAAAGATTCCCCCAGCATTTAATACAATGACACAGAACGGGTGGTATCTAAATACACTAAGGCTCAGCTTGGGCCCCTCTGCTCTTTCACATATTAAAAATGTCATTTAATTTAAGACAGTCCAGCATCAATACAAGGTGGAAAAAATACAAGCATTTTATAATCTATGGTGTAAGACAACTTTCAAAAAGACGTGTGCATAATTTTAACCATTCATATTCATAATGTTAAACATTTGTATGTCAATAAAATTGTTGTACACAAAATTCTCCTGTCACATACGTGAGTCTGTGAAATTGTTTGGGTTAGGATTGTTTTTATATGAGTCTGAATCTAAAAGCTGCAGTGAAAAGTCTTGTGAGTACAGCTCTAATTTCTACAACTACGAAGTCCTCACTGTGAACACGAATTCAAGTTTGTGGGTACGAGTAGAAAAGTGTTGAAAAAACGTCACTGAGGTCACAGGGGAAATTAATTGAACCACGATTACTCCAAACGCGCATACCCCAAAAGCAAAGATGACAGCAGACCGAGTGGAGCTGCCAGTTTATGTTGCTGTGTCCTGTTTCTGCACTCCTGTAAATCAGTCTTTAGACCAAACAGCCTACATCAAGAAATTTTTGATGTAAGCCGCTAACAGCAGAGTTGGAACAGAGTGACATGCAGGTTTGACTCTGAGCTGAGGGTAAATGATGAAGATACTGTATAGTGTACAGGTGGTGCTATGACTGGCTGGTAACTGAAGCCTGACCCACTGAATCGTGTCCGATAAGAACAGCCAAACTGTGTCTTTATTTTTCGTTTATTTTTCATTTTCATCTCTGCCACACTATCAACACATGCTCATTCTTCCATACAGGTAGGCCTACGTGTGGTTCTGAAATGAAAAGTAAATACATGCTATCTATAACTAGGTTGGAAATAAACCATAAACATCAAATATCAAATTAAATTAATAGTATTAAATACATCTGCATCAATAACCTGGAAAATAAGCCAGCAGTTCACAAAGAGACAAACCAGGCATACATTTAAGTACTCATACTGCCATCTACTGGTGGAGAGTCAGCTTAACCTACTTCCACTCTGTTTCGCTCAGGCAACAGCCATTCCGATGGAAACCCAGTTAACAGTAACAACTCTGCACACACAGTATACAAACCCATTCATTGTGTATGTGCTTGCGCTGCGGTGGCACATACACAATGAATGGGTTCGTCAGCGGATGTCTGCGCTTTGCAAAAGGGCTTTACTTTTCTTCACGTTCTCTTCAAGAGAACAGTTTGCAATATAGTTTAACCAACAATTACCAGCAAATACTGTGTGTGCAGAGTTGTTACTGTTAACTGGGTTTTCACCGTAAGTAATGAAAGTAATTTCATGAAAATGAAAAATAAACGAAAAATAAAGACACAGTTTGGCTGTTCTTATCGGACACGATTCAGTGGATCAGGCTTCAGTTACCAGCCAGTCATAGCACCACCTGTACACTATACAGTATCTTCATCATTTACCCTCAGCTCAGAGTCAAACCTGCATGTCACTCTGTTCCAACTCTGCTGTTAGCGGCTTACATCAAAAAATTTCTTGATGTAGGCTGTTTGGTCTAAAGAATGATTTACAGGAGTGCAGAAATAGGACACAGCAACATAAACTGGCAGCTCCACTCGGTCTGCTGTCATCTTTGCTTTTGGGGTATGCGCGTTTGGAGTAATCGTGGTTCAATTAATTTCCCCTGTGACCTGCCTGTGACCTCAGTGACGTTTTTTCAACACTTTCTACTCCTTTTCTACTCTTCAATGCAGCTTTTAGATTTATACTCACATAAAAACAATCCTTATCCAAACAATTTCACAGGCTCACGTATATAACAGCAGAATTTTGTGTACAGCAATTTTATTGACATACAAATGTTTAACATTATGAATACGAATGGTTAAAATTATGCTCACATCTTTTTGAAAGTTGTCTTACACCATCTCTTATCTCTTAAAGCCAAGCATAGACATAAACCCTCACTGAGCTTGTGATGGTGCTGTTTTCTCTCACTGTGATATGAGAGGAATAGTAAAACTATCAAATTCAATGTTAAATGGGAAAAGAAAGATGAAGGGAAGAGAGAAAGAGAGGTGGTGGTGGTAATGTTGTTGTTTTTGGGGTTTTTTCCAGTGGGAGTCACAGTAAATTTCATACATACATTTTATTGTAATGCTTCCGCAATTGTGCCTCAGTGCAACATGAATGGAAGAAGCACTCTCTGCCACGAGTCAGAGGGTTCAAAGAATTAGAAAGGATCAGCAGAATAGAATATAATAGAATAGAATAGAAAGAACTTTATTTGTCCCAAAGGGAAATTCAGCTGTCCAGCAGCTCATAAAAGACAAAAAACAAATAAAATACATTAAAATAAGTGCATAAATGGAGATTAAATTAAAATAAAACTGTCCATTACACAGTCCAGTGCAGTTGTGAAAATGTGTTAGTGTGTGTGTGTGACTGGATTCAGGACGTATTAAACAGTTTATTGTCGTGGGGAAGAAGGATCTTCTGAAACGCTCTGTTGTGCAACGTGGTGAGATGAGCCGACTGCTGCTTGCTGCTGCTCCTGTGTCGCTCCAGGAGGCTGTGGAGAGGGTGTCTGCTATTGACCATTATGACTTTCAGTTTGTTCAGTGTGCCCCTCTCCACCACAGTTCTTAGTGGGTCCAATCTCCTGCTGAGCACTGAGCCAGCTTTTTTAACCAGCTTGTGAAAACGCTTGGTGTTTTTGTCTGTCGAGATGCTTCCCCAACACACTACAGTGTTGAGAAGTGCACTGGCCACCAATGTGTGATAGAACATGGTCAACAGCTCCACACACACACACACACACACACACACACACACACACACACACACACACACATCAAAGGACCTCAGTGTCCGCAGGAAGAACAGGTGGCTCTGCCCCTTCCTGTAGAGGGCGTCAGTGTTAGAAGACCAGTGCAGTTTATCATCCAGGAGGACCCCCAGATATTTGTAGGTGTGCACCACCTCAATGTCCTCCTCCTGTATGGAGACTGGTTGATGGGGTGACCTCTTTCTTCTGATATCCACCACCATCTCCTTGATTTTGGCTGTGTTCAGGTGGAGACAGCACTTACTGCACCAGCCCCTGAAAGCATCCACGAGGTCCCTGTACTCCCGTTCCTGATTGCTCCTGTTATAAGCCACAATAGCTGTATCATCAGAGTATTTTTGTATGTGGCAGGACTCAATACAGTTCAGTAGAGTGTGAACAGGAACCGTGCTAAAACAATTCTCTGTGGAGCACCAGTGCTGCTCCTGACCATTCCAGAGACACAGCTTCCAAGCCTGACATACTGAGGCCGCTCCGTCAGGTAGTCTGTTATCCAGGAGGTCAGGAAGTGATCTACTCCCATCTCCTCCATCGGTCTCTCAGTATGGGGGGCTGGATAGTATTAAAAGCACTCGAAAAGTCAAGGAAAAGGATCCTCACACAACACCCTGGCTCCTCCAAGTAGGTATAGGCCCAGTGCAGCATGTAAAGAACCGCATCTTCCACTCCCATGTAATCCTGATAGGCAAACTGGAGGGGGTCCACAGCATCAGTGACCTCTGACTTCAGGAAACGGAGGACCAGGCACTCCAGGGTCTTCATAATGTGTGATGTTAAGGCCATCGGTCGGTAATCATTTAACTTGGTCGGGCGTCCCACTTTGGGCACCGGTACAAGACAAGATATTTTCCACTGCACTGATACTTTGCCTGTTTGAAGACTCCTGTTGAAGATCCACTACAGGGGCTCTGCTAGCTTGGCTGCACAGTTTTTCAGGAGCCTTAGACACACTCCATCTGGGCCCGCAGCTTTCCCTGTATGCAGTCTCCCAAGCTCCGCCCTCACCTAGTCTGTTGTAAAGGACAGTGGTAGTTGGCTGTGGGTGGTAGTTGTTGTAGTTTAAGCTGTAACTGCAGTAGTAGGGGAGGGGCTACTTCCAGGAGACAGTTGAGCAGGAGCAGCAGGTCAGAGCCAAAGTCAAAGGGAACTTTATTGTCAATCAAAACCATACAATAAGCAATTGCACAGTAAAACATAATTATGTTACTCCACACTCCAATGTGCTGGTTTGTAAAGAACAACATTTAACATAAAAAGTAGTGCACACAGATAGCAACAAGTTCACCTAAACACAACATAGAAAGACAATAGGCATGTAGATAGACACTGACAGACAAAGTATTGTAGAGGATTTTTCAAGTATTGCACTTAAGAAAAGTTATGCAGTGTGCCAGGGATGTAAACAGTGATGAGGCATGTAATGAAGGTAAAGTGCAGAGTGTTGAACAGCAGCATAGAACTATGTTGTGAGTGTAAAGTGCATAGTAGTGACAGGAGTTTAAATGGTTTATTACAGTCCAGTCAGTCGCTGTGGGTGTGTGTGGCTCAGGCGTAGAGACTGACATGGGAGTGGATTTCCACTCCTGTCCTGTCCCACTCCTGCAGAAAAAAATCCTGTACTGTCCCAATCCTGAACTAGAGTAAAAAAAAAAAAATCCTGTCCTGTCCCACTCCTGTAGAATGACTCCCACTCCTGTCCCGCTCCCACTCAAAATAGCTCCCAATCCTTTTTTTTTTTTTTTTTTTTTTCTTTAAATACCGCATTGTGCCACTTTAGATTTCCAAGACTAATTCATTCCCTCAACGTTGTTGTGTGTGTGTTTTGTTTTCCCTCTTCTCTCCGTCCGTCCGCCGTCTAACCTCCGCGTTTCAGTTCCGGGTGAACAAAACACTGATGGATTATGGGTAGTGCGGTTCTTTTGACTAGATGAAGCAAATCAAAAGAGTGTTGTCTCGCTGAAAAATGACTACAGCACCCATGTGCTTCTGTTCCTTGGTTGGTAAAGCGACCAGCTGAAAATGATCATTATTAATATATATATATGTCGAAGTCACTCCCGCTCCTGCACGCTCCTGATGACTTTCATTCCTGTCCCGTCCCGATCACAGGACTAATAAAAATATTAATCCCGAATCACATGATTTCCCGTGATCCCGCGGGATCACGCGGGAGTCCTGACAAAATGTCACCCTCTACTCAGGAGTGACATGTCATAATTTTTTCTTGAGTGAGTTGAGTAGTCTGATGGCCTGTGGAAAAAAGCTGTTGCTGAGTTTGGCAGTCTTGCACCACATGCTGCGGTAGCGCTTGCCAGATGGCAGGAGGGTGAACAGTCCATGTGCTGGGTGGGTGGGGTCTTTGATTATATTGGTAGCTCTGTTACTGCAGCGGGATGGATTGTTGGGCTGTTCTAGTGATCTTCTCAGCTGTCCTCAGCACTCTATGTAGGGCCCTCTGGTCTGCAACAGTGCAACTGCCATACTAGACTGTCCCTGTGAAAAGTGGTGAGGGCAGAAGGGGGAAGGTCAACTCTCACCATCCAGTGCAGGAAGTGGAGGCTTTGCTGTGCCCTCTTGACTAGGGAGGTGGTGTTGGTGGACCATGTCAGGTCGTGAGTGATATGCACCCCCAGGAACTTGGGCTGAATCCAAATGTCCACACTTCACTGCACTTGCAGACTCACAGACTTTACAGGCGCGTTCACGGGAAGTCTGGGAGTGTTTAGGACCATCCAAATCCACAATTCATTTAGTTGACAAGGGGCCTCAAGCAGACTTTCTGCAGACTTCCAGAGAGTCCACTTGGGGTGCAGACTTCAGCAGACTTCACTAGTTTAATTACCCACAGTTCATTGCAATACAGACATGACGTTTTAATTTTTCCAAATTGGTGACAGAAAAAAAGCACACACACACACACACACACACACACACACACACAAAACCACATAGACTTATTTTAAATTGTAATACTAAAACGTTACTTGAATAATGTAGGCCAGATATAAATTCAACAACATCATGATACAGAAATATGCAGAAGTGTAGGCTATAGAGATAATCAATATGCATTTTAATATTGCAGCCTAGCCTATAAAAGCTATGCAATCTCATCACATAGACGACTGCTGCAGTGATCACTATATACATGATAGTCTCTGAAATGTTCCCATGGAAACGAATGAAACAGACTCCAAGCCTGTCTATTAGCTCCTTTTATAATGCTGCAGACTCCCGCTCTTGCAGACTTTACTTGATGACGGTGAAGAAGTCACATTACCTACGGCTGAAGTCCACGAGAGCTCAGTCTGCAAGAGGGTGGAGATTTGGATTCAACCTTAGTGCTTTTCACAGACTCCACAGCACTGCCACTGATGGTGAGTGGGGTGTGTGGCATGTGTTTTTTCCTCAAGTCCACAGTGATTTGTTTTGTTGACATTCAGTGGAAGATTATTGTTGTCGCACCAGTTGATGAGTTGATGTACCTCCTCTCTGTAGGCTGAGTCGTCATCACCGCTGATGAGGCTCACCACCGCTGTGTCATCTGCAAACTTGATGATGTGGTTCGAATTGTGTTTGGCACAACAGTCATGGGTCATCAGCGTGAACAACACAGGGCTAAGCAAACAGCCCTGGGGTACCCTGGTGGAAGGCGGAGCGGAAGTCAATGAACAGCATACGCACATAACTGTTTTTGTTTTCCAGATGAGCCAGGCTTAGATGAAGTGCTGTTGCTATGGCATCATCAGTAGAGCAGTTGGAGCGATTTACAAAATGGAATGGATCAAGTGTAGAGGGGAGACTATATTTTTAGTCCTTGACCAGCCTTTCACTTGATTGTGATGGGAGTGAGCACTATGGGCGGATACATGCTCGCTCGCTCTCTCTCTCTCTCTCTGTATATTTCAAGCTCTAACTCAAACACACATTATTCAAAACACGCCGTTCATCTCAAATGATAGCTGAGACTCCGCTGTTTCCACACATATGCGCCAAAGCACGCTATGCCAAAGCATCAGAGAGATAAAGGCCGAAGAACAACAACAACAGAAATCGTTTCGCTGATATATAGTTGTAATATTTCTCTTACCTTGTTGTTTTTGCCATGAAAAGCTCATTCTGCCATTAAATAATGCTTCATTCCCATTTACCGACATGTTGTCCATCATTCAAATGAATCCGGGCGAAAACTTGATGGCCGAAGGTTCTGGGGATAAGCATAACAATGACCACTAACAGCAGCCGACATGTCCCCCACAACACATTCTACTGACTCTGATTGGCTTACAGTGCTGTCAATCTCGTTTTGGTGGTTATAGCATCATTCTATTGGCTCTACCAAATCAAACGAGGTGTCAATCACTCAAATCAACCAAGCTGTTACAGAGATCCAGGCCTCCAAAGCTCAGAATAGAAAATCAGTTTCAAATGTAGTAGGTGTGTATTGGTCAGGCTTTGCAGAGTTAAAGCTATAGTTGGTAATCCTGTTCAGAAACACCTTTTGTTATACTGGGTGAAATGGTCCTTCCATCCTGAGAGTAGTCAATACATAATGTGTTCAGAAAAAGGAATGAAAAAAATCAGACCTCTGTGGCAGCTGCAGAACTGTAAAAAATCTGACCAATCCCTGCTATTCGGTGCGAATGGAAAGAGCCAATCAGAAGCCTTCATGTCTCGTGCCCGAGCCTGAGTAACGTTACAGGTCGTCGGTAACGTACATACTGCTCATCTAACTTATAGGTAGGGATGCACCGAATATTGGGTAACCGGTAATATTTTATCTTAGGATTTTATTTGTAAGATATTAAGTGCCAGACAGACATATTGCACAGTGGTTTGTCATGCAGTTTGATCAACATAAAATGACAAATTCGGGACAATGTTCTTATCACATTTTCTCTATTTTTGTTATTTATTATTATTATTATTATTATTATTATTATTATTATTTATTATTTTTTTCTAATTTATTTTCAAAGGAGATGCTCGCATGGACAGTCCTGGGTTCTGTAAGCAGTATTGTACATATACTGTATATATATACATATATATACATATATATATACGTATAATATTGATTAATTTGACAGACTACGTGAAGAACTCAACATTGAGGACTTTTTTTCCTACAGACTACAAAAGGAAATATAAAGACTGTGGCGTCCAACACACCCTGGACATGTGGCATGGGTCCAAAAGTTTGGGGAAAAGAATTCATGCAGTAAGTTCATGATCTCTCTGCAGATAGATATAGCTGGATTTTTGAAAAAAAAAAAAAAAAAAAAAAAGGCTTCTATTCTTATTGACCACCATTATTCACAACACGTGTCATTTTTTTTCCATAGGACAGGTGGGCTGGACTACTTCACCATGTGACAGGAGAACTTGCGTGGGCCCTGGGTGCCTGTCAGCATGGTCCCTTGGTGGAGGACAGAGAGAAGGAGTGGATCCAGAAGGGTTCTGTGGCACACCAGAGACTGACAGAAGTAGTTCTTGATGCACGCTGGCTGAAGAGCATACACAATATCTACATTTTTAGGTATGTCAGCAAAGGTCTATGTTCAACTTACTGTTTTCCCCTATGCAAATATTTCACTGTACTTCGGAATTTGTCCTGCTATGTCTTCATTTGTATTACCAGAGTATAAAGCAATTGTATCTTTCCTCTGTGCTCTCAGGTCACCTGCAGAGTTGGAGTCCTTCCACAGTCACATTCTAATGTATGCCAGCAAACGCTTCTGCTTTTCACCGCCCGTGTACACTGCTCGAGTCATGCTGGCTGGCCTGGACTACAACCACCACGTTGACAGACCAGCCAAGAGGGCTGATGGCTCTATTCAGTATGTTTAATTTTATGTGGAAAAACTAAATACTGTACTTTGTAAGGTAATATGAATGTATCACTAAGCTTATAATCTTTTCTGTATTGGCAGATACGGCAAGGTGTAAAATAAAAAGTCCAGGAAGTGGAGCCTTTACACACTAAAGGTGGAAAAGGACTTCAGTTACATTGTGGACCTCCAAAGTGTGATTCTGTAGCGCAGGTTGTCCGCTACTGGGGGTTTGCCACGGAATGCAAGAAAGGGGCCTGACGATCCCCGTCACCATGGGGTTCTGTCAGGTGTCCCTGCCCCATCAACACAGAAGCTTTTGCAGAGTCATCTCAGCAGAGGGCTAAGTGAGTTTTCTTACATTATTGTAGCTTGATCATGAAGTGCTAACATACTTATGTGCAAAAGGTAATTTAAAAAATCCACATCATAACTTATGATCTAAAATAGTTATCTAAACAAAGCTAAGGATAAACCATTGAGAAAACTGTCATAAATGTTTGTTACTGTGTGAAATGGAAACAAAGTTGTAAGTGTTGTCATTCCTTGTGTGTCTTTGAAATGCAGTAATTATTGTCAGATGTGTAATTGTGATATTCTTCCTAAAGGTAAATCACTGCCAAAGGACTAGATCACTACAGCTGACAATGACACCTCATGCAAAGCCTGACCTGTCAGCCATCCCTGGACACGCCTTTTGTTATGTGTAAATACAAATTGTTTATGACACTCAGAAGAGGCAAAAGTACAGATACTTGTGTAAAAAAAATATTTCTCTTAGGTCTATTTTTTTTTTTTTTTTTTTAATAAAACAATAAAAAGTGTAATACCACATTTGTTGTCATTATTCATTTAGCATGGGTGAGAAAAATAATAGCTTGTTTATGCTGAAATGGTAAAGGAAAGGCATTTATCATTTTCAAATTTTTATTCAAACGTGACAAAATATATACAGATATAAACAGAACTTTGGACTGTACAGACTGTACACCTCAGTGCAAATTTTACAGGAACAATATGTAAAGCAGCACACAGTATAAACAGTAAACCAACAGTTCATCAAGAAGATTAGCCTTTTTTTTTTAACAGAGCTTTATTGTCCTCTAAGAGGAATTTTGTGTCCACAGTACATGCCAGGTAATCATTTATAGTAATTGGTGATGTTGAGGTCCGAAAAATATGAAATAAAAATAAAAATGCTGTTATAGATAGGTTACCTGCTCATCTGCAATTCTTTGAGCTTGCAGATTCTCCACTCGCAGCATGTCCTCATGTCGAAGTTGGGTGAAGTTGCACCCCCTCTAGCACAGCCTCCTCTTGCACGAGCACGACCTCGGGCCTGTCCCCTTTGACCTGAAGACGTGCTCGGCTCTGGACTGTAGGTAGGATCAGAGCCAATGCTCTCGTCGTGGAAGCTCTAACAAGCAAAATAACGAAAATATATAAAAACACAAAGTTCACGTTTGTCAGTGATGGTAACAGAAAAAAACGTAACATTGTTACAAGTAATTTAGCAGACGCTTTTATCCAAAGCGACGTACATTTGAGAGTTAATACAACACAAAACGTGTAACGTTAGCCTAGTAGGCTATTGCTAATGTAAACATAACATGCTAGCTTGAAAGTGCGAGTAACGTTACTAACAATAGCCATGCTTTTTTTTTTTTTTTTTTTACATTAATTATAATAATAATATAGTTTACTTACAAGTGAATGAGACATGAGGTAGTTGAGGTAGTTGGTTGATGTCCAAAATGTGCCGAAATACTCAGTTCTCCCCTGTCCTGCTGAGTCTGACTCCGACTGCAGTGCAGGATGCACGTTCAAGTTTGTGGGCTTGACGGGAGGGGGGAGGAGGGGGTGGAGCTGACAGGAGGTGCCGCTTTCAAATCCTGCTAGCTCTCCAACATTACCAACTATAGCTTTAATGTTCACATATTATACTATGATTTGATCGAGGTTTAGAGCTGCAGCTGCATCATTCCAAAGGGATACTCACCCTGAAAATGTTTTTTTTTTTTTAGGTGAACCTCAAAATGTTTCATTTGTGCTATGTGCAATCTTCATTTACTCTTCACATATAACACATATACTGATATTTACACAAGTGTTCCCTTTACCATGACAGATAAAGAAGAGACAACACCTCCGAAAAAAGTGTCTTACAATCTGGTGGGCCATGACAGCATGGAGGAGATCTGCAAGTCTTTCGACTTTATGTCAGAGGAACTGAGCAGAGTGGCTAAACAACAGTCTATGCTACTGGATCTGGTGAATGAAGTAAAACAACTGAAGAACCTGGTCAAGGAGAAGGACAGGAAAATCGAGGACCTTGAACGAAGACTTAACAATATGGAACAATATTCAAGGATGGAGGATGCTATCATCAGTGGTTTGGACGTTAAACCTCAAACCTATGCAAAAGCTGCAAGTGCGGTTAGAAGTGATGAAGAAGACGCAGAAATGGAGGATCAACAATCACTTGAAAGGTAAGTTATTAATTTCTTGGAAAGCAAAAGCATTCATCTTAATGCAAACAATATCGTGGCTTGCCACACCTCCTCGAAAGGATCGACAAGCAAAACCCACAGTAATACTCCGTTTTGTGAACTGAAAACAGAAGACGGAGTTACTGATGCAGGGAAAGAAACTGAAAGGGACCAATGTTTACATGAATGAGCACTTAACTAAGAAGAGTGCCGAGACTGCATGAGAGGCCAGACACCTGCTAAAGCAAAATAAAATTAAAGCTGCAAGCAGCAATGAACGGGACCTCGGGCTCTCGCTGTTGGCCTCCAGCTCACATAGACAGTGTGAATTATTCATAAGAGTCAAAATGTCAATAAAACAAGCAATGTCAAGAGAACGCAATTTTTGAAAAATGACGTCTTACTTTGAAAGGGCAAATAGCTCACTTTCTGTTGGATTTGGGTCAGGGGTTGCAGTGCGAGATTTGTAGGTCTTGATGAGACAAACTAAGCAGTTTTGGATTTGTCTTTCTATGACATTCGTATGGGTCACAGCGGGCATTTTAGTGTGTCTAGGTGGCGCGAAAATTGTCAGGAGGTTTTGTAAGACATCACCTGTAAGAGGCCATAAAATCCAAACCATTCAAGTAATGAAAAAGTTATACAGAAGATCTGATTACCACGAGTTGATCTGTAATGTGTGCGAGTTTGAAGCCGATAAACAGTGTAGGAGGAGTTGATTTTTTAGGAACAGCAGTTTTGAGGTGAAATCTTACTTTGAAAGGGCAAATAGCACACTTCGTGTTGTATTTAGGGGTGTCAGCATGTGATTTGTAGGTCTAGATGAGACAAACACGCCAGTTTTGGTTTGATCTTTCTACAACGTTCCTACAGGCTGCAGTGGCCATTTTAGTGTGCCTAGGTGGTGCTACAGAGTCCATTTTGGCACTTTAGGGGTTAATTTAAAAAAAAAAAAAAAAAAAAAAAAATTGTCTGACATGCGTGCCAATTTTTGAGCATGTTTAGGGGGGCAAATTCCAGCTCAAGGAGGCGTGGGAGAAAGAATAATAATTAAGTAGTGTTGGTCGGGACCTCGCACTCGCGCCCGTTTCAGCTTCCAGCTTTTGTCGTCATAGTAAATTATTTAGAAATATCAAACACATTGCCACAAACATCAAAGAACGTTTTGATGTTTGAATGTTTTCTGTAGCTTCGGCCAAGGTCCCTAATAATAACTGCACCAAAAACAATAGGGTGCTCGCCCTTCAGCCGAGGTCCCCAAAAATACATGTTTGTGGATAGATACATGTGGATTATGGTAACACATTTGTGGATTGTCCTCTGTTGGTTACAACTATAGACTCCTTTAGGGCCAGCGCAACCTGATCTCACAGAAATACGTGAAATGACCACAACCTCTTAACACCGCATTCCATGGTGGCAGCACATAATGAGTTAAAATTACGTGCCAGTACCACGGAAACAATGCCAATGTAAAGTCAATTAGGATCCATTGTCATGGTGGACACACAAATTCTCTGATTCAACATCACGTCAACCTTGTTTTCCTCAATGATATCTTTAACATTCCTGTATACACACAAAAAACCAAAGTGTCCTTGATAACTCAACAATATGATCGGTTAATGTTTAGGCCAAAAAATAAAATAAATGTATTTTGCCAGTTTTTGATAGCGTAGCACTTCAAGAGCATTGTGCTGTGGGCGGATGTGGCGCGTTCGACTACTATTTTGTACTGTCTGCCATCTGTGGGCTTCATTCCATTGCAAATTGCTGCCCGTCTGCCGCAACTGAATCCAAACGCCACTATCTCTTTTAAGAAAAGCGTGTGTGTGTGTGTGTGTGTGTGTGTGTGTGTGTGTGTGTGTGTGTGTGCATCAAATCTTGTACCATGGCAATATAAACAGGATGAAGACGGGATTTCTGAACTATTGTCAATCAATCAATCAATCAATCAATCTTTATTTATGGAGCACTTATCAATAAAATGTAGCACAAATGCCATTAAAACTCACAATTGCATGTCCCTCACTGCCCAGCATCTGCACCTCTGCTTGCTCATTGCCCTAACAACATATACACCTGACTTCATTTCTCTCATTAGATGGCAAATGTTGGCTAACTACATGCAAAATAACAGGTATGTTAGTCAAGAAAGTGATAAAGATTGATTTTTGAACAGTATGGCGCAATTAAGTTTTGATATTCACTTAATAATGCCATATTATGGACTAAATAGCTATTGGACTGATTATTAAGGTGTCTGATGCAATTTCAACATTGGCAAATGTGAGTAGTAGTTAATGTGTGTGAATGTATTTGGGGTCAGTCTGTTTTTTGTTATTTTCTTGTTCATTAAGAAGAAAAATATAAGAAACAGTAAAAAAAAAAAAACAGTAGTATAAAAAGCCCTCATCAAATCTCCTTACCAGTGTTCCTGCTTTTATCAGAGTTGGAGCAGAGGAACATTTTAATGGTGGAATTAACCTGCAGTGTTTCCCATACATTGACAAGACAATGGCTGCCGCCATAGTCTAAATTGCCCCGCCATAGTCTCCAAAAACCAGCCTTGCGTTTTGGATTATGTCAGAAAATAAGCTCTGTGGCTAACACAAGTTTATGATACTTACAGGTTTTGTTCAGCAAGATAATCTTCACATATGAACACCTTTCATACCGCATTTGATGCTTAAATGCAATCACCAGAAGTAAAAAGCTAATGTTAGGCTTTAATGGACTACATGACTACTCCACGGTCGCATGACTCTTGACGTCACCGCCACTAAGCTTTCAACTGATTTCGGCCGCTTTATTTTAAAAACATTGTATAATGGGGAAATCGGACTGTTTAAGCTAAATAAGAAGCTGTAATGGCGGACTGCCAGCACTCTCGCCTGTTCGGGGGTGATGGCGTTTAATGTCCCAGATAGGGTTTGTAGTCGTATTGAGCAACGTGTTAGCAACCGCCTTTTTTGCGACACGTAAAAGCTTCAAAATTCACAAGTAGGGTATTTACTGACGTGTTTTATGTCGTAGAACAACAACTGAAACTCACTTAAGCTTTTGTTAACCACAGACCTTATTTGAGGCATTTTACCAAAATCCCATTGAAAAAAACATATTGACTTTTAGACGAGAGAACTGGAAGTGTTAAAAGCGCTAACGGAGTTCTGGGTTTACTGGCACACTCTATAAAATGCCTCCAGTAAATGAGCGTCACTCTGCACCGGCGAAACTCTGCTGTGCGCGATACAGACAGCAGAAGAGAATTGTAAACGCGCGACCATGTAGAGACAGAAATGACATGAAATGCCATGGTGTAAATAAGATAAATAACATAAGGCTGTTCAGTTTGTTTCATACAAGGACAAGGTATAGACCTGTTCTATAGGCCTGGATATGAAGCGCCAAATAACTTTCTAAATTGCTAAGACGAAAAAAACAAAAAACAAAACAGCAGCAGCGGTCATATTTCAGCAGTGGCGCACTGCTGCTGCCAGTTGCATATAGGGGAAATACTGGCCCTCCAGAGGCAGATCAGTACATTAGTCATTTTTCTTTTGATTACTGAAATGTTTAACCACTAATCCTTAGCCGTATTTTAAGTGTAACCTTTGACCATAACATACCACTAGTGTTTTTATCAGTAAAAATAGAACATTTTTCACATACAGTATAAAAAGCACAAAGATGTTGAACTCTAGGCATATTCTGCCATTATAACTTGGCTCTCAGAATTCACCAGACTGATGCCTTTTAATCAAATATATACAAATTTTTCTCCCAGGGGAACATATCCCCAGACCCCCCAAGAGGGTTCGGACCCCTCACCCTCGTCTCCAAAAATCCTGTGGGAAACGCTGACCTGTATCCACTTTGTCAAGAGAAGACAATGAGGGACTGTTACGTTGATTTTTCTCATATGTGCACATAGCTAACCTGGATGGAGTGATTATTGTCTGATGCAATTTGAAATACTTTATATATGCTGTATAATACTTTTGGTAAAATACCATGCAGTGATATATTGTTATAATTCTATCCTATACCATACTATGCACTTTGGTTTTGGTTTTGTTTGTGCACTTTAAGTGGATGTTGTCTGTTAGTTAAATGAGTGAAATTCTAAATATCTCTGATATGGCTCACCTGGACTGATTGTTTAGGTGTCTGATGCAATTTCAATATGAACAAATGCAAGTACAGCAGTAGTCTACGGGTCCGTCCCAAGTCACTTAAATTACTGCTAGTGCTACTGCTAGCCAACTTTGCTAGCTGTTTAGCCCCTCCCACCTAGGAAAAAATGTGAGGAGCTAGCACTAGGAGCGATGAGCGAGCATTGTCAGTTTAAGAGACATGAGACGGCCTTACTCTGAAGCGTCACGTGAAGCGACGTCCATTCCAAGTCCCATTATATTCGCTGATCAAAGCCGTTTACAACAACATTAATGAAAGTAATAATATTAATTAATATGAATATTAATATTAATAGGCTAATTAATATTACCTACAAGCTATTAAACGTTATTCCACTCACATGACATGCAGGACAATTAATGATGGGCAAATGTGTTTGTGTGTGTGTATGTGTGTGTGTGCGTGCACCTGGTGTTATATCAACACGTGTGGTTCTGGACATGAGCAGCTGCACATTTAACAGCTACACATCACGACAGTCCACTGAACAACGCAACAGGTTGTGAATGAAATAAACTTTATTACAACATGACAGTCTTGCAGGAAATATCATTAACGTTACTCTTTGTAGTCACGTAGGCATGTGGATTACAGCGTTTCATTGCAAAGAATGCATGTAACGGGTACACTTGCGCTGTTTCTCCGCCATCTCGTTCAAATGGGCCAGATGTACGGGGCGTGTATTTATACATCACGGCGTACAGCTGAAAAACTCTTCCAGATAGGAAGCTCTCGACCATCCTAGCTTGTAGCTGCTTAAAGCTTGCTGCTAGCTCCTAGTGCTGCTAGCTCCTCGCTGCACAAATAAGAGACTTGGGATGGCCTAGAAGATGGCAGACCTCGAACGACTTCCGGTTCAAGTGAGGAGCTAGCAGTAGCACGTGTGGACTTATGGGGCAGCCTTTTTTCTTTAAGAAAATACACTAAAATAGAAAGCCCTGGTTATTTTCAGTCATCAGTTTATTCAATAGCAGTGTTTCTGCTTTCAGCCAGTAGTTGGAGCAGAGGGACAGTTTGATGTTTTGAGAATTATTTCCATTTTCCTTTTTACACTGGAATTTATCTCAACATTGTCAAGAGAAGACAAGGGACTGTCAAATTGTGTTGGCACACTTGTGTGCAGTTAAGTGCATGTTGTTTGTTAGTTAAATGCATTTTTTCTAAATATCTGTGTGATGTGGCTTTGATATGGGTCACCCGGACTGATTCATGAACATGGTATTGCCATTTGAATGTACAACAAAATAAAATCTACCACTAATTACACATTAGAACAGCCCCCAAATACTATCAAATGTACTATGGGATCTTTATAAATCAACAGGCAGTTTTTCCCTTTTAGCATTTTTTTTCCCATTTGGACCTTTATGCTGTGCCATTAATCATCACGCTGTAACCTGTAACAGGCTGTTATGCTACGATAACTCTCACCCATTCACATATATGTAGTTTTTTGTCGAGCAGAGCCACAAGCACATAGGTTTACATTAGCACAGGAGAGGGAGAGACGCTGTGCTGCTTCTGGCAGATGCGCTAAATGAGTTCCCTCTGCAGGGAGAGTAACTTGCGGTTACTTGCTAAAATAGTCTAAGAAGTCCGGGGCTATTGAAAAAACATTAGGACATCTAGGCCTAATGACACCACAGTATATTCCACACCACTAAAGCTGCACTTCTTTTTGTAACCACTGCAGTGTCTGTAATTATTTCGCTTTAATTTCTGTTCTCTGACAATATATTTTTTTACAGCCAGTGTGTGAGATATTTTGGGTAAAGTATTGCATGGAGGTATAGAAAATCACTTTTTGCTAGTAGTACACAACAAGTGGGACACAGGTTGCATCTCTGGTGCAGGTCAACCTTACTTGCTGGTTTGATGGAAGAACTGGACTTTGGGATTACTTATATGGATACGCAATAGAGGGAGAAAAGCAATCACAGAAGTGATGAGGAGTAAATAGTGCAAAATTTTGGTTAATGATCTAAGGTGAAGCTCACATCTTTATCCAGTTGGATGTTATAAGCTGACTCTGTGGCTAAGGAGTGAAGCAGGGTCGTGCCTGACCAATTTGGCACCCTAGGCAAGATATTTGCTGGCGCCCCTCTGACTCACGGTTCGGGTTCAAACCTCGGTTTTCAAAAACTACTGAAGAAACATTTCAAAAACTTCCTAAAAAAATGTCTGGATTTTATTAATTATTAAACAAATGCAACTGCAATAAAGAACATGAACATTACTTAAGTTATATTAACTTACAGTTCACAATAAATTAAAAAAAAAAATGTTAGGCTGCAGTTACATTAGTAGGCCGAGGATTTGCAGAGGTGGGGCACAAATACTTCAGAAGTGCATCTAAAAAGAGGGGATACGTATATTTGACAAACTGGGCTTTTACAATATATTAATCAAATACCTGTTGATTGTGAAACCATCATGGCATAACCATAATAGCACTATCATTACAGCCTGCCTTGATCTAATGACATTTTTAACACAGCAAACAACCAAAATATAAAAAATGCAACTGTAACATCACAAATTGCACAAATCTGAAAATTGGGAAACATAAATATACAGCATATGAATATATGCCTGGCTGGTAAACAGTGAGTGGTTTGTGCAGCAGCACACTAACATTAAACATTAAAAGAAAAGTTAGGCCAATATATTCAATTATGTTGCTTATTCATTCCCCCAAACACTTTGTCTTTCTTTCCAACTTTCTCTAAGATGGGAGCAACATTAAATGACATTAAGTCTAGCTGAATGCTGAAAGTGTTCCTAAGACACGTGGCTAATGAAGTCGCAGTAACATTGACGTTACACAGTAGTAGCCTAACCGCTAATCATTAGCGGCTAATGAGCTGACATTAGCTTGCAAGTGCTTCAGTAACTGTAACTTACGTTGTGTTTCTACCATTTTAAATGAAGTGTTTTGTCACATCACATCATTACCCGTGTGTCATTCACGTTTCTCCTCCTCTTCTTTTCTTTGTTTTTGTACTGCTCCATATGACTGCGCCCCAGAGGGCTTTAGCCTCTTCATGACGATGGCACCCAGCTGTCAGTTTGTCACTCAGCAGCATCACATTACAGAAGACAGCGGGTAGCGGGGCGAGGGGGGGCGCGGTTAGGGACCGTGGCGAAATTGGTGCTGTCCAGTGCCATAGAGGCAGAAGGATGCCAGGCAGGCAGCAGAAGAAATTTAAATTAGAAATATTATTTCATTATTATTTACAGACGTATGGCTATATGTACTGTTGTTGTTTTGTAGTGTATTCTTGTCTAATTTTTCGAATACAATGGGGGGAAAAAAAAAAAAAAAAAAACACCTCACTCCCTGGCGCCCTCTGGCATGCTGGCGCCTATAGCATTTGCCTAACCTGCCCTATGGGCGGCACGGCCCTGGAGTGAAGTCTTTGTTTTCAAATTTTTACCGAAGAGCCACCAAGATCTTGGTAGTGTCTCCATATAAAGAATGAAAGTCTATTATGTTCAAATGCAAAACGGAACTGTCACCACCAGCTATCTAACCTGACACAGACAGGGAAACAGGGCAAGTTCAAGTGGACAGTTCTGATGGTCATGGAGTCTTACTGTTTGTTTAGTTTACTGATGCTTTGTGATGCAGAAAATGCCTATATTTGACTCGACTTCCATGTGGGAATGATACTGATCATGGCATATGGTGGCTTGTGGATGTGACCAGTGGGTAAGTCTAGTTGTGTTAGCTGTGACATGATGAGGCAGTGTTGTAATAATTGAGAATGGTCTTGGTCTCAAGACTGCTTTTGGAAGGTCTTGGTCTGGTCTCTGACTCAGCTGCATTTTTTCTTGATTTTGTCTCAGTCTCAGACAAAGAGGACAATCTCGATCACTGAGTTGACTGAGCCTGAGCTGAGAAACTCTTGAGTTTTTGGTACCAGAACAGCTGATCAGAATCAGTTCAATCAACTCTGAGTATGTTCAGCCTGAGAGAATGTACACGGCGAGCACCAAAAGGCGTCATCGATGAAGTGCAGATGACATGATTTTCAGTGGCAGAAAGCAGAGTTAAAAGCAGACCCACTTATTTCATCCCAACTGAATCTGAGATTTTAATGATCGTAAATGAAGACATAAAAAAAAAAATCTATTATGGCAGCTGCAGCTAAACAGCATGAGGTGGGATGGGAAAAGATTACAGTGTAATGTGAAGTAATGTGATGCATTAATGCAATGAACCTAATATACAGAAAATATGTCAACATTTTTATACCTTGACAGCTTTCATATATTTTAATATAATTTCCTATAATATACTATACCACACAATCTTTTATTTATATATTTGTGTGGCTGTGTATATATACATATATATATATATGTTGGGGTCTACACACTAGGCTTCACATAGAAGGCTGGGAAGATGGTTCCAGGTGCAGTCTTTGTTGGGTCCTTTGTTCCAAAGGTGAAACTCCAAGGAAGCTGGTCACTCAGGGTTTAGCAGAGTTAGACACTGGGTGCTGACTCACTTGGTTCTCTTTGTTGCTGGAATGCTAGTTGCAAACCTTGTGTTTGCAAGAGAGTCTATGATCAATTGCCCTCCCTTTAGTGGTTTGGGCTACAGAGCAAGCGTCTGGGCCTCTGTGCTGGTCCAGGCCCAGCCAGAGAGAGGTGTGCACTGCTACGCAGCTGTAGAGCAAGAGAGAGAGAAAAGGTTTGGAGGGAGCAGACCTTGTACAGATGCCTGTGACATCACAGAGTCACATGTCACTGTAAAAGTCCTGTCCAATCAAGTTGTTAGACTTGTGTCTCACTTAGGTGTGAGGTGAGACCTCCTGTGGAGATGGGTGTCACCGAGCTTTGTTTGAAGACAAAGAGCATGCAGAGGAAAAAGCCTTTAATTCTCGAGTTTAGATTTTATCGAACGATAAAAAATTTATCAAACGATAAATATGTGTGTGTGTGTGTATATATCTATATATCTATCTATATATCTATATCTATATCTATATATATATATATATATATACACATATATATATATATATATATATATATATATATATCTATATACATATAGATATGGATATACATATGTATATCCATATCTATGCAGGGCAGATGGTAATGACAGTAGCTTACAACAACATTAATGAAAATAATAATATTAAAATCATAATTCTGGCTATTGTGGTACAATATGTTGAAAGTATATATTAATATCTGATAGTATACATATATTCTAAAGGAAACACCATGTCTCTCCTTCCCTCTACGTGGTCAGTGGGTGATCAGCCTCAGGCTTAGATGAAGCAAACCTGCGAGCCCTATGTATTGAAACATATCTATCTATCTATCTATCTATATTTATATGTATGTCTGTACACATAATGTAATGAAACGTGTGGACATGGTCATATTACATACCATGTAGACATGAGAATGCTTAACTAATAAGCAAGCGGAGCAATCTCTAAACGGCACTGAAATCTAACACAACAAAACTTACTAAGCGTAGGCAAAAACATTATTTGTCTGGACATGGTGCAGGCTCGCACTACAGTACTCCCAACACAGACTCAACGAATAAGCCGTTGAAGCAATCAGGAGCAGGTTTTTGTAGTCAAACCTTTTCACAGTATTCTGTGCTAAGCACAGTCTCTGTTGACCTCTACTGCCAGGGTACAGGAATGAAATTAACACACCTCTCTGTAAAGGTTTAAGAGAACAGCCTTTATTCCACTGTCTGTGTCTCCATCTGGTGGCTGCATTGTGATATTATGTTCATATAGGTCTGAGCCCACACATTTGCATATATAGAGGTCTGATTGATTGATTTTTCAAAAAAGAAAAAAAAAGAAGTCAAAAGCCTTTGTTTTTAGATGGACTTAATACCTATGGTAAATGGTAATGGTAAATGGACCTGCATTTGTATAGCACCTTTCTAGTCATCCGACCACTCAAAGTGCTTTTTACACTATGAGTCACATTCACCCATTCACACACACATTCATACACTGGTGGCCGAGACTACCCTACAAGGTGTCACCTGCTACTTAGGATTTTTTGTTTTTGTTTTTTAAACACACACCGATGGAACAGCCATCAGGAGCAACTTGGGGTTCAGAGCCAAGATCAAACCACTGATCTTCCAATTGGTGGACCACCCGCTCAACCTCGGGTCACATGTAAGTGCCATTAGAGTTTTACTTTTATCTGAGAAACACAGATGAGGCACAAATGTACCTAAAATGGCCCATTTGGAAATTCTGCCTTCACATGCCTTTACTAAAACCTCTCGCTGCTGTGCTTCCCTTAATTAGCATCAGACTATGCACAGGTAATGATCAGATTAGGGGTGGGTGATATGTCCCATAAAATAATATGATATTTCAGAGTGTTTTTCTGATAATGGTGACACAATACTGAAAAATATTTTATCATTAATTTCAAGAACATACAATTGCAGCAAAATAAGTGTTGTAGTTTCATATGTCAGCATAACTGCAACAGTTTGCTGACTGAATAACTACCTCTCAGTTTTGTAGTTTGCAAACAACAGAGTGTGGTTTAGATTCTGTATAAAATCTAAATACTGCACCCAAAATGAAATGAATTACTCTTTTGTGAAAGTCCACAAAGATTGAGCTGTTTTTCTCACCTGGACCTGTAAGCCTCATCATTACTTCTCTGCTCTTCCCGGTGTAACTTGTGTCACTCAGTACTGACAATCAGACCTCACTGCACACACACACACACTCACACACACAAACCAAAAGACCTGCATTTATTTTGACAGGCTGTATGTTATGAACTGTCGCTGTAGTTTTTTGTCGAGATTCACGTAGACTTACAATACAAGAGAGGGAGGAGAGGCATTGTGCTGCTGCCAGAGGAGCTGCTAACTGAGTTTACTTTAAACAGCAAGTTGGTAAAATTGTCTGAAAAGTCTGGAGCTGTTCAGAATCAGAATCAGAATCTGTTTTATTGCCAAGTAGGTTTTCACATACAAGGAATGGCTTGGTGTATTGGTGCATAACAAAGAATATAAAATATGTAAAAATAAAGAGTATTTAGAAGTGCAAGTATAAAAGGGCAATACTATAAACAATTAAATATAAATTCCGAAAGCAAATAACAATAATAATAGTAATATAAAAAAATAAATAAAAAATGATGTACACTGTAAACATGAATAGGGTTGTGTGCAAATAACAGTTGTGTAAAGTATGAATGTGCAAAATCAACAGAATGCATTGTATGACAGGTGAATGACCAAGGTGATGAAGAGATGTCCGACTGAGTGTTAAGGTGCTGACACACCAGGCCGTCGGTCGGCCATTGGTCAATGTCGGGCCGTCGGTGAGCATCTGTTGCACTAGTTTTTTGCGGTGTGTCACTGATTAAGCATGTTGAATTGTCCGCGGAGCTTGTCGGTGAGAGAGATCACTCTGATTGGCCGTTCAGGTTTTATTTCCTCGCTCCTCTAGCGAGTGAATCTGCCTGTAGTGAAGCCGGGGCTAACCGGTGCTTCCTCCTCAGGCTCCACTTCACTTAGCTGCTCAACAGACCCGCTACTTCTCCCCACTTTAACTTGAATAACAAACCGGGGCTAGCTGGGAGGCTAGCGCAGTGTTAGCCGCAGCATGACCGGAGGGAAGCACAGCCAGTTAGCCTCTGCTAGTCTCCCAGCTAGCCCCAGCTCTCCGTTTAGATCCATCCGGAGCACCGAGCCCTGGTTTGTTATTCAGGTTAAAATGGGAAGAAGCAGCGGGTTTGTCGGGCAGCTGAGTGAAGTGGAGCCTGCGGAGGAAACACCAGGAACATCTGGATGTAACAGTCTGGTCCGTAGCAACACCTGCTAGGCAACCGCTACTTTGTTTATCTCTCTTCCCTAAAATGTCACAAAATGTCAGTCTAGGAGCACTTCCTGGACTCAAGACAAGTTTTGTTGAGGTGCTCTTTGGAAGGGAATCTTTAGACTGAGAAAACAAGGAAGACTCCAAGGCACTCTCAGTTGAACAGAGTTAAGAAGCCTTTATTTTAATGGCTTGGTAACATTTCCCTTTAAAAAAAAAAAACTGACGCGTTTCGGCAATTAAGCCTTCATCAGGGAGTCAAACAGTTCTCAACAGGAAGGAGAGTTTCTTAAAGCGTAAGTCCACCTATCAGAAACCTCCACCTGGCAGGAGTGCTGGTCAGGTGACAATTGCCATTACATAAAAGCATCCAGCAGATGTCATCCTTACAACACAGTCAGAGATAAGTATCATACATTGCTCAAGAAGGTCAAAACATGAATATAGAAGGTCAACATGCAAAACACATTACAGTCAGGTTAAAAACAAACCATGCAGAGAGTAAACTCAAACAACATAAAACAGACAATCAAATAAAGACACTCAAGTCATACACAGACAATCAAATAAAAACACTAAAGTCAAGATCCTCATTCAGGCCTGGATATTTAGTGGCCTGTAGTTTATAAATCCAAAAGGTTTCCCTCTGATTTAACTGTCTCTGTCTATCCCCTTTCCTCAAGGACAGTGGAATGTGATCAATCCCACAAGCCTGTAAGGTGGATGGGTCACTGTTACGATGTTCCATATAGTGTCTTGCCATGGGATAGTTTATGTTGCCTGTGCGGATTGCATATTTGTGTTCAGCCAGTCTGTCTTGTAAGCGTCGTTTTGTTCTTCCTAAATAGAAAACTTTGCACATAGGACATTCCAATCTATAAATGACAAATGAGGTTTTACAGTTTACAAATTGGTTAATGGTGAATTGTTTTTGGGATACAACATCCTGAAATGTTTTGGTTTGCATTACATTAGCACAGTGATTACAGTGGTGGCATTTGTAACAACCCCTAGGCCTAGTGCATAACCATGTTTGTTGGCAATCTGGTTTGAGGTAGCTGTGGACCAGTTTGTCTCGCAGGGTAGGGCATCTTCTAAAACCTACCAAAGGTGGTTCAGGAAAAACCTGGCTCAGAAGATCATCACTCTCAATGATACCCCAATTCTTTCTTATGATTTGCTTAATTTGTTCAGCCTCTGTACTGTACATAGTGACAAATACTAGTCTGTCTTTTGTCTGTTTATTAGTCTTTCTTTTCAGTAGTGATGACCTGTCAGTGTGTTTAGCTCTAGTGTAGGCCTTTTGGAGAATAGTGTTTTTATACCCCCGTTCCACAAACCTTGATATCATTTCTTTAGATTCACTTTCAAAAACCTCGTGTTGGTCACAAATTCTCCTTACTCTTTGGAACTGTCCATATGGTACACTCTCTTTGAGCCAATTTGGATGGAAATGTACTTAGATACTGGTTCAGTCAGCTTTCATTTCCTGAGGTCACAGGTCTGCCTGGTGGGTTAGCAACACATTTATGTATCTTAGGTAGCAAATACAATGATGCCATTTTTGGAGTTTCGTTCCACAGAAATTTAAATTCAGGCTCAGATATCCACCCCTTGTCCTTTGCCTCAAATAGTATTCTTCCCGATTCCTGTTTGAGTGACTCTGTTGGATTGTAGGTCAGGGGTTGATAAAACTCTGTTATTTAGTTGATGAAATGCCTCTTTTACATACATATTTCTGCTCCACACGACAATAGCACCCCCCTTATCTGCCTTTTAAATGCAGATAAGGGGGGTGCTGTTGTTGTGTGGGCCATACATATGCCCCACACAACACATACAGGACAAGATCTTTTGTAAGATACAACTGATGTTTTGAACAAGATCAGTGGACTTAACTCATTCACTGCCACATGACGAGTTTTGACGAGTTTCATTGTTTGGTTCTCACTGCCACATGACGAGTTTTGACGAGTATGCACTTTTTTACTGAAAACGCTAGATGGCGCTCTTCTGCACCCTGTGACTACGTTTGGTGGCGTTGAGAGGAAAGAGCATTTCTCAGTGAGCCAGCAAGTCACGTGATGTAAACAAAAGTTGGCCAACTTCAAAGGCAGCGCTGAGCACCTGCCTGTGATCACAAAGCATGAGTGGAATACAGTACGAATTGCGCACAGTAGGCCTACTAGAGACGGACAGACAGAGAGGGAAAGAGAGACACATAACGAGAGAAGGTAAGTAGGTTAGCACTAGCAGCTATCAGCAGGTAGGCTAGGATCCAACTAAGATGTAGTTTTATTTTATTTTAGTTAGTTTATTTTTGCATCATGCCGCCAAAGAAGGCGCTGAGGAAGGCCAAGAACAAACCCCGGGATTCGGGACCGGGCGATCCACGACAACGGACGTTAGAAGATGCCGGCTTTTTTCGCCGTGTTGAAGCAGCAGCACCGTCTGATAATGAGGCCACTATAGCAGGCTTGCCAGCCCCTGACACGGGATCCGAGATTTCCGGGTCTGATCAAGATGTGAATGCAACCGTGCGTCCTCGTCGCAGTAAGGGGTGACGAGACGCCGTGATTATGTCGAGTCTCCTTTCACCACGTCTGCGCCATCCTCCGGTTCCGACAACGATTTAGACAAGCTGGGTCATGAGGAATGGTTTCCTTTACAAGATCGCTCCAGAGGGGGCCTCAAATAAAGTATAGTTGAAATAAAGTCAGAGAGTGGACTTGTAGAAACACATCTGTGTGTGTGTGTGTGTGTGTGTGTGTGTGTGTGTGTGTTTATTTTTATTCTTTTTTAATGAAATTTGTTTTAAAACATAAAGTACAATGTCATATAATGACTCAATTCAAAATTAAAATCAAATTAGAGTTTTGCCTCGAAATATTCCCTGGACTTTAAATCTGTTTTTCTCTGAATTTTCTCTCAAAAAGGGAGTTTTGGGGGACAGCAAGCTATATTCAACTGAATATAACTAAAGAGTGGGACATGCTACGAACTCACTTTTTTTCTGGGGAAAGAAGAGACTCTAACCCTTTCATTTGAGATATTCCATGCCATTTTATTGATAACACAGAATATGCAATGGACTTTTGAAAAGTACCAAAAATCATGAAAAGTGCTGGCAATTGAGGGACACTGAGCGATTTAATGCTGGCAGTGAATGAGTTAATGATGGCAGTGTAGAAGTGCACCATCATTGTCTTTGGCAGGTTGAACTTCTTCAGCTGCCGCAGGAAGTACATCCTCTGATGTGCCTTCTTTATAATGGAGCTGATGTTCAGCTCCCACTTGAGGTCCTGGGTGATGGTGGTCCCCAGGAAGCGGAATGACTCCACAGTGTTGAATGGGGAGTCATACAGGGTGATGGGGGTGGGCGGGGCTGGGTTCTTCCTTAAGTATACAACCATCTCCACTGTCTTAAGAGTGTATAGCTCCAGGTTGTTCAGCATGGTCAATCTCCCACCTTTTGTATTGAAGGCAGAGCTGAAGTCAACAAACGGGATCCTGGCATAGGTTCCTGGGGAGTCCAGATGCTGGAAGTGGAGGGCCATGTTGACAGCATTGTCTACAGACCTGTTCGCTCTACAGGCAAACTGCAGGAGGTCCAGGAGAGGGTCGGTGATGGCCTTGAGGTGTGACAGCAAAAGACGCTCAAAGGACTTCATTACCACAGAGGTCAGGGCGATGGGTCTGTAGTCATTAAGTCCTGTGGTCCTTGGCTTTTTGGGGACGGGAATGATGGTGGATGTCTTGAAGCAGGCTGGCACATGGCATGTCTCCTGTTACAGAAGGCCGCCTCGGTCTGTTTAAACTAAAACGGTTCTGCCAATATGACTACTCTACGAGGCGGAAAATTGAGTGCCTCGGATCAACTCGCCATTCTGCCTCTGTGAGTATAAATGCTCCCAGCTGGCCGGCAAAAAGGCCCAACGTTTGTGGAATGTATCAGGATGATTTTATTCAGACTATCAATTCTGCTTCCGGCTTTCTTACAGTGCAGACGCTCTGCTGCTTACGCTCCGCATTGCTTACATTCTTCACCTGACCCTTTGCTCCACATCATCCAAGGCATTCAGAGGACGTCCCTGTCCCAGTCAGGAATCCAACAACCCCCCTCCTGTCCTTCACCACAACCACCAAGGAGCCAACGTCGCCCCCCCCGCCCCCCCCCCCCCCCCCCCCCCCCCCCCCCCCCCCCCCCCCCCCCCCCCCCCAGCACCGGCGCAACAACTAAGGAGCCAACGTCAACCCTCCCCCCCACCACCACAACCACCAAGGCGCCAGTGTCAACCCTCCCCCCCTCCACCACGCTCACCAATCCAGGAGCTAGTTAAAGCTGCCACACTAAAGCTCAGCCAAATTGATGAACTCTTAAATAGTAGCCCTAGACGTCACTCAGGTGCCTGTCAGAGATGAGACAGACCCCATGCCGCTTCCTTAAACATACCGGCGATCTTAAATAGCCGGTGGCATGGTCAAACACATCTTGAAATTGAAAAGTATCAGCTAGAGTCATCTCCAAGGGCTGTCATTCCTGTTTTGACTAGCATCAGGAAAAACAATGTGTACCCAAAGCGCACAGCTACTCTATCTAATCTGACTCCAGTTATGCGTCAGCCACAGACTGTGTCAGACAATGTTAGTACACTAAACTTAGCTTTATTAAATATCAGATCACTGGCTGGCAAGTCACTATTAATTAATGACTTTATTATCAAGAGAAACCTTGATTTTATGTTTTTAACTGAAACTTGGTTAAATGAAAACAACAGTGCAGCAGTACTTATTGAATCAGCCCCCCCAAACTTCCATTTTATCAGCTCAGTTAGAGAACTTAGGAAAGGAGGTGGAGTAGCCACTTTATTTAAGGATGTTTACCAGTGCAAACAGTTGTCATATGGGAAGTTTGAGTCTTTTGAATATGTTGCACTGAAGTTGAGATCCTCCTGTCAAGCAGTATTAGTAACCATCTACAGGCCTCCAAAATATAGTGCACACTTTGTTGATGACTTTTCTAATCTATTGTCTGTTTGCATTGATATTGACTGTGTTGTTATAGTGGGTGATTTTAATATTCATATTGATAATCCCAAAGATGGCAGTGCAAAAGAACTTTTCTACATCCTGGAGAACTTTGAACTTTCCCAGCATGTAACAGAGGCAACACACAATAAGGGACATATTTTAGATCTAATTATCTCCAAAGGGCTCAACATTTCTGAGGTTGTGGTGACTGATGTTGCCTTTTCTGATCATTACTGTGTTTTCTTTAAAATGGCCATCTCCGCTGACACCAGTAAAATTTCAACAGAGGTAATCAGAAAACGCTATATCAACGAAAACACCTGTACACTGTTCACCCAGGATTTTACACCCACACCAGTTCTGCCCTCAGTCTCTGTCAATGATCTGGTTCATAGTTTCAGCTCTAAAGCTTTGAATATTATGGACAATATTGCCCCCATGAAGGTCAAAGTTGTCTCTGGTAAGAAAAAAACACCATGGAGAAACACCACACGGGTAAAAGCTCAAAAAAGAGAATGTAGAAAAACAGAACACAGGTGGCGAAAAACCAAACTCCAGGTTGATTATGACATCTATAAGGAAAGTCTGCACATTATCAACAAAAATAACAACAATGTACGGACTTTATTTACTGCTGTTGACAGACTGACAAACCCATCAGCGTCAGTCCCTCCTGAACTGCTATCCACCAAGGCATGCAATGACTTTGCTTCTTTTTTCATAGACAAGGTTTTCAAGATAAGACAGACAGTCTGTAACTCCAACACAGTGGCTATTTCACCTGTGCCACATAAGACTACTCCAGTTAATTTGGCACTTTTTCACCCATTAAATTATGCTACTTTGACAGACATAGTTAGAAACCTTAGGTCCACTACCTGCTGCCTTGACACTCTGCCAACAAGCTTTTTTAAAGATGTTTTTAACTGCATAGCATCAGATATACTACAGATAGTCAATTGTTCTCTTCAGTCAGGCCTTTTCCCAACGGCCCTGAAGACTGCAGTCATTAAACCTCTCTTAAAAAAGCCTAATCTGGATGCCTCAGTAATAAATAACTACAGGCCCATATCAAACCTACCATTTTTAGGAAAGATCATTGAAAAGGTTGTTTTTCAGCAACTTAACACCTTCTTGGAGCAAAACAATTCCTTTGATGCCATTCAGTCTGCATTTCGAGCACATCACAGTACTGAGACTGCACTTGTAAAAGTTTTAAATGACATTCATCTGAGCAGTGATGCATCAAAGATTTCGGTTCTGGTATTACTGGACCTCAGTGCTGCATTTGACACAATTGACCATAAGATACTGCTTGACAGACTAGAAAAGTTTGTGGGACTTTCTGGCACTCTGGCACAACTAAATTGGTTTAAATCTTATTTACAAGACAGGGATTTCTTTGTGTCACTTGGCAATTATGAATCTGTGCGAACAAAAATTACATGTGGAGTTCCTCAAGGGTCCATTCTTGGGCCTCTTCTGTTCAACATCTATATGCTCCCTCTTGCTCAGATTATGGAATATCATAACATCTCCTATCATACTTATGCAGATGACACACAACTTTACATAACAGTGTCACCAGATGACTACAGTCCCCTACATCTGCTAAATAAGTGCATTGACGAAATCAATATGTGGATGTGCCAGAATTTTCTACAACTAAACACAGACAAAACTGAGATAGTTGTTTTTGGCCCCAAAGAACAAAGATCAATAGTCAGTGCTCACCTTGACGCCATGACACTAAAACCTACAAATCAAGCCAGAAATCTTGCTGTAGTTCTGGACTCAGACCTAAATTTCAATAGTCACATTAAGACAGTTACTAAATCAGCCTACTACCACCTTAAAAACATAGCAAGAATAAAAGAATTTCTGTCTAAACCAGATACAGAAAAACTTGTTCATGCTTTCATTTTCAGCAGGCTGGACTATGTCTTCACAGGCCTGAGTAAAAAAATCAATCAGACAACTGCAGCTCGTCCAGAACACTGCTGCCAGAGTCCTCACCAACACCAAGAGAGTGGAGCACATTACACCAGTGCTTAAGTCACTGTACTGGCTTCCTGTGTGTCAAAGGATAGACTTTAAAATCTTGTTACTTGTCTATAAAGCACTAAATGGTCTCGGGCCTAAATACATATCTGATTTACTTGTACGTTATGAAGCATCCAGACCCCTCAGATAATCTGGAACAGGTTTACTCAGTGTTCCCAGGATCAAAACCAAACACGGTGAAGCAGCCTTTAGTTTCTATGCTCCGCACCTGTGGAACAAACTTCCAGAATATCTGAGGTCAACTGTCAACTCATTTAAATCAGGGCTTAAAACATTACTATTTACTGCAGTTTACTAGTGAACTAGATATATAACTTATTGTTAGGATAATCTGTAGCTATTGTTTTTATATTTGTTTGCTGTTGCTTTTGCTTTATGTTTGCTTTTTAAATGCATTTTCTGCACTGTTTTTAACTATTAATTGTCTTGCTTTTAGCTTTTGTTTTTAATGATCTATTGTTCCTTTAATGTTTTCTCTTGTAACGCACATTGAATTGCCTTGTGTATGAATGGTGCTATATAAATAAAATTGCCTTGCCTTGCCTTGGTGTTGATATGATTTAATTGTGGCGTCAGCTTTAAGCTTTATTGTAGCATATATGACATTATGACAAAGAAGACCAATTTATCAGACGCAATGATGTTAGACGATAATTGTAATACACGTAATTTATCTGCACAGCATTGATTTCATGGGATTCAAGGGTATGATCTGTGTCAGATGTACAGGTAGCCTACTGTAGCTACTTGAACCAGAACCAGTGATGAGTAATTTAACCTACACATAATTTTATTTGCTACCTTGTTTTGTCTTGATTTTTTCCCCTCTCCTCCTCTATTTTTTTCTTTCCTGACCCGTTTTTCTTTCTTCTCTATTATGTGATTTCATTGATGTTTTGACCAGGGAATTTCTTTGATAAGTGGCTTCTAACCTCTCCGGCACTTTTTTTTTTAATCTTGTAAATTTTATCCTGTCTGTTTTTAACATTATGTGCAAATAAACTAATCTAAACTAAAACTAAACATTATTCATCCCATTAAGCGTTGCCACGCATGTTTCCTCCTCCTGCAGCTGCGGTGGTGTTGGCCTTTTCTGTAATGTTGCTTTTCTCCTCCCCATATTTTAGTAGAATTAATCTCTGATCCTCACATGAGAAATACTTTTTTTTTTCTCACATACGGTGCTCTGTGAGGATGCTCAGTGACGCTGTGCTTCTCTCATGATTGTGACTGGTCCGCTGCATGCGCCTTCACGGCTCTTGATAAAGCAACCCTGGGTTGAGTTACCGAGTTGATATCCAGCGTCGTGATACCGATTATCCTGATTACCATTGTTAGGGTTAGTCAACCCAGGATAGGTCTGGGTAACCCAGGAAAGGTTGATCTCGCTTCGTGATACAGGCCCCTGGTTTGATATTACTGTGTTTGTTTGATTTGAGTTTTAAATGATCTTAAACTTTGGACAATTTCTGTTGTTGTCTCTGGCCTGTCTCCTCCCTTTGCCCCCATTATTTTTTTCTCTCTTGTCTGTCATTTTTTAACCCTATCAAATCATGTCTTCATTTTAAGCATGGATGTATTCATTTGTGGTCTCTTCATGTCACATGTCTGCGGCATAAGCACATCACATAAACAAGTTTAAGTTTATTTACTTTATCAATCCCCCTGAGGGGAAATTCAATGTTTTCACTCTTGCTTGTCAATTACAGACCGAAAGACACACACATGCACAAACAGGACCTATGCATGCACAAAGTGGAGAGATGTCAGAGTGAGGGGGCTGCCCTTGGTGAAGCGCCCCGAGTGGTTGGGGGATTCGGTGCCTTGCTCAAGGGCACCTCGGCAGTGCCCAGGAGGTGAACTGGCACCTCTCCAGCCACCAGTTCACGCACCATATTTTGATCTCGAACAGGTGACCCTCCGGTTCCCAACCCAAGTCCCTATGGACTGAGTTACTGCCGCCCCACAAACATTTTTGGTAAGAATCATTTAAATTTGGTTATGGTTAGGTTAGGTTAGGTTAGGTTAGGTTCTTTAATGTCCCCATGGGGATAATTGTTTTTACACATCATCTGTCAGGTTGGTTTCAGGGCAGCATACACAACATATAACAGATAACAGACCCTCTTCCCACATATTCCCCAGATAACAAATAACAAATAACCCTCTCCCACACATACCACAGAAAACCATATAAACATAAACATGACACAGACAATGTAGGGGGGTGAAATATTAAATCTACATGTTTTTGTTTAGGGCTGTGATGGCTGAGGGGGCAAAACTTCTTTTAAAATGGGCTTTTTTCCAGTCCAGTACCCGAATCTGTGGTATGAAAAATTGGTTCAGGGGATGGTCGGGGCTGTTTACTATTGCACATGCTAGCCGTGTGATGGCAAGTTCATTTGCTTCAGACAGGCTGGGGGTGGGGAGGTTGATTATTTTGGATGCTGTGTGTGGGATTTTGAGGAGTCTGTTTTTGCTGGTGACAGTGAGCAGGGTGAAGAAGCAGGGGGAACAACACATTAGGATGGGTTGGATGATGCTTTTGTAGAGGAGTAAGAGGAGGTGGGAGGCCACAGACAGTGAGTTTGTGTGAGGTAATGACATGTTTGTTGAAGTTGAGTTTATTGTCTATGGTGAGTCCCAGGTATTTGAAACTGTTGACTTGTTCAACAGGTTGTCCTCTGATGAGTGTGCAGTTGAGTGTAGGGGATGTCTTGGATGTGTGTATGACCATTTCCTTTGTTTTGTCAATGTTTAACTGGAGGTAGTTGTCTGTGCACCACTGTGAAAACTGTGAGATTGACTGTTGATATGCTATGATGGAGTTTTTGTCACTGAGTAGACCTACTATGACTGTGTCGTCTGCATATTTGTAGTATGTGGTGATAGGGGATGGGCTGCTGCAGTCATTTGTATAGAGGGTGTAGGGAAATGGACTGAGAGTGCAGCCTTGAGGGGCTCCAGTGTTGGTGGTGAGGGGTGATGATGTTGCTGTACCTACTTTTACTGTCTGTGCTCTGTTGCTGAGGAAGTTGTATATGCAGTGAATGTGGAGTGGAATAATGTCCAGATGTTGGAGCTTTTTGATGAGCTGGTGCCGCTGGTATGTGTTGAATGCAGAACTAAAATCGACGAACAGGACCGATGCAAAGTTGTTTGGTGTCTGGAGATGGTGGAGGAGGGAGTGGAGGAAGCATGCCACTGCGTCCTCAGTCCCCCGTTTCGGTCTGTATGCAAACTGGTGAGCATCCAGTTGTGGTCTGACGGTTGGCAGAATGAGGTGAAGCATGATCTTTTCCATACATTTCATGATTATGGGTGTGAGTGCAACTGGACGGAAGTGAATGGGCTCTGAAGGATGGGGTTTTTTGGGTATTGGTGAAATGATTGAGGTCTTCCAGAAGGTGGGAACTTGAGCTGTTCTGTATGATTCCCAGAAGATGGAGTGGAAGACTGGGGAGAACTCCATGGCACAAAGCTTTAGCACCCTTGCCGGGATGCCATCTGGCCCTGGTGCCTTGCCAATTTTGCACCTGGCCAGCTGTTCCTGTACGTCCTCCTGAGTGAAGGGTGGATGCTGGGGTTCCTCCAGGGGGAGCGCTTTGAGTAGCCCCTCACAGGCGGCGGTGTAATCCTGGGTGTCAAACCAGTTGAAGAAACTGTTCAGGGAGTTGGCAAAGTTCAGTGGGTCTGTCTTTGTGAGATTGTGCTGTCTTGTTCGTTGGCCTGTCAGTATTTTTACTTTTTGAAATGCTTGTTTTGTATTCATGTTCCTAAACTCTTGCTCTAGTCTGTCTCTACTGCATTTTGGCTTTGATAATGTCATTTTTTGTCTGTCTGTTGAGTATCTTGAGTGTGGCCCAGTCTTTCCGTTTGAATGCGTTCTGTTTCTCCTTCAGGGAGTGTTTGATGTGGGGGGTGATCCAGGGTTTTGAGTTTGGATATTTGGTGACATTTTTCACGGGGATGGTGCTGTGAATGCAGAAGTTGGTGTAGTCTGTGATTAGTGTTACCTTTCCATCCGGACTGCCCTGGAAGATGTCCCAGTCTGTGCAAGCTAAAGAGTCCTGCAGTTGTGCCAGAGCATCCTCTGACCATTGGGTGGCGCTGTACGTTTTTGGTTTGATGCATTTCAGTTCCGGTTTGTAGTGTGGAAGGAGGCAGATGACATTGTGGTCAGACGAACCGAGTGGCGGGCGACACCGGGCTCCGAAGGTGTTGGGAATATTGCTGTAGCATAAATCCAAGATGTTATCTTTTCTTGTGGGAATGTCCACGTACTGGATAAACGCTGGAGCCTCAGGATAGGCAGCTAGCATGACGTTGGCATTCTCAACTACTAGCCCCGCTGCTGCCTTAGCGTTAGCACTAGGTGGGATGTAAACACAGCTGATGATCACTGTGGGAAATTCCCTCGGGAGATAAAAGGGACGCAGGGTCACTGTCAGCATCTCCACGTCTGGTGTGCATATCCTTTTGTGGACTTTGATGTTATCACACCATCTGCCGTTAACGTAGATGCAGATCTCACCACCTCTCTCCTTCCCTGACTGACGGGTCCTGTCAGCTCTTAAGATGGAAAAGTGATCAAGACTGACCTCGGACTCTGGAATTTCATCGTCGAGCCAGGTTTTGGTGAGGGCGATGATACGGTAGGCTCTCTCCACCAGGCACTTGGCATGCAACAGGTCCGTCTTGTTCTTGAGGGAGCAGACATTCGCCAGTATGATGTAGGGGAGAGGAGGCCTGAAGGGACTCCGGATCTGGTTCGCACACCTCCCCGTCTGCCTCTACGTCTTGGTTTTATCTCCGGTGGAAGTGCAACTGGTGGTCTCTGGTTGCAGAGCGCAGAGGCCCGGAGATGTAAGAGATCTGCCCGGCTGTAGGTGAGTGATCCCTGGTCGCTGACTAGTAGTGCCAGCACCGAGTTGTTGTTGGTTATCCATGAAATGATGAGTGTGATGGCAAGTATTTTGTATAAATCCGGTATTGTGGACATTAGACAGACAATAGATAAGACTAGACACAATTGACACGATGACAAGACTTCACGATACGTGGATTAGACGCTATACAAGCAAGCTGACAAGAGACAGGCGTGACGCCGCCATTGAACACTGAATGACTGTGTGCCGTTGCAGCAGAGCATGCGCCGTCTTATCAAAGAGATATGACAATCACACATGCTTTAGTTGCTCTGCGGTGGTTACACTGTGGAATAAACATTGTCTGCTGTTTGCCTGCAATCTCAAAGTAACAAAAAGGGTGAGCATTCTCTTACATCCCATTACTATTAAGTGCCAAACATATGCACACTGGTTCTCTACATCTGTCTTCCTGTCTCTTTCTCTTTTTTTTGTGTTTCCAGATGCCCTCTCCAGTCCTGTGCTGATGGGACATTAAATGACAGAAGGATGAGATGAATTAAAATGCACACAAACAGAAACAAACAAGAGCAAAAACATGAGCGACCACTGGGTGATGGAGATAGGTCCTTATCTGTAGACTGATTATGCAACCCATAATGCCTCTTCTTTCTCTGTTTTTCTCCCTCCTTCTCTCCCCATTTCAGGCTTCTCCACTATTAGCATCTCATTACAAGCCACGCCAACAGGCGATTGGGAAATTAAATGTAGCTTACTTAACTTGCATGAATAATGCATGATGGCCCTGACTGAGGGGCAAGGCAGGGAAGGGGGTGGGTGGTTGAGGGTTGAGTGATTTTAAATGTGTCATGTAAACATGTAGTAAAATTTTATCAAAGAAAGATGTAGAGATTAGACTTTAAATATATTGGCAAGTGTCCAGATGTAATCATGGGCATGTCCACTCTGTCTCCTTTTCATTTAAGGAGAGAATCCATCCCACTGCACACAGAACAGTATTTTTATGGCTCAGCTGTTCATGTTCATGTTCCTATAAGCAGTTAGCTAGCCTAACTGTTAAAGATCAATGAGCTGGTCCAAATTACTCCTCCTCACACTGCTATCTGTGTTGCTAAATCTTTCCCACATATATTTTCCCTTTAAAGTGCTGCACTACTGTTTCCTAAGGAACCTTCTGTGTCGTGGCTGTACATGTAAATGTTCTAAGGCCCACCACAACCAGCTGTGATTTCTAAGCCCAAACCAGTCATGTCAGAGTGGAAGTATAAAGGTGAATAGCTTTTAACCCTTTGAACACTGCCATAGAAATGGTCCACTAGTGCATGTTGATATTGTTGCTTATGTGATGTCATTTCATGGAATATTTTCAAATGCTTCATAACCCCAAAATCTGTACAGCCTAAGCTGTTGGGGGGGGGGGGGGGGGGGGGGGGTCCAATTTGGTGGCATAAACACACAAACATATTGATCCAAAATGTTTCTATATGTGGAAACATGATCAAAATATTTACTACACTTCATAAGTTATTTGAACTGTGCACATTTTTTTTGTTTTTGAGATATGAGAGTGCATGAATTTAATGACTTCATTGCAAGCGGACAATGTGACAATGTAGACTTTTCACACATACTTCCATTAACAAATGGTTTCAAGTTATGAATATAATCATAAAACGTGTTTAACCAAAAATAACTCTTCCATTTTCATTCCTTTGAGGGTCATTCTGTCTGATAATAATAATAATTCTGTAATACCGTGATGCTGTTAAAAAATGTGATGTTTGATGAGACAGTTGTCGTTCCATGAAAATCTCATATTGTTGCAACCCTAGAAAGACGGAAGTCTTAGCTTTCTGTTTTGTTTTGTTTTTTTAATTATTATTTTGGAACAATTTTAAACAGAATCATAAAAACAACACCCCCCAGCGACTGCCTGTAGGATGTTTCAGGACCTTTTCAGAGGGTTAAATATGGACAAGTTAGAGCACCTAGAAGATTGAGAATAAATTTTGGCTGAACCATGTTTCAGTTTGTGTGATCTGAAGAAATAGATTTTGTTGTGTTAGTGTCGGGAGAGCTATTTAGCATGCTCACATACAGGGTACAGTATACATGCACTCGTATACAGGTTATATGAGTTTTTGACACTGAGATGACACAATGACGTCACCTTCTATGTCGGCGTTCACTGCGGTGCAATCAAAAGAATGTGACTGTGAACACTAACATTAATGCAACAAGAATTTTTTTCTTCAGCTAAGAAATAGTTTGTCCAAGAAATAGAGGATTCAAAGAAGAATGTCCAGAGAGAGAGATGGGCATTCCAGCAGCTGGATGCTCTCTGGAATCACTCACCTTCTGTGGCCAGGTTCAGCTTCTGCTGACCTTCTACTTGTGCTGATTTGTAGTTAAATTCCACAATGAGGTATTTCATTATTAAGTTTTTGTCAGTTTAAAAATGTCAAGAAAACACAGTTGAGTTGATCTTGGTATTTCTGTTGTTTGGGAAATGGTGCCCTCACTGGTCTGTGATGGCATACTTAGAGACTGAGTCTTTGATTGAAAGCCACCCCAGGAGGAGATGAGTGCACTACAAGTCACAAGGTTATTTTTGGGGATTGAGTGGAAAGAGGAGGATATAGGGGAGGAGGAGATGATGAAATGGTGAGAGCGAGAACAAACTGATACTGATGTCTAATGATCCCCTTGCTTCCTCAGCTGCCTAAGAAAAGGGCATGAGCATAGAGCTGATTTGGGAAAGCAGCCATTTTGAAGATGGCTTTTCACGGCTCAGTTGAAATAGAGAAGAAAATCACAGATTCACTTGGCACATCTGTATAGTATCATGCAAATTACGTTTCAACACCACCCCAAGGTTAGAGATAAAGAGTTGTCTTTTCCCCCCATTACAGCTAATCCGTGTCCGAGGATGTCACAGTAATATGAAGGCACTGTGGGAAGGAAATCAAAGCCTCTGCCGATGGTGATTAGTGACATCTCACCAGAGGAAGAATCCTCCCCACATCAGCTACTGGGGCAATGGCTTCTTCTTTATTTTAATTTTGCATATCCATTATTTAGCTGACTCACTTACCCACAGACTGTGTGAACAGCTTAGAGGGTTCAGTGCCTTCTCAAGGAAGGTTTAAAAAGCACTGCAGTTGTTAAAAAGGGATCATACCTCAGGCCTCCCAGTTCCACTCAGAGGAGAAATATGGGTCCACGAAAGCCAAAAGACAGTAAGGAAAGCAACAAAGACACGTGCCGTGCTGCAGACGCCACACAAACAACAGAACAGAAGCATCCTCAATGCCATCGCTTCCCTTAAAGAAGATATCGACTCCATTCAACAAGACATCTGCGAATACATAGCTGCCCGCATGACGGAGATGTCTAATACGCTACGGGCTGATCAAATTATTATCAACACAGACCACCATGGCCTCTCTGCAGGCCACAATGGAGACACAAGGTGTCACCATGAAAGAACTTAAAACCAAAGCTACATGCACAGCTGATTTAACAACGAACTTCAACAAAGAAATTAAACATCTCTCAACTCTGGTAAATCCCTTGAAGATAAATGTGACGCACTGTAAGGACGCTCTCAAAGGAATAATATTCGCATTATTGGATTACCAGAAGGACAGGAGGGACAATGTCCCAGGGAATGTGTGTGTGTTAAGTTTTGCTAAGATATTTTGGGTCTCAACAGCAAGCTACTACTAGAGTGGATGCACTGCACCCTATGGAGCCGACCAAAGCCCAACGATCGGTGAAGGAGAAAAAAAGAAAAAAAAAAAGAGGGAGGGGGATCTCTGTACCATTTAAGTTACTGATTTACTAAACTATGCATAATTTATAGCATTTGAATTGAAAGGCATTGGAGATTTCACCATGCCAGTTTTATTTTTTTTTTTATATTATAATTATTATTAGTAGTAGTAGTAGTATTGTTATTTTTTAGTTAGTTAGTTCCAGCGGACCTTATTTGATCTCTGCATTTACCATTTTCTCGAATATGATCCTAAAAGTCTTGACTGATCCCTAAATATATTTATTCCAAGCTTATAATCACTTAGGAAAAGCAGAGTCCTCCTCTTATCTATTTCATTTTATTTTATTATGAGCAGTATTATTTTCTCTTTTTTTATCCTTTATTTTCTTTTGTGATGGTAGCCTATAAATGGGACTAAAATTAGTTAAGCTGTTTAGCTACAAGACTATTTAGGGCCCAAGCAACAACAAAGTCGTCCGCGAAGGACCCTATTGTAATCGTGCTGTTTATTATTATTATCATCAGGGCCCGAGCAACGATGAAGTCGTCCGTGAGGACCCTATTGTAATCGCGCTGTTTATTATTAGGGACCTCGGCCGAAGGACAAAGTCCCTCTTGTTTCTGGTGCATTTATTATTATTAGGGACCTCGGCCGAAGGGCGAGGACCCTCTTGTTTTTGGTGCGCTTATTATTAGGGACCTCGGCTGACCCTGTTGTTATTGTAGCGTTTATTAGGGACCTCGGCTGAAGGGCGAGGACCCTATTGTTTTTGTAGCGTTTAATAGGGACCTCGGCCAAAGGATGAAGTCCCCCTTGATTTTGCTGGGTTTATTATTATTGTTATTGTTGTTATTCTTTCTTCCGCCGTCTATTTAAATTGAAATTTGACCTCCTAAACATGCTTCAAAACTCACCAAAATTGGCATGCATGTCAGGACTGGCGAAAAATTTAGGAAATGAAAAAATTAATTCAAAAAGTGCCAAAATGGCCTATCTAGTGCCACCTAGCCATTTAGGCACACTAAAATGGCTGCTGCGGTTTGTAGAAATGACATAGAAAAATCAAACCAAAACTGGCGTGTTCATCCCATTGAGACCTACAAATCACATGCTCGCACATCTGATCTAAACGCAACAGGAAGTGAGCTATTTCACTTTCAAAGTAAGATGTCGCTTGAAAAATGCTCTTTTAAAAAAAAAAAAAAAAAAAAAATCCTTAAAAAAATCAACTTGTCCAAGACCGTTTATCGTATTGGCTTCAAACTCGCAACCCTGACAGATCAACCCATGGGGAACAAATCTTATTCACAACTTTTTCATTACTCAAACGGTTTGGATTTTCTGGGCTCTCAAAGGTGAGAAGTTACAAAACCTCCTGATGATTTTCGCGCCACCTAGACACACTAAAATGCCCGTTGTGACCGGTAAGAATCGCTTAGAAAGACCAAACCAAAACTAGATTGTTTATTTCATCAAGACCTACAAATCTTGCGCTGCAACCCCTGACCTAAATCCAACAGGAAGTGCAGTATTGTCCTTTCATTGTAAGATGATGTTTTTCACAAATTCTGTCTCTCAAATTTTTTTGCTCCTACACCGTTTATCCTAGCGGTTTCAAACTTGCACACATTACAGCTCTACCCCTAGTGAACATTACTTGTGAAGGACTTTGTCATTACTGGAACGGTTTGGATTTTAGAAGCGTTCTAAGGTGCAGCACACAAATCCTCATGATTATCTCCTTAAGAAAAGATGAGGGCCAACACATCGCAAACTTGTGACTAAGGTCACATTTTTGAGTCCATAGACATAAAAGCTTTATATTTCTGCGTTAAGAACAAGTTTATCTATCTGGTGATGCCTTCAGATTGAAGATCAGACCCACGGTTTGGGAACTGGGAGGACTTGTTTGAGAGATTTTTAACCCATTTTGCTCTCACCCTGTCTGCCTGTCAGCTGCATGCAGTCCTTAATTAGCATAACAAAAGCGTCACTCTGACAAACACAAGTGTGTGTGTGTGTGTGTGTGTGTGTGTGTGTGTGTGTGTGTGTGACAGGATAACATTGATCAAATTGACCAGCTCATGTGTCTCATTCCTACATATCTTATAATGACTGTTATTCCCACTTATTGAGCAGCCAACGAGAGTTACACACCGCTCAAAAACTAAAAAAGATTTACTCTTCACAAATAAACCAGAAAGAATTACGAAGACATACAATTATCTAACTGGACTTTCTGATCACAACATAATTTTCTTCAAATAAAACAAACGGCAACCTCCGTACTCACTTGCTAAAGAGTCCAATAATATGCCTGCTTTAAACATAATCCCTAAGAATCAACAGCCACACCTCAAATTAGCTCTAAAAGAGACTGCTTGGGATGATATCCTCAATTGTGAGGATGTCAACACCAGCGCTAACGGCTTTTTAACTAAACTTAATGAGGTCATTTCCTCCTTCTCCAGGAGAGGGAGCCAAAGGATAAAGAAATTCAACTCCCTGCCATGGCTAAACTCTGACTGTAAGAAGCTGATGAAATTGAGAGACCAACTATTGAAAAAAGTCCTGAGATCCAGTCTAACTTCTGACAGACAAAATTTCACTTCTGTGAGAAATACAGTAACTCAAACACTGAGAAAGGCAAAAACTAACTTCTTTATGACCATGATTAAGAATGCTAAGGGGAATGGTAAAATAATCTGGCAGAACATAAACAAATTAACAAAAATGACCTTGAAAATTAAAGTAAATAATCAACTAGTGAAAAAGGATGAGGATGGTGGCTGCCGAACTCAATCTCTACTTCATCAACTCTGTCCAGAAAATATCTCAGCTCTTCTCTTTCCCTGACAATGATCTCTGCCCCGTTGACCATGCACACGCTGTTTTCTCTTTAAAGGAGATCTCTGAAGCAGAAGTGGTAAACATCATCTGCTCTTTAAAAACACAGTTAATCCTATATTCAAGTCTGGTGATAAAACTGACATGAACAATTATTGACCGATCAGCATTTTGCCCATTGTATCAAAAATATTAGAAAAATGGATAGCTGAACAATTTATCGACCATTTAAAAATCATGTCAAAACACCTTGCATCTTATGCAATTTAGATTCCGGGCCAACCATTCCACAGACTCAGCCATTTCGCTATTCTTGGAGAAAACAAAGTGCTTTTTAGATCAAAATAGCTGCATTGACACTGTATTTTTGGATTTCAAAAAGGCTTTTGATTCTGTTAACCACCAAATTTTACTTAATAAACTGCCTTATTTTAACTTCTCCACTCAAGCTATCTTGTGGATGAATTCATATCTCTCCAACAGAAAGCAGTGTGTGCAGGTCAACGGTGTAAAATCATCCTTCTTAGAGTGTTGTACTGGTGTTCCACAAGGTTCCATCCTTGGTCCGATTTTATTCTCTTTGTATATCAATGATCTACCCAATTTTTGCTGTGGAATTAATATTCAAATGTACGCAGATGATGCAGTAATTTTTACTCCGGCAAATAATATTGAAGAAGCTGCTAACATTCTCACACTAGCAACAACTCAAATACAGTCCTGGTTGTCTAGTAATTCTCTGCTACTGAATACTAAGAAAACTGTGTGTATGGTATTCTCAAAACAACCAGTAAAGATACTACATTCCAATATTTTTATAGGAGGAGAAGAGCTACAGATTGTTCAGGAGTTTAAGTATTGGGGGGTTGTTCTGGATTCTGTGCTGTCCTTTAAGAGCCACATCAAGAAAATATCAAACACGATAAAATTTAATTTGTATAATTTCAAACATAAGAGGTTCTCTGACTGAGGGTGCTGCTCTAATTTTCCTGCATTCAATGATTCTTTCGCGTATTGACTATTGTATTACTTGCTGGTCGTTTACTGGAGCAACAAATCTTAAACCTGTGGAGTCCCTGTACTAAAAAGCCTTGAAAATCCTGGACAGAAAAGCCTTTTCATATCATCACTGTAATATCCTCTCAAAGTACAACTTGTTCAGTTTTGATCATTTCAAAAAATTCAAAATTGCCTGCATGATCTATAAAGTCATACACGGACTAGCAGCACCACCACTAAATGATTTTATCAGACTGAGAAGAACTAATGTTTCTATTTTGCGAAACACCAGAGCCACCTCTAGAGGTGATTGCAAAGTGCCTTTTAGGCGGACTGCAGTGGGACAAAATGTTATGTCATACAAAGTTAGCAAGCTCTGGAATAGCCTACCACTCTCAGTCAGAGAATCATCCAGCTTCATAACATTCAAGAGGCTTCTGAAGGTGTGGATTAGGACCAACCAGATCTGTGACCATGTGTAATCACCTCCATGAACTTGATGTAACAGAGCAGTGTGCAATAGGGCCAAGTGCATCTTCTTAAGCACTTTAATATGCAGTATACACTTAATGTTTTTTTATTTGTACTATTTATTAGTAATATGTAGTAGGGCAATGTGCAATCTTCATTTAGTACTGGTCAATTTTCTGTTATGCAGCAGCACTTTATCTAACATGCACTAGCACTTTATAAGGACATTGTGCACTTTAGATTTGTATAATTTAAATCTGTACAATCCATTTGTTATCTATGCAACAGCACTTTATTTACTTGCACCAGCACTTTATGGTAAGCACTTTCCTTCCTTGCACTCTAGCTCGACTGGTCTCTATACTACGTCCTGTGTATAGAGACCAGTATGTATATATGTATACATATGTATATATGTATATGTATACATACCATCCTTGTATGTATATGTCTTGAATGATCCGTGTACTTGTATTGTGTATGTTCTGTTTATTTTCTTTTTGTCTTCTTTTTTTCTTTTTCTTTTTTTTATTCTATTTTTTCTGATGTAATACCAACCTGCCAAGGGACTACGGCTAAAATCTGGCATATTTACATGTATATGTTCATTAATATGCACTGTCCCTTTTTAAATAAATAAATTGAAATTGAAATTGAAATTTTACTACAACTTTAATTATGTGTTCTTATCACATCATGTAATACTGAACACAAAATACAGGTATTGTTCAGTGTAATTCTAGATAATGATACCTTCTTTTGGTAATTGACATACATCTTCTATCTTTATTAAAAATTCTAGACCATGTAATTCATAGTCAGAAGAAACTACCTCACAGATAATTCACTTGAATTGGACATTACCATTCACTCTAATAACTCCTGCAATTTAATTCCCATCTTCACATTTCTGATGGCATCATTTAAAACACATATTGTATGTGGACTCAAACCACATTGTGTATTTGTCCATTTCAACATACCTTCCATGATGCTGCTTATACCACATACAACCTGAATCCTACAACACATCTGAACTACCACTCAAAAACATGCTTTACATGGTGAAATCATGTCATGTACTACATGTTACTACCAAATGCAATGGGAAAGACTCCCTTGTGTTATAAATAGAAATGATTCTATGTATTCCAGAACACTCAGGTGTAATGATTATACAGTCATTGTATGAACAATTGTACTAATCAATAACCTTGACCACACAACAGTTAATAAGTTAATAAGACACATTATTGGACTTCCGGTTATGGTGAGGTGCTAGGCAGTCACAACTTTTTGGGCTCTGCTGCTAGCTTGTAATAAATCCTACAAAACTAACCAGAACTTGATTTAAACCTAAGCAACGTGAACATAAGAGTACTTGGAAGTAAAAATGCCACCAAAGGGCAACAAGAAAGACAAACAGAAACCACGACATGAAGACAAACACTCCGAGGGTGAAGAAATGAGCGATGCCATGTCACACATGGAGGAGGACGCGGAGGAAGAAAATGGTGAAACACCTAGTTCAGGCGAGAAAACTAACGAATATATCATGAAAGCCATAACTTCCTTGAAAAGTGGTCTATACAAAAAAAAAAATGATGTTGTGCAACTAACAATCACTGATGTGAAAAAGCAGGTGCAGGAATGCACGGTGCGCATAGCACATGCTGAACAACGGATTTCAGATGCTGAAGATAACGTTAACGAGCTATTAACCAAAGTCAGCGCACTGGAAAACACCATGAAAACTCTCACTGATGAAGTTGATGACTTGGAGTGTAGAAGCAGACGCAATAACGTGAGACTGGTGGGCCTGCCGGAGAAAGCAGAGGGCCAGGATGCTGCAGCATTTCTGGAGAGGTGGGTTGTCAGGGGCTCTGGGGCTAGGGCCACAGGAGGCTTCGGTAATTGAACGGGCGCACAGAATCAGCATCCTTCCCTCTAACTCAAGCACGGGACGTCCAAGGACTCTCATAATGAAATTCTTGAATTTCACAGACAAGGAGCGAGTGCTGAAAGCAGCATGAATAAAAGGGAAAATCCTTTATGACAACGAGCAAGTTCGTCTTCACGGATCTTTCTGCTGGAGTACACAAAATGCAGCGCAGCTATGATGAGGTGCAAAAGACGCTGCGTGACAAGGGGATCAACAAACACATCATCTTTCCAGCACGGCTCCTGGTTACTCAGAATGACAGATCCCACCTTTTCCAAACTCCGGCTGCAGCGGACAACTTTCTCCAATCTCTTTGAGGGATCAAAATGGACCTGAGGATGGGGTCCCTATTTGTTTCTTCTTCTTTCTTTTTTCTTTTTTTGGACTGTAAGAAAAGATTAATAACTGGCATTTATTCTCTGAATGCGTGGACTAATGAGAGAGAGACGCTCACCACATCATGAACCTTATGTGACCAGCAATAGATGAGTATTTAATTATTTGAGAAATTTCCCCATCCTCACTGATGAATAACAGGTATGTGACAGTTTGCCCTGATGTTCACGCTCTATCAGTTATTTCAATACAATCTTGTGTTCGGATTTGAAAAGTTGCATTGTTCAGTAACAAAAACTAAAGTTTAAATGGTTAGTGTTATACAAGCAGTTAGAGTTTATAAAAGAATAAGTTAGAGAGAGGTAGGTGGTCCCACGTGCAGACCAACTGTTCATAAGCGGTTGTTAAAGAAAGGGAGGAGAGGAGGTGTTTCCATGGTAACACGGCTAAGGGGTTTGGGATGGGGGGTCCCTCTTTTCTTTTTTCTCTTTTTTTTCCTGTTTATGTTATTCTTTTGTCCTTGTTATTTCTTTTTTTTCTTCTTTTTCTTCTGCTTCTTTTGGGGGTGTTTTCTCCAATGCACTTTATCGATACAAACCAAATAACGTATGTCTGATAGCTTTAAGGTAAAATTCACCTCATGGAACTGTAGAGGTTTGAACAAAATTACAAAGATAAAGCAAGTGATGAGCAGGATAAAATTTTTTACAATCAAAAATAGTTTTCTTACAAGAAACTCATCTGCTAAGCAGGGATATCTCTAAGATAAGAAGAAGGTGGCAGGGTCAGGTGTCAGGGTCATGATAATGATCCATAGGTCAGTCTCCTTCCAAATTCCTAATGTAACAGGGGATCCTGCTGGCAGATACATCATGGTCCAAGGTACTTTTTTATCTGAAAACATAAATCTGATAAATGTTTACGGTCCAAATGAAGACAATCCCAAATTCTATAATGATTTATTCCTGACAATTTCAAATCTCTCCGGACACTATATAGTCGCTGGTGACTTCAACTGCACACTGGATCCATCAAGAGATAGATCATCAGGCTTCGATAACATTCACACCAGGTCGAGGAAGATAATACATCACTTTATTGAAGAGCTAAATTTATTGGACATATGGAGATATGGAAAACCAGATGCAGTGGAATATTCCTGTTATTCTAGCACCTATTAAACCCACTCGCATATAGATTATTTCCTAGTATCAGCATTATTTATTTCCAAGATTAATGCGTGCCAATATAGCAGCATAGTTCTATCTGACCATGCAGCAATATCCTTAATATATGAAGATGATAAGCTCATAAGACACCCCCCAAAAAGGCGCTTTCAACCAGAGTGGCTTATGGACTCTGCATTTGTAGATTTCTTAGATAAACAAACTGACTTCTATTTTGAACGTAACACTTCTAAGACATCGGCTAGCATAAGGTGGGAGGCATTTAAGGCCTTCATTAGGGGTCAAATAATCTGTTTCACTAGTTCAAAAAAAAAGAGAACACAACTTGAAATGAGAACGCTAGAAGAAAAAATGAAAAAACTTGAAATTGATCTCTATCAAAATAAATCTAGCCCACCAGATAAGCTAACAGGACTTCTTGTTCTCAGATCTCAGTATAATGAATTATCAGCTAATAAAGCAGCTGCCAACCTATTGAAACTCAAACAATCATATTATGAACAGGGGGAAAAATCTGGGAAAATATTAGCATGGCGCATTAAACAACAAAGAACAGAAAGGTCAATTAATTATGTAGAGACACCAAATGGGAAAACTGTTGTGAACCCTGAAGAAATTAGTGAGACTTTCAGGGTCGTCTGTGAGAAACTGTATAGCTCTGAGTGCTCTTCCAGTCCTGATGAGCAGAATTTTTTTTCAATATCCCCAAATTTTCAGAAGAAGAGAGCAAGGTATTAGATGAAGAAATAACAAAAGAGGAGATAGCAGAGGCAATCGGCTCTATGCAAGCTGGAAAAGTGGCAGGCCTTGATGGCATTCCCATAGATCTATAGAAAAGATTCCAGGCTAAATTACTGACACCCCTATTTGAGATGTTTCAGTAATCCCTCAGGAATGGTCTCCTTCCCTCATCCATGAGGGTTGCACTAATCACACTGCTTCCAAAACTGGGAAAATCTAATACAAAATGTGAAAATATGTGGCCAATTAGCCTCCTAAATTCAGATACAAAAATATTATGCAAAGTTCTTGCAAGAAGTTTAGAAGGCTGGCAATCTAGGTTAGTGGGAGGGGATCAAAATGGATTTATCCAAGGTAAACAGGGGTTTCACAATGTCAGACGACAACTTAATATTTTACATAGTCAAGTTAGTTCACCCACCACACATTTCAGTGTTTTAACGCACCACTTACATTCACTCTTCGAGGTGCAGACCACTGGTGGATTGGGGGGCTTCATGATGGGGCAGGCTATGGGACAGTGGTGTCCTGTAGCCCTCCATGCTGCCCCCCGGCCCATCCTTATCTGTCCTCCAATTTTAAAGCACCACACACACCTACATCTTGGGGGACAAATGGGAACAGGTTCCAGGTGCCTTATGGCTGCACAGGCTGCAGGACAGGAGTGTGCTGTAGCCATCAGCCTTGCCCCCACCTGTCTCCTATGTCCCTCAATTTTAATGCACCACATCACATTTATGGGCACTCACATTCACACTCATGGTGTAGGGTTAATGTTTCTCCGTCAGGGATCGGAGAATCATATTAAGAGGGTGGGTGGTGGGTTAACACACACTGTAGATACGCACGGCATGGCTCGTGGGGCCCAGCCAAGCCCCAACCTCCGGTGGAGACGAGTGAGACCAATGCGGAAGTGCCAAAAACTGCAGTTCACTTACTGTCCACTTGAGTCTGGCTCCGGAAGTGAGTCAATTCCCATAGACCCCCATGTTAAAATGCCCAACTTTAGAGCAGAAATAAACATGTTTACAGCCTGGTACAAAAAATGGTTTTGGTCTCTATAGTTAATTTCCCCTTTCATGACAACTCTGGGGGGGGGTGAATTTTTTTCTAACTCTTCCGTTTAAATGTTATTAAGGTTTGAAATTGCGCATAATTAAGGGTGTGGTCACTTTGAGTGACAGGTCACACCATCACGGGTGGCTAACTAGCATGCTAACTAGCCGCTGACTCTGCTGTGCGGAGCTGAGCTCAGACTCCGCTGTCTGCTCGGCGTCATCTCAGCCAATTCGTGCCCATGTTCAAGGCATTGAACCTGTCCTCTCAGCCGTGTCTGTGCCTTTTGGATATTTTTTCAGGCAAATATTGGAGTAATATGGCTTGCTGTTCGATTAACTATACCAACAGACCATCCAAGAAGTCTGTGCTCCAGGTTTTTCGGTAAGTGAAATTCGGAAATTCTTATATTATTTTATTTATGTTCATATGTTAGCACTAATTAGCGGGTATCGGTGTCTGCGGTCACTACGGTCACCACCTAGCTGTCAGCAGCGTGTATCGGTGTCTGCGGTCACCACCTAGCTGTCAGCTTATTATTATATTATTAAGCCTTTATTTAATACATGTAAAATAACGTTGATACCGGAGGTCTCATTTTCAAGTGCGACCTGTATCACAGCAGCAACATCCACATCAAGTTACAGAGCCACAGACAATACGATACAACACAAGCTTAGTTCCTTAACTAGCTAACCAGCCAGCTAACATTTAGCCTTCGAGCAAGACGCCAATCCGGGATGCATCTAAGTCAGAGCCTGACAGAGAAGTGTTAGGATTTAACGTTAGGCATTTAGGAAGAGAATATTTTGAACGAAAGGCTGTGGGAGGTTTGAAAATAAAGGTCCACCACGTTAGTTAGCTAACGTGATGCAATGTTAACGTTGTCATATGAGCAGTGTAATGTTAACGTAACATTAAGGCTATACTTGTGTATGTAAATTAAAAAGTGGCGAACTGTGTGAAATTACAATAAGGTGTGTAACGTAATTAAAAAAGATAATGTGACATTTGACTGTCACACATAAAATATTAAGAAGATTAGTGTATGATATAGACCTGTAGTTACACAACAATAGATAATGCACAGACAGAATATCAGGACTATGATGGTCACCACCTTTTTGTTTTGCTAAATTAAATTGATTATGATTTATTGAACATTGAAGTAATTTACATTGTATTGTTTGCATGTACAAGTGTCTGCAAAGTAGGTAGCTAACACATATATTTCTGTGTAAAGTTTTCCTGTAGGTGACCCAGACAGACTGGACCAGTGGACACTCAACACGAGAAGACAGACTGGACTCCAAACAAGACTTCCCATCTGTGCAGTGAACACTTTGAGAATCATCACTTCAGCACTGACTCCAGGATAAAGACACCTTTTTTCATACAGTACCTCACAAAGAGTCAAGAAACTTATTAGTTTAAAATGATGAATTATTGTCCATAATACAATTAAATGCATTACATATATAACTAATTGTCATACATTGCTAAGTACTCGATTAGGGCACAGCTTGCTCTGTACTATTACTGATAAGGTGAAATGACACACTGACACACCAGTGTAGTTTAGTGTTCCCCTGATGCAGAAGACCAAACGAAGATTTTATCAATCAAGGAACATGACATGTATTTACCAACTTTAACATTTTAGTGCTTTTTATGCAAAGACCCTTTATCAAAGTGAGAATTACTACCTTTTTCCCCACACACAGTCTGTGAGGAACCAATGGAAAAAATAATCTCATAATGAGACAGCCGAACATAGCATGATTCCACAGTGGCAGTGAGCTTTGAGAACAGTTCAGTTTCCTTTTGATAGCAATAATTATGTTAATGTGGATGAATTGCACACTGTACATTCATACTCCAGTTGTTTTGATTGTACAGTTAAATTTAAAATCAAATTCAAATATAAAGTCGAATATCTACAGAATTTAAACACAAAATATTTTATGAATGACAGCCACTTACTCAGCAATAAGATCATTTTGGTGGTGAGTGGGCTTTTAATCAAGACAGGCTGTAGTCAATGTTTTCTACCTGTGTTTTTAACCTGTCATCTTTCTCTCATGTAGGACATTTGAGGAAAGTTACAATGCCTCGACCAATGTGATATTTACTCCACAGTAAAGAAGTTGTTTCACAAGAAATTAAGACTTTGCAAATTATGACACTTATTCATATGTTTTATAATTACTGTTACAAATCTTTTCATTTATTTCATGTGTACTTTTTTGTAACCTGAATAGTGATGATTTCATGAATGCAAGCTTTGACTTAATTTTGTTAAACTGTTTGTGTAATGGTTAGAATTTTTGTGATATAAAGTGGATCAGACAAAATTTACTTTAGAGTAAAAGCAAATTTTTTTTGAAAGCTGTCATTCATCAGTTTCCTGTGATGACTGGAAATGTAGTGGTGATTTAAACCATTAACAAAATATAATCATTATTAATGGCATCTTAATGTTTTCATTTATGTCTTAACATTTACCCAAGTTTGCATTTATCTTAGCAGAATGTAAAAAAAAAATGAAAAGCTGATGTTATGTGCTGATTTTGTTTGAACATTTCTTTAAGACAAATGAAGAAAATTCACTGAGAAACTATTCTCCTTTTGTGAAAAACAAGGAAATATCTGCACACTGAATAATTTTAAGTCCCGTAGGAGGTATTATTTATTTGTGACATATGAAGTTCTGTGGGTATTGCTTGGTATTGAGGCTTATATAGTGAGGCTAAAAAAAAACAACAACACATAATTGGCTGATTATCTTTCTGTTTGCCTCACTATAAAAACGTCACGATACCTTTGCCTGTGGAAGACCCTCTCAGAGTTGGCAACATAACAAACAAGTGATACCTCCTTGGGGGCTTCAAAACTATTGTGTCCAGCTAATTCTTTGTTTTTCACTTTGAGCCCTTTTATCTTGTCACATTCTTCTGTGTTAAAACTAGACTTCTAATAGAGCAGCGAACAAAGGTTACTCTCTAAAATCTTCTCAGGCTCTGCTGCTGGGTGTAAGTTGTTATCTTCAAGTACAAAGTTAAAATAATCAGGCCCATACAGAAATGGACTGCCTAATTTTTTGTCAGTGACAATGTTAATCATTAATGCTTTATGTTTTATCTGTAGTGTATGATTTGTTTGCCCTTTCAATTGACAGCCAGATTTGATTGTGAAATACAACATTCAGTCAGTAACAAAGACAAAAGTAGTGCAAATATAAATAGAATTTATTGAAATTTATAACAAACAAGTTATAGATGAATATAAAAATTCAACATTGGCCATGGCAGCCTGGGCTATGTTCAGTCCTAACAAAATGTGTCCTAAAGGCCAAATTCAAAAGCAGTGACACTGCCAACTGTAAGCAGTTCACTGTGTTTGGAGGTGGTCTTTAAGACAATTAAGTAATTTACTTAAAAACATATAATTTCTCCTAGGTGTGAGATGAATGTGTCTGGTGTGAGGGTGCTCAATTATGGCACCATTTAAACTATGAACAAATGTAGCCATAACACTGTAAACACATTTCCTAGCCTTGTCAATCTTTGCTGGATTGCAACCTGCCTCCCACCTGCACCTTTGGGCCAGTGAAGAAAATATTATCTTAATGCCAGGATGCTGGAGGTGAAGCTGGTGCAGGTCCTCCTTCATCATGCTGACCAGCTTGACACTGCTGACCTTCCCCATGTCATTGCCACCACAGTGGATGATGAGGACACCTGGTGCTGCTCTTTCTCGCGGGGAGTGGGGAAAGAGGGAGAGAAAGCCTCTCTGCAGTCCACCCCAGCCAAACCAGCAGAAAGGGACGCCCGGCATGCTGAGGGTGCTTCCCAAGGTCTCTGCAGCTCTCTGGACACCACGCCGGACAGAGCTGTCACCAGTGCACCACACTGCATATGAAAGTAAAATGAGTGTAATAAATAATTAGCATTATATATATATTTTTTTTTTAAAGTTTAAGCGTTTTTTTAAGATAACAGCTGAATCATTGTTTCAAGGTTTGTTGTATAACGTTAGTTTAAGCTAAACTCAACTTACCTCAAGTTTCGTGAGGGAGCTGCCACAGGGCTAGCCAAAGTAGCATAGCTTCTTAACCTCATAGCTTGTTAGCCTAGCTTGTTAGCCTTAGCTAACTTAGCAGCACAAAGCGAGGTGGGCGTGTTTAAGCAACCAGGCTTCTTTCAGCCCGCCTCTTTGCCCATTTTTGATTGTCCGGGAGTTGGGTGGAGTCAGGCACTGCCAAAATGGCGACGTTCAGAGCGAGTATTTTGAGCTTCAAATCCACTCTTCAGAAACGGACGAGTGACGTCACGGTGACTACGTCCATTATTTTATACAGTCTATGGGCCCAGCCCTCCTGGGCTGAGGGTTGGAGCCAGGGAGCCCATTTACATCATGGTGGTGTTGCTAGGTTCCCGGTGTCTGGGGGGTCCCGTGGCCCTGTGGCGGGTGGGCCAGGTGGCGTCCTGGGCGCTCTGTGGGTTCCTGCCGGAGTTCTGCCTCCTGACCGGCTGTGGTTTTTGGGCCCTCCGCTAGGGGGTCCCGATGGGGGATTGACTGCTCGTGGTGGGCCGCTCTCTCCAGTGTGTTGGTGGGGGCCCATTCTGGGGGATTTGGGCGAGGGGCCCTTTGCAGGGGTGGGCAGGCCTTCCTGCCCCGCCCGTCTGGGTTGTGTCTCTGGCTCTCTGGGGGTGCTGGCCATTGCCGCCCCGGGTCCTTGGGCCTGCGTGGTGTCCTGCGGCCTCTTCGGCTCCCTGGGCGTGGGGTCTGGCCGCTCCTGTGGTCTTGGGATGCCATACCGCCCGCCTTCCCATGCAGGGCTGGGACATTGGCCCTGGACCCTGGTGATGGTTTTCATAAACACATTGGGAGGGTTCAAATACACGCATGCATGTTTGATACTTAAGCTCCGTGATGTATTGCAAAGAACCAATGGGATCACTTAAAAGGGGCCCACTTGCTTCTCGAACCTACCACACTGCGCTGGCAAACTCCTCTTCACAATTAGGCTTTCCTCCTCCATTGGTGTCCAGTATAGACTTCTCTTTTGTTTTTTTTCAGTACAGTATAGTAGACATGTATATGTTTATTTTTGATAATCTGTATGGAGCACAACCACCTCAAGGCCACAATACATCAGCTACACTGCCTGTTTCTCCTCTGTTTTTTTTTTTTGTTTGTTTGTTTGTTTGTTTTTCCTCCTTCTTCTCTGCATGCACTGTCGCTATGTACATACATATTAACATATATACATATATGTATATACATTTATATATATATATATGTATATACAAAGTCAAAGAGCAGCGAAAGACAGCCTTGCTTTCACTTGATGCGGAAAAGGCTTTCGACAGCGTTGAGTGGCCCTATCTGTTCAAAGTGCTTATCCGATTTGGCTTTGGAGATAGATTTTGTAAATGGGTTAGATTGCTTTGTACAGGACTTACTGCAGAAGTCTTAACCAACAATGTGGTCTCTAAACCTTTCAATATTTCTAGAAGTTGCCCACAAAGCAGCCCTCTTCCTCCATTATTATTTATTCTTGTAATAGAACCACTTGTTATAGCAATTAGGATTAGAACAGATATCTGTGGAATTTGGGAAGGCCATTTGGAACATAAAATAGCGCTTTTTTGCCGACGATGTAATTTTATTTCTAAAAAAATTAAATAGCTCCATTCCAGCACTTATAGATCTAATTGAAACCTTTGGGAAAATATTGGGATACATAATTAATTACTCAAAATCTTCTATAATGTTACTTAATGAATCAGATAGGATAAATGGTAATGTCCATGTCTCTCCCTTTAATGCTACAGATAATTTCACATATTTAGGTATAAAAATTGTCCCTGAGGTGAACAAGATTTCTCAAATAAACTATGACCCATTGCTGGAAACTACGACCTCTAGAACGCTGGATATCACTTCCAATATCAATGTTTGGTAGGATAAATATCCTAAAAATGAACATTGTTCCTAAATACCTTTATTTATTCCAAAATATCCCCCTACCCCCTCCCTCGTCCTTGTTTACTAGAACTAAAAAATTGTTTACCAACTTTATCTGGCAAAATAAACGTCCAAGATTACGTCTGTCGTTAATATATTTACCATATGATTGAGGAGGCCTTCAATGCCCAAACATCCAGTGGTACTACTGGGCAGCTCAACTACAGTCCATCATGTTTTATTTCTCTCCTGAAAACACCCCCATCTGGATAGACATAGAATCCTGCTCGGTGAGGCCTAGCTTACCACTTCACTTGTATTTGTATTCAGCGGATCAGAAAAGTCTGAGAAAAAATGCAGATAACCCTATTGTACTAAACATGATTAACATTTGGTTTGATACTTGTAAATATTTGAACATCAATCCGTCCTGGTCACATTTTAGTCCTATTTGGGGTAATTCCAATTTCAAACCAGGGAGAAGCGATCTAGGATTTTGAACATGGGCTGAAAAGGGATTCAGGAAAGTTCAAGATATGTACAGAAAAGATGACACATGTATGTGCTTCTCAGAAATAACAACCAAATATAACACTCCAAAAACGCATTTCTTTAAATATCTTCAAATTAGGAGTTTTATATCGTCATCTCAAAACTATTCATTGGACATACCTACTATTTCCTCATTAGAGAAAGCAATTACAGGACATTGTTATGATAAAGGTTTAATCTCACTCCTGTATGATTTGCTCATATCCGGGTCTGATGAATCTTCAAAACCCAAATTGAGACTGTGGATGGAAGATATAGGTGATGACATATCACTACAAGACTGGAAAGGGGCATGTATGAGGGCTCAGAAACAAACAATTAACAGCAACCTGAAACTTATTCAGTATAAATGGCTGATGCGTACATACATTACTCCAGTCAAATTACACCAGTTCAATGATAACATCCCTGATACATGTACCAAGTGCAATGAAGTAAGAGGAACGTTCTACCACTGCATAGTGTGAAAGTGAAATCCTTCTGGCAAGATGTTATTAACATGACTGATCAGATGTTAGCTAAGAAGTTACCACTGGACCCCAAGCTTTTCCTTTTGGGTATATATCCAACCAATCCACACTTACAAAGCAAAGAATCTAGACTTGTAGATATGTGTATACTACAAGGTAAACGTATAATTTCCCTTAATTGGAAATATGTTGATGGACCAAGAATTGGAAGGTGGTTTAAAGAGATGGCATCAAACATGACAATTGAAAAGATAACATACATTATTAGATGGAAGCAACATATTTTTGATGACATCTGGAGACCTTTTATATGTTTTTTAAGAAAGGATGTTGGTGTTGGCTACCTCCTTCAGCAGGAGGAGTCTCTGAGGGAGTAGAATGTCCACGTGGAGTGATACAATGTCCCGAGAAACACCCTTGAAATGTATCAATGATATAACTGTTATCAATATTTGCATTATTATTTATCAATATTGTTATGTTTTTTGCCTTATTTTTAATTTAATGGTATGTTTTTTTTGTTGTTGTTTTTTTTTGTTGTTGCTTTTTGCACATTTTTCTTATGCTTGTTTGGTGAGGGGAAGAAGTGAGGGGAGGGTGAACAGGGAGAACAAGTTTGCTGTGCTGCACATAACAATGACTGTTCCATATGTTGTAATTTGCAAACGAAAACTAATAAATACATTAAAAAATAAAAAGAAAAAAGAAAAAAAATAAGACACATTATTGAATGCTAATTTGCTCTGACACTTTGTTGTCTTCCTTTCAAAAATCACCATCATGTGTGCATGTGCACTTTCATTTGTAATACTACTATATATGGTTGCACATGTTTTCACGGTCAATTCATATTAAGAATATACAATAAATGTGTATGACTTTGTTGTGTATAGTTCAATATCTCAACCATAATATTTAAGATTTTACTATAATGTAAATCTAGTATTAAAATTTTTTATCATATCCATGCACATGTACCAAAATGCATTTAATTAATATAAGATACACTCATTATACCCACACTTAGTACTTGCCTTTGATTTACTATAGATAAGGGTTGGATGCAAGACATCCTGTGACTGGTCAAAACACTTTGTTCACACCCTTTCTGCCGTGACACACCCAAAGCACACAATTTTTATAGTGTATGTGGGACATCCTGACATCACTGCACCTAGATTCCTCTGACGCGAGCTGACATTTTCTGTCTATACAGACTAATACATTATTTTATTAAAAACATTAAACACCACCTAACATTATATTTTGCTGTTTTCCATCTGTAACTTCTACAACAACCTTTAACACTGATAACTCACTTGCTACTTGCTGGATCATGACTGTTATTACATACTGTATTTGAATCCTACTGTAATTATATCATGTACATATATATATAAATGTACTTACATCAAAATGTGTTACACACTATCCAGAGTACTGTCACTACAGACCTTCGTCTTTTACAATACATGGAAACACTTCAATTCCTAACACTATGACATAAAACATGTTGTTGTTAACATTATATAATTTCTTTATCAAGACAGTGTATTCAGTGTCATACAGTGTGGATGTTTTGCACAAGACATTTAATTTACATAGCTGACATATCACAGGTACATTTTATTTAATGCATCGTTGAAAATTATATACATATTGTAATGTACTGTCATATCATATACCTCTATTGCCAAAAATGACCTTGTGTTCTCTTGCGTTGCTTGTTTTGTTGACATTTCGACTCTTACAAATAATTTCAGTGTCTACGTGAGCTGGAGGCCGACAGCAAGTGGCTGAGGTCCCGCCCAACGCTGCTCGCAGCTTTAGGCTTTTAGCTTTCAGCAACAACGGTTGATACCATTCATGCCAATAAAGCTAAATTGAATTTGAATTTGAAAAAATTTGAGAGAGAGAGAGAGAGAGAGAGAGAGACAGAGACACAGACACAGAGAGAGAGAGAGACAGACGCAGCTCCAAAACTAGAATATCTAAATGTGACAGCGGATGCTGATGTTGCTGTTGGACATACATGCACACGTACTGTAAAACATACATTTGGTAGGTTAACACAAAGGCATTTCCTAAAGATATAATGATGTTTCTGTGTGTCTGCTTGATGATACAAAGTGTGATACTGAAAAGAGAAAAATTCAATAAAATTGACTCTTATACACTGTAGTGTCACCAAATATTGACTTCACTCTTAGAAAATTGTTAATGTGCCTGATGTTTTAAAATTCAATAACAGACAAACTGTTGTAAATGAATTAAGTTCTAATATTAGTCAAAAAAAATCATCATAATAATTCTATAGCTGTTTGGGTCCAGGTGTGTTGTGTTGCTCAGGACCCAAAGAAGTGCAGTGTTGACTGTGAAGCTGTTTAAATGAGTGTTTTCGAGAAAGCTGGAAGCAGCAATACCTAAACAGGCAGGTTTCAAACGGGCACTGCACTAGTTTGATAGAGAGGGAGAATGTAACAAGAAGCAATCTCTGTGCAATCAAGCACATCTCCTTTGCAGTAGAAAACGTGGCATGAATGCTGCTCAGGGCTTGAGTCAGTGCAAGTATCCCCACCCCAATGAAAAAAGGTTTATCTACCTTGGACTTGAGGGCCCAGTAGTCTTCTGTGCCGTATTCCACATGTCTGAAAGCAGTCAGATAGTCATAGCTGATGATCGCCGTCTGCACGCAAACAAAGCAGTGAACAGGTAAAGAACTGAGGAGTCGGCAGGTCCATTTTTTGTTTTTTGTTTTGTTTTGTTTTCTTTTTTTGGGGGGGGGGGGCTGAGTGACAGGATGGATGATTAGTAAACTAAATAATGAAGCAACAGCAGAAAACCTTTGACAGCAGTAACATCATATTGTTAACTGAAATGTCCAGTCACCTATCTAGTGATATTTACTTAGAATGATGAGTGGAGCACCCAATATGATAAAAGAAGGAAATGAGTTCTGAGACAGCAAAAAAAAAAAAAAAAAACTCTGACTAAAATGTGACATTTTTCTGTATGGCAGCTACAGTGGAAACCTCTCACTATAATGTGATGATTATTTTTTTCTCATGCAGATTACTGTCTAATTGAGATTTGTATTTTTATTACATGGATATAAAGTAATAGTACGGACAGCTTTGCCATTCACTAATTGACTGATTCTGACTGGCTGATGAGATCTTCATCACATTTTGCCCGTTTCTGATTGGTGCATTTTCCATCCATCTTCCTTTCTGTCTCTGCCTCACTCTCTGTCCATTATACTTCAACACGGCGACAGGTGGTCTCGGTGGAGGGCGTGCTGTTGGCTGTCGGCGAACAGGTACGCTGTCAAAACTTGAGCTTCACGGATGAATAAAGCAGTGGTTGTTTTTCTGAAGGAGGAAAGTTCGAGCTAATGGTCAGCGGTAAGGTGATGAATTCATTAAGGACGAGGCTTTACTGAAGGAGCTCTCTCATTTTGGGAAGTTTGCCAGCAGTTTTAAGCTGATCCCTTTCAAGTGTAGGAATCCAGATCTGAAACATGTTTTATCTTTGAGGAGACAAGTGATGATATATCTGAAATCACCTGAGCAGACACTTATTGTCAGGTGACAGCGCTTACGCTGTGTTCGCAACATCAGAGAGTTTGCAGTGTTTTGAATGTGGGGAGATCTGACATAAGCAGACGGCCTGTCTAAGAAGGGAGAAGGAGGTTAGGGTGACTGAGGACAATAATGCTGCAGGTCCATCTTCTGGTGGAGAGCAGGAGGGTCAAGGGGCTGCAGGGGAAGAAATGGAGTTGAAAGAGCAGCCCAGAGTGGAGGATAACCCGTGGGAAAATGATCAAGTAGAGCAGGTGGAGGCTCAGGAGGAGGAGGGGTGGACTGAGGTGGAAAGGAGAGGGAGAAAGAAAAGGTGTACAGAGGTGCTTCCCTCACTAGGAGGACGGCAAGCTGGGGCTCACAGGTGACAGGCTGGTGGTCAGCAGGAGGCCAGTGGTCTGGCTGAGGAGTCTGATGGAGAGTGGGATGAGATAGAAATGTCTCAGGGAGAGGGAGGAGAGGCTGAGGTGTCACTCAGTCAGACAGGTGAAGGTGAGGAGGAGGTTTACTCATTTGAAGAAACTGATGGATTTTTAATGAAAACCAAGAACATGAAAAACATTGATTTGGCTGGTTATTTTACAGATTCTCAGAAGTTTCTGAGATCTATGAAACACGTGCTCAATGGAAGGAGGCTGCTTCCTGGTACAGGAGTGACTCAAAGCAAAAGGTTTAGGCTGAAGAAATGGGCTACAACTGTCAAGACACTCATGATGAATGCGTGCAGGTGTCACAGTGGCCTGTCAGGCGTTTGGTTTTCAATCTGTCTCTGTTTTTCCTCTCCTCTTCCCTCATGGAGATTTTAAAAGTTGGGTCACTTAATATTAATGGAACCAGAGACCACGGGAAAAGGGGAGTGTTGATAGATTATGTTAAAGAGAAGAATGTTCATGTTATTTACTTGCAAGAAACCCACAGTGATGTCATGAATGAGGTTGACTGGGGGGTGTGGTGGAGGGGAACCCACGGCACCAGTGGAAGTGCAGGGGTTGTAGTTTTGTTTGCACCAGAACTTTCACTCAGTATCACTTCACAGAAAGAGGAATGTAAAGGCAGATTGTTGGTAGTGAGGACGGAAATTCGGGGGTTGGTGTTTGTGAATGTATGCACACAATACAGGCAGGGAAAGGACAGTGCTGTTTAAAGGCAAGGCAAGTTTATTTGTATAGCACAATTCAACACAAGGTAATTCAAAGTGCTTTACAGAGACATTAAAAGCAACAAGACACAATTTAAAACGATAAAAACAGTCGATTAAAAAGGGAAAAAGAAATTGAGAATGATAGTGATAATAATAAAATACAGTAACATAAAATAAAAACAGGCTCAATACATTGAACAGTCAGGATAAGAAAAGAAGTAGAATAATAAAAGGCATAAATCAGCAGTGTGTAGTTAAAAAGTACGGGCAGTAGAATACAGCAGGTAAGTATTTAATCTAAGAGTACGCTTCAGTAAACAATAGTGTTTTTAGCCCTGATTTAAAGGAGCTGACAGTTTGAGCAGACCTCAGATCTACGGGAAGTTTGTTCCACAGGTGAGGAGCATAATAACTGAATGCTGCCTCACCTTGCTTGGTTCTTGAGGGCAGGGTTTGTGATGGTGTAAAACACTGGGTGAATAATAATGCACAGGTGTTATCATTTATATAACGCTTAACCGCTCACCTCTGCTTCACTTTTCATGGGATTAGCAAGGGTGGTCATTTTGAATGAAACACAATAATGGTCAGATAAAGTGACATCGTTCACCACAACCTAAGAGATATTAAGACCTTTGGAAATAATTACATCTAATATGTGTCCTCTGTTATGTGTCGGTTCTGTGACATGCTGAGAAAGCCCAAAGTTATCCAGAATATTCAACAGTTCCTTAGCACACCCATCTGTAAGATTATCAACATGAATGTTAAAATCTCCCACTAAAACAACACAGTCAAAATCCATGCACACAATAGACAGCAATTTGGCAAACTCATCAAAAAACCTTGCATCATATTTGGGGGGTCTGTAGATGGTCACTAAAATTGCTCGACAGGGGGATTTTAACTATTCAAAGGAGTCAAACTGACCATAAAACATTTGCTTACACTGGAAGCTGTCCTTGAACAGAGTGGCAACTCCGCCTCCTCTCTTATGTATTCTTGCTTCACTAAAGAAACTAAAATTTGGAGGGGCTGTCTCAATTAAAACTGCTGCACTATTTTCCTGGCCTAGCCAAGTTTCAGTTAAAAACATAAAATCAAGTTTGTGCTTGTTAATAAAATCATTGATTAAGAAGGATTTGCTAGCCAGAGACCTGATATTTAGAAGTGCTAGTTGTGAAACGTTATCTGACGTAAGTTTAGAGACAGACTGCGTTTGACATGAGATACATATCAGATTTGATGGGTTGACCGTCCTTGATTTTCTGCAGTTGTTTTTATTTTCGCCATGCCGCCGGCTGAATGAAATTGCCGGCATAAGGGGGAAAGCGGCATGGTGACTGTCCTATCTCTTCTTTTCTTGACATTCTTGCTGGGACAGAGACAATCTCTGCAGGTTTCTTGTAATGTGGAGGACAGAGCCACAGACCGTGACGTCATCATCATGGGAGGCGGTTGTTGTTTTTTTTGGAGCAGTAACTGTCTGTCTGTCTGCTCCCTATGTGCTGACTTTCCTGCTTATCAGTGCATATATGTTCTGATAAGATGACTCGATGGTGTGACGTATGTTGCAGCCAAGATGTTTAGAGCCAAGGTTGTTTGGGTGAATCCCATCTGACATGAAGCGACTTTTTATGTTCCAAAAAAACTTAAAATTAAAATTGTCAATAAATCCAACCTGTTGCTCGAGGCAGGCTGATGACAGCCAGGTGCTTAAGCCAAAGAGTCTGCTGAAGGACTCGCAACCTCTGCCGAGTGTTAGGATAGGTCCAGAGATGAAAGACACTCCTGAGTGAAGTTTTTTAAGTGTTTCCAATAAAAACAAAAAGTCTTTCTTTAGGGTCTCAGACCCAGATTTATTCATGAGGGTGTCAAATGAGCCAGCATGAATAACAATCTTCTTAATATGTGGCCGTGTAGACATAATGTCTGGTAGCATAGCTGCCACCTCTCTGACTGATGTGTTATTCACAGTTAGATTTTCAGTCCTGGCCATTTCCACCTGCCTCGTTATAAAATCCCCAATCAGAATAGTGTCTATCCTCTTAGCTTTATTTTTGGCAGAATGCTCTCTGGCTCTTAATTAACTAAATGGTCAGGCGTCGAAACCCGGGCGTTACGGGCGGCGCGTTACTCGCATTACGCGCGAGTAATTCGCTTCATTTGCGTTTGGTGTGAACGCACAGTAACACCACAGAACAGATACAAAATCTGGCTGAAATAAGGAGGGATTTGGCCTCCTTTCTCAGGATAGAGCAAGGGGGCTCTTGTGAGGGCTAGATTTTCACTGTTGAATAAAAAGGATGCACCCACCTCATTTCTCTTTGGGCTGGAGAAGCAACGAGGGGAGAACAAACACATACACTGTTTGCTAAGTTACTATCGTGGTTTCTGTCGAAACTTTTCAGATGTGGTGGCTCCTCTCACAGGTCTCGTAAGTCCGTTAAAAAGCTTTGTTTGGTCCCCCGCTTGCCAGGCTGCCTTTGAATCCGCCAAAGAGTTATTATGTAGCGCACCCGCTCTAGCTGTGCCCAGCTTTACGTGCCCTTTTAAGTTAGAAGTAGATGCCAGTGCATGTGGTGCAGGTGCCGTGCTTCTGCAGGAAGACGATCAGGCTATTGACCACCCTGTCTGGTACTTTTCAAATAAGTTCAATAGGCAGCAACTTAACTGTAGTACCATCAAGAAGGAAGCTCTCGCTCTTTTGCTTGCCTTACAGCATTTTGAGGTGTATCTCGGATCCAGTTCACAGCCCATCCAAGTTTTCACAGACCATAATCCATTAGAATTTCTTGCCCAACGGCGGCTTATGCGCTGGTCTCTTCTTCTGCAGGGTTTCAATGTGCAGATTTTTCATTTAAAAAAAAGGAACAGAAAATGTAATAGCTGATGCTCTCTCCAGAAGTTCTGTTGATGCATAGAAATTAAACATTATAAGGGGATGTTTAATTCTTGGGCATGGGGATGTTACGACTGTTGTCATAATTTATGTAAGTTTGTGTTTCCGTGCATGTTTTGTTTTGTCTGCGTGTTCTGTTCTGTGCTTTGTGTATGCAAATAGGTGTGTGCCACAGCCCGGCGGTGACTGGCGGATTGTTTAGGTCCTGGTTCGTTATTGGTTGCAGCCGAGGGTGTTCGGGATTTATAGGGCCAAGATGGCAGTTGCCTGTGGGCTAGCAGGCATTCCTCACCTTCCTCTTCTCCCAACTGGCCACACATTGTATTATTGTAGTGAACCATTATTGTGTAATCAACTGTTGAATAGTAGGGGTGGACTGCCAGTTTTGTTGCTAACACTTTTCTCCTGTTTATCTAGTTAGGGAGGTAAGCATTTTGTCATTTGTTTCTTGTTTTGATTAGGCTATTTACTTACTCCCTGGACAGGATTGTTTTGTTTGTTATTTTGGCCTTAGTCCACCATGATGTTATTATTTCACTCAATTCTGTTATTTAAATATTGTAACAAAATCACACTATTGATCCTTCCACACGTCTTTGTCATTGTGGCTACTTGGGACTTGGGGAAGATGGGGCCTTTCATGTTGTGTCTAAGACACCCCTAGACTGGGCATAACAGTCTGCCTGATGGGCAGGTTACATCTGAACTGAGTAAAATGAGGGATGTGGCTGTGAGCTTTTACAAGAGACTGTATGCTGCAGAGGAGTGTGATCCAGTCTGTACTCAAGCACTGCTGGAGAACCTGCCACAACTCCCATCATCTAAAAAGCTCTGAAAGGGATGCTCTTGTAACTTTTCAGGAGTATAGCAGCTGCACAGATGGCATCTGGATGTTCCCCCGGGGTGGACGGACTGCCAGCAGAATTTTATAAAAGCTTCTGGTCGGTTCTGGGTCCAGACTGGTATCAGGTTGTGTTGGAGTGCCTTCATGTAGGAGAGCTGCCACTAGCTGTCGTAGGGCGTGTTACTGTCTTCATACAATCAGAAAAAAAAATGGCTCAAAAGGGGCAGGAGGCTGCAACATATAAAAGAGGATGCCACACCAAAAAGTAACAGTTTACCTACAAGCTTTATTGTTTAACCTCAAAGCATTAAACAAATGCACAAACAAACTAAAGGAAAACAAAAGGGGCTGGAGATAGTAATTGTAATTTCATTTTCTTTGTGTTTTCAACTACTTCAGATGTCTAGATCTCTTAACTTTCCACCCAGACACAAAATGCTGCAGGATACGCCAGGTGTGAAACACACCCTAGGGGGTCAGAACCAATACTTGCAGCAGACAAAAGAGTGTGAAAACACTGGGTAGGGGCACTGCTCCCTGCCACAGACAGAAGGGTGTTGAAACAGATCTTAAGGTATCAATGTTTAAGCTTACCCATGCTCTGGGTCTTCTTCATTCTGACTGCTCGTGTGCTGATTGACCTTTTCTTTGCAAAGAAAATAAAAACCTTGTCGGCCAGCAGAAGTCTCTATTTCATCATTCACCAGCAGCAGAGAATTTCCAGAACAATTTGGTGTCAGAAGTGGGATCCCGCGAGCGATCGTCTGGGACAGAGCGCCGACAGTGACAGGCCATCCTGGAAGGATAAAGATTTCCAGCCTCCAACCTCAAATCCTCTTCTGAGAAGGGAGGACTGACTGCAGACGTCCCAGATCGTTGCCGCTGGGATTCCATGAATGCAATCTGGTGAGTACTGAAATACTGACATTTAATTTTTTATTTTTTTTTTTATTTTTTTTTGTTTTTAATTTGGCATAACATTTCCATTTCTCATATTATCCACAATTGACCTGCTTTTTGTCACTTGTAGCCTAAACGAAGTGACCAGCTTTTTATTAGTTGTAGCCTAAACGAAATGATCGGCTTTTTATGGCTTGTAGCCTAAACACAGTGACCGGCTTTTTATCGCTTGTAGTCTAAACGAAGTGACCTGCTTTTGTCTCTTGTAGCATAAACAAAGTGACCTGGTTTTTATTGCTTGTGGCCTAAATGATGTGATCCTTACAGAGACGTCTGTCTTGTAATAGTCGTGCACAAACTCCACATTTGGAATGGGGAGTGAGATTTCCGTCGAGGTAGGACCTCCGGAGGGGCCTATGGTGGATGTTATGAGAGGGAAATATGGGGATAAAAGTCTAAAATATTTAAATGTCTGGACAGCTGAGTTTGGATTCCCAATAGGAGGATCCCTCAGTTTAAAAAACATATCAATATTAGAAGAAAAGCTGAAGGGAAAAGAACAAGAAATGAGAAGGAAAAAGTTTCTGTTAAAAAAACCATTAGAAATTATGGAAGGTCAAAAAGAATGTTTACAGATGTGGAAAGGAGAAGCAAAGACACAAAATAGGAAAACAATGCAGAAACAACTACCCTTTTCATGTGAAAAAGTTGAAACCAATGAAAAGCAAAATTCACATACGCAAAGAACACCGGACTTGCAGATCGCCTCTTCTTTGTTTCCCCAGTGGGCAGTTTTGAAGCTGGATCCAGACCTAGATGGCAACCCACCATTTCGTCCTCCAGCTCCACCACCATACAACTCCGCAACACCCAACGAGAGAAGATGTTTGCCACAACAAAAAAACAAGTTCAGAAGCAGCTCATCCTGAAGTGCCTGTTCCACCACAAAACTCTACAGTAGACAAGTTGGACTGAAAATGGTTGAGGGTTGTTGGAAAGAAATGGACACCTGCTGACAAGCCAAACCAACTTGTGGGGCCAGAAGAAGGCACAGCACCACACTCACACACACATACTGAGCAGATTAATACACAAGCTATTGAGAGTTCAGACAATAGATATGCAATTGCTTCAAGACGTTTCCACAACATACATTGACCATCGCAGAACAAAATGTTGTATTTTTAGTTGACTCAGGGGCCACACATTCTGTGATAAAAGCTTTAGAATTCACTAAAAAACCAAAATTAAGTGGCGATTATGTGTACTCTGTTGGTTCATCAGGTCAAACAATTAGAGAAAACATTACTGTCCCACTCAAATGTGCGGATGAGTCAAATACAAGCTTCAAACATGCATTCTTGCTCTCTGAAGTCTGCCCCATTAATCTGATGGGCAGGGACTTGATGTGCAAATTAGGCCTTTGTCTGATCTCAACCCTGGAGAATGTCAAAGTTCACAGACTATCTGATCTGGAACCAAATTTTTCACACTCCTTTGTCCACCACACCCCAAACCTGAGATATGCATATCAGTGGAAATTGCAATCATCAGCAACCTCTGAGCTTGTTACAGAAGCTAGGAAAACAGTTTTTACAGCTTCAACAGATTTCATGACACCAGAGGACCTGCACTGCACCTCTCATGTGTCGCCAGGACCTGATGAGCCATATGAGGAAGGTTGGTTGAGGGAGCGATTTGACAAACTCACACTGATTTATTGGACACAACACAAATGTGCTATATCAGTCTCTCTCACACCAGCTCAATGTGGCATGTACACCATGGACCATTCAGTCCCACACACCACACTTGCAAAACACACATCAGATAACTGGGAAGATTTGGGCCCATTTATAAAATCATGTCAGCGCGCAGTCGAAATTGCCCAAGTGTTGTGAGGAGAAAAAAAAAAGGTCCAGAGTGAACATCAGTCCATTTGAAATTCTTTTTGGCAAACCTCCATCCCTAGGAGTGGAGCCTGTAACCAGGCCACTCCCCTCCACTGGCCTATGTGAGGATGATTTGTTACAATATTGCAAAAAACTTATCTTCCACTCTCTCTCAAATTTCTCAGCAGGTGAAATCAGCCATCAGCTTCCACATCACTCCATGGTTTCCAACCTGGCGACTTGGTGGTGATAAAGGACCTAAACAGGAAACACTGGCACTCCAAATGCTGGCGAGGTCCATTCCAGGTGCTCCTGACAACGCACACTGCTGTGAAGATTGCTGACAGAGCAACGTGGATTCACGCCAGCCACTGCAGGAAGGTCCCTGAGCCATCGGAGGAACTCAGCTGTCGACGCAAGGACAGGACAACGCGAGGACGAACAAAGCAAGGACGAACGAGCACAGCAGAGGACGACACGAGAAAACTCTGTGAATTCAACAGACACCAACTAGACGTGCAGGACTAATACGCAAACCTTTTCCCACCAGGCTACATCATGTACCACATGATCCTGACCCTATCATGTTCGGCTATGCTGATAGAGGCCTACACCTACAAACCTGCTGAGACTGTCACTCTGACAGAAGGACGAAGCGCAACATTCAGCTGTACTGTTTATCCCCAAATTTGGCAATCAGGTCAAATTCACACATATTATGCCAAATATGACATGTACCTATGCAGAGACCCCTGCGGCCCACACGATTGGCACTTGATCGTGGCCGCTACTGACAAAACTCTTGCTCTAAACAGAGATCCCCGCTTCATGATAACAAAAATTCCAAATTCCAACAGAACCCAGATCAGCATCTCTGATGTCAAATCCACTGATGCAGGCACATATTGGTGTGGAATTGTATATCCAAGCTCTGATATGCACAGAGAACTCAGAGTCATAGTCAGTGGGCCACCAGACCCATATGACACCCAACTTAACATGCTGTCAGATGTTAAGACTGCCTCGCCGACAAAAATAGAAAAATGCCCATGCACAGCTGAAGTCAAGGTACTGGTACTGTGGCAAAAGTACAAACGTGTAAAGAAAAAAACACCTATGTTGTGGCTACGTACCGCCTGATGAAGCTGTAAGCGAAACGCATTGCTCTATTAAATTCTCGATCCTCTTTCAAAGTCCTGTCTTGTGTGCGGTACGTAGCCACTGCCTCGACAACTTAAACATCGCTAATCACAAAGATGACACAGTGCAACAAGCCCTCAGACAATGCAATAACAACAGTGCATGTGCTGAGCTCTTTTACACAAAAAAGAGTTGAAGATTCCTGGTGACTGTTGAGTGTGTCATGCTTTAGCAGCTAGATGGCAAGCAAAACCTCTGACAGTAAATGTTACAAGGCCACATGAAAGAATCTTGGGGCAGGAAAGATCATGGTAAATGCACTGTCTCCCTGTGTTACGGCTGCGGCCGTGTATTGTAACATTTATTGCATGTATATTGTTTTTTTTATGTGAGAGTAAGACCTCTTCGTTTTCTGAGGATCTGTGCCAGATGCTGCCTCCGTCTCCTTCTGAGTGGTGGGTTCTGGCTGGTCGTAGCTGCTGCTGATTGGCTGTTGCGGGGGCTTGGCTCTGGTTGTGGCTGCTGCTGATTGGCTGTCGCTGGGGCTTGGCCTTTTAAAACCCTGGCAATCTGTCAAAATTGGAAGGTAGTTTTGACAGCAGCATTCCTCCTTGTCCCGACTCCAAACCTGCCTGTGCCTTCGTAAACTGAATCTGTTGTGTTTTCTGACTGGAGAGCAGTGAGCCTTAGCTGAACTGTCAGATTGTTGTTTGTATCCTGTATTGTGGTCAGTGTAAACAACAACAGGGGCACTAGCAGAACCGACATAAACCTCAAAATGTTTAAGGGCAAAGATAAGAGCGCAAGAGCCTCCTTTTCAATTGCTGAGTACATGCGCTGATGCTGATTAAATGTTTTGAGAAATACAAGTCCTGACACATCTGCCTAAAAAGAGGAATTTAAGTGACCTTAAAAACTGGAGACCAGTTGCATTGCTTTGTGTGGACCGAAAAATCTTTTCCAAGACTCACACCATGAGTCTGGTTGACTTGAACTTTGACACACATCTACATTTCAATGTCCTCCACACAAAGGCCTCTTGGACATCTACGGCCACCATAATAGATTCTTGGTGCTGCCATGGGCTTGCAACCCATGGTAGCAGTGGTGAGGCCTAGCAGCCTTACTACATACAAAATTAGCTACAGCCAACATAGGGAAAATAATAGTAAGAGAGGATGCAGGTGACACTGAGGTCAATATGCCAGTCAGAGAGAGAACCATGGAGCAAAAGGTTTGATTTAGATGGCCTAGGGCAGATGACAGTAAAGAATGGGAGATAGTTCACAGTGATTAGTCAGTAATCTTAGGCAGGCTTAGAGGGAATGCAATAGAAAGGTAAGAAAAGATGGGAGATATAATTTACTCATATGGTGCAGAGAGGTTCGGGGTGCATGAGAGAAAGAGAAGTGAGAGGGTACTGTCAGGTAAGTCTAGGCAGCAAAGAGAAATAGAGAAGTTAGTTAAGGGAAGGAGACAGTTATGAAAGCAGTGGAAAAAGGCTACAAAAGAAGAAATGGAGGGAATTAATGTGTTGCAAGAGGAGTTGAGAAGCAGGATAGCAGTTCTTAGAAGGGCAGAGCATCTCAGGAAAAAGAGGAGGAAGATGGAACACATAAGGAGAGGTTTTTTCAGGGACCCTTATAAGTTTGTTAAAGGATTGTTCAGCCAGAAAAGGGAGGGCAGCTCAAAGCAGAAAGGCTAGAGGTTGAAGAATATTTGAAAAATACATATTCAGATTTAGAGAAGAATAGGATAATAGGTTTCCACTGGACATCCCTCCATTAGGAGGGATAGAGCATGAGATGGATGTTAGGCCACCTAGGTGGAAGGAAGTTCAGGAGGTCGGCCCCAGGGCCTAATGGAGTCCCCTACAAGGTTTATAATACTGCACCTGACATCCTTAAATTTTTGTGGAAACAGCTAAGAATAGTTTGGGAGAAACAGATTATCCCAAGAGCATGGCGTAGGGCAGGGGGTGTCCTCATTCCTAAGGAGAAGGAGTCTGTGGACCTTAGCGAATTCCGGATGATTTCTCTCTTGAATGTGGAGGGGAAGATTTTCTTTAGTGTAGTAGCGCAGAGATTAGCTAGCTACTTAGAAAGGAATAACTTAATAGATACTATGGTGCAGAAGGCAGGAATACCAGGTTTTGCAGGGTGTTTAGAACATACTAGCATGATCTGGCACCAGATTCAGGCAGCGAAGATTAAGAAAAGGGACCTGCATGTAATATTTTTAGATCTTGCAAATGCGTTTGGTTCAGTACCACATACTGGAGTGCATTTGGAGTGCATCTGACTACTTCAAAGTGCCACAGGTAGTTGTTAACTTAGTGAAAGCATACTTTCAGGATATTAGGTTGTGTCTAAGTGCAGCAGGTTTCACAACAGGTTGGCAGAGGCTAGAAATAGGCATCATGGCAGGGTGTACAATTTCTTGATTAGCATTTACTATGGCGATGGAAGTAATCATCAGGGCTTCTAAGTGGGTGGTAGGTGGGGAGAGACGGTAGAACGGGTTGCATCTTCCACCAGTTAGGGCTTACATGGATGACATGACACTGGTGACCACAACAATGCCATGTACAAAGAGGCTACTAGAGAAGGTAAATAAGAACCTCAAGTTGGCCAGCATGAAGATCAAGCCTAGTAAATCTACAAGCATCTCAATATGTAGAGGGAAGTTAAGTGATAGGAAGGTTGTCATAGATGATGAGGACATCCCAACAATTAGGGAAAAGTCAGTAAAGAGCTTAGGTAGGTGGTACAATGTGGATTTGAATGATGAGGAACAGGTGGTGAAATTAAGAAAACATGTGGCTGAAGGATTGGATAGAATAGATAAATCAGAACTTCCAGGAAAGTTGAAGGTGTGGTGTTTGCAATTTGGGCTATATCCTAGGTTAAAGGGACATTGTGTAACATTTTCAGTTGTTTATTGGCAAAAAATGATGTCTGCATTCATAAATATAATCACCAATAATCTGACTTATTCTCGTAAAAGGAGAATTTCGGATTTGTTTGTACATTGTGCAGGTAAGTCGTCTGTGGGGTTCCATTACGTTTCGCCATCTTGAGAATACACCCGCCAGCAAGGGACATACAGCACTGCCTTCGGCGTTTTCGTTGAGAGCCAGGCCAGCACTGCGTGACTGAGGAGCCGAAGGAGAGGAGCAAGAGGCACTTCACTACTACCCTGGCAAACAAAGTCCCACTCTTTGAGCATAATGCAGGATCATGCATATGCAGCATCATGGGAGACGGAATCCTTGTCGCCAAGAAAGCGCAAAAGGGAATAGAAAAGGCAGCGTGACCGGCGAATTAAAAAAACAAAGGCCCACATCGGGGTAGCCTTTCCCAGGTAGAGAGAGCTGCTGAGGGAGAATGGTAATGCAATCACAGGCCAGCGCCGCTGTTGGCTGTTAGCCCGTGTTAGCGGCCAGTCGCTAACAGCCTCATCCCTCTCCTCACTTCACTGCGCCGCTGTTAGCGCTTGCCTGTGATTGTATTACCTTTCTCCTTCAGCAGCTCTCTCCACCTGGGAAAGGCAACCCCAATGCTGACCCTTGTTTTTTCAATTCGCCGGTCACGCTGCCTTTTTGATTCCCTTTTGCACTTTCTTGACGACGAGGATTCCGTCTCCTGTGATGCTGCATAACGTTAATACATGATCCTGCATTATGCTCAAAGAGTGGGACTTTGTTATGCGGCAGTAGGCTAGTGCCGCTGGCCACTAACAGCTGTTTCAATTTACATCCGCCCCAACAGTCCTACGTTGTAAACACAGCCAGCATGGTGAGGAGGGGGTTTGTCAACTCGCGTCGCGTGTGTCTGTGTAGGAGCCTGAATGAATACTCCATGTAGTATCGGATGACATGGTTTCATCAGTGTTATCATAGCTTTTTGGTACACAGCGGCTACAGTTGTTGTAATACGTGTTTGAAACAGTGAGTCGCTAGAGTGCGCCATCTGTTTGAATGCAATATATGATTTCAACGTTAGATGGGAGAAATTCCTACACACTGTGGCTTTAATGTGGCCATTGTCAATTTATGAAATTCCAATATCTGTTGTGGAGAGAATTGAAAGGTCGGTTAGCTCCTATATTAGGAAGTGGCTGGGTGCTCCTAGGTGTCTAAGTAGTGTTGCATTGTATGGAAAAGGGATACTTCAGCTACCAGTATCTAGTTTAACAGAGGAATTTAAATGTACCAAGGTCAGGACAACGCTCTTGTTATCTGGAAGTAAGGACGTGGTAGTTGGGAGTGTGGTTCCAAATCCAACCAAGGGGAGGAAGTGGAACCCAAGATCGGCAGTTCAGGAGGCAGAGGCAGCTCTTAGGCATGAAGAGATTGTAGGTAATGTTCAGTTTGGCCGGGGAGGCCTGGGGCTTGGCTCAGGCAAACCGGTATGGAATACAGCAGGTCCCAAAGATACAAGAAAGCTGGTTGTGGAACAGATACGTAGACAGGAGGAGATATTCAGGGGTGCAAAGGTAGTGGCCCAGGCTAAGCAGGGACAGTGGTTGAATTGGGAAAGTGTAGAGAAGAGGAAGCTTAGTTGGAGGGACCTGTAGAGTATGGAGGAGAATCATATTAGATTCCTGGTAGGGCCTTGTCATAATAGCTTATCATGGGGCTCGGGAGGTTATTCACTGAGTGCTGATCCTTTCTCTAGAGGACAAACTTCTTGTGTTTATTTGAATGACTTTGCTAATTTACATAATGTGAAATACGGTAATATCAATAGACTTTTTTGGAGTAGGAGTGTATCAACATCAGATTTGGTGTACAGCCCTGTGGGACTGACATACAAAATCCTTCTTTAATTTTTCCTACAAAAAATAGAAATTGCTTGAGTTATCTTTGAGCAATTCTGGTTAAACTCAGTAAACACATCCTGCACACAGTCCTGAATGTGCCCATCAGGTTTTACTCACATCTGATAAAGGGGGATATTAAGGTGAGATTTTGAGTGTGATATTTTTGATGAAACAAGTGTATAATTGGTCTCACTCCACCTTTATGAACGATGAAGAATGCTCAAGTGATTTCAGTTAGCTTTGTGAGCCTAAAACCCACTTATTGCCACTAGACGCCACTAGACGTGATTTGGGAAACTGAGCTGCTTCCCTCTGTTGGCTGGGAAAGGGCTTGACCCCTGGATTGCTACTTGCAGCAACTTTTATTATTCTTGTTTGTTGTAAGCCACCCTAACTCTAATTGCTGTGAGCTGGAATGAGCTAGGAACATGAAACTTCAAATGTTTTCCAAGAGATATGACTCAAACCAGCCACATGGTGATACTGTAATTAACTCTTACAGGCCACGCCCTGTGAGTCTGAATGATTTCCAGTTTGACAAATCTACATCTCAAGATCCTCTATAGGACAAATCAGGCTACCATAATGAATTATTTGCTAATTTGCATAATATAAAAAACTAATATGTACTGACTTTTTTTGGATTTTGACTCTATCAACATCTAATATGGTATGCAGCTTTGAAGCACTGATATACAGAATCCGAGCAAGATTAGTCAGAAAACATGGCTGCCATCAACAACAAAAAAATAAATAAAAATTGCGAGCAGGCTAAAAAAGAAATAGGCCAAATCTCAAGTTGTCTTGGAGCACTCCTGATAAAACTCAGCAGAATTCTGATATGATAGAATTTTCCCTCTGATTACCATCTTACCTGTTCCCCACAGTAGTGTTGGAGAGGTAGCTAGAGAGTCCTTCATTTCCAAAAAGTTAACCAACTCCTCCCTGATTGAGCCATCAAATTTGTGCATACTTTCAGCTACAGAAACCATTCAGATGTCCAAAGGTTAAGCTCCTCAAGGACATTTATGCTTGTATTCAACTTTTTAATACTTTTTTAAAAGTATGAAGCATTTTTATCTTTCAACCTTTTCAGTTAATTTCAATTTTCCACCTTTAACACTGTCACAGCTTATTTTCGACCTAAATGTGTTTCAGCTCTAAGCTTCTTTCAGTAATGTGTTCAGCTTCAATTTCTGCCAGATTTTAAGATCTTCACACAATTTGTTAAGTATTTCTGCATTATCAACGATGCTTTTGGATTCATTTCAGCTGTAAGCATAGTCGGGCTGTTGACAGGTTTTGAGTTAAGTTAACCTTTTCCGGAGCAGGTTTGCTTTGCAGCATAGATTGCCATGATAATCTACCCCAGTTAAGGCTGAAAATCTGAGTTAAGGTCACAGATAGCTGGCTTGACCCACTAAGCTTGCTGATATATAAAACTGAAAAAATGTCAAACATAAAAGCATCAAGACAAAAAATAAAACATCTTGACTGTGGAAGTGCATCATATTCACAATCAGCAAGTAAAGAGTATTGTGGAAGAGTGTGCAGTAACTCACGGTGGCTGCGGCACGGCCAAAGCGAATGACACTCAAGTCACTGAGGTCCAGCTGTCTGCCGTAGAGGTAAAACCCAGATGTGGCAAACACTGCTGTGGCCAGAGAAGAGATTTTGAGGAGATGGCCAGCCATTAGAGGCACTGTGGGAGGAAGAATGAACATAAGGGAATAAGTCCTCACAAACTGCTACTTCACACAGTCACAGAGTTTATGAAAAAATTGTAATTTGCAGAAAACATGTAAAGCTAAGTAAGAAAGTATAGAAATGTTGGACCAGTTAGTTTCAGAGCACAGTCATGAGCTCATCTTTGGTTATCACCATTCATACAGACCTGGGCCCTATTTCAGAAAGCAGGCTCAATAAACTCTGAGCCTAATCCCGATCTCTGGGTTGACTGAGCTTGAGCTGAGAAACTCTGAGTTTTCGGTTCCAGAACAGCTGATCAGAATCAGTTCAATTAACTCTGAGTATGTTTAGCCTGAGGGAAGCACGTTCACAGCGAGCACCAAAAGACATCATCAGTAGAGTGCAGATTACATGATTTTCAGTGGCAGAAAGCAGAAAGCCACTTGTTTCATCCCAGCTGAATCAGAGATTTTAATAACTGAAGGAAGACATGAAAAAAAAAATCTATTACATCAGCTAAAGCTAAACAACGTGAGGTGTGATGGGAAAAGATTACAGAGCATGTTAATACGTAATGTGAAGTGACGTTATGTATTGTGATGAATTAATGTGTCTAATATACAGAAAATATAGAAACATTTTTATATCTCAACTGTGCTTGTGATTGGGAAATGCAAGTAGATTCAGGGGGAAAGCTTGTTGTTCCCCAGGAAATAGTTTGTACCAAGCAGAGGCCTGACATAGTGTTGTGGTCAGTGAGTCAACAGATTTATCTCATTTCAGTTTATTTCATTGAGCTAATAGTTCCTTGGGAAGACTCAGTGGAAGAAGCCTATGAAAGAAAAAAGCTTATATATGCAGATTTAGGAGCAGAAGCTGAGCAGCGAGGATGGAAAACTAGGATTTGTCCAGTGGAAGTGGGGTGTAGGGGATTCATAGCAAGATCAGCTGTCTTGCTCCTGGGGGAACTTGGAGTGCGGGGACAGAGTTTGAGGAAGGAAATGTCAGATGAAGCAGCCAGAGCTAGTCAGTGGATCTGGATGAGAAAAAATAATGTCAGTTGGTGGCCAGCAGGGGGAACTACTAAGCAGGGTACATAACTCCTTGAGATCAGGTGGAGAGATCCACCAATCAGTCCTCTCAGGAGAAAATCCAGGAAGAGGAAGGTTATTTAAGTGTGGGAGTGGCCTATTTAAATCCCTTTTCTTTGAGACCATGCTGCAAGGTGAGTGTGTTTGCTTCTCTATCTACTTTAACTTTAGCTTATATTGGAGTTATGCTATATAGCGTGTGAAACAGAGTATGGTGAATGTGCTAGGAAAGGTAGTATCAGCACTGTCTCTACCTGGAGCTCGCATGTACGAAGCCTGGGGGTGTTGAAGGTGGCAGTGCTGTTTGAGCTGAGAAGGCCACATGTAGGTAAGTTAAAGGAGGTTGCTGGGTTGGTGCGGGGAGCAGTGAGACCTGGCATTAGGGGAGTGTCTCTGGGATGCCAGAGATCACTGTCTAGCCTCCTGGAGGTGTCGTGGGACCAACTAGATGAAACACTGGTGAAAGGAGGTTCCCACCTGATGATCCCAAAGACATGTTAGTTATCACTGCTCACTGGTCTGTATAGTTAAGCCTTGCCATAACAGCTTATCATAGGGCTTAGGAGGATATTCATTGAGTGCTGATCCTTTCTCAAGAGCACAAACTTCTTGTGTTTATTTGAATTCTTATTCAGCTGTAATCTGAAAAAACACACATCAAACAATTACACCGCTTTAAAATTTTACTCCCTCTTTGCATTCCATCTCCAGCATCTTCATCATCCTCTAAGAATTAATGTATTGGTCTCTGCATTGTTGCAACCCCATTTTTCATATTCGCCCTCAACAGATTTCTCCCTAGTCTAATTTTATTTAACTGAAATTGTGGTTACTCAACTTTTTATATCATTAACTGAGAACTGCAGCACTTCACAACGTTACTCATACCCACAATCCCATAAACTATGACTATAATCATGAACAGGTTTTGCATTGCTTTGCCGCACTTTTTTTTTTTACCACAAATCATGTTGCACTGTATTATACTGCACTAAATATATTGGTCACACTTGTATTTTCTATTTTGCACTAGATGTATTGTCCTTGTTTTGTATTACTGTCTGTTTTGATGTCATTCTGCAGTGTTATATGGTTGTCCTTGGTTACCTGTTTTTGTTTGATGGATTTGAATGACTTTGAGATTTTTTTAACACCATGCCAGAGAACCACAGTTGTGAACTAGCCTTTGGCTAAAACTGATACATTTACAGAAATGTCCATTAATGTGTACTGTCCTCCTTCTAAATAAATAAAAAATCAGGCTGAGGTTAAATGAATTGCCGAATTGCTGTGAAATGACCTCTGTTTCACGTAATTTCCTTTATTCTCAGATTGAGCTATGATGAGATGCACAGCAGAATGTTTGAATATATGTAAAGTATTCATGAATCATTGCATTATGTATCTATGTAGATTAATTTCTTGTTAACACCGACAAACCTGCAGTTCTGTGGAATTCCTCTTTTTTTAAAGATTATTTATTGGGCTTTTGTTGTTTGTAATGGCAAAATAGCATAATGTTAAGGGGAGAAAGGGAATGACAGGCTTAGAGACAACAAGCTACGTTAATTTCAGAATCATCAGAACAAGCCATCTTTTGCAGTGTAGTGCCCCCAAAATCTCTTCACATTTTAATGATCTCCTGCTGGTCATCCTTCAATGCTCACTTTGGAAGAATATGCTTTGTCATAATTTTGCTGATTTTCTTGTTGGGAAAATTATTCAATAGTTTCAATGTTATGCAGTGTAGTGTCCCCAAAAATCACTTCTTTATTGGTCTCCTGCTGATCATACTTCAACAATCAATTTGAAGGAATATGCTTTGTCATAATTTCGCTGAATTATTTTGGGAAAATTATTCAGTTGATCCAATACTATGCAGTGTAGTCTCCCAAGAATCACTTCACATTTTATTAATCTCCTGCTGATCATACTACAGTTCTTAATTTGGAGGAACATGCTTTGCCCTAATTTTTGCTGAATTGTTTTGGGGAAAATTATTCAATAGATTCAATACCATGCAGTGTAGTCTCCCCAGAATCGCTTCACTCATTAATGGTCTCCTGCTGATCATACTACAACACTCAATGTGGAGGAATATGCTTTGTCTTAATTTTGCTGAATTGTTTTGGAGAAAATTGCTCAATAGTTTAAATGCTATGCAGTGTAGTGTCCCCCAAAATCAATTGACACTTTAATGATATCCTGCTGATCATACTGCAACACCCACTTTGGAGGAATATGTTTTCTTCATAATTTTGCTGATTTTTTATTGCGAAAATTATTCAATAGATTCAATACAGTGCAGTGTAATGACCCCCAAATATTCACAGATTCGGACTTCACGGGTCAATAACTCATACATGAGATGTTGTTGAAGCACATACAACACTACTTTCTTACCTTGGTAAGGTAGACAACAAGCTACAACGTTAATTTTTTCAGAACAAGCCATCTTTTGAGCTCGGCCAATAACATTGATCTCTATGTACATCCGACTGTGAAACGAATGCCCAGGGGCCGTCTACAAATTGCAACAACAAAAAGAGATGTAACAAAATTATTCAATAATGTCAGTACTATGCAGTGTAGTGTCCCCAAAATCACTTCACACATTAATGGTCTCCTGCTAATCACCCTGCAACATACAGTTTGGGGAAATAAGCATTGTCATAATTTTGCTGAATTGTTTTGTAGAAAATTATTAAGTAGATTAAATGCTATGCAGTGTAATCTCCTCCAAACCGCTTCACACTTTAATGGTCTCCTGCTGATCATACTACAACACTAATTGCAAACATCAAGAGACCATAACTGCTAAGTGAAAACACCTATCTTTTAAAGGTTTTTATTCATTTTAATTGTTTTCAGCAGAATATTTATGGCAACAGTTACAGAAAGTCCTTTTTCCACAACCCATTACATTATCTATTTAGAAGCTCTACCCAGTGGACAGTAGTGGAAAACGGGTTGCATAATATTTTAGAAATTATGTATGAATGTGGATGAGTCAATGGAATTTCTTGCAATAATGAAAAAACACTTGCAATCATGTCCGCCTGGCACAAACCACATGTTTTGGACAACTGTGAAGTGACAGAATGTCCCACCATATGGTTCTTATATTGCCAGATTCCAGAGAGTTTCTCCTCTTCATATATGGTAGAATATGTCTACTTCCAACTTGCTGTGGTGAGATACATGGAAAAATGTAAGAATTTTTTTTCATTGATATAAAAATAATATAAAATACAGGCACACAGAAGGACATGTAATGATGGCAAATCTGGATAGCCCAGATTGACATCAACAATGCCTGGGCAGAAGTATGGATTTTCCTCTTCATTTGGGGTCTTGTCATCTTCTTTTTCAATTTCTCTCTGCACCTCTTCAAAGACCTTCTTGAACTCATATGTGAAAAGAGATCTGCCAACAATTGTGTGGGTATTTCTTCTCACATCATCATGTTCCTCCTGAGCCAAGGGGCCATCCTCTATTTTTTATGTCTCTGCCATGTCAGGAATCTTGCATTCTTTTGTTAGGGCCTGCATGGCCTTCAGATTTATCTGCACAGCATTGGTGTTGTGTTTGTAAAGCAACACATGGCACAGTTTTTCAGTGCTGTGGTCATGAAGTAGCATTTTGCAACCTGGCAAATGCAAATGTTGCAAACTCTTTCAAACCTCTGTTTTTATCCCAATTAAGTGGGTGACAGCTTTCAGTATGTGTACAGAACATATGTGTGGCACTGCGGACATGTGACAATTTTCGGAGAAACTGCCTTAGCCAGAATGTGATTGGTGGGACACAATGTTCATTTGTCAGCATTTAAGAGACTGGAAGGGGAGGCAAATTCTGACCACTTCCAGGAGGAGTGAGAGAGTAGTAAAGGAGTCTTTTGGTCTAAGCGGGACAATGTCTGTAGCATCTAGGTATAAGGCCAGTGGGGTCTTCTAAGGTGTTGCACAACTATGCTTATTACTGTTTCAGTATATGTAACCCAAAGGGGTCAACTCTAAAGTGTTGAATGTACTCAGGCATCTTGTGAAATTTGAAGTCACATTCCTTCCTAATATTTTGGGTGAGGTGCATCTCCATGAAAACATCATCATGGATTAAAGACAAAACAGGAGACTTAAATGTGGATGGTTAAATATCAGGTCTCTATCATCTAAAGCAGTGTTAGTAAACAGATTAATATCAGATAATCATATTGATTTACTCAGCCTCACTGAAACCTGGCTGTGTCAAGATGAATATGTCAGTCTAAATGAATTCACTCCTCCGAGTCATAATAATACCTACATTCCTCGAGGAAGCGGCCGAGGAGGGGGAGTTGCAGCCATTTATAACTCTAGTCTATTAATCAGCCTTAAACCTAAACTAAATTACAATTCCTTTGAAAGCCTTGTTCTTAGTCTTTCACATCCAACCTGGAAAACCCCGCAGCCACTTTTATTTGTTATAGTGTACCGTGCTCCTGGCCCATATTCTGAATTTGTATCTGAATTCTCAGGGTTTTTATCCAGTTTAGTTCTTAAATCAGATAAAGTTATTATTGTAGGCAATTTTAACATTCATGTTCACTACTGCATTTATCTCATTATTAGACTCCATTGGCTTCAGTCAGGGTGTAAGCCCACTCACTGTTTTAACCATACCCTCAATCTATCAGAATCACAATACCTTCTTGCATGTTTTCTGCATAACATCCAGGAGAGTTGAGAGGTAAACGGCCTTGGGAAGGCTGGTTATCTCTGGGAGCCAATGAAGATAACAACTGTTTTAGGTCAGGCCGACACTGCAACTTTTCATCTGCCTTTGAGTCTCTCTGATTCTCCCGGTGGCTTGCTTCCAATACGTCCGAATTGGTGGCCAGTTTCAGCCGAGCCGAACTGACAACTTCTCCAAGTTGGCATCCATCTTGCGAGGGAGTTCAGGGATCACATCCAGCTTGCGACTGAACTCACATATCGCTTGAGTCTGAGTGTTGACAGCCTTGCACATTCCCTCAGTCATGATGGGCAGCTTCTCAATTGCCAAAAGTGCTGCCAACGTCTTCCGAACTTTGCGATAGATCAGGAAGCTGCTAACTCCAAACAGCAGAATGCCTGTTATCATAATTCCAATTATGTAGACGTCTTCAAAATCCTCAACGGAAAGGATCAACAGGCACACGATCCTCCACTTCTCCCAGGAGTCCATTGTGTATCCGGCTGCAAACGTTCCATCAGGGCAGGCGGGCTCTCCTTTGCCCAGTCTCTTTGTCGAAAAAATTTGGTCAATTGCGTTGAGAGACCAGCTAATCAGATCCATGGTATTAGGTTTCGGAGAGAAATGCAGAGAGAGGCTCCGATAGATCAGACAGAGACAGCACAAGACAAAGAGCAGCAAACAGGGCAGATAAGGGCAGGGAGGGAGCGAGAGAAAAAGCGTCCGCCTTCGTTGAGAGAGCACAACTAATAGTCAAGTTCTGACATGTGGAATTGAAATTGATAACCTAATAGTCTTTCCACAGAATCCCTCTCTATCAGATCATTATTTAATTAGGGCCTGAGCACCTAGCGATGCGAGGACCCTATTAAAATGCAAGGATTTTTTTATTATCATTATTATTATTATTATTAGGGCCCGAGCACCTAGCGGTGCGAGGACCCTATTGGAATGCAAGGGTTTTTTATTAGGGCCCGAGCGACGATAAAGTCGTCCGTGTGGACCCTATTGTAATTGTGCTGTTTATCAGGGCCCGAGCGACGACGAAGTTGTCCGAGAACCCTATTGAAATTGTGCTGTTCATTATTATTATTATTATTATCATTAGTATTATTATCATTAGGGCCCGAGCAACAATGAAGTCGTCCGAGGACCCTATTGAAATCAAGCTGTTTATGAGGGGGCCAAGCCCGCGGGGCCTGGGAACCCGGACCAGCAGTGCTGGGGACCCTATGGTTTTTGTTCGGATTTTTAGGGGGTCAAGCCCGCGGGGCTTGGGGAACGCGTATGCAAGCAGATGCGTTTCCCAGGACCAGCGGTGCTGGGAACCCTATTGTTTTTGTTTGGATTTATATTTGCTGTCCTGCTTGCCCACACTAATGACATAGAAAAGTTGATCAAAGCTTTAGTTTGCTGCACATATCAGGAGGAGCATTCTCTTCAGAATCCATCTCATTTCCTATCATGTCTTTGACGTCCACACCAAAAAATCCAACTGAAGAAAACTACACATGCTTCATCACATAAATACAACAAAAGAGCATTTTTTAAATGTCATTTTTCTTGCTGATTGCTTCGTAACCTTTACTGCTACTCATTACATTATCAGTACGTGCTACGCCCCACACATCGCTCGCAGGAGCGGCCGATGGCAGGTGTCGGCGATTGTCGGGGGCCGCGTTTCGCAACACTGCGCGGTACGGAGGGAAGGCGGTGCGCACAGCTCGGGCCCGTCAGTACCCCGCGGGGTGCTAGTTATTATTATTATTAAAATTATTAGGGGGCCAAGCCCACGGGGCTTGGGGAACGCGTATGCAAGCAGACACGTTTCCCAGGACCAGCGGTGCTGGGAACCCTATTGTTTTTGTTCGGATGTCTGGAGGGTTGATCCAGACCCCTGCACGTACCTAAGACGCAAAAAATGGCATATGTCCGCCAGCAGGGGGTGCTATAAACAAGGTCAACACGTTTTGGGCTATAACTCCCACACCGTATGTTGCACCTTCAAAAACCTCTTATCCCCAGATTCCCTGAATAGCGCTAAATCACGTGGGCTAGGCCACGCCCATTTCCGCCTGAATTTTTTTTCCACAAAATCGCAAAAACTCGAAAACCTACTTTTTCGAACAGCTCCCTGGGATTTCGTCCGATCAGCATGAAACTTGGCATGTACAGTCTTCAGCTGGACCTGATGTAAAGTTATCAAAAGAATTTTGTTCGGTCACAATATTGGCAAATTATTAACGAATAACTTTTTCTAGCTAGCTATAAAAACGCGAACTGTTGCATATCTCGGTCAAAATAAATGCTAATAATACCAAATCTAAGATCTTTGGTTGGCATGTGACTGTGAGGTTAGGTTCAAAATTTTACTAATGTTGGCCACTAGGGGGCGCTGTAAACATGGGAAATTTATATCTCTTAAATGGCAACACCGATTCTTACGAGATTTAGTGGGTATGATGCTGGGTCACTGCTGAGGCCATATCTTGAAGTTAGTCACGACTGGTCAAAGTGGGCATGGCTAATTACAAGATAAATGTTTCTTGTTTAGTTTTTATACTGAGGGCTGTCAAATTCACAGGGTATATATAGAATAGCACACAATTCACCCATACCAAAAATTATGTGTCTACTCCACTAGGTGGTGCTATAACGGAAGCAAACGCATTTTGGCCTGTAACTTCCACATTTTAAATCATATCTTCATAAACTTTATATCCACGTGTTCCCTGAATAACGTCACATCTTCTGACGTAGTCCACGCCCACTCCCACTGCATATTTTTCTTTGTAAGTCACTACACATCAAAAACCTACTTTTTCGAACTCCTTGTAGTGTTTAAGCTCAATCTGTACAAAACTTTGCACATACAATCTCCAGACGAGCCTGATGAAATGTTATCAAAAGAATTTTGCTATACCAAAAAATACGGTAGTTATAAATAAACAATTTTTTTCTGTTAACTACAGAACACATACCGTCGCATATTTTTGTCAAAGTAAAAACTATCGAAGTCAAACTCAAGTCACTTCTTTCAGAGGTCAACCAGAGGCTCTGTGCCTAATTTGGCGTAAATCGGCCAATAGGGGGCGCTATAAACAGAAAAATATCAAGTGACATGAAAATTGATCGGATTCGCACAAAATTTGGTGAGCGTGATGCAGAGTCGCTCCTGAGGCCAGCCATAAACCTTAGTGATGTTTGGTCGGGCCGACTTCCAAGGGCTCTGCAACGCCTGGGGGCCGAGTCGCACAGGGAGGCTCGGCCCCCGTTCATAACTGCTTGCAGCTCTAGTTATTGTTATTATTATTATTATCATTATTATTATCATTATTATTATCATTATTATTATCATCATCATCATCATTATCATTATTTATTATTATTATTATTCCTCCAAATGAATTGCCTTTTAGGGAGGCTTAACATACCCGAAAACTCATGAAACTTTGCACACATCTCAGAACTGGTGAAATATTTGATATTTTAAGGGTCTCATGCGCTGGTTCCAAAAAGTGACTCAGTAGCGCCCCCTACAAAAGTTTGAGGAAACAGCCCCTGAAGCTAGGTTAACCTACATGTATGAAACTTGGCAGAGTTATGTAATGCTTAGAGACGTACAAAAAAGCCTCTTCGAAGCATCCTCTAAACCCAACAGGAAGTCGGCCATTTTGAATTTACTGTGCAATTTTGATGCATTTTTGGCCATTTCCAGGGGTCTTAATGAACGAACTTGTCCTAGAGATTTCATCCGATCGACTTCAAACCTTGGTCTGTCCCATCCCAAGACCTTGAAGATGAAAAGTTATCAAAAGCTTGAGTTTTCGTCAATGCGTGTGACCGTGGGATGGCGTCAAAGTTAGGGGTCTCGCCCCTAAACAGGAAGTAGTTTATAACTACAGGATACATGGTCCAATCTTGCCCAGACTTCACAGAATTGATGATAGTCCCGCCCTGAACACATCTACATGTCAATAATTAGAGATTAACATAGTGCCCCCTACTGGCAACAGGAAATGTCATGTTTTAGACTTTAATGTACATTAAATGTGAACTTTGATGTTTCACCATGATGATAAACGTTGCTGTAACTTGACACCACGTGGGAATATCTTGCCAAAACTTCATATGGCGAAATGAACTGATGCGTCAGAACACGTCCTGCCAGCCCCCCCGATTTGCATGAAGGTGCGAGGGCCCGTTCTTCGCTGCTTGCAGCTTTAATAACTTTTGATTTCTTTTTACTCGATTATACGTGACTCAGCAATGGTTACTATATTAGATGTTAATCAGATATTGCTGTCGCAAAACTTTAGGCCATGTCCCTCTGTAACAGATGTTTCCCATGCTGACTTTAAACTTATCTTGTCGATAACGCTGCAGGCGCACTCCGAACAACACTCGACTCTGTAGCCCTTTTTAAAAAGAAGTCAAAGAAAATTCGCTCCTCGGTACAACTCTCAAACCCAAAAATTAAAACAAACTAGTCCATACCCATTGGTAGCTTTGTCACCTTCTACCTATGCCAATTCTCAATGCCTATGTGCAGTTTCACATATATTGACCACGTCAGTGACTAGAAAGACGTGGGACAGACAGAATGACAGAATGACACACTGACAGTTTCCGTGATTATGTACAGCATACCATACCATGACTTAGTCATACCAAAAATTAGAAAAAATTTCTGTTGTTATAGCGCCACCCAGTTGCCAATTAGAGTTAAATTTCTCCAGTCACCTTGAGGCGTCCTGTTCTATATATCTACCAAGTTTAGTAAAAATCGATATGGCAGTTAGGCCTAGATAAGAAATTAGCTCTCTAGCACCCCCATTTTGTTTGAGCAGGTCAATAATGGAGGCATATGCCTACAAAGTTGCCTTAAAGATGCCTTAAGATGTTATACACCCTTATGTGATGAGACATGCCCTCCGCAATATTCATTGCCTTATAGAAGCTCAGTTTTAGTAAATTTTCCAACTTTTGCCAAGAGGGAACATTAGATATTAGTCTCTAGATTATTTTCACTGAGTTTCATGCAGATCCGTCAAATTTTCTAGGAAGAGATCGATTTTAAGTGTTTTTTCAAAAAATTCAAAATGGCGGAAAATCTATATAACCTGAAGTTATAAATTTGTTCCTCGTGAGGAGAGGCATCTCTGTACAAAGTTTCATGTCTCTACGACATATCAGACATGAGATATGCCCATTCAAAGTTTGCAATTTCAAGCGGTTGCTATAGCGCCCCCCTTTGGCCAATTGATGTTATATTGCTTCTTTCGCATCGTCCCATGACCCTCAACCACTGTGCCAAATTTCACATGGATTGACCAAGTTATTGAGGAGAAAAACTTGGAACAGACACACAGACACACCCACAGACAGAGTTTTCCTCATTATATAGTAAGATATTGTGAAAATTTGAAAGGAATTGGCGATTAACAAAACTGCAAGAATCTCTTTTAGTCTGGGAACAAAGTCTCAAAACATTTAAGAGGGGCCTCCACGATGCCAGAGCAAACTATTACTCAGCATTAATAGAAGAAAATAAGAACTCCAGGTTTCTTTTCAGCACTGTAGCCAGGCTGACTGAGAGTCACAGCTCTATTGAGCCTTGTATTCCTTTAGCCCTTAGCGGTAATGATTTTATGAGCTTTTTAAATGACAAAATTCTAAATACCAGAGGCAAAATTTATGACCTCCTGCACAAATGGAACCGATCTGCCCTCAAACACAGCTGTAAGACCTAATATATATCTAGATGGCTTCTCCCCGATTTCTCTTCAACAACTGACCGCAATGATTTCTTCATCTAAATCATCAACATGTTTCTTAGACCCCATCCCAACTAGGCTACTTAAGGAAGTCTTACATTTAGTTAACACTCATATATTAGACATAATCAATATATCATTGTTAACAGGCTATGTACCACAGTCCTTTAAGGTAGCTGTAATTAAACCTCTTCTAAAAAAGCCAACCCTGGATCCTGAGGTGTTAGCCAACTATAGACCAATATCTAATCTTCCCTTTCTTTCAAAGATCATTGAGAAAGTAGTTGCAGACCAGCTGTGTGATTTTCTCCATGATAATTTATTTGAAGAATTTCAGTCAGGATTTAGAGTGCATCATAGCACTGAGACAGCACTAGTTAAAATCACAAATGATCTTCTGATTGCTTCAGACAAAGGACTTATCTCTGTACTAGTTTTATTAGATCTTAGTGCAGCACTTGACACAATTGACCATCAAATTCTGCTACAGAGACGGGAACATTTAATTGGCCTAAAAGGCTCTGCACTAAGCTGGTTTAAATCTTATTTATCTGATTATTTTCAGTTTGTTCATGTTAATGATGAATCATCTCTACATACTAAAGTTTGTTTTGGAGTTCCACAAGGTTCTGTGCTCGGAACAGTCCTATTCACTCTATGTATGCTTCCCTTAGGTAACATCATTAGAATTCACTCTGTAAATTTCCATTGTTAAAGTCCATTCTCACTGAAGACGAATATCCACGCGGATTATTCTCATGAAAATTTGCCGCGGAATTTGCCGGCGGAACTACACAGCTGGGCAAATGAAATTGTTTGTTTACAGTCGTGCAGATCCGGGAGAGTCTGAAATCCAGTCAGGCAGGACACAGGACAGTATGGGAGAAAGGTTGATAAACCTTGTTTCACAGCAGTTCAGCTTCTTTTTGATAAAAGAGGGATTATTTTATGAACAATGAATTTTATGAACAATGAATTAAAGGACAACGTCTGGCAGGCCATTGTCCAGCTTGGTGGCTGCTCTGAGAGTGGTAAATGCTAAAGAAAGTTGATGTTGACACTTGTTAAACGTTAGCTTGCTAGCTCGCTGCTGCTGCTGCTGCTGCTCTCATCCATGTTCACCCACACCCATTCACACTGTGCGTACTTGGAACACAACAACGCGAAATTCTGCACCACGTCCGTACCGCACCTGTGCGTATGGTTTGATCGCAGAAAAGCGTTGCGCAGATATATTCCACAAATCCATCCTACATTTCCGTATCGCGGTAATGAGAATGAATCTTTATGCAGATGATGCACAATTGTATTTATCAATAAAGCCAGAAGAAACTGATCAATTACCTAAACTTTAAAAATGCCTTAAAGACATAAAAACCTGGATGAGCACCAATTTCCTGATGTTAAATTCAGACAAAACTGAAGTTATTGTTCTTGACCCCAAACAACTCAGAGACTCTTTATCTGATGATACAGTTTACCTGGATGGCATTGCTCTTACCTCTAGCACTACCGTAAGAAACCTTGAGTAATATTTAACCAAGATTTGTCTTTCGATTCTCATTTAAAACAAACCTCATGGTTTGGTTTCTGTGCTTTTTCATTTGCGTAATATTGGGAAAATTAGGCCTATCCTGACCCGAAAAGATGCAGAAAAATTGGTCCACACTTTTGTTACCCCTAGGCTGAATTACTGTAACTCCCTATTAACAGGCAGCTCTAATAAGTCTTTAAAAACTCTCCAGCTAATTCAGAACACAGCAGCACATGTACTAACAGGAACTAAGAAAAAAGATCATATTTCTCCTGTTTTAGCTTCTCTGCATTGGTTCCCTGTAAAATCCAGAATTGAATTCAAAATCCTAAACTTACAATGCTTTAAATGGTCAGGCTCCGTCATATCTTGGAAAGCTCATAGTGCCCTATTATCCCACCAGAACACTGGGCTCTGAGAATGCAGAGTTACTCGTGGTCCAAAAGTCGATCAGGAGCCAGAGCCTTCAGCTATCAAGGCTCCTCTCCTGTGGAATCATCTTCCTGTTGCGGTCTGGGAGGCAGAGACCATCTCCACTTTTAAGACTAGACTTAAGACTTTCCTTTTTGATAAATCTTATAGTTAGGGCTTACTCAGGCTTGCCTTGTACCAGCCCCTAGTTAGGCTGACTTAGGCCTAGTCTGCCAGGGGACCTCCTATAATTCTCTCTCTCTCAATTCAATTTCAATTATAACTAGCGCCCCGCGGGGCACTGACGGGCCCGAGCTGTGCGCACCGCCTTCCCTCCGCACCGCGCAGTTGCGGCGCAACGCGCCCCCCGTGTACGTACCGACACCCGCCATCGGCCGCTCCCGCGAGTGATGTGGGGGCGACACAATGTCACGTACTGATAATGTAATGACTAGCAGTAAAGGTTATGAAGCCATCAGCAAGAAAATTGACATGTAAAAAATTCTCTTTGTTGTATTTATGTGATGAAGCATGTGTAGTTTTCTTCAGTAGGATTTTTTGGTGTGGACCTCAAAGAGATATGATAGGAAATGAGATGGATTAATTGCATAGCCTTAATTACGTAGCTGCAATTAGGTCATTGGCTGCAACTGTAGTGCATCATTCAGTGTAATTGATACTTAATGACACGCATCGAGCTGATAAACAATTAGCAGCACACACAAGTAGTCGGAATACTCCTTAAGCAATTGCAGGAGATTTGACTAGATGAAGTAAGAGTGGCAGCAGCAGGTGCTATAGATTCACCTCTCATTGGATCACCACTTGCACACATCAATTCTGAAGAGAATGCTCCTCCTGATATGTGCAGCAAATTAAAGCTTTGATCAACTTTTGTAGGTCATTGGTGTGGGTACAGCAGGACAGCAGTTTTAGCTGTCTAGCATTACATCCCGAGGAGGAGTGCATTTTTGAAAATACCCTAAAAATGAGTCGAAAAATGGAAAAACGAACCTTCAAATCAAAATGGCCGACTTCCTGTAGGGCGTGGCCCATGGGTCCAAGGGGCTTTTTTGTAGGTCTTGGGGTCTTTCAAAATCTTATCGAATATCATAGCTGTGGGTCGCACACAGGGGCGGGGCTTAATTTTTGAAAATGTCTAGATGGCGCTATTGAGCCATTTTTGGGTGTGTCTCCATTTTTACTGTAGAATCATCAAGAAGACGCCACAACTGACCTGTGTACCAATTTTCATGTGGCTGTGACATTCCTAGGCCATGTGGCAGAAGGCTAATCTTTTCAAATGTGAAATAGCGCCACCATGGCGCAGTTGCATGAAACGTCTTTCAGATTTTTTTCTACATTCAGCTGTGCACCAGGCACGCTGTGACCAAATTTCAGTGTGATCGCATCAATTTCGAAGGACTTATAAGCCAAAATTTGCAAAATGTGTACATGCTTGTTTGAACCACCACTCCGGGTTTGAGGGGCTGCCATTTCTAAACTAAGCATATTCGGGCAAAACTTTGATCAACTTTTGTAGGTCATTAGTGTGGGTACAGCAGGACAGCAGATTTAGCTGTCTAGCATTAAATCCCGAGGAGGAGAAGATTTTTGAAAATGCCCCAAAAATGAGCGGAAAAATGGAAACACGAACTTTCAAAAAAAAATGGCCGACTTCCTGTAGGGCGTGGCCCATGGGTCCAAGAGGCTTTTTTGTAGGTCTTGGGGTCTTTCGTAATCCTACCCAATTTCATAGCTGTGGGTCGCACACAGGGGCGGGGCTTAATTTTTGAAAATGTCTAGATGGCGCTATTGAGCCATTTTTGGGCGTGTCTCCATTTTTACTTTAGAATCATCAAGAGGACGCCACAACTGACCTGTGTACCAATTTTCATGTGGCTGTGACATTCCTAGGCCATGTGGCAGAAGGCTACTTTTTTGAAATGTGAAATGGCGCCACCAAGGTGCAGTTGCATGAAGCGTCTTTTTGATTTTTTTCTACATTCAGCTGTGCACCAGGCACGCTGTCACATAATTTCAGTCTGATCGCATCAATTTGGAAGGACTTATAAGCCAAAATTTGCAAGAAAATATCGTCTTTACCACTAGTTGGCGCTACAACATATGACGGTAAGTTTGGTGTCAATGCGTGCGGGGCTGAACCATTAATAAAGCACTAAAATCTAGTGGAGGTGGGACCACGTATGACAGAGTTATGCCCACTTGTATGGTCTCCGAGACACGCCCAACTTTGCAGCGCCCTGATGGCCACGCCCTTTGGCGAGGAGCAATGAAATGCAATTGGCCATCAAGTACAAGGTGTTTGTGATTTTTTGAGCAACTTTGGACATGTCTACTGCAAAGTCCGTAGGAGCTGTGCATGAACAGAAAAAAGTGGGTTTTTTGGGATTTCCTAGATGGCGCTGTTGAGCACAGAAATGAATCACTGTTTATACGTTGAGGACCAAGAGGCCCATCATCCCAGAAATTTTCAGATTTTTTAAAGCAACAATGACTGAGTTCTGGCACCTTAATCGTTTGCAAAATTACCTCTAACTTCGGCGCCCCCTAGGGGTCAGAGCACATGGCGTCAATTTGGACAGACTATTTGTAAAATATCCGCTGTGTTGCTATGATCACACTGACACCAATTTTGGAAGAAACAACGCTATAATGACTGGAGGAAAAATTGAACCATAAACCATAAATCATCATATTTTGCTCCTAAAAAAATTCATAACTCCTTCCCTGTGCATTTTAGAGAAAAGTCCAAGGAGGCAAAATGGAAGGTCTTGAGCAGCTCTACGCACCTGCAAAATTTCATAGCCCAACGAAAAACTCGGCAGGCGTGACAACCTATAGGGGGCGCTGGCGAGCGTTTTTTTTTTTTTGACATGTCCGCAACCATTACAATACGTCAATTTTCGCCGGAATCAAGGCATACGCCGAATGTAAGCATTTTCCGTCCATAGCAAAGCACTGAAATATGCGCTCAAGTTTCAAGACGAATCCGAGGAAAAGCAATAGGGCTCTCGCCCGCTGTCAGCGGCTCGGGCCCTCGGGCCCTAATAAAATTCAATCATAATATATTAAAAATAAAACAACAACATTATAGCAACAATCGTTCTGATAAGCATTTGTGTGTTTCTCTAGTATCATGGCAGAGTGTTACATATTGTGCAGCTAATTTTATAAATTGTGGATCTTCTCCCAGACATACTTTTAACTGCTGCAGTTATCTGCTGTAGGAAAGCCTATCTCTCAGTTTGGTACCGGGGTACCCCCCCGAGCAAGTTTGTATTGCCAAAGCTTCTACTTTATCACAACCTTTGGCAATACAAATGCATAAGTTGTCATGCTGATAAAGTGAACTGAAATTGAATTGAGTGTGAGACTGACACAATGTTATTTTAAACGTACAATATGTAATTTTCTGCCGCTAGTGGTCTCAAACCAAAGCAATAACAGAAGACGGAGTTGGATGACGTCACAAAGTAGCGTGGGATCATGGGAGTTGTAGTTATATAACAGATACCGATCTAACGTTCCTCACTCCGTGTAACTGAAACCGACCGTGGCAATTTTTTTTTGGCAGAACGAGCTTCAGCAGCAGAGAAATGCTCATGGACGAGATATATTACTGAAGTTACATTCACTTTATGTTTCACTTTATGCAAATGGTGCCCGTCGGCCAGTGTAGCAGCCCAAGCCGATCTGGTACCTACACCGGATCGTCAAACTCTGATCTAACTATCAGTAGTAACGTTACTTAGGCTGACCAAACGTCCTCTGTTGCCCGGACATGTCCACTTTGCACGTTCCGTCCGGGGTGTCCGGGTTTTTTTGATTGATTATAATGTCCGGTTTTCCATGTGTTAAATACATATTTGATATAATATGTAGTTTTTCCACATAAAAAAAATCTAAAAACGACTAAACCAGTATTATATATTTTGTTTAGTTGTGTACTTTGATTATCAGAAATGTTTCCAACAATTTTTCAAACACAGATAAATATGAAATATTAATAACAGTAACGGACCGTGTCATTAGGTCGCAATGGCGGCGTAACTGCAGTTACCATAGACATTAAATGACGGCGAAGAAGAAGCAGCAGACCGGATGTGACGTCAGAGAATGAACGTTTCAAGCTGTGTTCGAAACGAAGAATTTTATATTTTTATGAATTGTTGTCAGTTTGTGTCGGCAGGATTTTAAAAAAGTACAGTAGACTACTACACTGTAATGTTACAGTACTGCATTTAAAAAAAAAAAAAATGAAGTATGATACTGCGTTTTTGTAGCTAACGGTCGACCTTTTTCCAGAAAAAACTTGGTCGAGGCTTGAGCTTGAGTCAGGCAGGCTGACGGTCGTGTGACTCGTGTCTGAGGAACACGACCAACATTAGGCTACCAACTTGTCTTTGGTCGGTAAAGGGTCTCCTGCAGTTTCAGTTTCTGTTTTTGTGAGCACTACAACGTTACTTAGTAACGTTCATCGTAAAACGGGGAACGGGACGAATAGCATAGGCTACATCAAACAGCGGTGTCCGTCACGAACGTTAACGGTAGCCAGCTAGCTAAGTGCTAGCTAACGTTATGCTTGCAAGCCATCATCACATGCAGACTGCCGGGGCAAGACCAGGAGGCACTCAGAATTGGGCAGGGGCTAACGTCGCTTCAGTGTCAAGACCTCTACAGAAGAATAAGGTAACTAGCAAATGCTAGATTTCCAGAAGGTGTTATGATGATGTTTAATTATCTGTAAGAAGTGTTGAGTTGAGACAGACTGCTAACTTTGCAAGCACTACTACCAGCACTAGCTAGGCTAGCGAACTTAGCACTGGCTAACGTAACATAACTGGCATTACTGTGATTAATATTGGCCAGCAGTATCCAGTTATTATTTTTGGCTTGCTAAGCAAAAAAGCGGGGTTTAAGAAAAATCCCGCCTGGATGCTGCTAGCTTTTCCCGATGCTGCATGGCGCCATCACATGTTTTAAGTGAGTGGGGTTAATTCTGTGTCTAATAAATGAGCTCAAAATCAAATGCCATAGGCTCAAATTCCCCAAAATAACAGACCTCATGCAGCAAAACAAGCGAGCAAGATTTTTCACAGTTAGATTGTGGTTAGACTGATGATTCAGTAATTAAGTTATAGTGTACTCTGTCCAGCAGAGGCAGTAAGGCAATTCATTCCTTTAGATTTGATAGTGCAGTATTAACAATATGTATGTCTGTAAGGCCTGTAACCACCGCACTGCCAGTTTTAAAAAATTTTGTTACCATGCAAATAGTCACAGAAACTTGGCCAACTACAGATTCTCATGTGGCATTGAAGAGTGCTCTGGAAATTTCAGGACTTTTTCTGCATTAAAGTCTCACATGCAGTGGAATCACATGGGCCTCCGTGCTGTGTCACAAAGACAAAACAGGTGTCAGCATAGTGGTGACCTTAAATGCAGCATTCAAGGATGTGATTTTAAAGCTGACACTTTTCCCTTGCTTTGTAGTCATTTAAGATTACATATACGGAATGGCAAAAAAGTAAATTGTCCTTTTGATGGATGCTCAAAATATTTTAGAGTGAGGACATCATTTGCCACACACATATCAAGAAAACACAGAGTCATATGTAATAGATAGAAATAGTTTGTACTAAGCAGAGGCCTGACATAGTGTTGTGGTCATTGAGTCAACGGATAGTTTATTTCATTGAGCTGACAGTTCCCTTCGAAGACTCAGTGGAAGAAGCCTATGAAAGAAAAAAGCTTAGATATGCAGATTTAGGAGCAGAAGCTCAGCAGCGAGGATGGAAGACTAGGATTTGCCCAGTGGAAGTGGGGTGTAGGGGATTTATAGCAAGATCAGCTGTCTCGCTCCTGGAGGAACTCGGAGTGCGGGGACAGAGTTTGAAGAAGACAGTGAAGGAAATGTCAGATGAGGCCATGAGAACCAGCAAGTTCATTTACTACAGATGAAATAATGTTAGTTGGGGGCCAGCAGGGGGAACTACTAAGCAGGGCACATAACTCCTTGAGATCTGGTGGAGAGATCCACTTCCTCTTAGGAGGAGATCCAGGAAGAGGAAGGTTATTTAAGTGTGGGAGTGGCCTAGTTGAATCAATTTTGTGGCCATTTTGAGGCCATGCAGCAGGGTGAGTGTGTTTGCTGATCCTGTGAGTTCATTTATCTCCTTTAACTTTAGCTTACACTGTAGTTATGTTATGTAGTGTGTGAATTAGAGTATGGTGAATGTGCTAGGAAAGGTAGTATCAGCACAGCTTCTACCTGGAGCTTGCTTGTACGGAGCCTGGGTTTGGTTGAAGGTGGCAGTGCTGTTTGGGCTGAGAAAGCCATGTGTAAGTAAGGTTAAGGAGGTTGTTGTGTTGGTGTGGAGAGCAGTGAGACCTGGCATTAGGGGAGTGTCTCTGGGACGCCAGAGATCACTGTCTAGCCTCCTGGAGGTGTCGTGGGACCAACTAGACGAAACACCGGTGAAAGGAGGTTCCCACCCGATGACCCCAAAGACATGTTAGTTATCACTGCTCATTGGTCTGTATAGTTAAGCCTTGCCATAATAGCGTATCATAGGGTTTAGGAGAGTATTCACTGAGTGTTGATCCTTTTCTAGAGCACAAACTTCTTGTGTTTATTTGAATAAATTGTAGCACAGCTACAAGATAGTCAAATCCAAGACAAAGAAGACATCCAACACCATGATGATCATGAGATCATTGATCCAGCCCTTGATGACAGTGATGGAATGAACCTAGATTTGAGCCCTGACACATATCTCAAGAATCTTGCATTGTTTTATTTAAAACTACAGGCCAAACTGCTTTTGCCAGCCACTACAGTACAGTGCATTGTTGAGGGATTTCAGGAGGTCCACAGCAGTGAAATGCAACATGTTCTGAAAAAGGTGAAAGAGAAACTGACAGGTTTACACATTACTAATGAGGAAATCCAGAAAATAGTTAAGGAACTGAAAGAAGAAGATTTGTTAACTATTTACAACGAAGGTGTTTTGAGGTCAGACAAAAACAGAAAATCATGTTTAAAACAAAATTTTGATTATGTTGCACCTGCTCAGGTGTTCCTAGGAACTGACAACTCTGGTAAAGAATGCTTTTGTCAATATGTGCCTGTAAAGGATACTCTTGCTGCCTTATTTAAACAGTCTGACGTGAGAGACCAGTACGCACAGTCTAAAGTACGTGTGCACACTGATATGATTTTAAATTATGTTAATGATGGTAAATACATCAAACAAAATCCCATCTTACAAGGATTTTCTTTGTCACTTATTCTGTACCTGGATGCCTTTGAGGTGGCAAAACCCCTAGGCTCTGGCAAAAGGATACACAAAATCATGGCCATGTAGATGACGCTCGGGGAAATATTGCCACATAATCGATCCTCGGTTGACCCAACACAGCTTGTTTTGCTTTGCAGAGAGGAGGATTTTAAGTCTTTTGGCCAGGAAAAAGTATTTTCACGACTTATTGCTGACCTGAAAGACTTGGAGGATTCAGGTTTTCAGTTGGAGGATGGGAGCAACCTTAAGGCATCACTGATTGCCATTTGTAGTGATAACCTTGTTTCCCATGGTGTTGGTGGCTTCACAGAAAATTTTAGCTCTAGCCAACACTTTTGCAGGTACTGTGTGATTGACAGAGAGACATTTTGCAAGTCACCACTGGCATTTTGCCCTCAACGAACCCCTGAAAATTATAATGACTGTGTTCATCGACTGACCCCTGAAGAGAGTATGATAGACGGAATTAAATTTGATTTATGTTTCAACTCTCTGAATTCCTTTCATGTCTGCTCTGGCCTTCCTCCATGTCTCGGGCATGATCTTTTTGAGGGAGTAGTGGCAAATGATTTGGCCCTCTATATTGAGCATTTGGTAAAAGCTGAAAAACATTTCACCTATGGCCAGTTAAATCGGGCCATCTCACAGACAAAACTCCTGGGGAGTGACTCTCACAACAAGCCATGTGAGATTAAAGAAAAGGCCAAAAAGCTCAGTGGTTCAGCCACACAAAATTGGTGCCTTTTATGACTCTTACCACTTTATGTCTGCCAGTGGATCAAAAACCCTATGGAAAGTGAGGTCTGTCAGTTGTGCCGTAAACTGAGAAAAATTGCTGAGTTAATCTGTGCTCCAAAAATTCATCAGAATGAGGTGGCATTTCTAAAAGTTTTGCTTGAGGAATATATTGATTTACGAGTAAGGATGTTCCCTAACTGCCCCCTCAAACCAAAGCATCACTACATGTTACATTATCCTGACCTTATCCTTAAATTTGGGCCACTAATACGCTTGTGGAGCCTGAGGTTTGAGAGCAAACACTGCTACTTCAAGGACTGTGCCAGAAAACTTCACAATTTTATACACTTAAGTAAAACACTGGCTGAAAGACACCAGCTGCTTCAGTCATACCTAGGACAAGGACAGTTACTGTATTTCCAGCTCCCATTCAGATTGCAGGTGAAGCAAATGAAATAGATGCGCAGGCATACAACAGGGATATACAGATAGTGTTACACACAGCTGATATTGATAAACGTAAACCCTCAGAAGTTTCAGCCGTGACTTATAAAGGTACCAAGTACTCAAAAGGCCTATGTTGTTATTCTAGAGCACACTGAGGAAACACTGGTTTTTGGGAAAATATTTCTGATACTTAGTGATGAGAAAAGTGTGTACTTTGTGGTTTTGGTGCATCGCTCAGTTCTATTGGAGTCTACTACCTGGTATCAGATGATAAATACGCATTTATTAATGCAGATAGTCTGCAGGACTATTATCCTCTGCCAGTGTACAAAATCAAGGATCTCCCCACTGTTTTCTTGCATCACTCAGTGTGTTCTTCATTCTAGGGATGGAGGATGAATGTATTCAGGAACTCCGGAGAGTGCTTCCTGAATTGGACAATTTGGAGTTTACAGCCCTTGTGCAACACTTGACAGCAGAGCTCGGACTAACAAAGAAAGAGGACCTTTCCTTAGTTGCGGCAGATGATTTACAGCAGCATCTGAAGCCAATACTGCGCCACAGATTCATCCATGCCTTCAAGCCAAAAGGTGAGAAAAAAATTCATAGCCCAAGTCGACATTGATAAACTCGTCAAAACATGACAGTCATAAGAATAACTGCTGATTCAGATGTTGTATTGTTTAAAAGGCAGATATGAAAATCACTAAAAAGGCAGTTTGTAGTTCTCTTATCCTTAAACTGTAAATAATGTGAATAATTAAACTTATGTGAATGTATTCCTTATCTTTAAAGCACTGGATGCTATTGATCAGTGCATCACTCTCAGCACTGTACCGAATGAAGAGATAGCATCCGCCCCAAACATGGACACACAACTTACAGATGGACAGGCCAACATCACACTGCCTTGTGCACAACCCCACTCCTCTAGACTCTCCTCAACACCATCAGCCACTTTGAGATTCCTTGGGGCAAGATGCCTAAAAAACTCTTGGAGGCAACACTTGGACAGAAGAGGGCAAGGCCTGAAGACAGAAGAGCATGGAAGAGAACTGTGGTGGATGCCATGCTGGCACACTGTCCAAATCCAAATAAGGCAGCCTGTGAGGAAATAGCAAAAGCAATCGTGTCAAAATATCCTTCAACTTTTGCAGACACAAACGAAGAAGGGGGGCAGATGGGAATATGTTACTATTCACTTGCAAGGCAAATGAAGCAAAGAGTTGAACATGTGAATCGAAACAATGTCAATGAAAAAGTGCGGAGACCAAGATCATCGACAGAAACTACTGATGGCGATGGCACAACCATCAAAATGGGACGGTCCAAAGTAGACACCTACGGATGCATTAACTGGCAGCCCAAAGATTTTCACATGCGTGAAACTCTTTTGTATGCTTGCAAAGCACAGCCTCCTGGGATGTTTCTATGTATATTGGCACCAGAAGGGCTCTTTAGGACGAAGTACATACAGTACATGTGTGCACAGTAATGAGAAGGTGAAATGTCTGTCTAGCTTACATATGAGGTGTCTCAAGATTTAGGAACATACAATTTTATTGAACATAAGAAAAGTAGAAAGTCACTTGACATGCTGCTGTTTTGTGCTATGACCTATTTAAGTGCTGGAAGTTGTTAATTACGTGACAACACCTGAACGCAACACAAGCGCAGCACCGAGTGCCGTGCTGTGCGGGCAGTGTGTTTGTCTGTGCGTAACAGCAGTCTGTTATTTACACACTTTCCATAACAATAACTTTTTCAGCTGTTAAACTGCGCTGGGCACGGGTCAGGTTTATCAGGAAAATGCATCCCGAGCTGCTCACCTGTGTGTGTGTGTGTGTGGCGGAACTCCACCGTGTGCAATACAGAGAGCAGAGGATAAATGTTAACACGTGACCATGTAGAGACAGAAATGACACAATGACATAACACCATAAATAGTATATTGTTAGGTTATTATATGAAGCGTCCGTCGCGCAAAATAATATCAATGAGGCGCTGTGTGCAGGACATTGCTGACTCGTCCTCTGAACTATCTGAAGTTTGGGAAACTGGCACAGGACTGACAGGAGTTTCTGGATAATTTTTTCTTGTGAAAAACGAATCTACAGTTCGTTTCATAGCGTCACTTTATGGTCAAACGACACAGCACTTTCTACTCAACACCGGCTCTGTGACCCCTCTGTCTAATCCCGCGTACAGTACACACGTAGGTACTAAAACTGCGGCACGTTGTTATGGTTACTGGCGCCCCCCCCACGCCTCGCAGTGCGCATCCAGACACACATGGCAGGCACACACACACACACACATAGACACTTTCTTCCGCTCCTCCATGAAATGCAATTATAAAAAAAAGAAAAAAATAAAGAAAAAGGGGGAGAGGAGTGGATTTCGTAAGTCGCGCTGGTGCTCCTAGTTAAAAAAATAGGTCGCACGGCCTCCAAAAAAGGTCACAAAATGCGACCAATTAGGCGCAGTCTGGAGCCCTGTGCTGAATCTTTAGAAAATAGAAGAAAATACATGGCAGCCCTATCCCAGTCTCTCGGCCCCAGCGCTGTGGACAGGCCAGATGTTGACGAGTCGATGAGGCTGACATACATGTATCAGCGTCACATGCTAAACTCCTGCCCTCCTCCCAGTATTGATGTGATTGAAGAGCACTGGCCCTTTCTTTTTTACCAAAAAACGACTTGGCGACCATTTCAAAATTCTCACAGGCATTGATGTCTGTGATCGAGCAGCGGAGGCCATTCAATCCAAGGGGAAGAGGATCATAAACTTCTTCCAAAGAAAGAATGAGAACCGAGACATCCAGCGTCTTCTTCAAGAGCTTGATGAAAGCAACGCCATGCTGCAGAGCCGGACCGGCATAGCAGCAGTGCTTCTTCTGATGAAGCGCTTTCGGGAGCAAGAGGACTCCATCTTTCTCTTGGCAGATGTAAGTAGGTGGCACATATAGGGCCAATTCCAATTCCTATCTTAACCCTCAATCTTAACCCTCAAGCTCAACCCTCAATCTTAGTAGCCCTCAAAACCAAGTGTTAAGGGCTATTTTGTGACTTAGAAATGGGACACCCCTCAAAGGCAAATACGTCTTAAGACTGTGGGGGGCCAAAACTCTGTCCAGTCTGTCAGTTCAAAGAAGAAGAAATATACATCATCAGTAGTCGTCAATAAAAAGATGCAACGATTTTTTTTCCCAGCACTTTATTTCAATTCTTGTACAAAACAAGCAGTGACAGACATGAACAGAACAAATATGCCAGGGTTAAGAGAAAAGAAAGAAAGAGAAATAAGATAAACAAATAAATAAATAAAAAAGTTCAGCAGCTCAAACCATTAAATTGTTTACATATTTTCAGAGTCTTTATAGCTTTGGAGTTTGTGGAGTGCTGAATGGTTTCTAAGTATTGCTGCATTTCATTCATAAAAATTTTGAACAAGGATTTTCTATTATAAAATTTACTCTTATGAATATAGAATTTCGCTATAGATAATGAATAGATTAATGAAATAGAATTGTTTTTGTTTAGAAATGCTGACATCATAAAATCCAAACAGCACATCTTTGTACAGCAGTGAAAATAGAACATAAATGTTACAATGAATATACTTGATAAAATCTTTCCAAAAAGTGACAGTATAGGGGCAGCAAAACAAATGTGCAGTTACTAAACAATAATCTGCTGCCGTCTGCAGCTGTGTTGATTTCATATTGAAACAGAATGCTTGATCACTAGGGAAACAGTTGCCGTTGTGCCCGAGAATTATGTTATGAATATGAACAGTTCACAAGTTACAAATTACTCACTCCCATAGTTTTTTTGGAGCCTGCTTGCTTTTTGTAAACTTGTCTTCATTGGCGGCCCTGAAATGAATCAGGGCTTGTGTTTCGCCTGGTGGCCCTGAAATGGAACAGAGATAACAACATTACTTTCTTTTATTTTTTTGGCTACCTGTCAGATATTCGTTAAGTTATCAGTTTAGTTTCATGCAGTATTGCAAGTATTATCACAATGAATACTGTAGTCAACATCCAGCAGAACTAGTGAAGCTGTTTATACGGTCACACAAGTGTTATCAGGTGACATTCATCCACGTTAACATTTGACTCTTTGGGTTATAAGTTGATATTCAACCAAATAACCTGTACCAAAACAACCGACGTAACTTATTCAGCGGAGAGTCACCAGATAATACAATCACTAATGTTAACCTGCAGCTGTAACGTTACCAGCTGCAGACTCTACGGCTACAGGAGATGACACCGTCCGGTCATCTTACAAAAATGTCAATGCAAACATTTCACGTATATTAAAACAACTTAACAACTTACGTTATCACTGAGAAAAATGACTTCTTGTAACTGAATGACAGCATACTCGGTTATCAGAGAACCGGGGTTACGTGCAGGGGCAAGTGCCCGTGCCGGCTTCATTAGCTAGCCAAAAGATATGTGTGTTACACTACATAGAGGTCTTTCGTCCATAAAATGACGTTCAACTAAGATAATGCAATGGTTATCATAATTTTAAAACAACTATTAACGAGGAAAATACTCACATTGATAACTCCGCTTCCTTACGCTTGTCGCCGCCATCTTGCATTGACTGAATCGTCTGTACTCGGCAGGGCTCGGCTGGGCTCAGCGGATGATGCGCAAAGGATTCTGGGATAGCACTCACTACCAAGGGTGGTCCTGGAAAATCTTAAAAGTGAGGGACATACAGCCCTTATTCTTGACCCTCAACTTAATGTTCTGAGAATCAGGACAGCACTTGCACTTCGCGGGAGTGCGCATTTTTGAGATTGAGGGTTAAGATTGAGGGTTAAGACAGGAATTGGAATTCACCCTTAGTCTAGTGAATTGCATGATGGGCTTGGGCATTAATATAGTGGGGTAAGTGGTCTCAGATTTATGGAGCCCACTGTATTGTAAAAAATGTAATCCCTGGCTTTTTTGTGTTCTTTACAGACGAATGCAACAAAGCTATCCATTGAGACAGACATGACCCTGCCTGCCACACCAAGACTCATAATGCTGGGTAAGAGAAGGCTTACTTATGGTCTCGAGAAATAATCAGTGTCACTTTTGAAATATGCCCTTTTAAGATGTGCAATGTGTATTTGTTGTCTTAAAGGGAACACATTCCTTGATGCAACAAAGTGGATGGTGAGCATGGAGGGAAAGGTGGCCTTTGCTTTGGAGGAGCACCTGGGCTTTGCAGATGCCTTGTCTATCTTCTTTGGATGCTTCTATGTTTTTAACATAGAGTATCAGGAGCCTGCCTGTGCAACACTGGATCTTATACAACGGTAAAGTATTTGTTGTTTGCTGTAGATTCAAAGTTGATCTTTTTCACCTTCTCTGCGCTATATTAATATGAAGCACATGAACCCCTCCCATCAATCCTTCTGTCTAGATTCTTCATGAGGATCAATCCAGAGGAAGGTACAAAATGCACAGCCAAAACTGGAGTGAGTCGGAAGATGGGAGCAGTTGTGAAGAGGAAGGCAGAGGCTATCAACAGCAGCGTGGCGTCCTTCCTAAGGGAGCTGACAGAGTTCGAATGGAGGAGCTTAGACTAGTAGGTGAGTTATCTCATTCTTACCTGTCACCAGACAGCTGTCCCTAAAGCCAAATATTACTACGTCAAGTTCCTGTTCAAATCGTTTTAGAGGGCAGTTGATGCAATAGTATGCGTGTGTGTGTTTCAGAGTGAGAGGCACCAAGCGGACTGCTATCAACTGCTGTCCTGAGACCCACTCGACTGAAGTATTTGGGGGGGGGGGGGTTACTGAACCTTTTTTGTTTGCAGAGCAGGGCCATTGGGTAAGCACTGGAGAGTAATAAATGATATGACATATAACGGAATACTTAAAGCTGGACAGCAATTACATGACAGCAAAAAATGTGAGTAAAATTCTTTACCATCAGTGATTGTAATTCAGTTACTGTCCAGTAGAGTAAGAGATTCATAGAAGGCACTCTGTCCAGCAGAGGCAATTCATAGATTGTTAGCACTCTGTCCAGCAAAGTGTGTTAAAGTTCCAAGTGTTGCTGTAGCTGTTGACAACTACACAATTTGACTATCCAAGTGTTATCTACTGTATTTCCGTGTGTTTATATTCATCTGTGAATTTAAAAGTTGTTGATTTATAGCAGGCACTCTGTCCAGCAGAGGCAATTCATAGATTGTTAGCACTCTGTCCAGCAGAGTGTGTGAAAGTTCCAAGTGTTGCTGTAGCTGTAGATGTTGACAACTACACAATTTGACTATCCAAGTGTTATTTACTGTATTTCCATGTGTTTATATTCATCTGTGAATTTAAAAGTTGTTGATTTATAGCAGGCACTTATTATAGGCACTTTAACTTTTGATATTGCCTTTTTATATGTTGATAAATTTACAACATTTTCAATTTCATGTGAATTGAATGTTATTTTCATAAAAAAAAAGGTTGATATATCTGAATAATTGTCCGTTTTCATTTTATTTCCCGGTATATTTAAAAAAAAAAAAATATATATATGGATTACAGTAGTGTACTGTTTAATTTGGATAAATACAGTAAACAACTGCATTTACACAATTACAGTAACATTAAAAGTACTGTAAAAGGGCAATACAGTAACACTTAAGTTACTGTAAAAAAAAATACAGTATCAGTATTGTGAATGTAGAATTACAGTATCTTACTGGTCACAGTGTTGCCAGTAGTATACTGTAAAAAAAAACCCATGTAAAGGCTAACAGTGTTGGTAGAAGGAAATTTCCTTCTGGAGTTCCTCAAAAACCTCTTCTGCATAACTGGGGGAGTTTGAGGGTGGAATATACACTTAACAAAATATAAACGCAACACTTTTGTTTTTGCTCCATTTTTCATGAGCTAAACTCAAAGATGTAAAACTTTTTCTATATACACAAAAGACCATTTCCCTCAAACATTGTTCACAAATCTGTCTAAATCTGTGTTAGTGAGCACTTCTCCTTTGCTGAGATAATCCATCCCACCTCACAGGTGTGGCATATCAAGATGCTGATTAGACAGCATGATTATTGCACAGGTGTGCCTTAGGCTGGCTACAATTGTGTAACAAAGTAACTTGTTACTGTAATCAGATTACATTTGTCTGTAACACAGTAATATAACGCATTACTGTTGATAACTTCAGTAATTGCTGTAGTGGCCATCGAACCACAAAAAAGGCCACTAGTGGGAATCAGAAGTCATTTCCAACGTGTGGTGTAGCCAAAAACGAGGTTTGCCATGACATACCGTTCAATACTTTATGAAGTTTTGCAAAGATTAAAAACCATCTACAAAAACGGGTGTACTCGTTCAAAAACCAAGCTGTAAAACACACAAATTAACTTTATTGCACATACAGACCCACACGCACGGTTGAAAAACTGTATGGCTTCCCCTGACCTAATTTCCATCAGTAGATCACCTGTAACTCCCATATATAGGTCATGTGATTGTTTACCTGCCAATCACCAGGTGAGATGATGACATTCACACAACCTATCCCACTCCCATACACACACACACACACCATGCACAACACACAACACAATTAGCCAAAACACACCGGCCCCTAATTGTTACTGTAGCGTAACAATTGCACCCTATGAAATGTGGCACCAATTATGAGTCCATAGTGCAAGTGTGTGTCTCAGTCCATAATGTCCATAGTCACATATGTCAGTCTTTTATTCAGCTTCCTGAAGAAGACAGATCTTAGTGAGCGGTCGCTCCAGTATGCTGCACTTGGTCTGGACCTTGACAGACCGCACCAGTCCATTTGTGTCAGGAAAGGTCTGCAACACCTTTCCCAACAACCAGGATCCACGGGGGGCAGTAGAGTCTGCTACGATGACAATATCTCCTGTAACGAAGCTCCTCTTGTCCTTTAACCACCGCTGATGCTCCTGTAGCAGTGGCAGGTATTCCCGAACCCATCTGTGCCAGGAACTGAACTTGCTTCCATCGTCGTTTAGTGTACAAGTCACCTTTCTCAAAAGGTGGTTGAGCAGGCTTGCCTTTCAGCAAAAGCAGATGATTGGGAGCTAAGGGCTCAAGATCATTAGGATCATCGGAGACCTTTGTAATGGGACGGTCATTCAGTATGGCTTCCACTTCGCACAAAAAAGTGTGTAATCCCTCATCGTCCACATTTTGCTGACAAAGTACATAGTTAAGCACATTTCTGACCATACGAATGATTCTTTCCCATGCTCTGCCGTGATGTGATGCAGCAGGTGTGTTAAAACTCCATTTAACTCCAGACTGAAGTAGTGATTTTTGAATTTTCTTGTGATTCAGAGCAGACAGAGCTTCTCTCAGTTCACATTCTGCTCCCACAAAGTTGGTTCCATTATCTGATCTGATGTGTGACACTTGACCTCTTCTGGCAATGAACCTGCGCAGTGTATGGATGCAAGAACTTGTATCCAATAGGTATGCCATTTCCAAATGCACTGCACAACTGGCCATGCAGTTGAAGATAACCCTGTAGCGTTTGATGAGGCTGCGGCCAACCTTCACCTCAAATGGGCCAAAATGGTCTACACCTACATTTGTGAATGGTGGGAGGTCGGGCTGAAGTCTTTCCTTAGGTAGATCTGCCATCTTTTGCTCAGCCAGCTTTCCCCGATAACGTCGGCAGACAGCACAGGAGGAGAGAATCTTTCTGGCAGCAGCATTAGCACTGGTGATCCAGTATTTTTGCTGAAGCCTGGAAAGCAGGTGATTTCTTCCACAATGCCCTAATTGTTCATGAATGTGGCGTAAAATGAGAGTGGAGATGTGTTGATCTTTAGCAAGAATAACTGGGTGTTTTGTGTCATCTGGCACTGCTGCTTTGCTAAGTCTTCCTCCTACTCTCAAGAGTCCTTTTTCCAACACTGGATCGAGTTTGTAAATATGACTGCTTTTCTTGACTCCAGATGCTCCCCTTTTCAGAGCAATTATTTCATCTTGAAACCTATCGAGTTGACAGAACTGGACAATGGCTTGCTCTGCAGCATCAATAGCCTCTGTAGACAAAGTTTGGTTACCAATTGTAGTTCTGAATCTTTGCATCTCCTTTTCCACTGTGCTCTTCTGATGAGTCACATCAAGTTTGCTGCTGGACACAGAAGCTTTTATTTCCTTTCGCTTCTTACTCAACACCTGCAACGTCTTTTTCACCTGGAGAAACCATGCAACTGAGATTCGCAACCTTTTCCACGATGAGAAATAATTTATCAGCTGATCTGTTGCAGTCCTTCTGCCCTTGATAATGATGGTGTTCACTGTAGCCTCTCCTTTGACCTCTGGGTCATCTTTGCTGATAGGAGCAGGCTCCACGATGTTCACAGGCCACTCTCTTTCATTTTTGAAAAGAAAGTCAGGGCCATGAATCCATCTGCTTCATACAAGAAAGTACTCAGCTTTCACACCTTGGGAGGCCTCATCCGCCGGGTTCTGCTTTGTGCCAACATACCTCCATTGCGAGACAGCAGTGGTTTCTCTTATGGCAGAAATCCTATTGGCTACAAAGGTGTGAAAGCACTTCGTTTTGTTCCTGATGTATTTCAGCACTGTTGTGCTATCTGTCCAGAAAGTTGATGTTCTCAGCTCTAACTGCAGCTCTGCTATCAGCAACTTATCAACTGCAAGCAGAGCAGCTGTTAGTTCCATCCTTGGGATTGTAACCTTCTTTACTGGAGCAACTCGTGCCTTTCCTAGCATGAAGGCTAAATGGGTTTCATTTCTTTCATTTTGCAGCCTCAGGTAGGACACTGTGCCATAACATTTTCACAAGCATCTGAAAAATTATGTAGTCGGGCACTGGTGATTTGTCCAAAATCTTTGGGTTTGATACATCTTGGCACACTGAACACACTGAGTTTCTAGAAGTCGTCCAGCCACCCCACCCACTGCATCTGGTATGCAGGATTTGATCATCCCAACCAAAACTCAACCTGCAGAGGTTTTGCAGCATCAACTTAGCAGATAGGGTGAAAGGTGCAAGAAAACTAATGGGGTCATACACTGAGCTCACCACGGACAAGATACCCCGTCTTGTGGGTGGCCTTTCCTCAAATGCCAACTTGAACTTGAAGGTGTCAGTTTCTGCACATCACAGCAGTCCCAGAGTTCTTTCAACAGGGAGATTTTCTCCATCCATATCAAGTTCCTTTACCTCCTTGGCCTTTTTTGCCACGTCAATGGACTCCAGAACTGACCTGCTGTTGCTGATCCATTTTACCAGCTGAAATCCTCCCAAGTTGCATACAGCTGTCAGGTTTCTCACTAGGGCTTTGGCCTCTGCCTCTGAAGACAGGGACTTCAAGCAGTCATCCACGCAGAAGTTGTGCTTGTTGGTGTCAATCACATTTGCTGGAAAATTTGCTCTGTTGTCCTCAGCAGTTTTCCTTAGGTCAAAACTATCACAGCTGGGCAATGATACTGCACCAAACAGATGAACAGTCATCCTGTATTCAGCTAGGTGTTGTGTCAGTTTGCCACCTGGCCACCACAGGAAACGTAGAAAATCTGCATCCTGTTTTGTGACCTTTACATGGTGGTACATTGCTTGAATGTCAGGTCCCTGGAGTAGCTGAGTATTCAGTGATGTTCCTTTAAAGCTGGCACCACAGTCAAACACCACTCTCAAGGTTCCCTTTTTAGGATGGTGCACACCATGATGAGGAATGTACCAGACCTTTCCTTCATCTCCTTTTAGTTGGTGTTCTGGCACCCTTTCTGTGTAGCCTTTGTGTATGACGTCGTTCAAAAACTTCACATATTCCTCCTTAAATGTAGCAGTTTTCTGCAGTTTTCTTTTCAGACACAGCGCCCTTTGCTCAGCAACCTGGCGATTGTTGCGCATAATGACATCACCATTTCTGAAAAGTAATCTCAGACAGTAGTGGCCGTCACTGAGATCAACTGAAGCGTTCATAATTTCCAAAAACTTGAGATCTTCTCTGGACATTTCTGGCCTTTCATCAGCTGATTTCTCATTGAAGTCATGATTGTACTGCTTCACCAATAGTTCCTCTAAGGCACTTATTGAAATTTGATTGGCTGTAATGGTGGGACAACTGTTTTCAGCCTCGTCCTCTTCTCTCAGTAGTCCATTGACAACCCACCCCAGCAGGGTTCTCACGGCATAAGGTCCGTCACCTTTGCTGTTTACAACCTCCCATGGTTCCATTAATTTTGAAACATTGGTTCCAATTAGCAGCTCCACATCAGCATCTATGACGGGAATTTCCACTGAGCTTAAGTGCGGCCAAGCACCTAACTCCTCTTCCTGTCTTGGAATGTTGTCACATGTCACAGGCATCTCATTTTGTGTGAACACATCAGGCAACTCATGGTAGGTGTTACTGTTGAGCGCAGAAACCTTCAATCCAGATATGATGTAACTATCCACAAACTTTTCTTGGTTCATTGTTCTCAACAAGAATTTAGCTTTTCTTCATCTCACCTTTAGCTCCCTCATCAGTCGCTCTGAGCAAAAGGTGGCCGTGCTGCCAGAATCTAGGAATGCATATGTTTTTAGTGTTTTACTGCCTTTCCTAGCCTTAATCTGAACAGGCACAATTGACAAGGCGCAATCCTGTCCTTGGGCCCCTATATGGCCACATGTTTTGGGAGAAATTACTTGACTTTCTCCTGATGCTTCCTGCTGTGTTTCCTCTATTTTGATTTCCTTCTCCTTTGAATGGATATGGAGGATGGTCGAATGTTTTAAATGACATAACTGGCAGGACAGATGACTACAGCAGTCTTTACTCATGTGTCCAACAGATAAGTACCCAAAACAAACACCTCTTTCCTTTAAGAACTCAATGTTCTCTCTGTGGAGCTTCCTTTCTAGTTTGGGGCACATCTCCAATTTGTGACCCTCTCCACATAGCAGGCAGGACACCTTCATAGGCTTATGAGATGAAGTTTTCTCCTTTTGCTTTTGAGTTACAGTTCCAGGATTGACAGCTGCAACAGAGGTAGCGAAACTACTTCCTGTTCCCTTAATACGGTTCTGTGATACTCTATTCCCACTCGTATTTTTTGGTGAGGTATAAGATGTATCCTGAATCTTTCCAAACAATGGATCAGAAGCAATCGACACTTGTCTCTCAATGAAATTGACGGTGTCACTGAAACCTGCTTGACGACGATGCCTCTCCTGCAGCTCATAAGCAGTGTTCCTCCATTTTTCTCTCATTTTGTACGATAATTTTGAGATTATAGCACGCATGTTAGATGGCATATTCATCTCTGCCATGAAGCTTACATCCTCCATTGCATTACAGCAGACACACAGAAACAAAGCAAAAGCTTGCAAAGCCTTGATGTCCTCAGATTTCAATGGTGACCATCCAAGAGCTTTCTCCATATATGCAGTGGCTATTCTTTGCTCGTTTCCAAAGCGTTCTTGCAAAAGAATCTTTGCTCATTGATAGCCTCTGTCAGGTGGCATGTGTTGACAGCTCTTCACCAACTCTCTGGGCTGTCCCTTTGTGTATTGTTCCAAAAAATATAAGCAGTCTGCAGTGCTAGTAGCCTTTGCTTCCACTCCATGCTCAAATGCTCTTATGAATGCTCTGTACTCCAGAGGGTCTCCATCAAAGGTTGGTTTATCTCTTGGGGGTAATGACAATGTGGACTGCTGCTGTACTAGCAGGGCTGTGATGTCATTTTGCCTCTGCATGATGTTGAAGAGATTGTCTTGGCCCTTATTGGCTTGCATTGAATTTGCATATTGGTTGGTTTCCTGCATGAAATTAGTGGCGGCTTCCTGAGTGTAATCTGCATTATAATATGTCTGCTGGCATTCTTGAAACAGTTTGGGCTCATAAGCTTTAGATCCATTTACTTGCGAAGTTGTTTCCTTTGTTGCTGCCTCCATTGGCATTGCAACTTTGCTGCCACTTATTGATGGATAATGAAACTGATGATTTGAAACCTTGGGCTGTGCCCCCATTGACATAGCAGCTTTACTGTCTCCTGCTGCTGGGTGCTGGAATTGATCAGTTGAATCCTTTAGTTGCGCTTCCATTGCCATTGCAGCTTTGCTGCCTCCCCTTGGTGGATGACGAAACTGAGAGCTTGTGTCTTTCTGCTGAGTCTCCACCAACAGTGTAGCTTTGCTGTCTCCTTTTGGTGAATAGTTGAACTGATGCTTTGAGCTTTGTGGCACAAATTCTATGGCAGAGGGTCTGAGAGAGGATTTCCTTTTTGAACTTTCCAGATAGGAATTCATTCCATCCGAATAAGCTCTGGAGCTCTGTACATCAGAACCTCTGTATTTAAGCACAGTAACTTTTGCTGTATGGGCAGTGATTTTACTTTGCAACTCAAGCATTTCTCTCCTTTGCCTGATCTGCTCCTCTTGAGCCTTCAGAGCATGTCTTTCTTTGAGGGCAGCTGCCATAGCATTAAGAGCAGCCACTTCGGCCTCTGCCTTGAGGCATGCAGAGGAGGCTGATGACCTTGAAGACTTATGACTGCAGCGGCCAACTGATAAGCATGTTTTATCAACAACATTAGAAATGCTGTCATTAGGATCAATATCATCAACAACTCCGTTGTTTCCACCATCAATCTCAAAAACATTTCAGACATGGCTTGCACTTCAGACACATTTTTATTCGAAAGCATCAGCTGTTAATATTCTTTGTTAGATTGTAAAGTTTCTTTATCCTGGCATTTCGTTCCTTTTGATTTGATATTATTTACACTTCCAATGCTTTTACAGTGAGTTTAGTCGTTTTTTTCACCGAGCGCATCTCCTGCTTCACTTTGATTGACAGATGCATTACTTTCCACGTGACTCATGTTGATATTAATTAATTGCTGCCAAAAGCTTTATTTAGAATTGTAGCAGGATTTACCTGTATCTTCCACAGTTGTTAACAATTCTGAAATAATCCTACCATGATTCTTCGGTTGCTTTCACCAGGCTTTCATTTATCAGCGTTCAGCCGGAGCAGAGCAGAGCAGAGAGCAGAGCAGAGCGCTATCTTCTCGTGTTGCAGGTCAACGTCATTCATTCATTCATTGAAGCTGAGTTTTTCAACACTATGCAGTGGCCATCGAACCACAAAAAAGGCCACTAGTGGGAATCAGAAGTCATTTCCAACATTTGAGAGCTTAGAGTATGTGTCAACTATCGCTGACATTTGGACTAGCCACAATAAAAGGTTGTACCAAATTCCCAGTTTGGCATACGTAGGGCAGCCCACAGTGCTGTTGAGTTCTAATCAGGTCCTTAGCTGCGCTGCAGACACATGGTGGCAGCCATATTGGATTGAGTTGAGTTGAGTGATGGTATGCGTGAATGAGAAACATGTGTTGCTAATTGTTCACTTTTTACTTAGTTAATGGGGTGTTGCTTACATATGTGGCACTGTAAGTTTATATTCTTTAATGTTGTTGCAGATAACTCATATATTATGAGCTAATTAAGCTAGCCAGCATGCTAGACCACATGCATAGCTAAGTTATTCTTATCTATAGAGCCTATTACCATTTCCTCTGTAGTAAAGACCACACAGTTTATTTGCATTTTAAAGAAACATTTATTTGTGGTTTGGGAAATAATTTCCTGATAATTATGCTGTACTTACTCATAATGACATACAGTGATTTTAATGTTAATAGCATAATTAATATGCACTGTTAAATTATTTGTTGTATATTTCATTTCTATTCCTGTTGTGATGTCTGTATTACAGAAACCATATCAAAGCTCCACCAAAGGAAACTTTTGAACGGTATACTCTGTGTCCAGTGTTTCCCATACATTGATTTATCTGTGGCGGTGCACCACAAATAAATTATCTCCGCCACATATAGACTTTTCTGCTTTTGGCGCTACCTGTTCGACCTCGCTCATAAACACATTATAATGGGACTCACTGTCTGTGAATGTAGCTTGTCGTTACAATTCCAGTGCACTAGGTGGCGGTATGCGTCATAAAGACGCACTTAACGCACCTGGTCCGCCAGAAGAAGAAGAAAGAAGAAGAAGAAGAAGAAGAAGAAGCAGACGTAGTAGCAGAATGGATCCAAAGACCTCTTGGTACAAATATGTGGGCAAAACAAGTCCAAAAGTGGTCCGAACAACTCTGACTCATCATGTTATATTAGCCTGTGTCTGTATTAGCATAGCTGGAAGCTCAACATGTGCAGAGACATTAACTGTAACTGTTGCCACTATATATGTTACATATTTCCATTAAGTTTCCATTGACTTTATGAGTCAGAATTTATTTTGGGTAATATTCTGTATTTTATTTTGCTATTTTAGTAAACAGGAAGTCTTTTATTTTGAAGCCCCGTAGAGCTGTTTCTGTCTGGTTAACGTGAGTGAGTTAGAAGCTAGCTAACGCTGTTGAGTGCAGGTTGCAGAACAGTAGTTCAAATTTGTCGTCTGTGGAGGACATTTACAAACCTGAATATCTCCCACCCACTGCATACTACTGAATTAACTCCTTTTGGTCTCTACAGAGGACATTTAGGGCTTTTCAATGATACCAAATGTGAAGGGGTGGGGCTTCGGTACCTTTCTCTTCCTCATTCAGGAAAATGGCATCCGTCAGTACAAGCACATTTTATGGAAAGAGGAAAAGTAAGTGCATAATACTTTTTATTTAGCAAATTTTGGCTTGAAATGTTGTTGGCATATTTTATATAAGTCTCTTAACAACACATTAAAACATTTTCTGAATTATTTTAACTGTATTTTAGTATAGTATTTAAGTGTTTAAAAAATGTCTTCCGTAGTGGATATATGTAGTTATTTCCTCCATTTTTTTCTGTTTTTTTAAATGACAAGAAAGGGAGTCATTCCAGAAGCAGAGAGAATTTTACTGCGAATTGTTGATGGAAACTCAGTTATTGAGTTGTCTGATGAAGAAGAACAAGATGCAGTGTTTGAGGCAGAGGAAGAGGAGCAGAGGAAGATGATGATGATGAAGAAGGAGTGCAAGATCATAGGAGATAAGCCCTTCAAAAAGAAAGGAAAAGGGGCATCAGAGATGGTAGTCAGATGAAGCCCTCCTGAACTTGCTGTCTTAAAGTGGTTGGACAACAAGCCAGTTGCCATGGCATCCTCTGCCTATGGCATTGAACCTCAGGACACACGCAGAAGATGGTCCAAGAAAGACAAAAGGTTTGTCCAGGTGTCAAGGCCGCTGGCAATTGCTGAATTTCTACAGGATGGCCTCTCGCACTCGGAAATGGACAGTGTGTGCAGTTTTCCACTTTTTTGACCTGGCAATCACCAGTATAAGCTTCAGTATAAGAGTGACTGCCAGTTTCTGGGGAAGAAACCACTGAAGTTCCTTGACTTCAGACTGCTCCTTGGTAAAGAGTTAATTACTCAGGCCCAAGCAAGAATCACAAGCGACAGTGAAGATGACTACAGTCCAATGGAAACCGCAGCCAAATGCAGCTCTGAGACACTATGGCGCCATCCATCTTCCAGAAATGGTGGACGAAAAACATGCATCAAGGTGTCGCAGATCCAGCTTCAATAGCAAAACATATGTGATGTGCACGGGGCGGCACGGTGGTGTGGTGGTTAGCACTGTCGCCTCACAGCAAGAGGGTTCCCAGTTCGATCCCCGGTGTGGAAGCCGTTCAGTGCGGAGTTTGCATGTTCTCCCCGTGTCAGCGTGGGTTCTCTCTGGGCACTCCGGCTTCCTCCCACAGTCCAAAGACATGCAGTTTAGGTAATAGGTTAATTGGTGACTCTAAATTGTCCGTAGGTGTGAATGTGAGCGTGAATGGTTGTCTGTCTCTATGTGTCAACATAGTGACAGACAGTGTGATAGTCTGGCGACCTGTCAAGGGTGTACCCTGCCTCCCCCCGCGACCCTCAAGAGGATGAAGCGGTTAGTAGATAGATGGATGGGTGGGTGGATGCGTTGTGCATGAAGTGCAAGGTTTTCCTTTTATCACACTAAAGCAAAGCAAAACAAAACAAAAGTGCCAATGGACAGTTATGTGGATGTTAAACTCATTCTTATGTTGACTTTTTGGCATTTTCTTTGGGACTGACTGGTTGCCATCAAGGTTCAGTTTCACATGTATGGCGTTCCGATGTCCACTGTAGTGGACACATGATATCTTAAAAAGAAAAAATATATATATATATATATATATTTTTCAGTATTCTAATTACATTTCAAAGGGGAATTCAATTGGGGAATTTTAAAAAAAAAAATGTGATGTGTGACAATTTTTTTTTCCTGGTAGTCAGGAGGATATGCACCTGAGGATGAGCTGTACCTGCTTTAGAACAAGAGTAATGTTTACTGGTGTATATGAAAATAAGAAGATTCCAAGATGATTTCCTTTCCTAGCATGCAGCCAACGAGGTACTTTATTACATTTGTATTTATTTTTGTTTTCTATTGTTTGCTATCATGTTTGCTGTTCAGCTAACGTGTTGTCTGTATGTTTAATACTGTGTATTATTAGTTTTCACGGTTTGATGAGGAGAGAAGACTTCAGTAAAACCCATTGAAGAAAACCACTTGTGTCTGATTGTGCCTGGGGAGGGAGTCACATTAACTCACGCTGTTAGTAGTGTTAACTGCAGAGTTGCTGCACCGTCAACAGGAGCGGCGCGACAACCACGTCTGTCGCTCAACAACTCCTATTTTACGTAGCTCTTCTATTTTTGTCGCGCTACGCTCCCCTACGCGACACTCCAGCAGATAAAAACTACACGAAATAGTGTGCTAAACAAGCACAATGTGTTTTAAAATGAATAAACCATTATCAGAGGTAATATGTGATGATTTTTTTTCATGCATTTACCCACGTTTACCCGTGACATTAAGTAAATTTCCGTGGCGGACATTTGAAAGCGAGTAGATGACAAACAGTACAGTAAACTTATAGATAACTCAAATATATGTAATAACTTAGGTGGGAAATGCTTTAACAGTTCATGCAGCCTTCATGCAGCCTCTCGGCTCGGCCAACGGTAAACAACCCCGCTGGCTTCTCTACGTGTTGCTTCCGTACGTATAGTCAGTGGAGCCCAAATGAATACGCCGCGACACTACGCTGACGTGACGCTTACATTTGCAGCCGGTGGAACCCGGCTGTAAGGTCCTGCTCATTAGTTAATTACGAATGAGCAGAACCTTACGGCCTGATGTTGGATGTTGACTCCTTCACACAGACGAGTATTGAAAATACCGGACCACATCACCACAAATAGATTCCTGTCCTGTGGGAAACACTGGCGTCTATGTCTTCATTGCTTCTCATCGGAGCCCCCAGGGTGAAATAGGTAGATTTTAGACCAGCTCTAAACAATTCATTATAAAGGTGAAGATCAAGACGTGGTGTTCAAAGATGATGAAGGAGTGCTCCCCAGCAGCACCGACCCAGAGGGACAGTTTTCTCTACCCCCTCACTTGAGATGTGCATCGCACACTGAACTTGATTTCTAGTAATGATGTTGACAAATGGCTGACAGTGAACCAAGTTTCATTCAATATGATTATATCTACATTTCTAATATTATTCAGAAATTCAAGGTTTGCTGATATCAAACCAAAAACTGAAGAGGATAAGCCCTGAATGTTCCAGCTACTTGTCAAAAAAGATGCTACTTCCTCTACCTTAACAGGATAGTGTAGCACTAGAAAAAATATCTGATTTACAAGCAAAATAAACGTAATGTGATGGAAAAAATGTTAAATGATGATGAATTATTCAGAGCGTTGTTCTACATTCCATTAGCTCAGTAATTTAGTATAGCATAGTTGCAATGTCTCTTATCTGCTTTAGACTCAGTTCAGTGGGTGAGGTGTTGAGTCTGGCGGCTACAGCAGCGTAGCTGTCTCTCTGAGCTGAAGAATGGACCTGAGTCTGAGCTGGCGAGTGATGCTGCTGCTGCTGCCGCTGAGGCTGCTGCTGCTGCTGCTGAGCTGCTGCTGCTGCTGCTGCCAACTGTATTGTTCCTGAAGACCTTGAGGATGTAAAACAAACTGCAGTTCAGGTCCCTGAAGAGATGAGGTGTAGTGTGGTGCGGTGGGGTTGTGGTCCTGAGGAGGTGGGGCTGAGGTGTACAGCAATGGGGTGGTGCTGGGTCCCTGAAGAGGTGGGGATGGAGGTGGGATGTAGTGTAGTGTGGTGGGGTGGGGCTGTGGTCCTGAGGAGGTGGCGCTGAGGTGTACAATGGTGTGATGTGGCTGGGTCCCTGAAGAGGTGGGGCTGGGGCGTAGTACCTCGAGGCAGATCCAAGTCTCTGTGAAAAGCTGCGGTCATTGTTGGTGGTGTCTCTAGTGTGATGCAACCTTCTGTGGAGGTTCCGGTGGTTAGTTGTGCTCTTGGTGGTGGTGTGAGGTGCTGATCTGTTACGGTCTAGAGCTGTATCTTTAATATGTTTGATGAACAGTCGCACACCACTCTGGTTTAGATGTAGGCCGTCATACAGGTGCTGGTAGAGGATCTGTGCGTGATGTGCCATATGGACGTTTGGTGTTCCTGTGCAGGCTTTGGATATTTCAGCATTGATTTTGGTGATCTCATGCTGAGGAACGTCTCCTCTGGGTAACAAGGTGAATATGGTTATCCTGGCTGTGGGGGCTGCTGAGGTTGCTCTCTCTGCAACGTGTTGCAGGGAGTGAGGTATGTCCTTGTTGTGTGTGAGATCATTAGTCCCAGTGTGAATCAGGATGTGTTTAACACCCTGGGGGTTTGTAGTGGCCAGCTTCTTTATAGCCTCTGAGGTGGTGGGACTCCAAATCATCTTGGATCTTCTGCCTGGTGCCTGGATAGTATGATGTGTGTGGTTGTGCTGCTGCAGTGGTCCTGCCTGATGCCTCCTGCTGCTGTTATCATTAGTCATACTTCATATGATTATTGTCATATATGTATATCAGATACTACTTTCAACATATTATACCAATTATTATTATATTATTACTTCAATTAATGCTGTTATTAATGCTGTTAATGCTATTATCATTACAGTCTGTCCTGCATCTCTCTCTGTCTCTGTCTCTCTTTCTGTCTTATTTTGTCATACGAATTACTGTTAATTAATCATGTTCTGTACGACATCTATTGCACGTCTGTCCGTCACGGAAGAGGGATCCCTCCTCAGTTGCTCTTCCTGAGGTTTCTACGCTGAGGTGAAGTACGCTGGTCTTGTCATACAAAGTTTGACGAGTGTCAGCTGGGCAATATGGAGATGTTTGCATCTTGAAAGCCAGACTACAAATGTGTATAGACAGGGAGAAACACACACAAGCCTAAGATGTGGTAAGATACGATATTCCTCACTGTATGAAGTGACTGATAAGATGGATTGTAAAGAAATTCGTCAGGTTTTTATTTTGTAGACAATCAATCTGTATTTATAGCATGATGGGATGACAGCACAATGATGTGTGTGGTATCACTGGAAAGCTCTAGTCCTGCACTTTCATGTGATATGTGTGGCATTTCTGTGCGACCCTGCATTTGCGAGTAATCCATCCAAGAGTAATGTGTGCGCAAAGCTGCATGAAAGCTCTGTTATTCATGATTTAGTGTAAATTTACCTTTTTTTCACTGTGAAAACATTGGACAACGGACAAGATGCTACAATTCCGCTGTTTCATGAGTTGTGCGTGGCTTCTCGCTATGACGCATGGCAGGTCCGTGCCTGACCAATGTGGCACCCTAGGCAAAAAATTTGCTGGTGTGGGAGGGAGATGCACTTGAGGCTGCATCACTTGGTGCTGAGGTGGATGAATCTAGGAATAAATTATCTCCGCCACATATAGATTTTTCTGCTTTTGGTGCTACCCGTTCGACCTCGCTCACAAACACATTATAATGGGACTCACTGTCTGTGAATGTAGCTTGTCGTTACAATTCTGGTGCAATAGGTGGCGGTATGCATCGTAAAGACGCACTAAACGCACCTGGTCCGCCAGAAGAAGAAGAAGCAGACTTAGCAGAATGGATCCAAAGATCTCTCGGTACAAATATGTGGGCAAACAAGTCCAAAAGTGGTCCGAACAACTCTAACTCATCATGTTATATTAGCCTGTGTCTGTATTAACATAGCTGGAAGCTCAACATGTGCAGAGACATTAACTCACGCTGTTAGTAGTGTTAACTGCAGCGCAAGTCCTGTAGCATCTCGCCCCCGTTAATCAAGTACAGCGGCTGCACTGGTAACAGGAGCGGCGCGACAACTCTCTATTTTAGGAGGCTCTTCTATTTTTGTCGCGCTACACTCCCCTACGTGACCCTCCAGCAGATAAAAACTACATAAAATATTGTGTTAAACGAGCACAATGTGTTTTAAATGAATAAACCATGATCAGAGGTGATATGTGATGATTTTTTTCCCCATGCATTTACCCATGTTTATCCGTGACATAGTGTAAATGTCCGTGGCGGACATTTGAAAGCGAATAGATGACAAACAGTACAGTAAACTTGTAGATAACTCAAATAGCCTGTATATAATAACTTATGTGGGAAATGCTTTAACATTTCATGCAGCCTACATGCAGCCTCTCGGCTCGGCAAATGGTCGTAAGGTTCGTAAGGTTCTGCTCGTTAGTAATTAAGTCTGACGTTGGATGTTCTCTACTTCACACATATGAGTATCGAAAAATACTCTTCATTACGATGGCACCCGGCTGTCAGTTTGTCACTCAGCAGCATCACATTACAGAAGTCTGCAGGTAGCGGGGGTTAGGGACCGTGAAGAAATTGGTGCTGCCAGAGAGGTAGAAGGATGCCAGGCAGGCAGAAATTTAAATTAGAAATATTATTTCATTATTATTTAAAGACGTATGGCTATATATACTGTTGTTATTTTGTCGTGTATTCTTGTCTAATTTTTTAATAGAATGGGGAAAAAAAACACAACAACAAAAAAAAACACCTCACTCCCTTGCGCACTCTGGCATGCTGGCGCCTATAGCATTTGCCTAACCTGCCCTATGGGCAGCACGGCCCAGACGCACAGTCGCGGAGAAAATCAATAGAGAAGAACAGGTGTGAACTTGGATGCACCATGCGTCGTTCGGGCCCATAGGGTTAAAGGGGTTTTTTGGGGGAGTTTTTCCTTATCTGCTACGAGGGTCCTAAGGACAGAGGGATGTCATATGCTGTAAAACCCTCTGAGGCAAATTATGATTTGTGATATTGGGCTTTTTAAATAAAATTGATTGATCGATGGATTCTTTTACTTTTTCTTATCTCTGTACTATTCACTTTCAGAACATTTTTGTTGAGGCTCCGTGTTATGTTTCCTGAGATCAGTTCAGCAACTGGTGATTTGTTTAGTTTACTTAAGAAGAGTTTGCTCACTCCTTTGTGTAGAGCTCTTGTGATTCTTCCTTGTCTTGTGTTTGCTGCTGGTCTAAATTTTCTTTGACTTGTTTTATGTGCAATTTTCCCTCTTTGTAACATAGATATTCTAACTATGGTGTGTCCAACTAGCTTTTTATTCATCTTAAAGAAATATTTGGCTCCACAAGACGGGAATGTACAAACTGCACTGGTGCTCAAATATGGACTATTAATTTTACGGCTGTGGGAAATTTTCATATGATGGCTTTTGAAGGCAAGGATACAACAGGGATTTCTTTTTTTCCTGAAACAAAAGCACATTGTAAAGCACATTTGTCCATGGTTGCCTCAGTTTGGCTGAACCAGGCAGTGGAACAATTTTTTGCCATTTCCTCCTATTCACTTAATTGTGAACCTTTTCAATACTGATAACAACTTTCTCCATTGTTTTTGGTCCCTTGCCTTTTCATTTTCATGTTGGGCTCCTCTTTGACATGACATTCTCTGTTGTTCATCTTCACTCTTGTTCTTCTCTGAGTCTTCATCTGAGATTGTGTCCTGCATTTCAAATCCTGTACCTCCTGTTGTTCATCTTCATCCACATTCTTCTGAGTCTCCATCTGAGACTCCATCCTGTACTTCAGCTCCTGACTGTAATATGTTCTGTTGTTTGTCTTCATCATTGTTCTTCTCAGAGTCTTCATCTGGGACTTCATCCCGTACTTCAGTCCTTGTTTCTTGTTGTGTAACCAAATCCCTCACTCCATTTCGATTATTTGTCCATATGACCTGCAACAAATGATGGTTTTTCCTGTGGTCTTGACTAAAAATTGCTATAGAGAGTTCAGACCAGATCTGTGACAAAAAAACCCGTAACTCTATTTGAAATGTTAGCACTCTTCATTGTTTCAACCAAAATCTCTCTTCCACCAGCCATTGCCCATAGGTCTTTCCTTTGAGCTCTAGTTTCTTTTTTAACTTTGCCCATTTTTTTAATGGCCTCTAACCTTGGGAAAGGATGACAGTAAAAGCTGAAACCTTTTGTCAAGATAAAGTAAATAAGTTTAAGGACAGTTGGGACTTAAATGAAATAACTAATAACTAGCCTACATCACATTTCTTGGTTTACAAAAATCAATATCCCCTCAGGACATAGTTAGTGGTAGATTGCACACGTCATGTGTCTTTGTATGCTATGTATTTCTGATGTACAAAGACAAATACATTTGTTTGGAGCTTAAATTTGTAACATTTGAGTTATTTGAATATGCTGAAGATAGAACTTTAGATATCAGAATATGAACACGTAACCAACACAGCAAAAACTAAGTTGCTAAGGAGAGGCCAATAAAACAAGAAAAGATTACTTTCACATCAACATAAACGTGGACTGGAGAAAAAAAGTGAATCCAAATGCACTGAAAATATTGAAAGAATTCTGTTCCATCATAGTGGCTTTGCTGTAAAGACTGAGATATAATCACTGTGGAACTTAACTGAAAGGACCTAGACATTAATTGAAAGGTGCTTCTAATTGGCTAGTGAGTTATAAAGCTCATGAATCCATCATTTGATTGGTTTAAAGCAAGTGGCCATGCAGTCAGGAGATGGTGTATTAATAATAGTGCTGTCAAGATATTAAAAAAATGGAGATTAATTAATTATGATCTGTAATTAATTGATCTAATTAATCTCTTTTTTAATCTCATCTCAAAATTGCTGTCAAAAGCCCTCAACTTGAGGTATTTTCATGTAAATTCATTACATTATTGTGGCAGATGATCAAAAGATTGATATATATTACAAAAAGTGGTTTTATAAAGTCATATTTATTTTTTTCAACAATAACACACTTGAACACAGATGCAGTACATCTAGCCATTACATTCTACTGCATTTGAGATTAGTCCCAATAAAGAGTGCTGCAACCTTCAGTCTCAACCACCAGGGGGATGCTTGACTGTCATGACATATCAGCTTCATTAAAAGCATAGCTGCAGGTTAACGCAACAGATGTAAAAACACACAGAAACAATACATCTGTGATCAGTTCCCTAATTTTATTTAAACAATTTTCTAAATTATTTTCCTCTTTTCCAATTTCTCATTTTTCATGGAAGTGATGAATGTAAGTGCACTTGACCTAACATGCAGTTATTAGAGAACTAGAATGGATTATGCGGACGGAGAGCAGGCGGCAGTGTTTGATGCAGGAAACTCGATATGGACTTGAAAATCAATTTCGGAATGGGGCTGGTTCAGAACGGCGGGGTTTCGGAAGGGAGGGCTGTCCCCTGTTGGAACATTGTGCGCGCACAGCCCTTCACCACCTGGATCCTAAAATAAACACCTGTTTTATTACATAATCATGCTTCCGTGTTGCTCCATTCATTAAGATCCTATTTCTGTCATTCAAATAACAAGAATTGCGGTTTAATACTCTTAATTATAACAGACAACTTATTGAAAAATGTTGGGTTTAAATCAGGCTCGGGCCCATAATAACAGTTAATTGGCCGGGCCGGGCCAGTCCTGGACATAATGTACACGGACTCGGCCCAGGTCAAGCTGTTTTTTTTGGGCCCGATCTAAGCTCTATTAGCTGCTCTGGTGGAAAGGGGGTCAGTATTGGGGAACCCACATCCACTCGTTTCCCCTGAGTCGCCTCAAGAACTGCCTGCTCTCGCCGTCAGGCAGGCTGCATATCACATCAAAAGCATAGATGTATACATTCATGATATGAAAGAGATAAATGTAAGTCAGACAAATTGAGTTTAAATTCAGATTCTTTATTTTTTTAAAGCATAATGCAGTGGGGGGGGGGCGGATGGGAGGCATCTCTGTATCATACAGAAACAGTAAAGTTTGAGATTAAAGATGAAATTAACGCGATCAAAAAACATAGCGCGTTAAATATGGCTGTAATTAATTATTCGTAATTAACCCGATAATTTGACACCCCTAATTAAATAATGATCTGAAAATACAATAGACAGTGTTTCCCCTAGATTTACAGCTTTTTTCCCCTTTTTGGGGAGATAATGTTCAGATTAAAGATTTGCTCAGGTTCGGTTTGGACTTGGCCTTCTTGACATGCTGTGGTGTAGTGCTATGGCCTATTCAAGTGCCACCTGAATGCAACACAGGCTCCGTGCTGCGCTGCTGTGGGAGACTACACTGCACAATATTGAGTCTATTGAATAAATTTCCCAGTAAAAAAAAATCAGCAAAATTATGACAAAGCATGTTTCTCCAAATTGATTGTTGTAGTATGATCAGCAGGAGACCCTTAATGATTGAGGTGATTTGGGGGACACTACACTGCATAGTATTTAAACAGTTGAATATTTTGGTAACGTTTTATTTGAAGGTGTCTACATCAGGGTAGTCTCTATATACAGACTCTAGTGAAATGTAGAGTCTGTAGGCAAACCCCGGAGATCTTGCCTTCGGAAGAAGAGCGGAAGAGCCCTGGTTCCCTGTTCTAGGCTGTTTGTAGTCCGTGTGATATTGATCAATCACATTTGAGCCGGCTGCAGTTGTTGCCAGGTTAAACAGTGCGGTGAACTAACGAGGCGGAACATAATTGGCGTCACTGCAAACTCTGAATCCATTGCAATGGTTCAGCATATTTACTTAAATATATGAACGGAAGTCAGAAACTGGTCTGCCCGCAGAGGCTGTATCGCCGTCTGCCAGAAGTCAGACGCCGAATACAGCCGATGGGTTCCGAGAATGACATAAGGGTGACATGGCACTCGTCATAAACATTATGTACATGTCATAAACGTTTATGACTGCTGTCATTAAGTGTCATTCGGTTATTGTAATTACAAGTTCACATTGTTTGGGTTGTCTTGATTATTACAACTTGACATTAATTTAAGTGACAATACCAGGAGATGAATGAATGAATGAATACTTTATTTGTCAGAATCATTTCTGAAAATTTTCTTGCGTCCAATACACTTGTTTCTCGTGACAGAAAACAACATAATATAACAGACAACCAGACAAAGAGTCACATCAGACAAAAGCATAACAAAATATGACATGAGACAACCATCAGACATGTGACGTGCTATATGCAACCTCATCAAAGTGGCTGCAGTGCCTCCAGGTCCCTACCCTAGTGGCTATTAAATGCGCCCCTGCCCTGACAAACCCGACTGATTCAACATTTTAACAGATTGAGGAATAAAGGAGTTCCTCAGTCTATTTGATCTAGCTATAGGGACTCTGTATCTCCTGTTGGATGGCAGCAACTAGTATTCTTCAAATAAAACGTGTCGGGTCGGAAAAAAATATTGTCTGCCAGGGAAAGCATTTGTCTATTATATGCAACTCTAAAAACTGTCTCAAGTGTTTGGCCTACAATCTTTGAGCAGATACGTAGCTGTCTCCCCAGTCGAGCTTTAAGTTGCCCTGAGAGACAACTATACCATGCACTGACTCCATATTGCATAACACTGAGAACAATAGATAGAAAGAACAATAACAGAATAGGCTTACTACTACCAAAGGATCTTAGTCTCCTAAGGAAATAAATACGTTGCTGTATTTTGCTACAGATATAATCGATGTGTACGCTCCATGATAGAGCAGCATCCACATGGATGCCTAAGTATTTGTAGGAAACAACTTGTTCGATATTTGTGTTATTGATAGTGACAGGTGTAGGATATGAGTTCTCTGGAAGACCAAAAATGACTTCTTTGTCTTCTTTGCATTGATAATAAGTGAGTTCTTCTCACACCACTCCACAAGACTATCTGTATGAACCTGATGAATACTGGGGTCATCTTCGGTCCCCAGCAGAGACAACAATACAGTATCATCAGATACTTCAAAATACTTAACTTCAAAATAAACGTATTTGGTCCATTATTTCTACAATCATCAGTGTAAAGTGTGAAAATAAATGGAGAGCTTACACATCCCTGGGGCGCTCCAATATTGGTTACTATAGAAGTTGAATATGTCTGGTTAATCTTGACCCTTTGTACTCTATTTTTGAAGAATGCATGGTACCAGTGAATTAAATAAGGATTTACCTCCTTCTCAACCATCTTAGCCAATAAGAGCTCTGGCTGGATCGTTTTAAAGGCCGATGTGAAATCTAGGAAAAGAGCTCTAGCTGTCGTTTTAGGCTTATCAAGATGCTTCAGAATGAGGTGCATCAGTGTCACCACTGCATCTTCTGTGCTACGATTATGCTTATATGCAAATTGCTGCCTTTCAAGTTTGTCAGCCATGGACTCACTAAGGTTCCTGAACTACAATTTTTTCCAAGGCCTTCATTACAACCGGAGTCAAGGCGACAGGACGATAATCACATGGTTGCTTTGGACATTTCACTTTGGAAACAGGTATTATATGCGATGTCCTCCACATGAGAGGAATACTACCCGTGTTCACAGAGCACTTGTAAATAGGCTGCCACACAGGAGCCAACTCATCTGTAAAAGTTTTCAAAAATATATGCACTAAGATTGTCTGGTCCTGTGGCCTTACTCTGATTTAAACGTTTAAAGGTATTTCTCACCTGCTCAACAGAAACATCAATCCTATCGATCTCAGAAGGTACATCTGTTTTTGTTATCTCAGCAACCCCATCTGTATCATTACCTTTTTCAAACCTAGCAAAAAACCCATTCAATTGATTTGCAAAATCTAAATCATTGTCTATCACCAGAGCTTTTTGGGTGGTTGACAGCCCAGTTATAGCTTTCATTGTATCCCATAACTGTTTGCTACTTTTGCTTCTGTAGGCCTCCTCTAATTTAAGCCTGTGTTTCCTCTTTGCCTCCCGTAGTTTACTTTTTAAATCTTTTTCTACCTGTTTTAGTCCTCCAATGTCCTTGTTTTTGAAAGCCATCTTTCACAGGTTTATAATGTGTTTAACCTCTTTTGTTATGGATGTCTTGTTATTTGGGTATATTTTTATTTCCCTAGTTGTTATCACTGACTATATACAGAAATCTATATAGTCTGTTGTTACTGTTGTAGTTTCATCCAGGGAATCATGGTGGAACACTTCCCACATGGTACAGTCATATGATGCTTTCAGTTTTTCAATGTCATCAGGTGACCACACTTTAATTACTTTCTTCTCTAGTTTGAAGCGTTTCAATTTAGATTTATAAGCAGGTACAAGATAAACCACATTATGATCTGAGGTGCCTATTGGTGGTCTTGTCCTTGACACATATGCTCCCTCCACGTTTACAAAGCATTTGTCCAACACTTTATTCTTCCTCGTTCCACTCTTTACATATTGTTTGAATCCTGGCATCATTAAGTTCAATTTACACTGTTTCATATCTCCGACAACAATTGCTGGAGCGTCAGGATGTTGTTCCTGCATCGTGTGGACACAGTCTGCAACAGTAGCTGCTGCTCACTTCGCATTGCCACTGGGAGGTGCATATACCACAAACGGCAGCACGTTAAAGGAGATGTCTTTGTCATGACAACTTGATATTAAATTTGTTTGGGATGTCCTTATTATGACAACTTGACATTAACCAGGATGACATTACCAGAAGATGTCTTTGTCATGACAATTCAAATAAACACAAGAAGTTTGTGCTCTAGAAAAGGATCAGCACTCAGTGAATAACCTCCTAAGCCCGATGATGAGCTATTATGGCAAGGCTTAACTATACAGACCAGTGAGCAGTGATAACTAACATGTCTTTGGGGTCATCAGGCGGGAACCTCCTTTCACCAGTGTTTCGTCTAGTTGGTCCCACTACACCTCCAGGAGGCTAGACAGTGATCTCTGGTGTCCCAGACACACTCCCCTAATGCCAGGTCTCACTGCTCTCCACACCAACACAAGAACCTCTTTTACCTTACTTACACATGGCTTTCTCAGCCCACTGCCACCTTCAACCAACCCAGGCTCCATACATGCAAGCTCCGGGTAGAAGCAATGCTGATACTACCTTTCCGAGCACATTTACCATACTCTATTTCACACGCTACATAGCATAACTACAATATAAGCTAAAATTAAAGGAGACAAATAAACTTACAGGATCAGCAAAAACACTCACTTTGCAGCATAGCCTCAAACAAAATGGATTCAAATAGGCCACTCCCACACTTAAATAACCTTCCTCTTCCTGGATTTCCTCCTGAGAGGAAGTGGATGTCTCCACTAGATCTCGAGGAGTTATGTGCCATGCTTAGTAGTTCCCCCTGCTGGCCCCCAACTGACATTATTTCTTCTGTAATAGGTGAGCTGGCTGGTTCTTGTTGCTTCATCTGACATTTCCCTTACTGTCTTCTTCAAACTCTGTCCCCGCACTCCGAGTTCCCCCAGGAGCGAGACAGCTGATCTTGCTATGAATCCCCTACACCCCACTTCCACTGGACAAATCCTAGTCTTCCATCCTCGCTGCTCAGCCTCTGCTCCTAAGTCTGCATATCTAAGCTTTTTTCTTTCATAGGCTTCTTCCACTCAGTCTTCCCAAGGAACTGTCAGCTCAATGACATAAAGTATCCGTTGACTCAATGACCACAACACTATGTCAGACCTCTGCTTGGTACAAACTACTTCCTGGGGAACAACAAGCTTTCCCCCTAAATCTACTTGCATTTCCCAATCACAAGCATCTACTAGGCGGCCACACCCTTGCCTCCTTACTAACTTATCCCTTCTGTATTTCTCTCCCTCACGGACAAACTGAATTGCTGAACTCCTATCCTTAACACCTTCTGAATTCACCTGTCCTCGTTTCCCTTCGATTCCTGCAGCTAAACATTTCAACACCTGGTTATGTCGCCATGTATATCGGCCTTGTGACAAGCTAACGTTACAGCCTGACAAAATATGCTTTAAGGTTGCGGTACCTGAACACAATGACTATGATGGGTCCTCATTTATCCACAGTTTTAGGTTCTGGGGGGGGTTGGTAACACATCGTATGTAGCCCCTACCAGGAATCTAATACGATTCTCCTCCATACTCCACAGGTCCCTCCAACTAAGCTTCCTCTTCTCTACACTTTCCCACTTTCCCATTAGGAGGGATAGAGCATGAGATGGATGTCAGGCCACCTAGGTGGAAGGAAGTTCAGGAGGTGGTCAGGCGTGCAAAGGCTTCTTCGGCCCCAGGGCCTAATGGACTCCTCTACCGGGTTTATAAAAGTCTCCCAATTCAACCCCTGTCCCTGTTTAGCCTGGACCACTACCTTTGCACCCCTTATTATCTCCTCCTGTCTACGTATGCACAACCAGCTTTCTTTTATCTTTGAGACCTGCTGTATTCCATACCGGTTTGCCTGAGCCAAGCCCCAGGCTTCCCCAGCCAAACTGAACATTACTTACAATCTCTGCATGCCTAAGAGCTGCCTCTGCCTCCTGAACTGCTGATCTTCGGTTCCACTTCCTCCCCTTGGTTGGATTTGGAACCACACTCCTAATTACCATGTCCTTACTCCTGAAAACAAGAGCTCTGTCCTGATCTTGGTACATTTAAATTCCTCTGTTAAACTAGATACTGGCAGCTGAAGAATCCCTTTTCCATACAATGCAACACCACTTAGGCACCTAGGAGTGCCCAACCACTTCCTAATATAGGAGCTAAATGACCTTTCAATTCTCTTCACAACGGATACTGGAATATCATAAATTGATAATGGCCACATTAACCTAGGATATAGCCCAAATTGCAAACACCACAACTTCAATTTTCCTGGAAGTTCTGATTTATCTATTCTATCCAATCCTTCAACCACATCTTTTCTAAATTTCACCACCTGTTCCTTATCATTCAAATCCACATTGTACCACCTACCTAAGCTCTTTACTGACTTTTCCCTAATTGTTGGGATGTCCTCATCATCTATGACAAACTTTCTATCACTTAACTTCCCTCTACATATCAAGATGCTTGTAGATTTATTAGGCTTGATTTCATGCTGGCCCACTTCAGGTTCTTATTTACCTTCTCTAGTAGCCTCTTTGTACATGGCATTGTTGTGGTCACCAGTGTCATGTCATCCATGTAAGCCCTAACTGGTGGAAGTTGCAACCCATTCTGCCGTCTCTCCCCACCAACCACCCACTTAGAAGCCCTGATGATTACTTCCATCGCCATAGTAAATGCTAATGGAGAAATTGTACACCCTGCCATGATGCCTATTTCTAGCCTCTGCCAACCTGTTGTGAAGCCTGCCATACTTAGACACAACCTAATATCCTGAAAGTATGCTTTCACTAAGTTGACAGCTACCTGTGGCACTCTGAAATAGTCAAACGCAGTCCAAATGAGGCTATGCGGTACTGAACCAAACGCATTTGCAAGATCTAAAAATATTACATGTAGGGTCCCTTTTCTTAATCTTCGCCGCCTGAATCTGGCTCCAGATCATGCTAGTATGCTCTAAAAACCCTGAAAAACATGGTATTCTTGCCTTCTGCACTATTGTATCTATTGAGCTATTCCTTTCTAAGTAGCTAGCTAATCTCTGTGCAACTACACTAAAGAAAATCTTCCCCTCCACATTCAAGAGAGAAATCATCCGGAACTGGCTAAGGTCCACAGACTCCTTCCCCTTAGGAATGAGGACACCCCCTGCCCTACGCCATGCTCTTGGTATAATTTGTTTTTCCCAAACTATTCTTAGCTGTTTCCACAAAAATTTAAGGATATCAGGCGCACTTTTATAAACCCGGTAGAGGAGTCCATTAGGCCCTGGGGCCGAAGAAGCCTTTGCACGCCTGACCACCTCTGAACTTCCTTCCACCTAGGTGGCCTGACATCCATCTCATGCTCTATCCCTCCTAATGGGAAAGTGGGAAAGTGTAGAGAAGAGAAAGCTTAGTTGGAGGGACCTGTGGAGTATGGAGGAGAATCGTATTAGATTCCTGGTAGGGGCTACATACGATTTGTTACCAACCCCCCAGAACCAAAAACTGTGGGTAAATGGGGACCCATCATGGCCATTGTGTTCAACTACCGCAACCTTAAAGCATATTTTGTCAGGCTGTAAAGTTAGCTTGTCACAAGGCCGATATACATAGTGACATAACCAGGTGTTGAAAAGTTTAGCTGCAGACATCGAAGGGAAACGAGGACAGGTGAATTCAGAAGGTTTTAAGAAAAGGAGTTTGGTAATTCAGTTTGTCCGTGAGGGAGAGAAATACAGAAGGGATAGGTTAGTAAGGAGGCAAGGGTGTGGCCACCTAGAAGGTGCTTGTGACTGGGAGATGCAAGTAGATTCAGGGGGAAAACTTGTTGTTCCCCAGGAAATAGTTTGTACCAAGCAGAGGCCTGACATAGTGTTGTGGTCAGTGAGTCAACGGATACTTTATTTCATCGAGCTGACAGTTCTTTGGGAAGACTCAGTGGAAGAAGCCTATGAAAGAAAAAAGCTTAGGTATGCAGACTTAGGAGCAGATGCTGAGCAGCGAGGGTGGAAAACTAGGATTTGTCCAGTGGAAATGGGGTGTAGGGGATTCATAGCAAGATCAGCTGTCTCGCTCCTGGGGGAACTCGGGAGTGCGGGGACAGAGTTTGAGGAAGGCAGTGAAGGAAATGTCAGATGAATGGCATCAGCCATCTTCTATGGAGTGGTCTGCTGGGGCGGCAGTGTCTCGGTTGCAGATAGGAAGAGACTGGACAAGCTGATCAAGAAGGCTAGCTCTGTCCTGGGATGCTCTCTGGACTCTGTTCAGGTAGTCTCGCCACCAGACAATCAGAGATCTCCACCTTCTGATAATCTGGGGACACTCCTTTCTAATGTGTGTTTCACACGAGGTGTAAAAGGTGGGGGGCCTCGAAGGGGGCCAGGCGGCTCCCGAGCTCTTCCTCTGCTTCACTTCAACTCGTTCTCAGGTTAGACATGGTAACTTAGGTTCAGCAGGCTGGTACTTAGAGACAACAATGGAGACCAATGGAATCAGGTGCAACCGAGTTTAATGTGTTCACAAGCTTCAACACATACAACTCAATGAGTCAGGCTCCAGAGCAAGACTGAAGACTCCCACTGAACGCCCTTTTTTATGCTGGTGGAGACCCAAAGAGTCTCCAACTTTTTACCTTAAACCTGCCCATTTAGGCCAAATTGTATTGGTGGGGAACTCTTCTTTTGTTGTCCATCTCGGCCCGCAACCTGATCTAATCGTGGCAAGCTCCCTGGCCTTTGTCCAGAGATGACCTCAGGGCCCTGGAGAGTCCTGACCTTTTCCACCATTAGAACTGGACTGTGCTAGACTTTATTTTTTAAAAATATATGAACTTGGGGATTTTTTTTCATAAAATCCCCTGTGCTCTCATGCAATACAGACCTTAGAATGTGTGTGTGTCTATTGTTACATTTTCAGGTGGTGCATAGTGTCTTATGTGTGTGGGCTTTAAACCGTACAAGGTATAATGTGTTTTTATCATATGTGTGGTTATAACAGTGATCTACCTTCCATGGATACATAAAACATTGCATAAACCACTCCGAACTTAATCATTGAGCTTAATCAACTTATACAGAATGAAGTATTTATCTGATCATTACATAACCTTCTTTTAAACTTAATCAATCTACGCAGAATAAAAACATTTACCTGATTAGTCATAAAATCTTACACTACACACACCAGAGAAAACGGCCGGCAACAAAGCAACACCTCTTGCATTTTTTAAAACGACACCGCCCCCCGGAAATGTGTGCTTCCCCTTTTCTCGTCTGCAACGAAACAATCACACAGAGAGCTTGAAAATGGTTGCCAAGAGATTTAACTCCGTTTTATCAAACGTGTGCTCAGTCCACAAAATTGTGGAGATGAAGGACTTACAGCGACTTTGTTTAAAACTTTTAACGCAGTCGGACTATGTTTACAAGCACAAGAGTTCAGCGAGCCACCGAAGGACCACCCTGTGGATTTACTATTGGTTCTGCAACATAGGGAGTTTTTTTAAACTCTGAAATTGTGTCCGCCCATCTAAACACAAAATCAGGGAGAAAGACATCAGTCTTTAGTTAAGCAAAGCATCTAAAGACTGACTTGTGAGTCTACTGTGCAGGTGGTGGGAGAAAGGAGGATGACAGCCAAGCTGTCATCTCTGAGGACTAACGACTCCCACCCCCTGCAGGAGGAGATAAAAGCTCTGGAGAGCTCCTTCAGCGATAGACTGATTCACCCAAAGTGTGTGAAGGAACCAAGCCCCAACCTCCGGGGGAGATGAGTGAGGCCAATGCGGAAGTGCCAAAAACTGCAGTTCACTGACTGTCCACTTGAGGCTGGCTCCGGAAGTGAGTCAATTCCCATAGACCGTCATGTTAAAATGCCCAACTTTAGAGCAGAAATAAGCATGTTTACAGCCTGGTACAAAAACTGATTTTGGTCTCTATCTCTTTCCCCTTTCATGACAACTGAAGGGGGGGGGTTCTAACTCTTCTGTTTAAATGTTATTAAGGTTTGAAATTGCGCATAATTAAGGGCATGGTCACTTTGAGTGACATGTCGCACCATCACGGGTGGCTAACTAGCATGCTAACTAGGCGCTGGCTCCGTGCGGAGCTGAGGCAAGACTCGGTCGTCTGCTCGGCGTCATCTCAGCCAATTCATGCCCATGTTCAAGGCATTGAACCTGTCTTCTCAGCCGTGTCTGTGCCTTTTGGATATTTTTTCAGGCAAATATTGGAGTAATATGGCTTGCTGTTCGATTAATTATACCAACAGATCGTCCAAGAAGTCTGTGCTCCAGGTTTTTCGGTAAGTGAAATTCGGAAATTCTAGTATTATATTATTTATGTTTATATGTTAGCACTAATTAGCGTGTATCGGTGTCTGCGGTCACCGCTGTCACCACCTAACTTGTCAGCAGCGTGTATCGGTGTCTGCAGTCACCACCTAGCTGTCAGCTTATTATTATATTATTAAGCCTTTATTTAATACATGTAAAATCACGTTGATACCGGAGGTCTCATTTTCAAGTGCGACCTGTATCACAACAGCAACATCCACATCAAGTTACAGAGCCACAGACAATACAATGGGCTTTATGCACAGCTCCACTACTTCCTGAACTTAAAGCAGCTCCTTTATTTCCTGTCTTACATTATTGGACAAACTGATTAATCCAGGTGTGTCTGACCATTGTTGTGACTAGTACTGAGGTCAGACACACCTGGATTACTCAGTTTGTCCAATAATGTAAGACAGGAAATAAAGGAGCTGCTTTAAGTTCAGGAAGTAGTGGAGCTGTGCATAAAGCCTATACAACACAAGCTTAGCTCCTTAACTAGCTAACCAGCCAGCTAACATTTAGCCTTCGAGCAAAACGCCAGTCCGGGGATGCATCGAAGTCAGAACCTGACAGAGAAGTGTTAGGATTTACCATTAGGCATTTAGTCAGAGAATATTTTGAACTAAATGCTGAGGCTGTGTGAGGTTTGCAAATAAAGGTCCACCACGTTAGTTAGCTAACGTGATGCAATGTTAACGTTGTCATATGAGCAGTGTAACATTAAGGCTATACTTGTGTATGTAAATTAAAAAGTGGCAAACTGTGTGAAATTACAATAAGGTGTGTAATGTAATTAAAAAAAACTAATGTGACATTTGACTGTCACATGTTTATTTAGAAATCTAAACCATGTTATGATATTGTAATTAATCCCTCACAAGCAGGAGACCAGAGTAGCGTTTGGGAAAAAGGCCCATTTATTTGAGCACTCCAAAAACTCCGGTAACACTCCAGGGGGTTAAAGACTCCATTCCAAACTTTTCTAGCGTAACACACGTACTTAAATCACAAATACTCGTTTACAGTACCTAGTGGGGACCCCCCTCCCCTCTCTGCTCCACCAATCTCCAGCCCCCACACTGACTGACAGCTTAGTCTGTAAACAGAACTCAGCTGTTTATTTAGCCTAGCAATATCTCGGACTGTAGCAGCTGCAATGGACGACTTTGAACACGATTTTGAAGAGTTTCTTGTAGCGGTCACAGACCCAGTGCCATACGTGTTTGAGCCGGAGTACACAGATGAGAAAATACATGTATTGGATGCTGAGCGGGCGAGGACAGAGGCTGAATCCTCCACTCCCATTTTGCTGCACAGAATGGGATTCGGTGCTACCATCATTGGGGAGATATATCATCATGAGGGAAAGCGCTGCAGAGAGTGCATCACAAGGAGTGAAGCTGCATCTTCTTTTCCTCGCAGATGACGGTTCGGGCTCATTCTCTCCTGTTGCGTGATAAGTGTGGTCCATTCGCAAACTTTATAACTAAAAAAACTTTTCACGACTCTCTATCAAGGAACTACTAACACTACTGTTTCCTCCTCATTCTTACTGTTTTTTTTTTTTTTGACATCTTTTTTTTAGTAAGTACAATTAAACAGAGAAAAATCAGGAGCAAAATACAAATATGAACGAGACATTCCAAGAACATACTGGAAAAAGGAAAAAAAAAAAGGACGAGAGAGAAATGTAAAATATAAAGAAAAAAACAGAAAGAGCAGAGAAAAAGTAGGAAAGTAATTAAAGCTGCCCTGTGGAGTTTTGTCCATATCTACGTCAAATGTGTCATTTCCTGTGCGACAGCGCGGGAATGTCGCTCCTGAGAGGCAATAGCGCTTCTAAGCAAACCAGAGACTGTTGTGTGGTGGAGATGCGTTCAATAATCATCCTAGTAACGCGTTTGGCAGTGGCTGTTATGTAACAGACAGTAGTTTATATGTAAAAACTCCACAGCGCAGCTTTAAGTGTGCGAGAGCATATTTCATGTAAACAAATTTAGCGACTTGCAAATGTTGATAGTCTTTAAAGCTTTTGTGTTTTGCGATGAAGAGATTGTCCTCATATATTGTTCAAATTCTTTTTTAAGTAAAAAGAGATCAGGCTTTCTGTTGGTGAATTTGCATTTGTGTATGTGAAACTTTGCAAAAAATAAAAACACATTTATAAAAAAGAATGCATCACTATCTTTGTGAATAAAATTATTAAAACCAAAAATAACATTCTTCTCGTAAAGGTGAAAATCTGAAAAGACAGAATTAGCAATAAACTTGAGGAAGTCCCTCCAGAATTTATAAGCGAATTCACATGACCAAAATAAGTGAGTGCATGTTTCAGGATGCTTTAATTCTGCTGTCTTTGTTGGTTTATTTATACACGCGAAACGCGTTCTCTGGCTGGCTGGATTGTCCGCTCGGTCTGCCGTACATACATGGCGGCACAAGATGGCGACCTCTCTAAAGCAAGGCCCTTGCTTGCTGTATTCATTTATACATACATACATATATATATATATATATATATATATAATATATTATATATATATATATATATATATATATATATATATATATATATATACATATATATATATATATATATATACACACACACACATGTATATATATATGTATGTTGCTCCGCCATGATATTTTGAATCTTGCCGGGCAGCGACCACGTTGCATAGGAGACTGATGAGGGCGGTAACATGCCATGAGACACACTAAAGAAAACAGTTGTAGGCTCCTCCACTTCATTTAAAAACAAACATAAACATTATTGTCATAATGCATGTTACAATGCAAGATAAGTTGAATATAGTCCCTTGACACGCCGCTGATGTGAAAAGCTCCCCCCCACCCTCACCCAGTTTATGTGGTTGAGGTGAATTAAACCAGGTGGAGCTCTTAAACCAGACCAAACCGTTAAATCGGAAATCGGCACAAGCCTAGAATGAATAAGGCATCCAGGCCAAAGAGGAGTACATTTGCCACCAATGTAGCGCCAGCTGCAAATTAAAAGTCACCTAAAAACAGTAAGAACTCCTCTCGTCCCACCAGTAATGCTTTCCAGAAGCCATGTCTGTACTGCGAGAGACAACATATATTGGCAGAATGTCATAAGATCTGACACAGCCATATAAGGAAAGGCTAGAGTTTCTCAAAGAAAAAGGACTTTGCTTTGCATGTCTGACACAAGGACATTTGAGTAAAAAGAGAGCTTCGTGTAAACACTGTTCCAAGAGACATCCAAGCATGCTTCATGTCACAAAAGAAGAGGATAGTGAAACAGATCAGAACAGTCAGAGAGAAATGACTGAAAACACTAAGACTAGTGAATCAACACGTTCACACAAGGTGGAACTTGTGGAGCCACAGAGGCCGGAAAAGACAGTTGTGTGTTCTCAATTGTGCCTGTGTGTGTCAAGTTAAAGGGGCAAAAAGCAAAATCGTTTCACCGCTAGGTTTGCTGTTGTGCACTGCCTGTAGACCAAAACAAAGTGTGTCATGAGCCACACCTCCCTCTACCTCTGCTCTCCACAATTTGACATAGAAAGCAAGAAAATTCAGATCCTGCTTCGCACAATGGGCCAGGAAAAGTTAGAGCCAAGTTACCATCCTTCAGGCTTAGAGGTGTGTGGTTTGAAAGAGAACATTTACATTGACCTACCTGAGATTTACACTCATAAAGACATTCCAGTGTCCAAAGAGAACATTCCAGTGCAGGAAGATTTGGAAAGGTGGCCACACCTTCATGGAATACAACTGCCACACATAGATGCAGACATTGGACTTTTGATAGGATGTCATGTCCACAAAGCTATGGAACCAAGGGAGGTTATCCACAGTAGAATGCTGGTCCATATGTAGTCCGCACAGTCCTGGGCTGGGTTGTCAATGGTCCTCTCAGGAGAGATGTTTGCACTGCTCCATCTGAAGGTGGGCTAAGTGTTTCAATGAATCACATCGCCATTGCAAATGTAGAGAACCTGCTTATGCGACAGTTTAACCATGATTTTCCAGAGAAAGCCAGTGAAGAAAGGCAGGAAATGTCACAAGAAGACATTCAGTATATGGACTCTGTAAATGAAACAGTTAAGAAAGTTGATGGACACTACAGTGTAGGTCTTCCCTTAAGAAACAAAGCTGTCAAAATGCCTAACAACGGCAGTGTAGTTGTGCAGAGAGCAGAAAACCTGAAAAGGAAACTTGTCATAAACAAGGAGCTTCACAGAGAATACCAAAGTTTCATGTCAGACCTGTTGATTAAAGGCTATGCAGTTCAAGGGTGAATTCCAATTCCTGTCTTAACCCTCAATCTTAACCCTCAATCTCAAAAATGCGCACTCCCGCGAAGTGCAAGTGCTGTCCCGATTCTCAGAACGTTAAGTTGAGGGTCAAGAATAAGGGCTGTATGTCCCTCACTTTTAAGATTTTCCAGGACCACCCTTGGTAGTGAGTGCTATCCCAGAATCCTTTGCGCATCATCCGCCGAGCCCAGCCGAGCCCGGCCGAGTACAGACAATTCAGTCAATGCAAGATGGCGGCGACAAGCGTAAGGAAGCGGAGTTATCAATGTGAGTATTTTCCTCGTTAATAGTTGTTTTAAAATTATGATAACCATTGCATTATCTTAGTTGAACGTCATTTTATGGACGAAAGACCTCTATGTAGTGTAACACACATATCTTTTGGCTAGCTAACGAAGCCGGCGCAGGCGCTTGCCCCTACACGTAACCCCGGTTCTCTGATAACCGAGTATGCTGTCATTCAGTTACAAGAAGTCATTTTTCTCAGTGATAACATAAGTTGTTAAGTTGTTTTAATATACGTGAAATGTTTGCATTGACATTTTTGTAAGATGACCGGACGGTGTCATCTCCTGTAGCCGTAGAGTCTGCAGCTGGTAACGTTACAGCTGCAGGTTAACATTAGTGATTGTATTATCTAATGACTCTCCGCTGAATAAGTTACGTCAGTTGTTTTGGTACAGGTTATTTGGTTGAATATCAACTTATAACCCAAAGAGTCAAATGTTAACGTGGATGAAAGTCACCTGATACCACTTGTGTGACCGTATAAACAGCCTCACTAGTTCTGCTGGATGTTGACTACAGTTTTTATTGTGATAATACTTGCAATACTGCATGAAACTAAACTGATAACTTAACAAATATCTGACAGGTAGCCAAAAAAATAAAAGAAAGTAATGTTGTTATCTCTGTTCCATTTCAGGGCCACCAGGCGAAACACAAGCCCTGATTCATTTCAGGGCCACCATTGAAGAAAAATTTACAAAAAGCAAGGAGGCTCCAAAAAAACTATGGGAGTGAGTAATTTGTAACTTGTGAACTGTTCATATTCATAACATAATTCTCGGGTACAACGGCAACTGTTTCCCTAGTGATCAAGCATTCTGTTTCAATATGAAATCAACACAGCTGCAGACGACAGCAGATTATTGTTTGGTAACTGCACATTTGTTTTGCTGCCCCTATACTGTCACTTTTTGGAAAGATTTTATCGAGTATATTCATTGTAACATTTATGTTCTATTTTCACTGCTGTACAAAGATGTGCTGTTTGGATTTTATGATGTCAGCATTTCTAAACAAAAACAATTCTATTTCATTAATCTATTCATTATCTACAGCAAAATTATATATTCATAAGAGTAAATTTTATAATAGAAAATCCTTGTTCAAAATTTTTATGAATGAAATGCAGCAATACTTAGAAACCATTCAGCACTCCACAAACTCAAAAGCTATAAAGACTCTGAAAATATGTAAACAATTTAATGGTTTGAGCTGCTGAACTTTTTTATTTATTTATTTATTTGTTTATCTTATTTCTCTCTTTCTTTCTTTTCTCTTAACCCTGGCATATTTGTTCTGTTCATGTGTGTCACTGCTTGTTTTGTACAAGAATTGAAATAAAGTGCTGGGGAAAAAAATCGTTGCATCTTTTTATTGACGACTACTGATGATGTGTATTTCTTCTTCTTTGAACTGACAGACTGGACAGAGTTTTGGCCCCCCACAGTCTTAAGACGTATTTGCCTTTGAGGGGTGTCCCATTTCTAAGTCACAAAATAGCCCTTAACACTTGGTTTTGAGGGCTACTAAGATTGAGGGTTGAGCTTGAGGGTTAAGATTGAGGGTTAAGATAGGAATTGGAATTGGCCCCAAGTCCCAAATGAAAAGACCATGTCTGAAAACAAAAGAGTTTGGTACATACCTCACCACAGGGTGTACCACCCTCAAAAACTGAAGTTTCGCGTAATTTTCTACTGTGCAGCATCATATCAAGGCAAGTCACTGAATGGAGAACTTTTGCAAGATCCAGATCTAACAAACACACTGACTGGAGTGTTAACACGCTTCAGACATGAACATGTTGCCTCAATGTCAGACACAGAGGCTATGTATCACCAAGTCAGAGTCCCACCAGAGTGTTTCCCATACATTCATTTATCTGTGGCGGTGCGCCACGAATAAATTATATCCGCCACAAAAAGATTTTTCTGCTTTTGGCGCTACCTGTTCGACCTCACTCATAAACACATTATAATGAGACTCACTGTCTGTGAATGTAGTTTGTCGTTACAATTCCCGTGCAATAGGTGGCGGAATGCATCTAAAGACGCACATAACGTACCTGGTCCGCCAGAAGAAGAAGCAGGAGAAGCAGACATAGTAGTAGAACGGATCCAAAGACCTCTCAGTACAAATATGAGGGCAGACAAGTCCAAAAGTGGTCCAAACAACTCTAACTCATCATGTTATATTAGCCTGTGTCTGTATTAACATAGCTGGAAGCTCCACATGTGCAGAGACATAAACTCGTCTTGTTAGTAGTGTTAACTGCAGCGCGAGTCCCGTAGCAGCTCGCCCCCGTTAATCATTAGGGACTTTAAGCAGTGGCGGATTTTGCCATGGCTACGGCTCCCGGAAATAAATCTCTCCTGGCGCTGGTACCGTAGCCGTCAAATCCACAGTATTCATTAAGCAGGTTGCTGCAGTAGCTGTCAGGTCGGAACAGCTGATCGCTCACTACGTGACAGGGGTGAGGGTAAAAACACAGCTCAAGTGAACTATCTCAGTTCAGTCAAAATGTCTTTCAAAAGGGCCAGAGAGGAGTTGCTCTATGCAGTAGATGACAAGTTCATATCAGAGGAAGAGTTTTTGTTACTATATGACGTGAACAAATCTAAGAACTTAGATTTACCATGTCATCACTATATGCGGGTTTTCCCCGATGAAATGTAGGAGGATGAATGTCTGGTGGAGTTCAGAGTGAGAAAGTGCGACCTTCCAGTGTTGGCAGATGTGCTCGGGATTTATGGTCCTGCCTGATTTATGGTCCTGCGTTGAATCAACGACATTGCTACATTGTTGCCGTGACACCGTCGTGAACCCTTCGAACTTCTCCGTCACTCCGTTTCGTCGCGGTGCAATTCACCGCCAGAGCGGTAGGAGGCTTTCCTGAGTGGTTATCGTCGTCTCTAGTTGATTCTTTGTTTAGCTTCCAGCTTTTCCGGTCACAGAGAAATGAACGCGGAGCATGGACAGACGGCTCCGTCCGTATCCGTATTGAACGCTGAGCATAAATGGGCCTTAATATTGCAACATCTACATCGCAACAGAAGATGTTTAATGACGGCGGAATCTGGAAATACGGAACCGGAAATGCGTTGCTACCAAGCAAACCAATCACAGCCCTGCCAGTCTGCGCTGGGTCTGCACCGCCTCGACGTGGATTTACATTTTTGGGGAGGTGCACATCAGGCTACGCCGGGGGCTACGGCGAGCCTTTTGCATAGCTCCGTACCCTACAACGTGGCGATGTCGTTGATTCAATGCAGGACCATAAATCAGGCTTTACGTTTGTAGCCGGTGAAGCCCGGCTGTAAGTAATTAACTAACGAGCAGAACCTAATGAGCAGAACCTTACGGCCTGACGTTGGATGTTGACTCCTTCACACAGATGAGTATTGAAAAATATATATTTATAAAGGACGTGTTGAAAACTGCTACACAACCGGAAGTGGTAGGGCAGACTTTGGCGGGTGGTTCGTTCCACCCAATGAGAGGCTGATCTATGCAGCCAACTTCCACCCACTCAGACTAATATATATATAACATGTTTTACGGTTTCAATTCAGTTTTCTTGGACATTTCAATCTGGGTCGCAGTCAGCCATTAGGTGTGCAGTTGTGCTGCTAGCCACTTCTCCCTCGGATTTCCGTTAAGTGTTGTGAGGACTCCAAAACTTCACCAGAGCCTCCCTCGGCATATGGGTGAGCAGATAATGACTGAATTTTCATTTTTGGGTGCACTATCCCTTTAAGGGTTGGAAGAAGGCTGCATCGGTTTACGTTGCCAACAAAAGTTAAGCATCCTGTGATCCTTCCTAGAAATCATCATGTCTCCACTTTGATCCTCAGATGTATTCATCAAGAAACAGGACATAGTGGAAGGAATTATTCTCTATCCAAACTGAGAGAAAAAAATTGGATTCCTCAAGCAGACTGCTATTAGATACTGTCAAAATGTGTAACATGTAGGAACATCTCAGCAAAACCTGGCTAAGAGAATGGCTAATTTGCCTCATGATCACCTGATACCTGACAAGCCACCATTTACCAATGTGGGCACAGACTATTTTGGGCCTTTTGAAGTAACACATGGTCGGAGTAGAGTCAAGAGGTATGGTGTATTACATAGATGCCCATAGATGCCCATTCACTATACTGATACGTGCATAAATGCCTTCAGGAGATTTGTTGCCAGGAGAGGCCAGGTATCTGTTATGAGATCAGATAATGGCACAAATCTGGTGGAAAGGAAGTGCGTGAAGCAATCAAAGACTGGATTCATTCGAAAATTTCAGAGACACTTGTGCAGAAAGGCATTACCTGGTTGTTTAACCCACCAGCCAGGTCACATTTTGGTGGCATCTGGAAAAGACAGACTCGTTCTGTGAGGAAACTTCTTACCCAGATTTTTAAACAGCAACCATTTGCCTCCAGACTTTGTTTTGTGAAGTTGAGGATATTGTCAGTGGTAGGCCAATAACAAGGGTCTGCTGGTACCAATAGTTTTGTGTGAGCAAAAGAAATCATTCAGGAGCACGCTGTGCGAGTACAGATTTCAACCAGCAGCAGAAACGAATGGCGAATCCTGCCGGTTGTGGGCTGAGCGAGGGTCACAGACAGTTCATCCGATGAACTCAACTAAGCGTGCCAGGCAACCCAACTACAAAAGCCAGTGGACTAAAGACATCCTTTGTGTCTAATAGTAGAGCAGTGTAGCCCTGTGTGTGTGTGTGTACTGGGCCCTTACCACACACACATGATGGAGGAGAGGGTGGCTCCAGAGGAGCCTTTGTATCTTGTCATTTTCCTATTAAATGTGTTATGTAAAATTTTCACTGTGCTCCTAAATTACATTATAAAGTAACAAATTACATGTTAATCACTTATTGATGCAGTTTTTGAAGTATGAATTATTCCATTGAAATATCATTGATGTATTATAGAAAAGTGATTTATCCTTTTTTTAAATGACAAAAGGCACATCTGCCTAATTTTTTCTGTGGTATTGTGAAACTACTCAGAACCATGATACTTTCACTGGTATCATACCGTGGGTCCCAATTTTGGTACTGTGACAACACTACTCACACCTAACCATCTACCTCTCCTTAAAAGACAACCAGTACTACCACCTTGAGTGTTTCAAAAAGAGGATTTGTATGCCAAGAGGAGGTGGAAACAGATGCAGTACCTGTCTGACATCTTTTGGAAGCACTGGACTCAGGAGTATTTACCGCTTCTACAAGAGAGACAGAAGTGGTCAGTGACCAGGAGAAATCTGAAACCTGGAGATGTCGTCCTCATGGTTGATGACAGTGCACCAAGAGGCTCCTGGTGGATGGGAAAAGTTGAAAGGACACAAAGGCTCAAAGGGACTTGTCAGATGTGCATTTGTTAAAACTAAAACTAGTGTTTTGGAAAGGCCGATAGATAAATTGTGTCTGTTACTTAAAATGGATGAGTAAGAGTAGATATTCATGTGAGATTTACTTTGGCTTAAAGCATGGGATGTATGCCACATGTTTAATTTGAGTAAACTCTGAATTCAGTTAAATGTGGATTTTAAAGTTAAGACATTAAGATAACTTTAGGTTTAAATACGTCAGAGTCATACATAGGGTTGGGACTCATTAGGATTTTAACGATTCCGATTCCTTACCGATTCCTCTTACCGATTCCTACATTATATTCGTTATACTTGCTATACTTAAATAAGTATAATAACCACAAATGCAATCATACAAATACAAAAACTTTTTTCTAACTGTTGCACAGTACAATTAGATGAAAATATACATTTGTGTGTGGTGTGTATTTCAGATTTAGAGCTTATATCATCTCCCTGAGAATATATAACAACAAAAAGTGATTCTCTGATTTCTACAGTAACACTATTACCTCAAATTAACCACAGCAATGTGATAAAAAAATACTTAAATGAATTTATGCTTGGGCACTGTTATTTATGTGACAACACTTGAACAGAACACACACACATTGGCTGTTTGTTTCTACAGCTCCCCTCACTGGAAGCATCGGACCTCCTGCCACCTGTCTCCGCCTTGATTAAACGCTGAAAATTAAATAAAAGAGGGAGACAGGTTTTTCCTGTTTTATCTTTTTTTGTAATATTTCTCCCTCTCCTCTCACTGGAAGCCTCAGACCTCCCACCGCCCACTCCCGTCTCAAACACAGAGGTCTCTCGCCTGTTAAATAGCCTGTAACCATAACAACTGTGTGACACAAACTCAGTGCCTTAGTAATTAAATAATGTCGGGCTCGGTCGGGTTCGGACTGAAATATGCAGCCCGTGGCGCACTCTAATGGAAATGCACGTGACGGTTTTTTTTTGTTTGTTTGTTTGTTTTTACAATCTAGGAACCCTTTGCAGGAACCGTTACTCCAAATGTGATGGAAGCGGTTCCGGAACCGGAACTTTGAGTTCAGAATAAAATGACGCTTTAATGTGCTATGTAATTGTTATGTGTCAGCAGTAACAATTAGGGGCTGGAATGTAAGCGCCATTTGTCAGTGATGAGTTTATTTTATCGTTAAATGGTATGACTTGTTGTTATACAGAGAGAAATATGTTTTATCGTAATGTTGAAGAGGTTGGTAAACATGTATGGTTACTTAATTCCTATATATTTGACTTCTGTGAATCTTTATATTGGTCCTGTGCGGCTACCATACATATGCAATGAACAGGAAGTGAAGCCTTGTTTTGTAAAATATGAGTTTTGAAGAAAATAAATGAGATCGGCGGAGCAGCACAGTTGTTCTACTGTTAGGTTGTTGCCGTTGCTGCCAAGCTGACTCAACGCGTAGAAGTCTCCTGTCGTCTCGTCGTGATTTTGGGGACGCTACACTGCATAGTACTGACATTATTGATTAATTTTGTTACATCTCTTTTTGGTGTGGCAATCAATGTTATTGACCAAGCTCAAAAGAAGGCTTGTGCTGATGAAATTATTGTTGTAGCTTGTTGTCTACTTTACCAAGGTAAGAAAGTAGTGTCAGATGTGCTTCATACAACATTCCAGACACATCCAAACAGGGTCTAATCACCTTCTCCTTACGCAACAGCCTCTGAATAAACTGTGCCTCAATGTCTACAACTTCATTCACAAAAGGACATGCCATATTTCTCCTTCCTGCTACACGCTCAGCCTCAGGCTTTGATGAAGCAAACCTGTGAGCCAACAGGTTTGCTTCACGGAGTAAGTTGCCATAGTAACTGACTCAGGGTTTTGCTGAACTGGCTTTGTAAAACAGAAAACTCAAGAGCTTCCCTCATCTCAGGTTAAAAATACTCAGAGTTTTCACTAATCTTGCTTTCTGAAATAGGGCCCTGGTACTGCAACTGTGACTTTATTCACAACATAAACAAATCAGCACTCCACAGCTCAGATAAATATATTCCCTATGAGAGGAGCTAGACTGTGCTCTGGTGAATATATCGTAACCACCATACCCACCAGACTGTTACTCTTTTCTGCTCCTGAATTTTAAACTGGAAAAATACCAGCTGTACTGGAAACATTCATTCATTTTCTGTTATCACTTATCCTGTTAAGGGTCACGGGGGGCTGGAGCCTAACCCAACTGACACTGGGCAAGAGGTGGGCTACAGCCTGGGCAGATCACCAGACACAGAGAGACAGACAACTACTCACACCCCAAACAGTTTAGAGGCGCCAATTAATCTAACCTGGATGTCTTTGGACAGTGGGAGGAAGCTGGAGAACCCTTAGAAAACCCACACTGACACAGAGAAAACACACAAACTCCACACAGAAAGAAGATTTGAAACCCGAACCCTCTTAATTGTAACAGTGCCAACCACTGAACTACTGTGCCACCCAGTACTGGAAACAGTTAATTTCGCATTAAGTGTCAACCATGTTCACTTTAGGAGTTACTATAATAATGCTCCATTATATGCAATGTCAGATCAACATTTAAGCTGGGTTAGCAGAGGTCAGATGTTTTCACCCATGCATATCAGACCACTATGGTCTATGAAGAGGTAGGCTGTTGTTATTGTCACTAATACCACTGACCCCTGACCTGTTCAAAGTCTGCATGATGGACTCCTGGAGATCACATCACAAATTCTAAGTAAGTAAAGCTTTAAAGGCAGTCATTTTACTTGTAGTGGAGTATTTGCACAGTGGGGTATTAGTAGTTTCACTTCAGTAAATGATCAAAATACTTCTTTCCTTGTGTTTTATAAAGCTGAGAGACATGCGAGATACAAATGGTGAAACTTGTAGCTGCAGAGGCAATGACATGCTGAGGTCAAGTCAACAGCTCCAAACACACTGAAGGCCAAACTTCATCAGAGCCTTCCTCCATATGTCTTAAACACTTCAAGGCTTTCTGAGATAGATCCCAACCACATCACAAAGACATATCCCATATATAGTCAGTGTTAGTTTTACCTGTGCAGGATGGCGGTTGGGAGAAATTTTCCTCGAGGGCTTTCAACCAGAACTGGATGTCTTGATTAAAGATAAGAAAAAAAGTCGTGGTTTAAATTAATTTCCTGATGGATTTCTCTCGGAAAGAAGCTTTCCTGGTGAAAGCCTACAAGGAAATTTGTAGAAACCGCTGGAATGCCTTAAGACAGCCCGATTCATTCATAGGCGTTGAACATTAATATTAATGTCAGCAGTCACTGGTAATGACAGAGCCAGCTGACGGACAGGCTGTGGTGGTCCGACTGAAGCTTACCGCTTGAAGGCACCTCATGTTAAAGCTCGTGTGTGTAAGAGCTCGTTACGGCACAATGACGTTCTATGGCGGCTCTTACCTAAACAGCACTTGATAGGACTTGTGTTGTGCTCGGGACTGGCTGCTTGTTGTCGTACCGTCAGGAAAAACTACCATAGACTATTACAGACATCCACACGGAATCGTCACCAGTCACAAAGAACTTCGTGTGATGCAACTACCCAATGTTTCTTAATCAATGTACCATGCGCGTTGTCTTTCAATTACCTGTACTGTGTTTTGACCTCTTGCGTTTTCGACGCGAGAGCGAAGAACTCTGGTTAACGTAGTACTGCAAGAGATGACGGCTGCCAAATTCAGATTTACTGCTTACTCTATACTCTCAGAAATACGCGAGTAACTACCTTTATGTTGTCAAGTAATACGGTCCGGGTGTATCCGTTAATATAGTCAGAATGTATGCCGTGACTGCTGCTGTTTATGATAGATAAAAAGAAAATACACTTCGTTCGACCACGATGACGTTTTTTGCACGCGTCACACTCGGAAGTCAGCTGTTCCAAAGAGCATGGATACCAAGAGGCGAATCTCAATAGAACGCCCCATAGCAACAGACTCGCCCATGGTTTTGTCCTACCGCCGCCATTTTGGACTGTCAGCAGACCGCAGCAGACCCGCTTGCATACAAAAACACACAGACAAACTTAAGTATATCGCTATTAATTATGCTTACAATACTCACCTCGTGATAGCTTGGTCACAGCTGCTTTTTCACGTTTTTGTAAAGCAAAATATAGACTTTAAAAAAAAAAATGAAGAAAAACGGATGCCTAGATGGCATCTCTACATATTACATCCACTTATGAGAAGATTAACTTAATTACTCCTTCAAAACTACCCCATTAGCCAATCTACAAAAAATTAAAAAAAAAAGAAATAAAAAAAAAATCAATATTTTAACTAGAAACACATTAATGGCGACTTCACATAGTCAGGAATAAAGATATATTTACAGTTTGTACAGTAAAGGGACAGTAATAATAATAATAATAATAAGAAGAAGAATGATAATAATAATAATATATAGGCTATTTTAATATGATATATTTTAATGCTAAAGCAGTAATCAGTTCTGATATAAATGGTCCAAGAGGCCATATATATATATATATATATATATATATATATATATATATATATATATATATATATATATATATATAATTGCACTACTCTGTTTTCTTTTACTTTTTTTCTCTTGCATGTTGCACCAAAATCTGAAGGCCCACTGGCAAACTACTCCTACCTACTAAACAAGTTGGGTCCATTCGGACATACTAAAAGATTGGTGGGAAAACCAAACACTCCATCTCCTGGCAAGGCAGAGGCCAGTGGGCCTTCAGATTCATAGGCACTCCATCTGCTGGCATAGCAGAGGTACCGCACATGTGCAGTACCTCTGCTCTGCCAATGGATGGAGTGTTTTCCCACCAATCTTTTAGTATGTCCGAATGGACCCAACTTGTTTAGTAGGTAAGAGTAGTATCTAGTGGTCGTACGTAGTAGTAGTAGTAGTATGCAGTATGCCAGTGGGCCTTCAGATTTTGGTGCAGTACCTCTGCTCTGCCAGCAGATGGGGTGCTTTCATAGGCACTCTACTGCGTCTGTGGTTGTCGTAGTGACAACAGCTGTTTTCAACCAGGAAGAGAACATGTAGCTGTCCTCGCGAAGGCCTCTTCACTCAATTTTTCAGAAGAATATCAAAACATAGCCAACCTGATCTGTCTTTGGACTCTTGTTGGAGGAACCCAGTCACGGACCGACACTTGGTCGCGGTTTGAATCACACTTGTTACGACAGAATGTTGAAACAGGAAGATGCCAAGTTGCTTTTCCTGTAAATCTAACTCCTATCTCAAATACATTTTCTGAATAGGCCTACACAGTTTCGTCTCTGGTGCCTGCCTAAAGAAACATGTGCCATATTAAAGAACCGTTCAGCCCTGTGAAACGTAAAAAAGAATATTTTCACGGGATTCGAACCCGCTTCATTATGGGAAAATAAATTATAGGCACACAATTAATGCGATGCACCATTATGACAACATCACCACACAGACAGATCCTATTGAAATCAGCCAGCTATGTCTTCAAATTGGGAAGCAGCTAGATCAACTTGTGACCACATTGTCCATGCACTGAGGAACATTTTACAATCTCACTGCTTTCCAATACAAAAACCAGCGGGTTAAACCCACCTAATTCATAAACCTAACGTTTATTGTTGTGCTACAGGTCGATAAAGCCAATATTCATATACTCACGTGGAAATACTTTATTTTTAATTAAGCAATAAAGCAGCAAATGTATAATATATTTATCTCTAAGATAAATGATCTATTTATGTTGTAGCATTAAGGCGAGAGGCATTAACGTAAATTTCTTTGTAGAAAGGCGCTTTATGAAATTAAGTCCATTCACTTGTATTAGTTTACAACGCAGCCTTGCCACATCCAATATGGCAGCGACGTTGACGTATAGCAGCAGCAGGCAAACCCACCTAAAGCCTGATTGATGGTAGTGCGTTGAATCGACGACGTCGCTACGTCGTAGGGTACAGGGCTACGCAGAAGGCTTGTCGTAGCCCCCCGCGTAGCCTGACGTGCACCTCCCCAAAAATGTAACTACACGTCGAGGCGACGCAGACCCAGCACAGACCGGCACGGCTGTGATTGGTTTGCTTGGTAGCAACGCATTTCCGGTTCCGTATTTCCAGATTCCGCCATCCCCACCATCTTTAAACATCTTCTGTTGCGATGTAGATGTTGCAGTGTTAAGGCTCATTATATGTATGCCATTATGCTTAACGTTCAATACGGATATGGATACGGCCGGAGCCATCTGTCCGTGCTCTATGTTCATTTCTCTGTGACCGGAAAAGCCGGAAGCTAAACAAAGAATCAACTAGAGACGACGATAACCATTCAGGAAAGGAACGCAGCCTCCTACCGCTCTGGCGGTGAATTGCACTGCGACGAAACGGAGTGACGGAGAAGTTCGAAGGGTTCACGACGGCGTCACGGCAACCACGTAGCGACATCGTCAATTCAATGCACAACCATAAATCAGGCTTAATGCGGCGTCTACGTATATGTCTGTGCCCCACCGTAGGCTTATCCAATGTTAAAGCAATACTTAAGAACGTTCAGTTTTGGTTGATTTTGGCGGCGCCAGTGGACCAAAGCGGTAGTGTTTTGCCCGAAGGAAGACCACATTTCCCATGAGGACCAGCGCATAGCGTCGTAAAATCCCTGATCTCCCGGTCGCCTGCAGTTGGATTGAACTACATTTCTGTTTCCAGTGTCTGTGTGAAGGATGAATAGCGATGAGGTGGCTAAACAATATCATATGACGATGCTGAAAATAAGAAACGTTTAACTTTGGTTTAGTACCTTATTCCCCCACCGCCCCCCCTCACCCGACTCGTCAGCGGCAAGTGGCTGACGAGTTTAGAGCCTTGAAACAGATAAATAAAACATTATGTTGGATCATTTCACAGTAAACACGTACAGATACTGGCAGGAAGTGCCGCATTGCCTGAATATCAACCCTGCACAATTCGCACAAATATACAGTTCAGTCTCTCAGGGAAAGTACTACTATTCATTCTAAACAGTTTCTTCACATTGAATTGTTTCCTATACTGTTATAATTCTATTATTAGGATTCTATATGGAGAATTATACATACATTTATTACTAAAATTACTCTATGCGAGTCTGTTATTGTCACTGTCATTTCTGAATTACTAAAAGCCAAGACGAATTCCTATATGTCCTTGGCAATAAAGTTCAATATGATTCTGATGCTTATTGAACATCAAACATTTTTACATTTGTAACATAACATTTCTGTCTGTTGTTTTATCAGGAATTTGCTGTCCAGGACACTACCTCCACCAGTTTGAGCCCCCACACACTAGTGCTGGCAGAGGCAGGGGCAGAGGGGGGAGGGGAGTAGGTGCAGGCAGAGGTAGAGGTAGAGGGAGAGGGAGGGGAAGAAGTAGGACACCAGAGGACTTGAACCCCCGAGACCCAGACAGACCCAGACAAACTTTTATTTATACACCCTCTTTCACAGTTTTCAAAATTCAAGTACTTTGTCACATTCAACACATTCAAATTGTTATTTTGCCTCTTGTCCCTTCACAGTAAAGGAAGTAACAAGTAAAACATACGACCTAGAGAAAAAAGAAAAACATTTCCAGGCACATGCACAGTGTTACGCAAGAAATATCATGAAAAAAAAAGAGTGGCATAAATGCAATGTACATTTTTGCAATGACGGGATATGTGTATGATTTGAATAAATAAATGGCACAACAACACTATATTACAGTGGTAGTAAATGAACGACAATGACAGTTGAAAAAAATTACTGTGAATAAAAAAAAAACAAAAGGGGAGTGTGATGCATGTACATGGATAAATAGAGCAGGATAAAAATAAACTATGACAGTTAAAATAAGAAACATTGAATAATCTGTGTGACAATGTTAGAAGTTATCTGGAGTCATCTGGAGAGTCATGCCGCTCTTCTTCCTCCACAACACTCAGAGAATGCATGCTGCAGATAAAGTAGATTGTAAGAAATTTATATGGATCAAGAGTAATGCAAGAGAAACACAAAAGTATACACACTGGAAATAAAGGCACTATATAAACATCACACAATGTAATAAAATGCATCATCTATGTTATACTAGAGAATTATAAGATAAGAATAACAATAATTAGCAATACAACATCAAATATAAAAAGACAATAACATGAAAAAAATAAATATGGAACAACACTGTACACCTTACACAACATAATGTCCAATAGACACATAACAATCACAAAAATATCTTGTTATCAGACTGACTTGAAGATGTCAAGTTTACTGGCTAACTGAGATTGTAACCTTCAAAGTTAGGTGCTTGGTGCTACTGAAGTGAGCTACACACAGACCCTTCAGGACTGACTAAATAAACGTTACATGTAGAATTTTAAACATGCAACAATCCCTGTAGTTTTAGCTACACTCAGCACAAGGTGCTATTGATAAGCAGGACCATGAAAAGTCATAACTCAATACACATTGCACACGGGTTTTGTTTTACTGATTATTTAGAGCAAGCAACACGGGTTGACTTATTTTGCAATCACTGTAGTCAACTCAACAAAAACACACAACAAGAATCCCGTTTTTCTCTGAAACTATTACATAACAATCATCAGAAACTACTGTCACGTACATACAAACTGACATGATAACACCACAATGATTCAGTATGACTGATCTTTCCACAATAGGAACCTACATATTTTACTCAAACTCTATATTTGCGGTTTGTCATCGCATTGCTTTTTGTTTATACAGTACTTTTGAGTTTGTTGCGTGGCTGGTCGTGTCAGTGTGGAACTATTTATTGCGACCACGCATATTTCCAATAGCTAACATCAGCATTATCATTTTGATTTGAGCATCGAAAGCTACTTACTAGTCCAGCAGGAACAGAGCCAAGGCAGCATCGGTCGGAAATCCCTCCTCGTCTTTGAGCTCACGCCAGCAAGTGAAAGCCGGGCCAATGTTGATCCTTGACTGTCCTTTTATCCGGGTAGCCTCCCTTTTTCTTTTTTTTTGTCTCCTCAGACAAAACTTTTCGTTTCTTTGGTTGTTTTGCAGCTTCTGCCATGATAGCAGTAATTGCGCGTAGGCGTTCGCATCGACTTCCGTCGTTGTAACGAATAGGGAAAGGGGGAAGTGACGTATGCCGTAAAGCAGTCAACACATTTGTAGTTTTTTGTGTGGCAGGGTTACTGCCACCCTCCTCGAAGTTGCTTAGTGCCAGTAAAAGCGATACAGACCCCCTCAGGCCATGATAGAGGTGTCATTCAACTAGTTGTAAGTCGATGTATCATCTCAAAAGTTATGAAAATATTTTATGAAGGTTGAAAAGTTACTTAGTGTTGGTTTAAAGGGCCAGTGTGTAATATTTGGCATGGTTTATTATCAAATCTGAATCTGAATCTGAATATTCTACCCATTAATGTGTTTATATAAGTGTATAATTGCTATAAATAAAATTCGTTTGGTTTTCGTAGTCTTATAATTCTGCTTTCATATACATACAGTACAGGCCAAAAGTTTGGACACACCTTCTCATTCAATGCGTTTTCTTTATTTTCATGACTATTTACATTGTACATTCTCACTGAAGGCATCAAAACTATGAATGAACACATGTGGAGTTATGTACTTAACAAAAAAAGGTGAAATAACTGAAAACATGTTTTATATTCTAGTTTCTTCAAAATAGCCACCCTTTGCTCTGATTACTGCTTTGCACACTCTTGGCATTCTCTCGATGAGCTTCAAGAGGTAGTCACTTGAAATGGTTTTCCAACAGTCTTGAAGGAGTTCCCAGAGGTGTTTAGCACTTGTTGGCTCCTTTGCCTTCACTCTGCGGTCCAGCTCACCCCAAAGCATCTCGATTGGGTTCAGGTCCGGTGACTGTGGAGGCCAGGTCATCTGCCGCAGCACTCCATCACTCTCCTTCTTGGTCAAATAGCCCTTACATAGCCTGGAGGTGTGTTTGGGTTCATTGTCCTGTTGAAAAATAAATGATCGTCCAACTAAACGCAAACCGGATGGGATGGCATGTCGCTGCAGGATGCTGTGGTAGCCATGCTGGTTCAGTGTGCCTTCAATTTTGAATAAATCCCCAACAGTGTCACCAGCAAAACACCCCCACACCATCACACCTCCTCCTCCATGCTTCACAGTGGGAACCAGGCATGTGGAATCCATCCGTTCACCTTTTCTGCGTCTCACAAAGACACGGCGGTTGGAACCAAAGATCTCAAATTTGGACTCATCAGACCAAAGCACAGATTTCCACTGGTCTAATGTCCATTCCTTGTGTTTCTTGGCCCAAACAAATCTCTTCTGCTTGTTGCCTCTCCTTAGCAGTGGTTTCCTAGCAGCTATTTGACCATGAAGGCCTGATTCGCGCAGTCTCCTCTTAACAGTTGTTCTAGAGATGGGTCTGCTGCTACAACTCTGTGTGGCATTCATCTGGTCTCTGATCTGAGCTGCTGTTAACTTGCGATTTCTGAGGCTGGTGACTCGGATGAACTTATCCTCAGAAGCAGAGGTGACTCTTGGTCTTCCTTTCCTGGGTCGGTCCTCATGTGTGCCAGTTTCGTTGTAGCGCTTGATGGTTTTTGCGACTCCACTTGGGGACACATTTAAAGTTTTTACAATTTTCCGGACTGACTGACCTTCATTTCTTAAAGTAATGATGGCCACTCGTTTTTCTTTAGTTAGCTGATTGGTTCTTGCCATAATACGAATTTTAACAGTTGTCCAATAGGGCTGTCGGCTGTGTATTAACCTGACTTCTGCACAACACAACTGATGGTCCCAACCCCATTGATAAAGCAAGGAATTCCACTAATTAACCCTGATAAGGCACACCTGTGAAGTGAAAACCATTTCAGGTGACTACCTCTTGAAGCTCATCGAGAGAATGCCAAGAGTGTGCAAAGCAGTAATCAGAGCAAAGGGTGGCTATTTTGAAGAAACTAGAATATAAAACATGTTTTCAGTTATTTCACCTTTTTTTGTTAAGTACATAACTCCACATGTGTTCATTCATAGTTTTGATGCCTTCAGTGAGAATCTACAATGCAGAGTACTATGAGCAATTAAAAACTATTTTAAACACCTGCAATCTAAATAAGGAAGTAATTATTATGGGTGACCTGAATGTAAACTGGGATGATAAAAAGGGCAGAAAAAATCTCAAGCAAATAACAGATCATTTTAATCTCCCACAATTAATAGAGCAACCAACAAGGGTTACAAGTCACTCTAGAACCAGAATAGATCTTTTATTCTCCAACAGAGCAGAAAGGATCACAAAAACCTATAATTTTTTAACTGGAATGTCAGATCACAACATAATATTTTTTTCCAGAAAATTATCAAAAAAACGATTAAACAGACCTCTCAGGCCCCATCCATTTGCCAGTTTTATTCCAAAAAATCTTCAACACAATTTTGTGGCAGCTCTAAAGCGCCTTGAGTGGGATGAAATCTTTTTGTGTGATGACATTGAGTCTGGCTGCTCTGTCTTCCTCTCCAAAATCAGCGAAGTGATGGAAGCTTTCACCAGAAGAGGGAGTTATAGAAAAGGGCAAAGGGTAACCCTACCTTGGATAGATGAAAACTGTGGAAACTTAATGAAAAAAAGAGACCAACTGCTCAAAAAGTCACTAAAATCGGGGTTGACCACGGACAGGCAACAATTCTCTCATGCTAGAAACCTAGTAACTCAGACCCTAAGAAAGGCAAAAGCCAAATTTTACATAAAAATTATAGAGAGTCACAAAGGTAATGGAAAAAAGGTCTGGGACTGTATTAATAAACTCACGGGCAGACTAAATAATAAAACCAACAACACCCTTGGCTTGAAAATCAATAACGCTCTGGTGAAAGATCCCCTCACTCTTGCTAAAACACTAAATGCATACTTCATAAGCTCTGTCACCCAAATTGTGCAACTGTTCAGACCCTCAACATACACATTGTGTTCTATCAAAAATGACCTCCCTATTTTTAGGTTAGAGGAAATCACTGAAGCTGAGGTGGAAAGATAATTAGATCTCTTAAATCCTCAAAAGCCAAAGATGCTTATGGGCTGGATAGTAACTTTCTAAAAACAAATGCCGACCATTTCATAAAACCACTCACACATCTGATCAACCTGTCAATCAGTCAATGCACCGTCCCACTACAATGGAAGGTTGCTATAGTTACACCTATCTTTAAATCGGGTGCCAAAACTGATATGGCAAACTATAGGCCCATAAGCATTCTCCCTATAATCTCTAAGGTGGCTGAGAAGTGGATTGTCAGCTTAATCACTAAACACCTGGATAAAGGTCACACCCCTCTGCATCCCATGCAGTTTGGTTTTCGAGCCCTGCATTCAACAGAAACAGCCACCTGCATGCTCACTGAAAAAGTGAGGCATTTATTGGACAGCAGTCCCTGTGCCATGGCAGTGTTTCTTGACCTGAAAAGGGCTTTTGATACAGTGGATCACCAGGTCCTCCTGTCTAAACTATCCCACTTTAACTTCTCTATAGAAGCTATTCAGTGGTTCAGATCTTACCTATCAAATAGAAAACAATGTGTCTGTGTCAGTAATGTTAAATCCCCCTATCTCAGTTGTTCTGTTGGAGTTCCGCAAGGTTCCACACTTGGGCCATTATTGTTCTCTCTGTATATAAATGATTTGCCAGATGTGTGCAATAATGTCCATTTCCAGATGTATGCAGATGATGCCGTTGTTCTCACTCATGGTAAAAGCTATAGTGATGTGTCTAAGACACTAACATCTGTCATGTCCAATATTCAAGAATGGCTCACTGCCTCATGTCTGTACCTAAATACGCAAAAAACTGTTTGTATGGCTTTTTCTAAAAGACCTGTTGTTCTGCGAAGCTCTGGGGTATTTCTGAGAGGGGAGGAACTCAGTTTGGTGACAGAGTTTAAGTACCTTGGAGTCATTCTAGACCCGACCCTATCCTACGAAAAGCACGTGAAAAAAGTAAGCAGAACAATTAATTTCAATCTGAGCAACTTCAGGCAAATAAGATGTTCATTAACTGAAGAAGCAGCTAAAATATTCATGCACTCTATGATATTTTCACACATTGAGTATTGTCTCACAAGTTGGTCTTTTACGGGAAAAACCATACTTAAACCAATTGAATCTCTCTATAAAAAACCCTAAAAACTTTTGACAAAAAATCGTTCTCCTATCATCACTGTGACATCATTACACGCCATAATCTACTGAGCTTTGACAGTCTTATCACGCTTAAACTTGCATGTTGTATGTATAAGATTGTGAACGGATTGGCACCTCCACCCCTGAGTCAGTTGTTTGAACGTAAATCCACCAACGGTACCAACACTAGAGCAACTACAAGAGGCGACTGCGCAATTCCATTTAGGCGCACCTCCTTCTAACAGTCTGCTCTGTCAGTCAGACGCAGCAAAATCTGGAATGGCCTGCCAACTTCCATAAGAGACTGCTCTTCCTTTCTTATATTTAAAAGGCATTTAAAAGACTGGCTCAAGTCTAACCAGACCTGTAATCATTAACTGTATGTACTTAGTTCCCCATGCCGCTGCACATGTTCCCTCACTGACATGCGCAGTGACATGGGTAAACCATAAAAAGCACTGCAACACTTTACAAGGTACTACCTCTTCTCAAGTCACTTTAGCACTGCAGCACTTTAGATATGTACTACTACTTCTTAACTCAGTTTGCATAACTCCCAACAATAACCCGTGTTCTGGTCTTTGCATTGTTGCACCTCCATTCCATTTACTCACATGACAACTAACCCAACAATCTGACAACTCTATAAGCAGAACACTGCAACACTTTCCATGAGCACTGTAGCACTTTATATCTATGGTTTCGTTGTGTTTCTTAATCCATCTTAGCACAACTCCAACAAGAAACCTTGCTCTGGTCTTTGCATTGCTGCACCTTCATCTCAATTACTCATCCCTGACAGTTCATCTTGTTTTTAATTGCACCACACATAATGGTTTTTGTTATGTATAACTGTCTGTTCTATCTGTCTCGGTAGTATTGTATTGATTGTCCCTTTCTCAGTGTCTTGATATGTTGCATTCTTACTTCAAATTTTATCTCTCCTATGTCCCTGTTTTCTGTTCTGTTTTGTTTTTGTTTTGTCTTGTTTTGTTTTGTTTTTATTATGTATTATGACCCTTGTATATCTCAATGGCTCTTAACACCATGCCGGAGGACTACGGTTGGAAACTAGCCTTTGGCTAACACTGGCACATTTACAGTAATGTATGTTTAATGTGCACTGTCCTCTTTAAATAAATAAATTAAAAATAAAAAAAAAATTAAAAAAAATAGTCATGAAAATAAAGAAAATGCATTGAATGAGAAGGTGTGTCCAAACTTTTGGCATGTATTGTATACACACCAAGCTTGTATATAGTTAGTTAGAATTTGTGCGTTTTGGTTTGCTTTGCTAAGTTGTGAATAAATACAATTCTTTGGAATCATACCTGGGGTCCGTTTCACAAAGCAGGTTCAACAAACTCTGAGTCTAATCCTGAACTCTGAGTTGATCTACTCTGAGATAGGAAACTTTGAGTTTCCGGTTCCAGAACAGCTGATTTGAATCAGTTTAATCAACTCGGAGTAGTTTCACCTGGAGTTAAGCGCGTGCACCACAACTATAAAAAGCCAGCATCAATGGAGCCCCGATTCGACGACTCACCATGGCAACGGGGAAGAAGAGGGCTGCGTTTTTCACCCCACTAGAATTAGAAATCTTAATGCGCTCATACGGAGAGTTTGAACACGTTTTCAAAAAGAAGTGCATAGGCTTTGCAATCACAATAATATTACAGGGGAAACTGCTGGAATGGTAGCCTATTAATTTATTTCAATTAGGTGCAATCCCGCGGGGGAGAAGTGCATTTGGCAGCAGTTTAGGATGAAATATAAAAACATTGTTCAAACAGGTAAGACCTCGGCATAATCTCATGGGGATACCTCATTTTGATCACGTTTTACACTGTAAAGTAAACATTATGTGGCTGTTTGACTGTGCAGTTGTTTTATCCCCAGCATAATGCTGTTTTCACACACATAAATGTCTTCTTATCTATATCATGTTCTGTTAAATAATTAAGCCTATTTAAACTAACACAGACTTTTACTCAGCCAACAGAAAGAAGGCAGATGCCTCTAAAACGAGCACACTTTTCTGACCGCCCTGCCTACAGTTGCCTTACTCAAGTGCTCAGCATCTCCGACATTGTACAAAAAACTTCCATTCGCAAAGAAACGCAGCGCAACACACAATATCTGCTGGGATGAGAGCATGACTACGATTGGTAATGTTGTAAATGTAAAGTGGGATTAGGTTGTGTAGCTATGTAGACGATGGACTGTGACGTGAAACGGTACAGCTCAAAAAGATAACTGTGTGGAAATGCTAGAAGATCTATGCGCGGTCTGATAACCATCTCCCGACGAATATTTAATTCTCTGCGCAGTAATGTTGCACCTTCATCCACGGGATCGTTATCAAAAGGACACGTTAGTGAACAAAGTTGCCACCTACTGTGCCTTACGGACTTCTAATATACTGACTCTGATTTTCTTAATGATTTTTTTAAATGACAGACGGCAGAACTAGGCTACGCCAAAACTCGCCTGCTGACTGAATGAATGAGGAAATTAAATGGAGTGTGTGGCTCTGAAAGAGGGCGGAGACAGAGAGAAACTCAAGGTTCATTGAGAAAAACCTGGTCCCGACCAGGTTAGGTTCATAGAGTCTGTTCCTGCGGTAACTGACCGAGAGCTTAAGTTACCTCTGTCTCTGAAACAGGCTAGAGTTACCCCTCTTTCTCTGGTTTGAGTTACCTCCCTTTTTTGAAACGGAAAACTCAGAGTTTCAGTCATTTCAGGGTTAACAGACTCTGAGTTTTCACTAAACCTGCTTTGTGAAACGGACCCCTGCTGTCTGTTTAATGTTGCACAAGAGTGAATGAATAGTCAAACTGTGCTGCGTCAAGAACTCAGAAATCCTTCAGGCGTTACTGTTAATTTTGGTTGTTGTCATTAATTTAATTATTAATCAAACTCCCAAATAATAGTTTAGCCTACTTTATGAGACTGATATCTTTAACTGGCTATCATTTTTCCCTTTACGGGAATGGTGCCCCACCGGGTGATTTAATGTTAATTAAGTCACAATATTTAACATAATTATTAATTATTTAATAATAATTCTGAATGATTTCCGATAGCCAATTAAACCCCAACATATTTGGTGCCGCCGTGTGAGGTAAAAATATATGTTGATTGCCAACATTAGTCTCTGATGACTAAACTTCACCATCAGTCACACGTGTTTTCTGTTCACAGAATAAACCTTCGAATCAGACAAATACAATCTTATGCTCTAAAATTCTACAAAAATGAGTAGTTTATCTAAAACGTCATCTTGTTGAGTCGACATCTGAACCAATCAGCTGTTAGATCAGGTGAGAGCCAGGCGGTGCAGTCGGTGGAAAGCAACTGCAGCGCCTGGCTCTGAAAACTGTGGCCACCTTGCTCTCGTGGTTTCATCGCCGTACACTTTTGTAATACGTCAGAGCAAGTCGGGATGAAGTCGGACACAAAACTAACCGGCATGCATTGTGCGCCGATCGCCGGTGATCGAATCTGTGCAGGCCTGGCTCATCTCGAACGAACATACAAAATCAGTGAAGTCTGCTGATGTCTGCATCCCTAGCAGACTCTCTGGAAGTCTATAGAAAGTCCACAATAGGCCCCTTGTGGACTGGATGAATTGGGGATTTGGACAGCCATAAGCATGAATCTGCAATAGCTGTGACCAAATTTGCTACTGTAGTGCCATTTATGGACAAATCATGGTCATTCTTTCTGGCATAGTTACACATGGTCTTCACAGCATCCTTCACGGCCACAGGGACGTTGCGTGGTGCACACTGCACTGGCTGAACTGCCAGGTCCAGCTCAAAATGGACCTCTCCTGGGAGTGCCTCCACCGGACCAGTGAAGACATCTTGGTATGCTGTGATAACAGCATTTATTGAGAGAGGCATTGTGAGACTGTTGTCCACTGTGTTGAGCCCTTCCACTCTGAGCTCCTTGGGGATGGTGAAGCGCATGATTTCAATTCAATTTTCAATTTTACTTATAAAGCCCAACATCACAAATCACAATTTGCCTCACAGGGCTTTACAGCATACGACATCCCTCTGTCCTTTGGACCCTCGCAGTAGATAAGGAAAAACTCCCCTCAAAAAACCCTTTAACAGGGGAAAAAATGGTCTAAATGTGTCTCATCTCCTCTGACATGGACCCTGACAGCAGTGGCAACCGCTGTGTGTTCACAACCTCAAACTCCTGAGTCAAGCTGACACCTCTGTAATTTACCATTCAGCTGAAGATTAACAAACCATTTCTTGCCTTTTGTCTCCACTGCACCAATGCTCACTACCGCATAGGCCTACACATCATTTGTTTCCATAACAGTGTCTTCTTTATCAGTGTCCAGACCCTCTACAGTGTGGAGTTTTCCACTTCTGTTCTTTGCTTTGTTGCAAACCCTTGCAAAACAATTGGCTGTGCCACAGGCATTACAGGTCTTGCCATATGCTTGGCAGTGTTCTTTCCCCCACCCATGAGATGTGCCACAGTACTTGCATGTGGTATGACTCTCAGCTTGTGATCTCATTCTCTCTGCTACGCTGGGTGGTCTGCTGAATGTGTGTTTCACTATAGCATTGACATTGTCCAGGTGAGATCTACTGCTCCATAGATCTCAACTGCCATTCACTCAGCTTGGCTGCACGGCATGCTTCAATGGCATCAAGTCCTTTTCCCCCAGCAGCCATCTGCGTTTTCTCTCATTAGTGATGCTGATAACTATTTTAGCTCTGATTAATTTGTCTCGTAAGGCTCCAAATTCACATATTCTATTCACAAGTAGAGTCTAGTCACAAAACAGTCAACTGTCTCACCTTCCTCCTGTTTGCAGCATCTGAAGATGTAGCGCGCGTATATCACATTTTTTGCAGGTTTAAAGTACTGTTCAGTGAATTCAGGATGACAGCCACGTTGCTCGCTTCGCGGCGCTCTGAGTTAAGTTGTAGACATGTCGAAACTCCACTTATGGTGACCAGACGTCCCTGATTTCCGGGAACAGTCCCTATTTTGGGTGAGCTGTCCCTGGTAAAAGCTGTCCTCGAAAATGTCCCTGATTTTGCCACTGAATGGGGGGAAAATGCATGCAGACTCAAACGCCAGTTATTACGGTAGTCAGTAAACGCATCGCCAGAGAAGACGTCGTATGATGTATAGACATTATCAGGAAGCACGAGCAGACGCAGCAGCGTGAACAACAACAATGAAGAGGCAGCAAAAAGGAGAGAAGAGGAGATAGGTGGCCGTGTTAAATGGTGTGTGTGTGTGTGTGTGTGTGTGTGTGTATGTGTGTGTAGTGAGGTAAAGTAAGTATGATCGTAACATGCAGTGCGTAACATGCAGCAGAGGAGATAGAAGGAGAAACTGGCTGAATGTAGGCTATTCTTTGATTTTGATAAAGTAGCATTTTGTTGATGTTGTTTAGCCTTGCTGATGCTGTTGCATGGGTGATAGTTATTTTTATTGTAACGAAAAAATCATATCTGCAGTAGAAAGTTACACTTTGGAAATTTGGTTTGGTACAAAGTGATACATGGTCTGAAAGTTTGAGGAACCTCTGATGTAGGTCTAGCACATTTCAAACAGAGGCAATTACATAGAGCAGATATAAAAGAGCACAAAGACTAAATTATATAAGTATATTACCAAAACTGATGTTATTTCTTTAAGAAACTATTCACTTAATATTGGCTCTGTTCTTGCAGTTTTTCTCATGCTCTCCTCTGCTCTTATTCTACCCAGGCTCCTGAGGCGGAGGCAGTGGATGAATGAGGGGATCACGGTGATGTCATCCCTTTTTTTGATTGCCACCTTTTGTGTCATGAATATCAGTTCAGTATTCAGGTATGAGTAGAAACCTTTGACCAAAAAATCCATCCTCAAGCTAACAAGATTAAGATATTTTTGTCTTCCTCAGTGGATGGATGGTTGGTGATGTCACTCATTTGTTTGATTGCAAGCTTTTTTGTAATAAAAGCTGGTCAAAATACAAGAAAAAAGTACTTGTCCCTGTTTTTTTATTTCATAATGATAATATTTAATGATTTTTCACCGCCGCACTGAAAATATCCTCGATTTTCATCTCAGAAATCTGGTCACCTTAACTCCGCTCCCATAACACTCCTCAAAGTCGCCGCCTGGACCACCTTGGGCCTTGTCGCCAAACCCGTTGCTAAAGCTAATCCTCATATTCAGCTTTGAAGATTTCCCAATTTGCACTCAGGTTGCCACGGAGCTTCATCGGAGTCGGCAGAGGCCATGACTATTTCCTGGCGTTGCTCCGGCGCTGCTCCGGCGCTGCCACAGACATTCTCGGTTGAGACTGGCAGACCTCACTCAATGACTTTATATCCTTGTAGAGACCGGATTAGTGAGACATAAGTCCACTTCTGACACCATGTTTGGGGTTATGGTGTAATAAAAAAGAGACCGCACACATTAGCTTCACTGCTACTTTAGTGCAAACGGTAAGTAACTCACAAGCACAATAGCCTTGCGCCAAGTAGGCTGGGGAACTGCATGGTTTTACGTCAAGTGCATTACCACTGAACATCCAATAGGTGGTACTATAATGCCACCCACAACCAAGCCTCCATGGGGCCCTAAGCCAAATTTGATTTTGGGGCCATCTATTACTGCCAATAATACTGATTATTGATCATTCACACACCTACTATAACTTATTTCATGTTCTACTCTGTCATTACGGATACACTTGTAAAACTACATGTGAGAACTTAAGGCCATCGAAGCAGACAACAGATTTGCAAACTTGCATAGAATTATTTTCTTTCAATTAAAATCTGGCAAAGTCAGCAACTCCCCCTACTGGCCACACAGAGAATCAATACATAAAACCTCAAAGAGCAGCCCGGCATCATGTGAATGTGCCCTTCATAGGCAGTGGCCAATACCTGATCAGTCCTTTCTGAGTCTGACAGGAAAGAGGGCCACTCAGCTGGGTCTACTGGCGGAGCTGCTGATCTCTGCTGCAAACTGGACGTTGCTGAAGAAGTAGATGAAACATCAACGTCGATGATCAAAGATGTAGGACCTATAGGGAAATTAAATTAATATTTTTAAAATTAAAATTATTCATCTCAGAATGTTCTGCAGTACACTGAGCAATTACAAAGGCTGTTTTGTTGTTAACTTACCAGGTAGAGCTGAAGTTGCAGCAGACACAGAGGGTACAGTGGGCACAGTGGATGGAGATGGACCTCAGATGAAAAACAACAACAAAAGCTAGTCATGTTACGTGTCATATTACACTTGAAAATTATGCTGCTTATTTCTAAATAAAATAGTACAGCTATAGCTTGTAATAAGAAAACAATCTGCCAGTGGAACAACTGAAAATTGCTTGAGAAGTTTTGACATAATATGCATTTGTCTAAAACATGTCCCTTTTCATCTGATTATATCTTACAGTGTATCAAAAAATATTCATATCAGAATGTTCTGCAGTACACAGCAATTACAAAGGCTGTTTTGTTGTTAACTTACCAGGTAGAGCTGAGGTTGCAGCAGACACAGAGGGGACAGTGGGTAGAGTGGATGGAGCAGAGGATGGAGATGGAACTATGATGAAAAACATGTCCCTTGTCATGTGAATATATCTTATATTTGTTTAGCTTAATAAGATAATTTGACTAGAAATTAAATATATATGGTGACAGTTTTGGGCGGCACAGTGGTGTGGTGGTTAGCACTGTCGCCTCACAACAAGAGGGTTGCCGGTCCGATCCCGGGTGTGGGAGCCCTTCTGTGCTCTCTCCAGGCACTCCAGCTTCCTCCCACAGTCCAAAGACATGCAGAACAAATATACATATATATATATATACATATATGTACTGAGAATCAGCTTATTCAAAGTATTACACAAACACAAAAACGTTAGCTTGAATAGTAAGCTTTCTAACCTACCAGTTAAAAGAGAAATTTCTCTAGTTTTGAACTAACATAGCTAGCTAGCTATTAAAGGCTTACGTAGTTGAAACCATGGGTGGATCTACCGGGGTGGCAGAAAACCAGAATACGGCACCCGAGGCGGAAGTGATTCTGCTCGCCGGCAGCGGCCCGCAGCGATTAAACCACAGAAGAAGAAGGAGCCGTGTTTACAGTGTTCTTCAAGTAAGCAGTACAATGGACAATTGCTGAACACGTAACACCTAACAGTTTTACCAGAGATGTATCTATGAGGACTTGGTTGTACTTTTGATGTCATGGCAGATAATGAAGGAGGATCATGTAAAATTATCTGTGACTGTGACCATGAACACAAATATGCAGCAGGCAGTTGTCCTCAGTTTATAAGAAATTCAGAGCTACACCAGAAAATTTATGAACAGGTCTTACTTTACTAACGTTACTAACTTGTGTGTAACGTTAGCATGTTAGCATGTTTCCACTAATTACTTGGACTGACCTAACGTTAGTAGCGTTAGCTGTCCAAGCGAAGGCTGCAGGTAACAGCTTTGCTGTGTTAGGATTATGTCTTCACTGTGTATCTTCACATCAAAGAATACTCCGACGATTTGGGAGTTCTGCCCTTTCTCTATCATTTTCGTATTGAGACAACATGATCGATATCTTTTTTGTGTCTGTACGTCCAGTGGCTGGGTCTCAGCGGTTAGCATTGTGCTTATAGAGGATCAGTATGTCCTGCGCTGTGATCTGCGGAGGGATACACCGGTGAGCAGGCACAGACGTAGCTTGTAAACAAAACTCAGCTGTTTATTTAGCCTAACGATATCTCCCGATTTTAGTAGCTGCAATGGACGACTTTGAACGCGATTTTGAAGAGTTTCTTGTAGCGGACACAGATCCAGAGCCATACCTGTTTGAGCTGGAGCATACAGATGAGGAACTCCATGTGTTGAATGCTGAGCATAGATGAGAGAGGCTGAATCCTCCGCTATTTTCCTGCACATACGGTGCTGCCATAGTTGGAGAGATATATCATCAGGAAGAAAACCGCCACAGAGAGGGCATCACAACAATAATAATAATAATAACAATAATAATAATAACTTCGTTTTGTATAGCGCCTTTCAAAACACCCAAGGTCGCTTAACATAGAATGTATGTAGGTGTGTGGGTGTGTATGCATGTGTGAAAAAGTGTGTGCTTGTGGAGACTAGCAGCCAAAGGCCTCTGAGAAGAGATATGTGAAAGGAATTAAAACTTTGCAGCAATCACTAATCCTGGCGTTACTGAAACTTTTTTTTTCATGTTCCTAAGATGAACTGGAAAAAAACGATGCCCCAGGCCTGCAGGAGCTGATGGACAACTTTCAGTCGGGTGAGTAATA